>RPOG01000138.1:0-600000 GCA_008086565.1 Thalassoma bifasciatum
GGAATGCTGTCAGATTTCTTCAAAATTGCATCAGGAGGATCTTTTTTATCAGATAGACAGCGAGATAACATCTCTCCCACACCACACAGTGAGATACAGACAGAAAGTTGTCCGTTTTATAAGTTGTGCGTTCAGTTTCATTTCCTTTAAGTACGTCACTTCATTTGACACAAATTGCCCTCGAATAAGTGCAATTTCACCTTTATCCTTTTAGCTCTAATTGCACTCTAAAAGTGTCATTTTTTGACTTTAAGCTACCAAAATTCAAAGCTTGAAATATAATGTTTCCAGACTCACTGTCAGACTAAATCTGTGTTACAGAAAGCCTTTAAATCTGTATCCCACTTGTGTAAACTGACAGTGATGCTAATGCAGAATAACAAAATGCACCAAAGTGCAAACACACAGCCTCATCTTCTGCCCTCACTTTTCCCGAAAGAGATTTTAGGTCGCACAAGAGGGGCGAAACACCGGCCCTATTTTAAACTGGGCTCTGTATTGATGATTTTGCAGGGCTGTGTGTAATGCCTGCATTTTAATTGCATATTTGTGGCATGGGGGAATAAATGCAATTAACTCAATGTGGGTGGACTTCAATCACAAAGATGCACTGTAGTGAGAAAAAGGTTGTTAGAAGGTAATTATGACTTTGTGATTATTCATTATACTGCATTCACTGTGTGTGTGTGGAGATATTTATGAGGGTGCTGTGTGTATGTGTGTGTGTTTGTGTACAGTAAGGAGTGTTTTATATTTGATTATCAGAGTGAAATTATGCTGATGGGAGCATCTTTTGCTGTTAACAAGGTTGTTAAGCATTCTTTTTTTTTAAAAAAAAAATCCCCACCTTTATGATTTATTCTCAATAAAACCTCTGTGCTGTTGGGTTTTTACCTGGGAAGCAAAATGGAAATAAAACAGAGTCAGATTAATTAAATTTGTATTAATGAATAAACATACTGGCAGAAGACTACATCAGTGGTAATATTTTCTCTTTGATTGGAATTTCTAAAACCAGTCCCTCGTGGTGTCTTTTGTAAATCTTTTCACATCCCTCTATTATTCATCTTTGGTTGAAGGCGTCTTGGATTATGTCGGTGCTTTCAATGAAAGCCACACACAAAGCAACAATATATGAGAAATAAAAGCAAAAAAAACAGAAAAAGAAATCGCACACAATGAAATAAGAAACATATTTAAAACCACATATTAGTTTCTGAAAAACAACATTTTGACAAACTTTTAAAGACCGTATAAGGAACTCATATGATGTGTTGAAATTGGTGCCTCCTAGTGGACAAACTGGAACCTGCATTGATTTGTTTTCTTTTGTGTTTTTTGTCTAACTTTTTTTTAATTAATAAGGAAATTCCCTGATTATAACTTTTTTTTGGTCTTGTTCTTATAATTGATTTTTTTACTGATGTTAAAATGACCTGAGTTGAGTGAGTACTTTCTCCAGCCATTTTTAACACTCAAATGTAGCAATATAGTGTTTTTCTTTTTTTTTTTTCAATTATGCTTAAGGTATGTTTTAGAACGACTCGTTTGTAAGTTCTCTAAGCAGAAATTGAAAGTCTGACTAACCAACTCGCCTAAAAGTAAGAACTTAAAAAAACCCGCTGAAAATCAGTCAGGCATTATAGCTTGATAGCAGTAGCCATTAACCAGAGCAACAGCCCCAACTAGTAGCAGGGAGAGGTACTACAGCTTGTAATTTGTTTAACGAGTCATTTTGGTACCAATTAGAGAGGGCAATGTTGAATTATTCAATCAAGAAAATGCATGTCGCTAGTAAGATTTTAAAACCCCCAACTTTGCTTCAAACCTTTTCAATTTCTCTCCAGAGAGAAAATAAGAAAGAAAGAAAAACATCACAGGTGAGAAACAGTGGCATTTATAAAATTATTTCAATGAGGTCTTTTGTGTTTTCAACAATTCAGTCTTAAATGTCATATCTAAAATGTTGTGTAAAACATGCTATGTGATTTTCAATCTGTTCAATGTTTTTTTTTTTTTTTTGTTATTTTCCTTTAGTGAAGCATTTAAACACAGTTATGGTTTCAAAGAAGTCATGGTTTTGAAGTCTCCGAATCATGAAAAGTTGTGATACTGGATTTTTTTTCTTCCTTTGAGCTTTGTTTTGACCTCTGGGGCCACCATACTCAATCATCTGTCACCACAGTTTGTGTTTAAACCAACACTGCTATTACAGCAACATGTACTCCTTCCAATGCAGACTGTAAAAAAAGAAAATCAGATCACTCCACTGGAGCATAAATCTCTACATTTTCACTGGCCTTCAGCTAGTAATTGAACCTTTGACCCCCGTGCTCAGCAGGGAGCCACCCCTGCTCCCCTTACACTCAACGTAACCTCATAACTCTCCATCATACATCCAACACCGCGCCCACGCCTCTTCCTGCCCCTCCTACCTGCTCCCAAACGAGGGAGGACCGTTTCTGAGCCCGAGGCTGGAGTGGATCCATCACCCTTCCTGCGCACAGGATGAAGAATGTGCCGCCGTGCATCACCATAATGGTCCCAGCCGTCGGGGGGTGGGATGAGCCGGGTCTCCCCCCAACTGCTGCCCGGGCTAAGTGCTCGAGGAGGTGATGGAGGACTGCTCTGTGCAAATGCATGACATGGTTAATGCTCTGCACCACATGAAAGACCCCACCATCAGTCTGCACCTGGCTGACTGACAGGAGAAGATGGTGAGGAGTTTTCTTTTGAAGTCTGAGGCGATTACAGAACACTGCTTTCACTTTTACTGACATCCTCAGACACTTGGTGAAGGAATTTTGAAGTTAGTTGGGTAATTAAGAAAGCTCAACTAAGACCCTGAGGGACTCTCTCAATATTACAGAGAATTTAAATTTTTTATACTGCTTTTACTGAGCAGTCACTGAAACTGAGGCCAAGTATATATTTTTAAGCAAATTTTTGGGCTTTTCATGCCTTTAATTTGATAGAGGGGGAGGAGGGGTGGATAGAGTAGGAAAGGGGGAGAGAGTGGGGAGTGACGTGCTGGAAACAGGCCACAGGTTGGATTCTAACCTGGGCCACCGGCTCGAGGGTGAACCTCATGGTGCACGTCCTAATTCACCAGGCCATCTGCACCCCAACTGAGGCAAAATATTGACTTGAAACAGAGATTCCCAACCTGTGGGTTGTGGCCCTCTGGTGGGCTGTGAAGGTACTGCATGTGGGCAGCCAAAAAATTTCCAAAATAATATGATTTTAGTGGAGTGCAGTTATAAAAAGATACAAGTGAACTCCGAAGTCTGTTAGAAAATCAAAAATTTACAGATATTCATACATATATAAAAATGTTTTTTAAGAAGGCCTGTTAGTGGCCAACAGGTAACATGACCCGAAACTATCATCAACCCAATATGTTATAAGAATTGAAAAATTTTATGAAAAAGTGTCAAGCCTGAAACGCAACAAAAAGAACACTCTACGACAGGGGTGTCCAAACTAAGGCCTGGGGTCCAATTGTGGCCTGTCTGTTTTCATGTGGCCCCCAGCTGTCATTTCGATATGTATTAATTTTGCAACTTTAATTATGCATGTTCTAGTTGTGTACAGTTGCAGTTTCTGTCAGATGCTTGAAAAAACCCAAAATATATCTGGTAACATCTCACAAAAATTTGGACAGTGCATAGGCCACTTCAAAGAAAAAAAAAACACACACGAGAGGACAAAAGACTGACTTTAAGTTATGAAATGTTGAAGAAAAGGCAAAAGTTGATGCATAAAATAGTTCAGAAGGCAGGATCAGAAATATCAAGGATTGAAAATGTTCTTATCACAGTCTCATAAACAAACGTGATAGTTGACGTGATGATTTTTAGTTTGTTAGTTTGTTTTTTACAGAAACTACTAAAACAAAATAGTTTTCAAATTGAGCACTCATTTGTTACTTTCACTGTTAATAAACATTTATGTAGGAATTGTCGGCCCTTGGTCATTCTCACAGTATGCAATATGATTCTTTTAGAAAACGAGATAAATCAACTTTCTACAGGGGCCCATACCAGCCCTTTGGTTCAGTCCAACAACATATTGAAGACAGGCCTTGTCTATTATTTGAAGGTAAGAGAGGCTATTCAATTATTTCTGAGATGGCTTGTCATGTATGTTCTGAAAATAATGGAAGAAAATAGCCTCTTTCTCAAAAATACAGGGGAGTTTTATACCCTGAACTTTCATTTTCATGCCATTACATTCTTGTGAATCTGTCCCCTTTTTGTAAATTACCATGTTAGATTTTCCCGCCTCTCTCCCAGCTAGACATAATACTTCCAACAGCAGGTGACGGTAATCAGATACATATTTAGAGCTTTGGGCAACATGCAACCTATTCTATCCCCAGCACTGTCCTGTCATTACCTGTGACATGCTGAGCTCATAATGCTCCGTGACCACTCGATGTGACACTGGCCTTTAAACGCTGCCTCGTTGCGTGCCTTCCCCCTCGAGCCCTGAAGTGTACAAATCAGGCAGATGCCTCAGCCGCCTGCTGGTGAACTCTGCAGGCCTTCATTGTTATGTAACCGGTGGTATACTCTGCTGTGACACATGTCAAAGTGGTAGAAAATGAAGATCTGATCCACTCAGGTAACCCCCCTCCCTCACCACCTCTGTGCCTTCCTTCTTTCTGGGGCTCGATCTATTACCCGGTCTGTCTCTTCACAGTGGGCTTCCACATGCACAAGAGCGATGGATTTTCAGACAAGGCAGCAATCCGACAATGTACTTCTGATTTCCTGAAATTGAAAGATGACTGGAGGGCAGACGGGGACGCGGAGACTGAGCCGACATGTCAGAGTGTCACTCGCGCTAATTTAATTTGAACCCAAATGACGGAAACGTTCACTCCAATGAGAAACTACCGTCTTGGTCATTGTGCTTGTCCATTATGCCGATAACACGGCGGCATTACACCTGTCAGGATGAAAAATAGGCTCGGTTTACGGAAGACAAATAGTAACCTCACATCTTCAGACTCTTCATAAGATACTCAATAAGAGAGGATGAAAAGTGATGTGCCTCGTTTAAGTGGAAAAAAAACGTTCCTCATTCTGGCTTTGTTCTAGTTTCATGGCTGGCTGTTATCCCTTAATAATATTTGATTGGAATGTTTCTAACCAGACTCTAAGTCTCAGAGATAAACGACTGCGATTGTGATTTGTGTATTTACAGATCTTACAAACTGCTAAAAGCTGCTCTAATAAATGATGATGAGGGGATGATAAAATAGTCCTTCTCTGTGTCCACACTGCTATTTGGGGGAGTTACTTAGCCAGGTGGATCCATTTATCTGTAGCTCTTTAGTTGTGGTTCTGCTGGTGCTGCTTTACAAAGTGACAAATGTGGTGAAAAAATTTAATGCTCCCCAAAAAAACAACAACCTTGTTTTCAAGAAAATTTAATTATGGCTACAAATTTTCAGCTCCTTCAGATGCTTTGTAATAAAAGCTAAGTGGGTTTTGGTGCATGCTATAACTCAAGAGCAGCTTTTTTGGCTGCACTAGAACCAAGTGACTGTCAGACTCTTGCTTAGCATTTGCATTCACATGCTAACATGTATCATTACCCGGCTTCCTGGTCTCTTGACTTGCTTGAATCTGATTGGTCAAAACCCCTGTGATGACAGTTATTAACTTTCACCAACATGATCATGTCATGAAAGAAGTTTTGGCACTTTTAGTTTCTTTGTTGACAATATATTGTAAGGCAAGGAAGGTAAAACCGTTAGCTTCTGTCAGCATCGTACGGGTGAACAATGTGGCTCAAGCATTAGTTTCGGTTAGCTAATTTGACTCGCTAAACAATGTAGATATTTCCATCCAAGATCATTCTTAGCCCTTCTCGCAGGTGAGAACAACTTTAGGTTGCTGTTCTCTACCAGAAACAAACTGAACCACAACACGTGGAAAAAAAATCAATCACCGTAGAACAGAAACTTTTGCTGAGTCACTGGAACCTGAGATAAGTCACTTTATATCAAAAAATAATCTTTTAAAAAAATGTTTTTTTTTTCAACCAGGTAATAAGCAGAATAATGTACAGTTGGTTGTTGTTTTTGGAAATAAAACCCCAACAGGGTTGACAAAGCAAAGCTGTTTGTTTTCGGCCATACTTACCATCTTACGTTTGCATTTTTTCATGCTAACATTTTCTTGTTGGCACTAAGCGCAGGATATGGGAGGGGGGGCATTTTGAGATTGATGTGATGATGGGAACGGGGTTGATTGGAAGTGAATGTTTATCGTGAGACGCTACAAAATCTTGCATTAAAAAAATAAGCCTAAGCAGAAGGACAATCAACTGCAGTTCTTCAAGTGTCCACTGGAGGCTTGCTACAGCATTAAATTCCCATTTTAATACCAGATAATAAACACACCCACAGCCTGATTAAAAAATTTGCTTGATTTAATTCAACGTAGACCAACAGGTGTGAGCATTAATAGTGGTAATTTAATGGATAATTATAACATCAACATCCCATTAATTACCTCTAACTAAAATAACCACTAACCTCAGTTGATTTGATTGATTTTTTTAGCTATGGTGCATATCCAATAAGACTTTGAGTCATAAGAGCAAGATCACCAAAACATTTTTTTTTCTCTTTTTGTTTGTTTTTTGTAAAACCAGGGGTCTGAAGTAGGCTTTTTAAATTTGGATCAAATGAATAAGAAGAAGCTTTCTAGGACAAGAAAATGAGAAGACAGAGAAGAGATAACCCTGAAATATCCCTCAACAGCAGGGGTCTCAAACTCATGGCCCGTGGACCACATGCAGCTCACAAAACCATTTCATACGACCCACCACTTGATATCAATTTATAAGTCCATGCTGAGAGGTTTGTTTGATAAGTTGATCTTTTTCTCCATTTTTGTGAAGTTGCCCCCTTGCGACAAGATTGGATGTCCACCGGCCCAAGGGTAATTTGAGTTTGAGACCCTTGCTCGACGGTGTCATCTTTGTCCTTTGGCTAAAGTATGTCTGTCGTGAGCTCGTGGCCCACCAGCGCTCGCATCGTCGAGGGAAATTAAAGCCCGCCAAACAGATTAGATGTCAAGGCGCTGAAAACGCAATTTTTCATCTTTACCCACCTCTAATCTCAAAGGGGGGGAACCGAGAGGGGGGTCTTTAAAGATGGGATAAAACACACAAAACAAGCAGTAGCGGAGGAGGGAATGTGTGTCAGCAGAGTATTAGGTGGGCTATGAAACAAAAACTACAGTTGTTCTCCCTGGTGAGGGCTTGGCTGTCACGGCTCCGGTGAAAGGACGGGGGAGTGCTTGTAGCTTATAGCCAGGATGTGATATACTGTATAGGTTCTGTGTGTGTGTGTGTGTGTGGGAAGATGAGGTTTATCAGGGGAAGAGGGAGAGAAAAACACACCGTCCAGCAAGATCTTCGGGGAGGCCGAGGAAATATGGTTCACCACCGATAAGCCTCACTGTCACTTGGCGTTGACAACTATTAGTCCTGGCGTCCAGTCTGGGCTCCCCGGCAAGCTTCCAGTGTCACTGTGCCGTGATGGAGGGCCCACACTGGTCTGGCCCGGGAGAAAGGATGCATATTGATTTTTTTTCTCTTCTTTTATATATGTTGCCCCAATGGATGAGGCTCTCTGGGCTCCTTTTGCTGAACAAAAAAAAGACCTCTGTGTTACATAAACTGGGAAATCAGATAAGGTGTGACAGGACAAGAATGGGGTGAGCAGTTGGACAAGTAGTTCAAACCATAGACATGTATCATACGACATAAGTTAACATCAGATAAAGTTGTTGGCGCATTGAGCATTTTTATCTCTTTGATTTAAAGGCGTTATCAATACATGAGTTTGAGCTTTTACCCTAACTTTTTATTGACCTAGCAGAGTGATTCCCAACCTGTGGGTCGTGGCCCCCTGGTGGGCCGCAGAGGTATTTCTAGTGGGCCGCCAAATCGTTTCCAAAATAGTCTGAATTTTACCTCCAGGGCATATCTGCAATGCAATTGCAACTTACCACAAATCAATTTAAACCATGCATGGGGTTTGTGGAGTGGGGAGCCTTGATAGTTTGTTTTTTTTTTTTCTTTTTTCTTAGCTGTAAATCATATAAAACTGCTACAGGGACATCAGTTAACTAGGATCAAGATTAAGAAAAAAAATGGAGCACAATACCCCCTCTTTGAATGATTTTTTTTTTTTTTTTTAAAGTGGGGCGTATCTGAAACCCATTGAAACCCCACCTTTCTTTTTAATCTTGCACCAAAAAACTGTTCCGCCTGTGAAATCTCAAAGTTGCCCCGCCTTCTCCAACACAATTGAGCAACTTACCACAAATCAAATTAAGCCATGCACCTTTTATGTGACCTCAAACACCAAGGTCTAGTGATAGCTCTGACCCTTGAATGCCTCCAAAGGGCTGGCCAATCAGAGTGAAGGGGGTTTGTGGAGTTTTTTTGTTTTTTTTTCTTAGCTGTAAATCATATAAAGCTGCTACAGGGGCATCAGTAAACCAGGATCAAGATTAAGGAAAAAAAAAAATTAGGGAGCACAATACCCCCTCTTTAAATTATTTTTTTAAAGTGGGGCATATCTGAAACCCATTTAAACCCCACCTTTTCTTTTTAATATTGCACCCAGAAAGTATTCTGCCTGTGAAATCTCAAAGTTGCAGACAGCCCCGCCTTCCCCTCACCCAAAGTAGCTGTTAATGTTTTGTGTTGCTCTTTAAGCACTTAGTGATGCGTTTTGTTAAAAAGCTCCACCTATAACTCACTATGACCTTGACGCCGACTGTATTTTTCTGCTCCACTCTGCAGCTATATTCCATTACCTTTATGATAAATTCATGCACACACACATTTTGACTTGATTCATTTATGTTTTCTCGCGGGGGAATAAAGAGCGCTTGACCTTCGTGTCAGATACGCTCGGTTGGATCATCCCGCCTATACGAACCGCCACGGACCAAAAGGGGGGAACCAAACAAGTGTAACACCTGTTTTGGCGGGAGAACAAATATCCCGGGCACTTTTGTGAACTCCTTCATCGCCGCGGCCGCTGAAGCACAGGCCAGTGAGCACATTAATCAGTCCGCAGACTACATCCATCTGTCGCATGGGCACCACTCGCTACATGCCGGACCCGCGAGCTGTTGGCACTGCCTCCGCCTGTGTTGTCTCCCATTATTTCTGCCCGTTTTGACTGTGTGGTACCTATCAGGCTCGTGAGGGAGAGCGACAAACTTGGAGGGATGTCGGGTTTGCTGTCAGGGGAGAATCATTTAGCTCTTAGCACTTGTGATAAAACGAGCTACTGATGCATACACATTGTTTCTCGGCCCCCGTATGTACATATTTATTCGCCTGGCTTGCTTTTTTTTTTGTGTGTGTGTGTGTGTGTGTGTATTTGTATAACTGCACAGAAACAGCATCTTACAAATACACATGCACACACAACAAGTACTTCATGTTAGCAATGAGAAAGACAAAACAAAAGAGGAGCACTCTCCAAGGTCCTTTACATTTTCTATTTAGCTGCTTTGCACATGAAATAACACAATCGTGAACGGAGCTTTAAATGCAAAATTATTCATGATGTTTGATGCAAAAGAAATAACGCTCCCCACAGACGTCGGAGCTACAGATTTGACAAGCACAAGCAGGGAGAAACTAGTCTCAAAGCTACTGAATACATAAATACGGACTCCGCCCGTAACTCCAAAGTGTGAAATGTTGCAAAATTGTGTGAAATTGATTCTGCGTGTAGCGCTGACTCACCCCCGCTGTCAACACATTTTTTGGGGGGTTAGAACTGGGCATCGAGCACGAGGTGTGGCACCCCTCGTGCATTCCTCGTTCTACTCTCACCCGCTTGTCAGCACATATTGTAAAATATATTTAACACACACAATGGAGCCGAACAGAGCGGTGAGAGGAGGTTTGGCAAATAACAACATATGAAAAAATTTAAAGGTCACAGAGAGGCTGCAAAGTGGGAATAACATTTGGTGAGTAAATGTAGCAGATGGACGAATTGCTTGTGTCTGCAACTATTCGAGTGCACAGAACTTCTGTGCATGTAACCTGCAATTTCAACTTGATTCCGTGCTCTCAGATGGTCTATTTTATGGTTGAGAATTCACTGAAAACTCACTTATGTCTGCTTGGATAAGGACTCAGCTCGATGCGTCACACTTTGATCCCTGCTCCGTGTCCAGACTTAGGTGCCAATTATTTGGGTGCCTCAGGTCCTGCTTAACTGTGAGCACCCATGGTAAAATCTATCTTAAGGGGTGACCGTATCAGGAGAATGTTAACTTTGTCCAATAGAGATAAAGGCAGAAAGAGACAGAGTGTCAAAGCAGGGAGTTCAAACTGTGATGAATTCCTTTTTCTTCCAACATTTTTCGGCAGTGTCAGAGGATCCAGTTTGAGTTTCCACCACTCAGCGGCTTCAAGCTGGGCTAAACAGTATAATTTCCAATGAGCTAGTGGATCAGCAGTCTGGCTTTATTGACTCTACAGGGAATGCATGTTAAATTAATGCGCATTACATTTAAAACGCAGGCCTTTGGTGAAGCTGTACTTCAAACACTGCTATTAACATTGCAGCCGGGCTTTTATAAAGACAGATTGCTTTACTCCAGATTTGCAAATCAGGCCTCACATGAAATTTCAGAACGTATCAAACTTCTCAAACAAGCAGCGACTAAAAATAATTTGAACAAATCCTAACATTCCCATCCGACCATATCCTGACACACTCATCTTGTTTCACCATTTTAAAGACACCCAGGTCAGGGAAGCTAACATTAGCGTGAAACCAGGAACTAGGTATTATCAGTTTCTGCTAACAAATTACCACAAATTAGAAAGCAACCAAAACCAAAAGATCAAAAGGCCTCACTTTTCTGTCATGTCAAACATCAGCATTAGCATGAAACAATGGAGCAATTGGGGGGGACTCAAAGACTTGGTCCAGACCATTTTTAAAGGTGTTCGAAGACCTTGTCATTCTGGACTTCATAAGTTTAAAACTACAAACTTTAACAAAAGGTTTTGAGAGGTCAAGAGGTTTTGGGAGGACAGAGGTCACTGAGTTCAGCTCCGCTCCAATGCAGCAATGAAGATGGACTCAGTGAGGAAATAAAGGTCCTTTTAAAATGAAGGTACTTTGAAGACCCAGCTTCCATAAATAGGACTCATGGTTGCCACTTAGTGCAACATAAAGGTAAGGGTTGTGGCCATAGACTGTATAAAACATGGACGTAGTCTTCATGACATAACCCGTTTGTTACTGCAGCTCCATTCTGAAGCAAAACGGCGGGCGCGGCCATATTGGATATTGGAAACCCACAGCTATTGGGCGCCCGTCAGTCACATGATCTAAGCTGTGGCTCTGATTGGGCAAGCTCTCGACCTTAATATCTTCTAAACGGCCGAGTTAGAAAAAAATTCACCCCCCTCACAGTGTGTGCCGTGAGTGAAATTAGCGATACAGACGGGAGACAGAGCTTATTTCGGCTCTGAAAACGGCCTTTTTTTGCTTTCATGTGTACGTGACTTCCGGTACTTCCGGAGCCAGCCTCAAGCGGTCACTCGAGGAACAGCAGCTTTTTAGCACTTCCAAATTGTCTCATTTTTTTCGGATTGGAGGTTGCCGCTTGGTTGTGGCTTAGCATTTAAGCATTAAGCCTTCCCTACGAGAAAGCACGTAATGTTGAAATGCTGAGCTTTTCTTGCAAGAAAAAGAGAGTGTTGAAATGTGATGCTCAGCATTTCAACATCCTGCATTTGCTGGAAGGAAATGCGGGGGCCCCTTCTAGTTTAAGTTACCAATCAATAAAGTGAAAGATGAAAGCTGGGGCCACGTGAAAATAAACAGCAGGCCACAATTGGCCCCTGAGCCTCACTTTTGGACATCCCTGCTCTATGTTAAAGTATTTAATAAAGCTGAGAAAAAGTTGTTTTTTTCCCTTTTTTTTTTTTTGAAAACCGTTAACATAATCACACCATGACTTATGTAGTTTTTTGGTATGTAGATGCAATGGTGTCTGGAAAAGAAGGCCTCAAAAATACTTGCTTGAGAATTTGATCATTTCCTAAGTACAGTTTGATTCTCGAGCCTCAAGTCCTGAACCGCATATTCACAAACTTCTATTTCATGAAAATCAAAGCTGAAAGCAAAAAAGCAATCATGTTAATTTTTCTCTCAAAAGTCCCGAATGCACAACAGTACAACCAAGCAAAAAGTACAACCCAGCCCATAGCAGACTTCCTCCACAAAGAGGGACTAAGCACACAAACAGTGTGGTGCTTTATCATCATTATTAAAAATGCAAAGCTGTTGCAGTGGCGGCAGTTAAATCACTTCTATGTAATGAAACAAACAGGAAAATTGGAAAGACTACCTGCTGCAGGATAACAGCTATACATACACACAACACTTCTTATTTGCCATCCAGTGCTTGGTTTGATACGTTTTCCCTCTATTGTGCGGGGAACATGAATCACACAATCACCATGGTGTTTTATCTACACAAATTAATTCTTCATTACCACATTTTCTCCTCCTCCAGGGGAGCCAATACCCTCTTCCATTACGCTGAGATCCTGCAGAGTATAAATAATTCTACTTTCTATTTACACCTTGCGGCACACAGCATTTTAATTCTATAGTGAGTCTGTTTTTCTCTGTTATTGAAAGGCTACACCTCTCAGGGCATGTGCTGACCATTTGCCTTCTCCAGGTTGTTTACACTTTATAAACCTCGTTCCACCAAAGAAAAGTTTATGCAAATTCTAAAGGCTGTATGCTACACCTCGGCGTAATGAAACATTTTATATAATGTCGGGAGCCTGAATCTAAACGTTTAAAATGACTAACCTCTTGACCCGTACGGCTCTCAGGTATCGAAAACAGGTATTCACGTATATTACAGTCAAGCTGCATGATCCATACATGTGGGAGAAAATTAGCATAACAACCCACTCATTTCTCAGAGGAAGCTTGTCAGAAAGTGAGAGAGGTTGTTCCGGGCAACTGGGAGGTGAAGCCGTGAGTGAACGCTCTCAACTGTAATAAAAACAATTCTACTCAACTTTTGTGAGGTTATTTTTCCCGAAGGTTTCAGTTGTTTTTTTTTTTTTTTTGAGTGTTTGGATCAAGGCTTGAGTTAAGGCTTCTAGCGACAAAGACCTGCTGTTTCATTGTTTCATAGCTTGTTTTTTTTGCACTATTTTCAACAAGCTATCAAACATCTGCTTCTTCCAGACATAAAAGAAATAGTTGCTCAAAGTTGGCAGTCGAAGCTAACAAGGGATCTTATATCTAATATTTTTTTTAACGGGAGCTTTAGGGGCCTTTGAACCCTTTTGACAAATATTGAAAGCAAATTTAAAGGGACTGTGAGGACTTTTTAAATGATCTTGATAAAGTCTCATATCTACATATATGCCTGATCATGTTCCACACCTAAAATAGGCTATCATCACTAAAATTGGCTATTTAAATGCTTATTCTTGGCTTCCAGATAAGGACTGAACAGGTCAGACTGGACTGAATCGGTTTACAGAACGCAAAAGTCTCTGTGACATCACCACGACTTCTGATGAAGTTTAGCAGTGAGGAGAGAGATCTGTGTTTTTCTCTGCTGAAAACAATTTCTGTGATTTATTCAGTAATAGAAGCAGAACCTGGATTCTCTGAAAAAAAAAGGAACAGAAGAGCAGAGGAAAGCTAAACAGGAGAGAGATAAAACACAAGCTAAAGGCTAAAACACAAGCTAAACACTAAATACAGGCCAAAAGGTGAAATATAAGCTAAAGGACAAAACAAGCTATGGTTTAAAAGAGTTGAAGGTTAAGACACATGCTAGAGGCTAAAAAACAAGCTAAACACTGAATACAGACTAGAAGCTAAAACATAAGCTAAAGGACAAAACAAGCTATAGGCTAAAACAAGTTGAGGGCTAAAACATAAGCTAGAGGCTAAAACATGAGCTAAAGGCCGAAACACAAGTTAAAGATGAATAAAAAATAGCTGAAGGCTAAAACCCAAGTTGAAGGCAAAAACACGAGCGGAAGGCTAAAACAAACTATGGGCTGAAACATAATCAAGAGTCTAAAGCACAAGCTAGAGGCTAAAATGCAAGCTTTAGGCCAAAACACAAGTCAAAGGTTAAAAAAACCCAGCTGAAGGCGAAAGTACAAGTTGAAGGCTAAACACAAGCTAGAGGCTAAAACAGAGGCTAAGCTGTTTTTGAAAATGTTCATTTCAACCCTTCATTCAGCAGTTATGCTCCTGTTGAGGATCTTTCAATACAATAAAGTGTGATGTGACAATTGCCTCTGCTTGGTAGATGAGCACTGTCAGGACATTCACCAAAGTTACATGGAACCATACAGAGCACCAGGCTGAGAGTGGCACTTAATGTAGCCGGCTACTACATTACAAAATAATTTCGCAAAGTTTCCTTGTCTCCTTTTAAACAACAGTGCCATGTAAAGTCAAATAACTGCAGAGGAGATGAAGTTTTAAGACAACAATCATGAACTAGCGAACTGATGTTCCTTTGCCAATTAATGCTTTTTCGTCTTCAAAACTTAATGCGATATGGTGGTTCAATATAAAGTTATACTGCCAAGAACTGGTGTGACATGCATCGATTTTTTTCTGTCACTTTTGTGTTGTCATTTGAATAAAATCTTCACTTTTTTAATACCAGCGAAAAAGCTGAATGATACAGACTATATTAGGAGATTCTCCAGAGAATTCATATCATATGTGAGTCAGTAAGATTTATTCAGCAGCTACTCATCCAAACCAGCTGTTTATACTCTATGTTCAAAAGCCTGCTTTGAAGAGTAAAATGAAGCATTTACATTTGGAAAAATAAATCGATTTTAACAAAAACAAAAAGTAAAATAGACTTGTGATACTTGTGTGAATAGATTTTTGTCTCCTTCCCCTAATAGATGGATAAAACAACCTAACCAAAATGCTTTTCAAACTTTTCATTTTGTCCCCTTAGTTCCCACCCAACTCTGGCCTATATACCATAAAGTTTATAACTGAAGAACCATGAAGTCAAAATTCATCAGTGACCCCTCATTTGAAAGATTTTAGTCTCTAGTTTCAGTAAATGTCATGTTTTTAAAGCTCACATCAGGATAAATGCAGCAAAAACACTGTCAGAGGAATGGCAATGGGCCCGCCGGCGGGCCTTCTGAATTAAGGGGTTAAAGAACAGTGACAATATGGGGGGTGCAATGGCACAGAAAACACGTAAAAAATACTTCTTCTTCTTCTTTTTTTTTTTTTTAAGTCAAACAAATTCAAGTTGCACCAAACAGCCTCCAAAAACATATCTAGTCAAGTTCATTTCAGTTCTTTTACATAGAATTGAGTCAGATGTTGGAGGTTTCGGCGCGTTCGCCTGCGTATGAGGTCAACTCTCGAACACGAACATTGCTTTGATTCCCTTCACACTTTGAATTTCTCAGACCCTGAATGTAGACACCCCAATCAATACCCATCCAATTACTTGATTCTTAAGTATGTAAAACTCATGCAAAGGTGCCCGTGAGGAAAGGAAAGATCACGCTGCTTAAGGTTGTTTTTCCCTCCCAAGACCCTGAATGTCAAACCTTTTCCCCCTCGTTTTTTTCATGTTGTTTAATTAGGGAATGCTTATCATAGGCGCATGGCGCGCTACTGAGGGGTGACAACACCCCAGTGTTGTAAAATTAATTATATCACTAATGTGGACCCTGTGCATGTGAAATAGCTGAACTCTCCCCAAATAGCTCATTAATCTTCAGACAGCCACTCCTGGGCTAGGTGAAGTGGTCTTGAATTTCAATACCCACCCTTGCTGGTGTAACCTTTCCCTCTCTCCTTTCGCTCGCTCGCTCACTCGAGCAGCCGAGGGGAGGAGAAGGGGGGTAGGTGGGGGGGCAGCGGCGGAGAGAGAATAATATTGTCTTCAGCCGTGTATCCAGCACTTCTCCTCTTCTCTAAGTCATATAATTACACACACCAACAGGGTTTGCCTAAAAACACACATCCACACACACATGCAGGGGGGAGGGGGGGGCTTGGAGTTGAAAGTGGAGCATACCTGAGAATTGCTGATGTATCCTGTGATTATTAAAAATAGACCCTCCGACGCTCTGGCGTAAACAAATCACTCCAAATCCAATTGTCTGGTTATTATAAGTGCCTCTGTGAGAAAAAGACCAAACTTGGCCCCAAAACTTGTTTATTGCCCATTGCAAGGTTGGATTGCAATGGGCAATTGCAATGTTATTTGAAACCAACAGAAATCTGCAGGCGTAGCTTGAGGAACTGTCTGTGCAAGCATGGTTCCCAGACAGACAGACAGAAGACATGAGTCAAGCCAAAAAAACAAATATCACACTCAGCAAAAGGCTCACGATCCCCCACTTATACACACGTGGGTTATTAAGTGGATAAAAGAGTCTATACATAATCTCTACATATACATACATTTGTCTGTAAGCTACTTATAACAGTCAGTTCCAAAAGTAGCATGAAGTCTTTGTATGACTTACTAAATTGATGAGGTCATCGCATAAAGATCTCCTTACTGGTTCATGGCATGTTGGAGGGTGGGCCTCAAACACCAAGAAAGGTCTGTCAGTTGCTCTCATTTCCATCTGCTCTCTGTTTCGCTCGTCTATGCTCCTTTGTCAGATCTGCAACAGTGATGTCATCACATAAGGGTGTCCTAGCTGATCCATGACCTGTCAGAGAGATGGGCCACAATCACCAAGGTGTGATCATAGCTCTGCCTCCAACATGTCTCTGAATGATAGCATAGTTTTTTGGGGGTTAAGCTAAAACAAAGGCTTTGTTCACACTGCAGTTAAAGTGGCCTGAATCTGTTTTTAGCTCAAATGTGACCCATGTCTGCTTTGTTTTTGACTGTGTGAACAGCTTAATATCACACTGAATATGATATTTTCGAGTAAGATTCAGGCCACCCAAATGTGGATACATACCCGATACATGTCCGTCTTTTTTAAGATGAATTATTTAATCATAAATTTAATTTAAACAGCCAAACAAAAATCAGATTTGGACAACAAGGCCTGCAGTGTGAACGCAGCCAAAATGTTTTAGAAAGAAGTTGGAATAATGTTTTCTCAAACACCAGTAAAGCTATAAACCACGTAAAAATACTGAAATCTTTTTTTTAAAGAAAACCACAACACCCCTTCTTGAACAAGTTGAATTACCACATTTAAAATAGAGGCAACCTTATGTAAAAGTAGCTTCACTTCAAAGTGATGGCAAGTTCCTCCAAAAGGTTAAAAGTGAAGTAAGAGGGCGCTGTTTTTGTTATGTAAACTTCAACAAGTACACACAGTAAGAAAAAATAAACCTTGAGTGCAAAAGTGACAAAGCAGTTTTGACCTGATGTTCATTTGGAAGCAGTTAAAGATCAGTGGTTGAATCCGTTGCGCACGAACTGATCAGGAAGAGGCATCAAGATATTTACAGTTACAGACTCTGCTGTTTATGCTGGTTTTAGAGATGGAAATTTAAAAAAAAGAGAGAGAATTCCACTTTGACTTAATGTAAATGTGTAATAAATGTGTAATAAATGTGTTATTACAACAAATAAAATATACCTTAATACAACCAGCCCTAAAATTAAAGGGTTCAAGTTTATACCATAACTACGGCTTCATTCTCTGTCCATGGTGCTGATAATGTTCAGCTGCTTATTCCATTCAAAACACATTCATCCACTCAGTTACTGTCCATGGTGCTGATTCTGGTCAGCACACTCTTCCATTCAGGTGCTGTCCGTGGTGCTAAATCTGCTTCTTTTCTTGGCCTCTGCTTTTGTTTTCATTCCCTGGCTCTGTGCCCAGCTCCAATCAGAACCCAGCTCACCTATTCTTTGTCTTATTACTATCATTATTACCAGTATCAACTGCCAGCCCCATAAAAAACGGCAACACAGCTGTCTCACTTCAGTTTTTGGATGACCAACTCTTGGAACGTGTCCTGTCAAAAGATAACACAAATTCTTCTTTGTTTGTATTTCATTTGAAGTGCTGTAATTTACCAAACCCTATTTAGTGTAAGTATAGTTTGGTTTCCTCTGGGTTGTTATTTTCCCTACTGTTTGTCTGACAGGGAGTCTAGTCTAGTCTGCCCTATTGGCAGAGATGTTTATTCTTTTGCTTCTTTCCTGCTGCTGTAGTTATTAAAACATGTTTACTCGCACAAACAGTTTTTATTTAGCGTTTGTGGAAACAAAAGCAGCGGTGATGACAGGAAATGTGCCAGTCATCGGCAAGGTATTATGAGGAACAGAGCCAAGAAACAGCAGCTCATAGGCGCAGAAAAGGTCAAGGAATACAAATATTAGGATGGTACACCGCGCTGCTTTTCAAAACAAAGGTTGTCTGAGAAGGGAGGTTGAAAAGTCTGATTCAATAAAAGGTTGAAACAGGGATCATCCATGTTTTTCCCTCGATTCATGCATGAATCTCGAAGTCAAAATTCAACAACCAAAGCAACACTTAAGTTATGAAAAATACACAAAAAAGTATTGATTAAAAAACTTTTTAAGAACCAACCAAATAATATTGCTATATTCAAACCTATATTGCCAAATGTATCATATTTTCGACATGAGTTTTGAAGACCCCCTTATCAGTGACATGACAAACAGTTTCCTTGAAAAAAAAAAGAAAATAATAGTAATAAGTAATGTAATGTTTCCTATCCCCTTGTGGATTATCATACCCCTACAGGCAGCAAAGGATGTAATTTGGACGTTTTCAAAATGTTGCCCCCATGAAATCATCCCCTTTTTTTCGGGGAAAATCATTGCTAACTTTCAACTAGTTGCAGCGAGAGTAACATCGAAATTGTTCCCCAGTATTTCAGAGTGAACATTTTTCTTTATTTGCTTAATCAGTGAGTGTCCAGAAATGCAAATATTTCCCTCAAAACTCTGCTCCTGTTTATTGTGATCAAAGAAGACTGAGCTTTAACAGAAAGTGAGTTGAAGCTGTTTGCACTCAGGTTCCAAATCATTGGTGGGTCTTCGTGCTAATTAGCTTGTACAGTGCAAAAACCACAGAATTTGGATTTTTTTTTAACTCTTTCAAATGAGGCATCAGAACATAAAATGTGTTTTTGGCCTTTGGTTGTGTAGTCATTTCATTGCATGATTTGTTTGATACATTTTAGCCATTCATTTGTGTGACTTGTTTGCACCATTTATTTGCATGATTTTTTTGCTCCAGCTATTTGTGCAATGAACTTACTGCATGAATATGCACCAAGCCATTGCGCCATGCACTTGTGCGTTGCACTTGCACCATGCAATAGTACTATATGCTCTTGCGCTATGCCTTTGTGCCATAAACCTGCACCAAGTCCTTTTGTCAAGTCCTCTTGCAACATACATTTGTGCCATGCTTTGATGCCATTTGACAAGAACAGGCATTTTTTCATTGACTTCACATACTGTTTGTTGTTGCAAATGTTGCTGTTGTATTTTTTTCTTGTTTTGCTACATTCCAATAATAGCAGGACAGGAAACACTCCTGGAATACTTTAGGAAGCCCGAGATGATATTGATGTAAATGTTTTTAGTGTAAGGTTAAAAGAAATATGAGGTCATGTGTAATCATCCTCTATTTTGAATCTATTTCTGTTCCCCCTATCTGCACAGCTGGTGTTCAACCCCAGTTTTGTTCCCTAAGTTTGACTCTAACACTAGTCCATTACATAAAAAACATACATAAAATTGTCATAATTCAGCGTAGGCCTGCTGCCAATCCTCTTCCTCTACGAAGCAAACGAACAGTCTGTGAGTCTGATTTCCATCTCCTCTGCAGTCACAACACAATTTTGTTTTTAAGTATTAATCATCTCATCTTGTTTACCCATTAGCGGTTCCTTTCCAAAAGCCTCTTATCACTGTTTTCATCCATTAAACTACATGGCATGCATGTCATCTGAGCTCACTCTCCGTCACTCTAATTATGGGATGTATTTTCTTACTCTCAAGTAGAATATGACACAGCCTGTGACCGGATTGCTGTGTGTTCAGAGGCTGTTTTTAGGAGTGCTCCCCCCGTCTGATTCTGCTGTGTCGTTACTGTTGGAGTGCTGTTTTCACATTACCTTCACGTAGAGTAAGCTCCCTTTATCAGCAGTGAGGAAAAAGCAAGATGGTGAATCAGAGGAAAAGTGTGTTTTCCTTCATTACCGCCTATTAGGGTTGTGTCTTTTCGAGGCAAATTGGACTGGAGTGATCTGAAGAATGTTGAGGAAAAAAAACGTCCTCTAATTGGTTCTAAGGGTCTACTGTACGTGGTGGGCCCGCTGAATGAACCGTGTTTCCTCACTCCAATTAAACCAGCTTAGAAGGTGAATCAACGGCTACTTTTTGAAGTCCTCGCAGTTATGGAAATGAGGTGTGACATCATCATAATGTCTGGGTAACTGAGCCATGTTGTTATATCCCATGTCTGTGTCAGTGGGAGTGTGCGTAGGCTTAGTTGATGTCGGGCGATTAGAAAGGAAAACTGTGCCTTTGTCACTCTAAAGTGTAATTATAGAGGACAATGATCAGACTATTTGTAGTTCTGTACTTGTGGTTCCCAGAGGACTGGTTGGATCCCCCAGATGGGACTCAGGGGTGTCTGAAAATGCCTTTCAAAATTGAATGTTTCAGCGATGGTTGGATAATTATAAACAAAAATAAGGGTTGAATTCTTCATAAAACCATGACACCAGAAAATGCTGGGTCCTTGGCATGACGAGGCTAGAAGGTTTAGTAACCCGTGTCCATTACTTGTAGTTAAAGAAAGGAGTATTATACTGTTTTTAAGGCTTCATATCCCCTTTCTGGTACCCCCAAAATATCCTCATTAAATTTCCAATTTTTCTCATACCCTTGTTTTTGAGTGTGTCTCAACTTCAAATGTGCAAATTCAACTTGTTCAAAAGTTTTGACACCTTTCAAAGAGGAGGTTTTGTGCATTTAAACAGAAACAAAACAAAACAAATAAATAAATAAAGTTGTCAGAATTTTTTCATAATGTATAGCTTCAGAAATACCCTAAAACTTTATTTTACACTGGTGTTTTAGACCTTTATTTCAGCCATTGTTTGAAATGCTTCCCCTTCGCTGCTGTCTCTTTAAGACTCCCCACTCTACAAACCCCCTTCTCTCTGATTGGCCCGTTCTGTAGAGGTCTATCTGAGCCAGAGCTAAAGATAGGTCTTCCCTGGTGTATGAGGCCCGTGCTCTTTCATCGTGTCATGTACCAGTTGGAAGATACTCGTGATGACCTCATCATTTCATCAAGTTAAAACCTTGTACTATTTTAGGAACAGACTGTTTTTGAGCAGTTTAGTGATTACGAAAACATTTATTTGATAACTTGCATCTAGAATTGTTACTTTAAACCCATGTTTGAAATATGGAAAAAGTAGACTACCCCCTCTTTAACTACCACAATACCCCCTCTTTAAACAACACCAAAAAAAAAAAAAAATCAAAATTTAAGCACTTTTTTGTGTTTCTACATTAATGTTGCTTGTCTTTTTCTCAAAGTTTGTTCCTTATGTTCTCTTTTCATGGTCATCATTCATTTCAGTAGCACTAGGATTTTATTTTGGCACATCTTAGTTGACTAATGGTCATCCATTGTGATTATTTCCTTGTTAGCACGTAAACATATGGTATCAAGCACACACACTCAGAGGAAAACAGTTGTTCTCCATGAGTAATTCCTATGAGAAACCATCCTCGGCTCTGTTTTGCTCTGAAGAACCTTAATGTTACAGAGAAACAACATCCTTTTCCACACACTGTTGTTGATCTAATTACTGATAACACTTTTTCGCTCACTATGATAAAAATAACACCCCAACACACGTTCCAAGATGAAGTCTCAGAGCAGGAGCTCACAGCTTCAACACCAGCATCTTCATTTTTACATACCGGCCCAGGTTTTCATATCCTGGGGCCTCGAAACAACTCAGCACAGAGCAACATGACAAATACAGTACAGTAAAAGCCACCCAGGCCAAATCCATCTGCTTTATTGCTATTCACCGTTTCCTCCCTCCATCTGCTCAGCACATCGCACAACCTGATGTCTCCTACCTCTGCCGCACTATTTTTACCTGCTCCTAGATACCGTCTCCCTGCATGTGACGTCAAGAGAGGGAAAAAGGCAGAGACAGAGACGGAGAGAGCGGGCAGGCTGTTATCATTCATCTACAGTGTATGTTCGCGCCTCGCTGTCACCCTCCGAGAAAGTAATCAGGATGTAATAGCAAAGTGGTGGAAAGAGACGCGACTAACGCTAATGGAACTTGTGAAGAGTTAGCGCCGTGTTCCATGTTAAGCATGCTCATCTGTCAGGAGTGATGGTTTTGAGAACAGTGTGATCTATGTTGGTAAAATCATCAAATCTACCCTTAAATCTTGCTTCTGTCTCTTTGAGTGACAGCTGTGTTTAATGACAGTCTGTGCATGAACCCAGCACAAATATGTGTGTAAGTGCAGATCTTTGTGTGTGATGGGCTCATTAACAAGAAATCAGTATAGGAAGGTATTGGCCTCACTGTTGCTTTTTAGGCTTGATTTTTGGAGCATAAAAAAGCATAATATGCTCCATTGAGGTGGCCACATTAGTTTCAGTTATTTTTGTTTGTTTGTCTTCATCTACTGCACTGAAAAAAAAAAATTGGTTGCAAAAACTTGACAACCTTTTTTTTTGGTTGGTTGGAATATATGTCCATCTTTTGAAGTTTGTAGCTTTACTATGTTTTTTTTTTCACAGTGCAAAATACATGTTATTCAAGTCTGTGAAAATTTAAAAAAAAAAAAAAAAAAAAAAAAGTGTCCTACATTTTTTTTATACTTCAATAAGTTGGGGTTTTTTTTAAGTTGAAGTCTAGGATTGGCTGGTTGGGTACATTATCGGTTGTTTTATGCTTTGAGATGTTTTTTTTTTTTCTGTGCAATATGAAATGACGTGCTCTTTTTTTTTTTTTTTACATATTTAGTTTGTTTTAAGCTACAACTTCAAATCTTAATTCATATTGTGTTTTTGTGAGCTGATACTTCATGTTTTATTTTTTTTTACAGTGCACAAATTTTGCACTTAAAAATACATTTTTGTTTCAGCTACAAAAGAATTTTTTCAGTCAGTTCAATTTTGATTGGCAACAGTATTGCAGATTTGTTTTATGCTTTGGATTTTTTTTTTACAGTGCAATATAAAATGACATGCTCTTTTTACACATTTTGTTTGTTTTTAAGCTACAACTTTATGTGTCAAATTTGAATTCATATTGTGTTTTTATGGGCTGACACTTCATGTTCTCTTTTTTTATAGTGCAAAAATTTTGCACTTGAAGAATACGATTTCGTTTGGGCTACAATTTTTTTTTTTTCAGTTAGCTCAAGTTTGGTTGGCAACAGTATTGCAGGTTTTATAGTTTCCTTTTTTTTTTACAGTGCACTTAGACACTCTGGTTAATGCATGTTTTAAAACTGTGTTTTCAAAGCTCTAAGACTTTTTGAAATTCTAAGTTGTCATCCTGCGATGTTTTTATTTGGTTCACCAAATTAGTTTGATTATAACTATAATTTTTTGTTTATTTTAACAGTGCAAAAAGAAGACACTTGATTATTTCATGGATGAACAATTCAGAGATTGATTTTTTGATTCCATTCGATGTTAAGTGTAATGACACTTGAAGAACTTATTTCAAATCTTGTTTTTTTTCTGGTTGTTATTTCTGCCAATGTTGAGTCTTAATTTGTTTGTACTTTTAAAGTGTAATGGAATAAGACAAACCTTAATTTTAAAGAGGTCATACCCTTTTGCACAATTCTTATTGTTAGACATCTTAACTAATGACAGGAGTACTTTACAAAGTATGTTGTTGACAAAACACCAGGGCCAAAAATTAATCAACCCATGGTATTGTTTTAGTTATTTATTTATTAAGCTGTCTTTTAAAAATACTTAATGTTTGGATTTGTGTTTCACACTGCTGTAAATTGTCTATTACTGTAATAAAAGTCTATTACACTGACATCAAAGTTCATGATTGATGAATAATCCATTATCAGGAGTGTACACAGCAAACAGGCAGACTGTGTGAGTATAAACCAGCGTTCGCTTGTCTTCGTATTCATGCCCACACCCTCATCCTCAAACTGTGTGGGAGTCTTTGTCTTTGTGCGTGCGAGCATGTGTGTGTTTTTACCTCAGCAGGCTCCGCGCTGCTCCCCGCCTGCTCGCAGCATTAACGCTCAACCTTGTCCAAGGTTAATCTGTCACTCTCGCTGTATATTTGCATTCATTCTTATCTGCACCTCACCACTCAACTGACTGTCTATCTGCCCCAGCCGCTGCTCCAACTTAATCGTCTTTGTACATTATAGATGAGCCTCCACCAAAGCAGACACACTTAGACACACATGCACGTACAAATTCCCTTCCCCGTTGCAGAAATCTCCTTTTTCCGCGTCCTCACCACACCTTCAACACATTCCCAGACAGCCAATATTGACTTTATATTTAATGTCCTCTTGCGCTATTAAGCGCTCAAATGTAACATATTTATCACTGCAAGGGGGCTCGTATGGGATCTAAGTGTTTCTCTCTCCAGACACCACTAACTCTGTGCTTGCAACTCCACCTCCTCTTCTTTTACCTCAGGAAACAAAAGGTTGCCTCTTAATTAGCCGCACAGAGTTGCTCCTTCATTTGGAATCATGTGCATAAAGCCAACGCCGGGGCGAAAAAAAAGTTCGAGCAGGTACAACATTATGCAGTTTTTCCTTGTAATGAGGCAGCAAACCAGAGCTCGGCTTGCTTGTTACTTTATTAGGATGTGTGCGAAAAATGTAGAGGCTCATAAATGGATGCCTGCAGCGCTTTCAAGACTGATAATAAACTGTGGAAAACAGTATGAAGTGTGTGATTCCTATTTTTGCATATGATGTTTGTTTACTCAAATATGTTTTGGATTTCAGCAGTTCTTTGGACAAACAGCATGGTGCAGACTTGGTTGCGAAACATCTGAGATATGAGGAAATAATTGTAACTGGGCTGCATGTTTCACTACTAATGTACCAAATAATGTGCAGGGAAACAGTCTCGCTGTTATCTCACAAATAATTACCAACCCTGTTTTTCTCCTCCTATGGACTAAATGTAACATCACATAGCAGCAAATCCTATGGGTTGAATACAAATTAAGTGTCAAAAATGCAGTTCCTTAAGTGGCCACTCGAAACCAGCTTCAACTGTAGGCTAATCCTCTCAAGGCTCCTTATTCCAAATTTAAAAAATGTGTTCACAATGTGGTTACAGAGTCATATTTAGGGCCAGAGCCCGGCAACCAGGGTGGGCAAAGGCCCCCTTGAACCCTTGAGATTATTTTCTTTCCGTACCTTTGACCCCATATTGTGTGGCCTGGGTGTGAATTGCCAGTCGTTAAACCACTGCTCCATGACTATTTTACAGTGTAATCTTTCAACAAGTCAAACCTATGTAATACATCTGCTTTAACTGCATGAATGATTGATGATATGTTCCATTTTCTCTTCCATTTTTTCCTGATTTTATTTTCTTTTAAGCATTGTTACGCATTGATGTATACCCAATAGTCTCAATGATCTATTAGCACTGTCTGAATATATGTGGAAGTCTTCAAATTTTCTTTGTTGTTTTCTTAGCATTGAGTTGTAATATTGTGAACACTCTTTGCTACTATACGAGTGCTGTCGCTACTGTAAATTGTTGTTGTCGCCATTTTATTTGGTGTTACAGTTGTGCCTAAAAGTTTACACCCCCACTCAGAATTTTCTGATATTTCTCAGAAAATATGAATGGTAACACAAAAACCCTTCTGTCGCTCGTGGTTAGAGGTTGGGTGAAGACATTTATTAACAAACAACTGTGTTTACTCTTTTTAAATCATAATGACAACAGAAACTTCAAAAATGACCCTGTTCATTTTTTTATACACACACTGATCACAAGCAAATAGATCACAGGTGAGGATGGTTACCTTTAGTAGACCTTCAAACACATTTGTGTTCACTTTTGTGCATTTATCAGGACAAAACCACCAGAGTTGTGTAAACTTCTTAACAGGGTCATTTTGATTTAAAAAGAGTAATTTTTTTTTTGTTTTTCAATACATGTCTTCACCCATCCTCTAACCATGAGTGACAGAAATGATTTTGTGTTATCATTCATATTTTCTGAGAAAAGTCCAAAAAGTCAGAAATTCTGCTGGGGGGTGTAAACTTTTGGGCACAACTATATCTAAAGGTTATGTAACAAGGAGCCCTTTCAGATATCTTAGCATTTTATTCTTTATTCTATGTTCGTGCCAACAACACTGTTTAACTCTAACTGGTTGTCTTTACCACCGTCATTTTCCTTGGACGGTGTTTCAATGTAATTGTCTTTATTTACCATTTTTTTCAGTTATTGTAGCAATGTGCTGAACCATCTGCTCCCTCTGCCATGAACTTTCTCATTCATTATCACCATGTTTTCATATAATTAGTAGTCTTCTCTCTGAGTATTTCTCTGTTGATTCGTCCGCAATCGTGTTGCTGTACAACATTGGAGGTCTTTGCCAATTGTTCTCGCCATTTTCAAGCCTCTTATTATAGTTCAATTAATAGTCTTTATAATTTTCTCTTTCCCAAATTTCTCTGTTGTTGGCTGCCTTCACCGTTTGCTACGTCATGTCTGTATCTGGTCTTTTGTTTGTAATTAAAAGCGAAGGGGCTCAGTGAACAATTCCATAAATGCAACACTACAGACTTTAGCTTCCTCACTTTACAGCAAAACAAGCACCAAGTTGTTTTTGTCAGCAGCCACCTTCCCTTCCTCTAATTCATTTCAACTTTCACTGCTATCTCTCAGGAATAGCAGCCCGACTGTCCCTTGAGAAAAGCGTCTCATGTGCTGTGTACACAAACACGCTGCGTACACAAAGTTCAATATGAGGCCTGAAAGCTATGTTGTAATTTAACATCTTACCTTTTGGCATGTTTGCCTATAAAAGCTGTTCAGGAGCTCATTCTGCTTCATCGCTGCAGCTGTCATGGGAATCAGCTGTTGCCATAAAACTCCCAGATGGCAGCATCAACGCTGACAAATAGAAACAGGCAAGTTTAATTTTAAAGTTAGGGCAAATCCAGAGTGCACACTCACAAACAATTACCATAAAAAGTGAGTGTTTTGCAGAGGAAGAATTTTATCGGTGCTGCACTTGCAGATTTATATTGAAAAAAAAGGAGCTTGGGATACAAAATTAATCTGATAATACCACGTAGAGCAGGTCCTCACCTCTCTAAATCAATGATGTCACACTTGTACTGTATGAGTATGGAGTGAAGCACTGCCAGCAGACTGTTGTACAACTCAGTGAGCTGTGTTGAGATGTCTTTGGGGATATAAAGGCCAGAAGTTGAGTCCCTCAAGTGGACATTGACTGATTGACTGACTGGCAGGCTTTCTGTGTGTTTTTCTGTAGGTGTGTGTCTGTGCGTGCGTTTGTGCGTGTGCGCCGGCATTGTCCGCCGGGTGTCGTCTTGCTTTCTCCATCCAAACTTTACCCCTCCTTCTCCTTTTTCCCTCTTGTCCAGAGCTGGTGACATCTTGACAGATTAAAATGCTGCGCGCGCCAGTGCTTGGTCAGGGCCACACTGGTGAACCCGCGAGGACAACCGCCGAGAATCGATACCAGAAAATACTGTCTCAGACAGACGGCACACACCCACGCTCCACACCGGAGCACATTCCTACGCACCCGCACAAAATAAATCCACACAAGTGCTCACAATTTATCACAGTTACAGAGAGTCATTTATCATAATTTAAGACAATATGAGATAAATATTTGGATTAGAGCTGCAATAATGAAAGAAATAACATGAATGATTATCTGTAAGATCCTATTTTAGGGATTTCCAGTGCTGAAAAAACAAAACAAAAACATTTTATATTATATGGACGACATACCTACACCTAAAGTGAAGCCAAACACAAAGAAAATGAAATACTCCAAACACTTCTAAATTATGATGATTCTGGCTGACAAATAATGAAAACCCAATTTTTTAAACTATATTTAAGGGCTGATGAATGATTATTTTTAAAAATACGTATGTCAATTTATATGTACTTAACTGGGTTTTCTTTTTGCGTGAATTAGTACATCATTGCGGTGCTAATTTTAGCAACTTCTGGTACTTTTGACAGTCTATGCAGGTGTCAAGTCCTACTGGAAATTGAAATTGACACCACTGTGATGTTTTTTGAAGCACTAACTGCTACTTTTTAAGCCTCAAATGCAAGGCAGGTGCATTATTTTGAGCCGTATTGGAGCAAGATGCTTTTTCTTGAGCAACAGAAGGGACAGTTATTGCTAATGCGAACATCCCTGCCATGTTTTTTTTCCTTTACAGATGTTTCATAACAATGAAAAAAAAGCATCACCCAATTCCATAGTTTGTATTATTTGCACCCTCCAGATTTCAAGTAGGATTTTTTTGTTGGTGTAAATTTCATTACTGTTAATGTTTTATTTTTGTTTATTTATCTATTTTGTATTAAAAGAAACTCTTTTAGAAGCATTTTTGCTATTAGTCGAGCTTTGAATGTGTGGTCACTATTCATTCTAAACAACCTTTGAGCTACACCATTGCAAACAAAGAACAGGGGGCCTATGCTAATGCTGATGCTAATGCTAATGCAACAGTGTTTGACAATCTTCTTGTCTACTTAAGTGGAAAAGGCAGGTACTTGTAAAGCACCTCAAGCTTCTCAAAATTAACTTGTTTCAATTTGTTTGAAGCCAAAAAGACCCTGATCCAAATGTATTTGCTATCGAATTCATTTAAAGCTCCTGTGAGATTTAAATGTCAGTTTGTTTGGGTTTTCTTAGTTGCACTGGTTTTAGATTGTTAGAAATATAAAAGACTCTTTAGAAATTCTCTCCCAAAAGATTAGCTGACACCTACCCCCCTGCAAGTGATTTAAAAGCTTCCTAATAACTCTATTGAAGAACTATGCACCTATTTTCTGACTTCCTTGTTTGCTTTTGTACATCAAAAAGAAACTTTGATTTTACTTATATTCTGTTTCATGACCACAAAAAATTCCTTATAGGAGCTTTAAAGTGTGAAACACCCACAGCACTTCATCCCCTATAAAACTTTAACATCTCTTTCACTAACTTACAGAGTGAGTTCTCATACACATTTTCAAGGTGATACTTTATTTTCCCAGCAGGATTGTTTCCAGAAACTCTTCCTTTTGTGGCCTCATTTGGTGTCTTTGCTGCGTAAAGTGGTTTTCTTTATTTATCATAAAAACAAACAACCCTGATTTTTTTGGGCAAAAAAAGTTACGTACGTTTTCCTATTTCTTCCTGACAGCTGTTGAAGGATATGTTCTCAGTTAATACCTGCAGAGAACACAAGCTGGAGGAGAAATTCATGTACATTGTGTACACTGTGTACACCTACATCTATTTTTAGATTTAATCACTGTGGATGTACAGTTTATTTCAAGACACGCTTTATGGATCTCATCTTAATCCTGTTTGTGTTGCTCTGCTTTATTACCCCACCATAAATCAAATGTCAACAACGTGAATCTCAACCCTACAGGACATGACATGTTGCACTCATTGTGGGTGGGCAACGCAGTACACACACACATTTACCCAAGCTTTAGTTGCCAGGACCTGACCTGTAAATGTCTCTGTGTTACCTGACACCTGTGTGGTTCCTAATAACATCTGACGGATCGAGTTCAGGATGCTGCGGTGATGATATGTTAAATGGCACCAGGTATCCTGGATGGTTTTGGTGTCATAGTCGATCCATCTGTTTTCTGAACTCCACAGTACAGCAGAGCCAGTGTTCATTTTCAATTATAAGCAAAGGCTGCCTTGTCAGATTAGTTGTTTTTAACGACTCAGGTATGGTGTGGAGACTTGTAAGACTTGCATCTGCTCTTTCAAAAAGTTTGTTAGAGTGGTGCAACGTTTCCATGTAACTACTGATAAACCTCACCTTAAAGCACATGGAGGATTTGGACGGTAGATAATTTGAGGGTATTGGGCTTCCCCATCCTCTAAACATGGATATAAAGTAACAATGCTGGATGGTTATACTGAACCTGCAGAACAGCTACATGCTTTCTGTTTTTTTCTATCTTTTAAGGAATTTTGTGTTTGCAGTTATTTCTTGTTCCAGTTATTTTGTGATTTAAGCTTTTTTTTAATTTTAGGCTATTCACATTTCAAGTTATTTGTGTTTAAATTGTATTTTGTGTTTAAGAATACTGAAGTCGTTTCACGTTTTAAGGTGTTTTGTGCTGTGTAAGTTGTGTTTTCAGTTATTTCATGGTTTAAAGAAAATTTGTGGGATTTATAGGAATTTCCATGTTCTAAGTTATTATTAGATTTAAGGAATTTCTTAAATTTGACTCGTTGAAACCTGCGGATACCCTATTGGAGGGGCAGGGGCCTCAAACACCAAGGGAGGTCTGTATGTCGCTCTGTCGCTTCCCTCTGGTCAGTTAGAGGGAAAAGGGGGGGGGTCCTTAAAGAGACAGCAGCTAAAATGAAGTTTGAGGCTGAAATGAGGGTTTTCTGAAACATCAAAGCAAGAAAAAAGAGGATTTTTCTGATCAGTAAATCATGTAAAGTTACTGCAAGGTACCAGACGGACAAAATAGAGACTGAAAAATAAGCACTTAACCCCCTCTTTAAACTATTCATAAATCTTGCATGTTCCTGAGAAACTATGGTTGTTTTAAAAACTGCATTTTTCATCATAACCACCTGTGTGCAATTTTGGGAAAAAATCATCTCCATCTTGGTGGAAAACCTTGATTTGATTTTTTGTAACCTCAGTAAAACACCCCAAAACAAAATATAGATAAGAAAAAATAAATAAATACAAATGTATATATTAAATAAAAGGAGCCATTAAAGCAGATTTTAGAACAAAAATAAAGAAAGTTGTTTTTTTTCTTTTGTTACCTTGATAATTGGTTCAATAAAGGACAACTGCTCACTGTGTTTATGAAAAAATAACTGCTACCATGCAACAAAAGGCGGAAAAACCCTGAGGCGTTTTACATAATCATTTACTCCAACCCCACTCACCTGGTGGTGTTCATAGCTCTCTGTGTAATTCCCCATGTGATCCCAGTGCAATATCATACATGTAGCTGTCAAACAATAAAGTTTGCCGCTGTGGCGTGCTGAGGCCTCTATCTCCTTAATGGAATGTCGGACAAAAGACGGGCCGCACTGTTGTGTCTTTATTGATTCTGCCAGGGTGCCTGAATGTGATTAAAGGGAATTAAACTGAAGCCTGCTGACGCAAATCGTGGCCGGAGGTAATATAATGTCCAGATGAAGTGGAGAGATCCATCCCGATGGGGAGGTGGCCCTCTCTGACCCTGCGTGGGCATGGGCAATTAGCATTGGCAAAGTGCAACTCAATAACAAAATCTCCAAAATGGAGGAAGTGCTTGCATGGCTAATCCCTGCTGCCGCCAAGAGCACCTCAGGCCTTTTTTCTTTTTCTTTTATTTTTTTAACTTGAAGGAGGCCATTGAGAATGCAGGTCAGCTGTGTGGAGCCAAGCTGCCATCAGTCTCGATACTGGAGATGCCTGGACGGGCGCCAAGCAGAGAATTATGTAAATGTTTGTTCTAATAATAAAATGCAGTTGAATATATTAATATGTCAATAGACGGGGCATGTTTTTGCGCCATATGTTGTTTGGAAGGGCAAAGCGAAGAGGCCTTCAGGCTTTGAAGCTGCTTTTTTTCCCCAACACCTGGTCTGAGTTTTCTGTCTAAAATGTGCTTTTCCACAAATTTGTCCTCTTGCGAAAAATGCGCCACAAATTGCACCCTGTTGGAAGTTTAGAAAAAGCACTTAAATCGGCTTCATTCCAATGCAAATGCACACTCTCAGTGTCTCTTTCACACATTTGTATCGTGTGTCCACCTCATTAGTGTGTTCCTGATTCTAAACGCCGGTGTTTGATGTGGAAAATGCGCCGACCATGTGTTGGGGCTTGTAATAATGAATGTTTCATGCAGGTTGGGCCCAAATGATCCATCAATTCTGATTAGATTGTAATTACCAGGGTAGGAATATATTCAAATGAGTTCATTATCAGTCAGATCAGGGAGAAAGCAAGCCAGTTTTTACTGTTTACCAGAACCTTAAGTGTTTGTGTTGCGAGCTTAAGAGAAAGGCAGCGCGTTTCCTGCAATTAGGTAAGCGCATGTCTTAATGTATCATTTTAGTCAATTAGGCGAGTGCTTTTCAATCTTACATCGCATCGCTGCTGAGATGAGGAGGAGGAGGAGGAGTAAGGGAGAACAGTTTTCCACGTTGAGCAGAGTTCAGAGTGCCACGTAGATAAATACACGGGCTGACCAGATCGCTCCCTCGCTTTGTGTTCCCCGCCTCTCCCCTCCTGGTTTCCATTTCTCCAGGTCACTGCTGAATGACTGCAGATTACATCGGCGACTCCAGTGATGTCTGCGGGGACGAGGCCATCAGGGCTGAAATGACACAGGGCGGTGACAGGCGGACCCCTCGCGCGGACACCCACCGACATGACTCCCATTCACGGCAGCTGGCCCCGTGACACTAATCTGATTCAAGTGTGTGAAAGGGGTCCGTTTTTAGCCCACCGGTCTTTACTGCAACAGGAAATGACCAGCAGGGAAGGCAGTTCTTATGTGGAGTTTCTTTTTGCTCCTTCAAACCCTCAATGTGGGTTACATTTTTTCTTAATTTTTCCATCCTCATTAAGTTTGTATAAGTCTACCTTGATTCACTGGTTTTTAATAAGTGGACTTATTATTTTAAGTAATTAGTTTGGTATTAAGGTGCTCAAAGACCATAGAAAAGTAGGTGGAATGGTCATTGCAATGCAGCTTTTGGATTTAAAGACTTTGAGGTACTTTGTGGGCTGTAAAGTTTCAGGTTAACCCTTTAAATCCGGCTTTGTTGTTGGAATTCCTCTATTCAAAAACCGAGTTCTTCTAAGTAGGCAGGTAGGTTTTCCGACCTCCAGATAAAAACAAATGTTACCCCTGCGTAAAGGCGGTCACATGCCTGTTTTTAAAACCCATGGACTCCTGTAGTACTGGCACCCCCTTGGGAATCTTTTGTATTGTTTATTACACCTCTTATGGATGTCTCTAAGGAACTGCAATTGAAATGTTACTCATGTACCCTCAGGAAGTCAGGTGTACTTCTCTGAGGTCTCTCCCACATAGATGGCAATGCTGCAGGTGCTCGCTTGGCTGGCGAGTGTGTTCCTGTAGTCAGTGGGCACTACCGCTGGCTCTGAGCTATGGAGGAGGAGCCTAGTTTGGATGTTGTGTTTATAAACAGTTATGAAAATTCCTCCAGACCCTACCTTTGAACAACATTGTATGGGGTACGACAGTCGCTTTAATTGATTTACATCTATTATTATTGCTGTATCTTGTAAATGATCTTCTCCCTCATTTTAATTATTTCTGGTGGAACCAGAGCCTATTTTCAATAATTAGTGCTTTGTGTTTAAAATGTCTGTCATTGCTGTGAGATTTTATGTTTCTGTTCAATTTCAAAAGTGGATGTTGTCATCACCTTGCTGGAAAACAAATCTACCTATGGTAAACTAATCTAAATAAATATGTTTAACTTAACTTTAATCAAAAGGATAGAGGTCATACACATGTAGTTATGAAATAATACAAGGCAGAGTGATTTTCTGCCCAAATTATATGAAGTTTCCACCAAAACTTCAGATACATTCCCCTAAATAAGAGAAAAAAAAACTGTCTACTCTCTGAAAAAAGTCTTCTGTCCCCTTGTGTTGCATCCCCATTTTTATCTTGACTTTGTTTTGGCTGACATGTTTGAATCTGGTTATACTGTAATCCACACGGGATTACAGCAGCCATCCTTTCAAAGAAACAACCCCCCTCCCACGACCGTGGAGCTGTGGGGCACACAAGGTGAACACGAATTGGGTCGACTTGCTTGTTTTGAGACACGAGACAGGCCCCTAATTGGATATCATCTCACTCCCTCTGCCTAATTAGCACTGCATTGCTTTATGAACTGATATTAAGATGCAGGAGAAATAGTAATTAGCCAAAGGTTATTACCAGCCAGGGGCACATGGACATGGAGCATGCTGGGCAATGTAATGATGCACACGGGTTTGTTTATTTGGGCTTATTGGTTCACCATTACGGTAGGTTCAGCTTCTCCACAACAGATGTTTTAGATGCTGATTACTCGTTTCAGAATCAACCTGTTTAATTATAACATAATAGTATTAATTATGTTTCAGATTTAGAGCTGCCCTTTTAACCAGAGCGGAGATTCTTTGCATAAGTGGGAAAGGCATGTAAAAGACCAGCATTTAAAAATTTAGCCCTCAATTTACTTGAACAAAAAAACTAAACCGTCACTGAAATTTTTGACACATTTTATCGCCCTTGTTTGCTAGCTTCCACAACATGGATGATAATTTTAAAGATAAAGTGTATCAGTCGGTCCACACCCTCTCAAAATCATTGTGCCATAGCCAACTGTACCCCTCTTTAAATCTAATTTAGCTGACGAAAATAAGTGAATGTTAGCATTGAGCTAGTAAAAACAAAAAAAGGCAGAAAAATCAGTTAAGATCTTGAGAGAACTACTGAAATGAACCTGTATCTTTAAAAAAATCAAAGGTTAATTGTGACCTTTCAAGGCCTCTGTATACTTCACTAAAAAAATTACATTATATGTTTAATAAATTTTTACTTTTGGGATGTTTTTTGAGTTTTTGCTACTTTATGAAAGAGAACAAGAAACATATCATATTCAGTTCTGATCCCCAGAAGATGACTCAAATCAGTCTGTCTTGAGACAACAGGGAGAAAAGAAAATACATGTAATAGAGACCCCTCAGGGCACCCATACATGCATCTCTACTTTGATTATTTAAATACTTCTTTTATGAGACAAACATGTAGGTATCTTTGTAAAGGAAGACAAGTTGAAGTTTAAAGAAAACAACAATGTAACTCTGTTTTCCCAAGTAAAAATAGAAACTCAAATAGATTTGATCTTGTCCTCTTAGGGCCTCCATAGAAAAACATCATCTCAGTGGTTGTGTCAACAACTGTCTGGTGAATAAAGTAAGACAAGTTTGAACTTCAGAGCACAACTGAAACCACTTACCTTTAGACAACTAATAAAATAAATCAGCTTAATCGTGACCTGTTAGGGCCTCTACAGAAATTATATAGTGGCCCTGAAGGCCAGTGGGAATAAATATTTCAAGAAGCACCAAATAAATTTCACAAAACAAAATATATTTCATTGAAGAGAAATAAACTTCAATGATCCCAAAAGAAATTTCCACAGATCAAAATAATTTCGATGATTGCAAAAAAAAATTTATTTATCGCAAAATACATTTCATGGCTCATCAGTGAAATTTATTTTTGTTATGAAATATGTTTTTGATATGAGAAATTTATTTTGGTTTAGAAATAAGAAATGTATTAGAAAAATTTGAAATTTATAAGAAATTTGAAATTTATATAATTTAGAAATGTATTTTGGTTTCGTGATTTATTTTGCACTTTTCATTGGCCTTCAGGGCCACTGTAGAAATGAAACACGTGTACAGTGGTATTAATAACTGCCTTATGAGAAAGTAAAGTTGAGTTCTTAGGAAGCGACTGAACTTAGCCTGTCTTAATTGAACAGAAAAATTGAAATTTGTTTTATTGTGGTCTCTCAAGGCTTCCATACAAATGCATCACTAGTCACTAATTTGTGAGTTTATTGTACTTTTGTGTTGCAGTTTTCCAAGTCAGTGAGTTTTGAAGAGGTAGAGCTTTGCTTCTCCCCGCGTGACGTGGTTAAAAATCCAAGATGTGACTTTTTATTCCCCAGAAGAACTATTCGTCACGCTGCTGAGGTCGAGTGTCTGCGCGTCGAATCCAGGCGGAGACTTCATCACTCTGACGTTCAGCCTTTACCCCGATCACGACCGATTCTCATCATCATTGACTAACACGTACACGTCTTTGGGAATCCAGAGGTGAACTCGTCGTGATGATCTCAACACAAACAAACACATATAAGCACATTATGAGGAGCAGACAGCCGGGTCTGCTCAGAGCATCAATATTGTGGAGCAGTCTGTTATAGTTACAGAAGCAGAGACAGTCACAGTGTGCAAATCCAGGCTACGAAAACCCATCTGCTTAGTGCTGACTGTACACAAACAATTCTTTTTATATCCTGTGTGAGTGAGAGAAAAAGAGAGAGAGACACAGAGAGGTGGAGAGAGAGAAAGAGAGAGAGAAGGAGAAGCGTATCCTGAAAAATTGATTTGATGTTGATAGTCAAAGTCAAATAAACATGCTGACATTGCAATGCAGTTTATCCGTTCCCCCCCAAAAAGTGGCGATTGCCGTTTGTCTTTCACCTCTTCTCCTCCTCCTCCTCCTCCTCTTACTCCTCTTCCTGCTGCTCTCAGCCGCTCAGAGGTGGCTGCAGTTTTCTGATCCTCCAAAAGAGGACACTGTGGAACATGCTGTCACCTCCACAGGGGAAGTTGTGGAAAGAGGCAGAGCAGTGTCCTTGGTGATGAAATGAACAAACAAAGCAACTTTGGACCTCTGCTTTTCTTCCTGTTCTATTCTTTTTCACTTTTGTGTCAGAACATCAACAAAAGTGCTTTATTCTTACTAAATCTTGGATTTTGTCTAAATATTTGGATGTGTTTTTGAAAAAAGGAGGAATACAAAACTCTCAAAGAAGACATTCACTTTTATCCCTTTTTAGTAGTTGAATGCCAACAGAATTCTTCATTTTAGTAGGGCAGCAAGATACGGCCTAAAACCAATATCTCTTTTTTTTTTTTTGGCTGTATCAGAATACACGTCTATTTGATATATGATTTCTCTACTTAATCAGTTTATAAATCTAAAACTAACCCTTTGATGCATACACCAGTATAATGATTCAAACAGACCCTACACACACACACACACACACAAACACACACGCACATACACACACTGGCCAATAGGGACCATGGTCACACTACTCAAATATGAACGAGACTCAAGCATGATTGCCGACACACATATGGACTGCATTATGAAGACCTGTTCACAAGGTCAGAGTCTGCAAAATGAAGTGGGGCTGTTTGAAAAATATTAAGTGCTCTGATGAGCAGTGGAAGGGGCTTTTGTTTGAAAATATAGTTGCAAGATTCGTTGCCAGTCACACCGTTACAGGAGTCTCAGCCGAATGTGGCGACAAAGATGCTAAGTTTGTATCACGAAGGAATAATGTGTTAATAATCTATTTCCTTTTACATGTGAGAACTCTGACAGCCACTTTTGAACAAGTTCTTGAGAGAGACTTGTTGGAAAGGGGAAAAAAAGCGAAGGGAGTTATGCACAACGAATAATACAGTTTGTGATGAAAGTATGATTTCAGCTACCAGACGGCGAAATCCATCCAAATGTTCCGAGTCCAAATATATTGACGCTGAAAACAAACAGACAAAATTGCTCATCGTGGCAAAAGTACAGGTGATTTTCTTGTTTGTTTTTGTCTTGAATGAAAAAAGCAGCATTAAAGTGGCAAAAACACATAAGGAAGCTCACATTGCATCACCATGTCCTGAAACTTAATCCAATCAAGGTCTTTTCTCGCAAGAATTGTGCCGTAAAACCAACAAAACAGCTCATTTCTGCCTAAATGGAAGTAATTTTAACATTCTTTGGGAAGCAAGGATTACATCATCAGCTCCTTAAACAGAGCAGGGTTTTTTTTTTCTTCATCTTCTGACTCACTGGACTCATTTTGAAGTCTGCACAGCGCAAAGGAGACATTATTACAGTAGCGTGTCACTCTGCCCTGCATATTCAGCTGGCAGAAAAATCACTCTGAGGTGGAGGTGTGGAGTGAGGAAGAGGAAGAGGAGGGGGGCAGGGATGAAGAGAGAAGCAAAAGGGAAAGGGAGGTAGAGAGGGAGGGGGAGGCAGACAGCAGCGTGAAGCTCACGAGAAGCGGCAGCAGCCAGGGGAGAGATGTAGCGTGCGGCGGACGTGAGCCGATCTGACACATGGGTAGCAGAGCGAACAGGGGCCGACACAATGGAGGGAGGCAGGGAGCACTGGGAGGCATTATGATTTACAGTATAGCCACTTCAGGTTTCAGAGTGTCTCAGTGGGGATGCATTCATTCAGTTGAATGGAGACTCCTTTATTCTCCACAGACTCGTCATTGTTTTCGATAAACGCCTGGATGTATAGAATCAGCAGTGGAAGGTCATTTGTTGAAAGAATGAAAGGGGGATCCACACGCTGCTGCTGCTGCTGCAATGCAGTCTAGACTGCACGATCAGCAAACACATAAAGCTGGTTCTGTGTGGGTCTGGATACAAACTCACAGCCCTGTTGATGAAGACCAAAAAACCGCCTGGAAGAGATTTACAATTATGAACAGCTTTTGTGCAACAGGACTTTTATTTTGAAAGAAATCTCAAAACAAAGACCAACAGTTTCTCATCCCTAAAATGATGAGGTCCCCTATTTCAAGGCCAAGTATTAGCTCTTTTCAAAGAAATCCTGTTTCTTAAACCCTTAGATAGGGTGAACATATTTTAAAAACCCAAAAGGATGACACCCCACCCCCCACCCCCCCACTCGGCCTCTTGATAATACTGCAAAAACGCCCAAAGATACTCAAAGACGACACAGTAGTCTCATAACCCATACATTTGTTTAACACAGTCCTTTTCTGACTGAATCAGAATTTTCCATCACATTTCCAACATTTAAAACTATAAAAATGAGAAACCAGCTTGTTGAGATGTTTTTTTTTTTTTACTTTTTTCCAATATAAATCAAAAGTTTGAGGGAAAAAAAGTCAAATGAATATCTGAAAAAGTCTAAATTTAAACTTTTTATATGCATCTTTTTCCCTTTTTTCCCCTCATATCCTCATTTTTACTCTTGTCTTCAGAATTGTGACTTCTTATTTCATAATTTTGACATTAATCTTATAATTTGACTTTTTTTATCTCAAAACTTTGACTTTTATCTCAAAATTTCAACTTGTTTCTTATAACTGACTTATATCTTGAAATGTTCATTTTATTATTCCCACAGTTTTGTCTTTAACTCAGAACGTTTCATTTTAACCTCATCATTTTGACTTTTTTACTCAAAATTCTGACTTTTCATCCAATAATTTTGACATTTCATGCAAAAAATAAAAAAAAATAAAAGAATTTTATCTCAGAACTTTACCTTTTTTATCTCAAAATCTTGTCTTTTCTTGTAAATATTGACCTCTATCTCATAATCCACTTAACTTAAATTTTTGGTTTCCTTCTTTCTGATTGGCCAGCCCTCTGGAGGCCTGTTAGGGGCTGACCATGGTGTTTGAGGCCCATTATGCTTATGTGTTACGAATCCGTTAGAAGAACATTACGCGATGATGTAATAATTTCAGGAAGTCTTGTGAAGAGTTCATTAATTTTTCATGTTGTGCTTAAAATGGACCATTTCAAGCAGTTTAAGGACAGATTCAGGGATTTTGACGACATTTAAACATGGTTCAGTTTGAAAGTCTGTGAAAAAAATACCCCCTCTTTAATTGTAATCACTGTAGTTTGTGTTTTCTAAAAAAAAAAAATCAGGTTGCTCATTGTTTTTCTTATTGAGAAAGATGTAAACATTTTTATAATCTGTTATTTCCAAAACAAAGAGAGGAAAAAAATCAGAAATTTTGTAATTTTTAAGTTAATTATGCTCCGACCAACCAGTTCAACTCACGTGGATTAAAATCGGATTATATTCGTGGTCTTTGACTTGAAGCTCCTGATGTTGTCACTTTAAACACAGAGCGAACAAAACAACTCATCCCCTCTCACACTCTGACATAATTCCACATTGTTGCAGAAAATTGGTTCACTGAACATTCGTACATGGATGAAGTGACAAACCCGACAAACATACATGGCAAGTAAATTGGCGAGCTGCCAGCGGCCCCCAGTTCTAGATTAGAGCTGATGGAGCTGAATATCACTGGTGTTCTTGGCAGGTCACTCATGTGTTCATAACGCTACATCATGCTGCTATCACTGCCCTTTCAAAGACTAATCAAGCAATTAAAGACATCTTTTCTGTCTCCATGGCAACACCGACCTAAAGGCCTGTATGGATGGACCTCCATGGTGTCCTCAGAGAAAATCAATGCGCTTGTAATCTGAAGTTTCTATACAGCCCACCCTGAGGTATGGCTACAGTATTGAGTTATCGGTGTCCATTAATTACTCATGACCTGGAGCTGCAGAGCGATGAGTTCGAGGGTCTTCAGTTTGTTTTCAGATGGGCCGTACGGATAAAAGAGACTGCACAATGCCTCCAGCTACTAAACGCATCTGAACATCTATTTAAATGTCGCATTGATTCAATCGTGCTCTCTGATATGCTTATCTTAGAGGGAGAACTGCCGCCTTTGTACACACAGACTGGAACACAGTTGACTTCAAAAGAAATTTCATTCCATTGAATAGGTAAGACCAAGAGCTCGATTTGGAGTTGAAATAGAGAATAGAAAATTCGAGACGTAAATAACTCCAGTTCCTCACCTTGGCCTCATGAGAAGTCCCTTTGAACCACTTATTATTCAAACACTACGCGATTTAAAGGTGCATCAGAATACCTTTAGCTCAAACCCACAATTGGTTTAAAGCTTGTGTATATTTTCTACTGGACACAACAGTGAGAATGGAAACTCATCTAAATCAAGATTTGAAAGATTGACATATTGTAGTGATGTGAGGTTCGATACTGAAACACCTCTAATACCTGATCTTTATGCTCTAAAATCTGTTCTGGAATCAAAATATCAATACTTTCTATACTTAAGATATTTGAAGTAATACTAGTCATTAAGGGGAACAAAGAAAAGCAACTAAAATATTGAGATTTTGTCTGAATGATACATGAGTTGGTAAGATACTTTTTCTTTCACTTGCGAAAGTGAGGAATGTATTAGTGCAAAATGTGTAAGTGTGGAACCCGTAAGTGTGGAATTCATGATGCAAAATGAGTAGCGCAGAATGTGTGAGTGGGGAACCCGTAAAAGCGGGCTGCTTAAGTGTGGAAGGCATAAGGGCAGAATGTCTGAGTAGAATGCGGTAGTGCAAAATGTGGAGGTGCAAAATGCGTACGTGCAAAATGAGTAAGTGCAAAATGCGAAAGCGTGAGAGGCCTTGTTGCAAATGCGCAAGTGTGGCAGATGTAAGTGCAGAATGCCTATGTATGTAATGTGTATGTGCAAAATGTGTAAGTGCAAAATGCATAAGCTCAAAGTGTATGAATGCATAATATGCAAGTGCAGAATCTGCGAGTGCGAAATGTGTATGTGCAAAATGCGTAACTGCAAAATAAGAGCAAAATGCGTAAGTGCAAAATGCGTTAGTGTGAGTATGTGAGTGTGGAACCCGTAAAAGTGGAATGCATAAGTGTGAAGGGCGTAAGTGCAGAATGCCTGAGTAGAATTCAGAAGTGCAAAATGCGAAAGCGTGACAGGCCTTATTGCAAAATGCACAAGTGTGGAAGATGTAAGTGCAGAATGCCTATGTATGTAATGTGTAAGTGCAAAATGCTTAAGTGCAAAATGCGAAAGTGCAAAATGCTTAAGTGTAAAATGCAAAAGTGCAAAATGTGAAAGTGTAAAATGCGTAAGTGTATAATGCAAAAGTGCAAATTGTGTAAGTGCAAAATGTGTAATTGTGAGAGGCCTTATTGCAAAATGCGCAAGTGTGGAAGATGTAAGTGCAGAATGCGTATGAATGTAATGTGTAAGTGCAAAATGTTTAAGTGAAAAGTGTGTAAGTGCAAAATGCATAAGCTGAAAGTTAGAATCTGTAAGTGCGAAATTTGTACGTGTGAAATTCGTAAGTGCGAAATCCGAAAGTGCTGAATGCATGGCGCAAAATAAGTGGCGCGGAAGGCGTAAGTGTGGAGGGCGTAAGTGCAGAATGTGTAATCTGTAAGTGCTAACTGTGTTAGTGCTGAATGCAGAGTGCAAAATGCATGGATCTGCATGTGCATCTGTGGAAAAATAGTAAGGAGTAGTATCAGTATCATACCAGTATTGTTGACATTAGCCTGAGTTTCATTCAGTCTGGGATCGTAAAGAGAATCGGTTGTATGGAACAGAACGACCATATTGGTATTTTCACACTTTAATGACATTACGTTTTAAGTTGGATGTAGTAATACCTGAATATTATAAATTATTTTCACAACAAGAAATGTTCGGTAATAGTAGCAGTCTCCCTTTTTTCCGTTTAAAACAAAATATTGGATTCATATTCAGCACGTCTGCTGCCTTTTGAGTATTCTGAGCTGAAGACTAAAAAATAGAAGGAGAGTTTTTACAAAAGAATAGATACTTGGAAATCTAATCGAGATGATCAAAGAGATCTTGACAGTTAACCAGAAATTTCTTTGACATCTTTATATTCAATGGTTCCTGAGACTCAATTTGAGCATCGACTTGTCTGAGGACTTTAAAATGATATAAAAGATATCTCAAAACCAACATGTTGTTGGTCTTTTTGAGTCTTTTTTTTATTCCTTTCCTCTGAAGGTTTATCTGAATTCCCACTTTTAATTCCAAGCAATGTGTGTTTGGACTAATTTCCATTCTTTATTTTTTGTCAGTCATGGCCTTGAGCTGCTGATTAAATCAACAATAAACACAACTTGTCAATATCTCGCTCCTCCAAGCACAGTCTATTTCTAATCTATTCCTGGATCTGTTTTTCTCTTTGAATCATAACGCAAGACAGATCTCCTCTCCACCTCATCTGCATCCACACACCGAACCGAGTCATGCAGTCTCACAGTGTCTGCACCCACAAAACACAATCTGCTGGGAGTAAATGACACCTGCTGGAGCAACATAAATACATCTGAATGGTCCATTGACGGAGCCGAGGCATTAGGCGCCACGCATGGGCTTGAAACTGCAGAAAGCTAGCGACAAGCTCGGGCGCACGAAACGCCAATTCCAACCTCTCAGATCCGGAGGAAATGAGATGTTTATGGTAAATGGGGCTCTTAGCGGCACCCGCCGTGTTCAATATTGATTCAATGAATCGGATTTGTAAATATGAGGGAGTAGTGTCAGCTTTCCACCCTGCGAAACATCTACTTTCACATAAAGCAGCAGCTGGAGGGAAAACGACTGGTGGAGCTGAATGGTGCTTTTTTTTGTCATTCATGACAATGGGGGAAATGCTGTTGTCGTTTTTTATTTCTATAAGCGAAAGATTCAAAATCACAACACTGTGTCAACTTTTGAATTCCAATACAACCTCATTCATTTTTAAAAATATTTAACGTGAATGAACACAGCTTACAGGTTCAGTATTTCAGAAACAACCTTTTATCATTATGCTGGATTTCAACTAAGTAATCTTTTCAAATTTTGAGACTATCCTCTTTCTCTATAAGGTACAAACCACTGTTGTGTGTTGTTTATCATGGTTAATGCTTAATGTCCCTCATAAACTGTGAGCATGAACTGCCATTATCAAACAAACAATACAAAACTAAACAATTTACAAAATCGAATATATATGCATATTCTAAGTAGCTCATTTTGCTAACAGTGGACGTCTTGGTTCAACAGTGAAGCTACTACTTTGACAATGAAACTGGTACCTAAACATTTAAACTGCTATTCAACCATAAACACTGTTACTTCAACAGTAAAACTGTCAGTTTTGTATTGGGCATCATTTGCTGCTCAAACTACAAAAAACAACAACATTTCTCCACATTAAGCCCTAAAACATCACTTTTTACGCAGATTTAGAGAAATATTAGTGAAATATATCTGTCAAATATTATATATAAATGTTGAATGTTTTATCTGATGGCACTGAGCCAGGAAGGAAAAGCTCATTTTGGATGTTGTGTTTACAAACAGGAACAAAAATTACGGCAGACCCTACCTTAAAAATCCTTAGGTCCAGTAGTAAAACTTCAACTTTTACAGTGAAACACATTTTTGTTGAATGATGTGCAAATGTAGTTTACACATAGGGAGTCAGGAATGTGTTAAGTTGAACGCAGTAAGACTGATCAACCCTGTAAGTTTAAACCGCTGTACTGAAGCCAGAAAACCTTGCATTTAACATGATAGTCAGTCAATATCAATATCAAATTTTTCAAGTGAAACATTTTGTTCAACTAGAATATGAAGGTCTTTTTAATGCTCTGGAAATTTTGGGTAGTTATGATGGTGAAGCCCTTAAAAAAAAGGAAAAGGAAAGTATGTGACAGCTTCCCCTCATATTTGGAAATATTAGGAGTCATCTGTTTTACAGACAGACCCTCCTGCCTTGATGAGCACAGGCTGAACTCTTGCACTGCAGGCGGGGGAAGATACCACTCAGCACTTGGACTCGTCTGCTCGTGTTATTGCTTTAATTTTGATCTCCTTCATTTCTCCGCGGGAAGTAGGCGACGCGCGGAAAGAAGGGGCACTAGGATCCATTTCGAAATTTAATTAGCCGTCCTTTTGTGAGTGTAACAGACATATATTCAGACCAGCATTGTCCTTTCAGATTTTTAATTAACAGCTGCCTCTTGGTTTCACCACATCAGAAGCTTGGTGATTGTGCTCGTGTGTGTGAGTGTGTCATGATAGAAAGTGTGTGTGCCGAGGTGAGCAAATTTTAACATTTAGCTCATTGCGAGTCGGATGTATGTCACCAAATGTTACATGTCATCTCCAAGTTGGTGGTACACAGGAGGGGAGGCTTTTAAATTTTAAAATTTTACTCCTTTTTTTGCTAAGTTGCAGTTTGTCAGAACCACCGCAGAGAGAAAAAAGCCTCCACGAGAGGATTAAACCATAATCTGAATGTAGCACCTCACATTTATGCCAAGGGTGTATTTACAGATGAGAGGAGCTAAAGGCATTAGCCAAGATCAGTCCCTTATTAGCCACATAGGGAGAAGACGTTACCCTGCAGTGTGCTAAAACGCTACCAGCATGGAAAACATGTCCTCGCTTGAGTTCAGCCGTAAATCTCCGACGTGCTGACTTCTGTTTGTTTCAACTTCTGCGCTGAACTCCATCAAGCTAATTGCTGTGACATGAAAAAAAACAACACATGAACTTAACTTTTTCTGGGTGGAGCTCGTCAGTCAACACATTTTCAAACCAGCTGTGGATGCAAATTAAATGTTTCTGAAAATAGTCACTTTTACAGACATCATTCTTACCTGCCAAAGCAAAGAAAAGGTGTTATGTTGTCTACAGTGAATTCACACCGATGGTTTCTCACTTTTCCTCTGAGCAGATAATTCACAAAGGGACGCCTCCCTGAAGGTAGATTTGAAGAGATTAGAATAGACATAAAAACACAGTGGAAGCGAGGGAATTTGCATTAAAATGTGAGTTCCAGATGTTCAGCAAACATCTGTGTGAAACTTTCAAAAGATAACTTCTTGAGTACTTATAGAAAGATCTTGCAGTGAACTAGGAAAAAAAACACAGAATGGTACATCGCTTAATGGTGGACGCCACGATGGCTCCCACTTGGTGAAACCAAACTCTTCTTGAAAGTGATTGGCCCCAGAATGGGTTTAAAATTCCCTCTTTTTAGACACAAAACACTAAATTATTAAACATAGATGTCACAATAGCTCTGTCTAAGAAATGAACAAAAGGTTATTGGCTGATAGCACGCTGATATCTGCCGATAATGTAATGGGCTGCTGCATACATGTGTAACTGCTTGACCTCCGCACCATGTCTTCAATGCAATTGCGAGTATTTTTGCAATTTTGCACAGAAAACAAAAGATATATAACCAATGTGATGAGAATATGCACCATGACACTTTATGCTAATTCCGATACAGAAGGGAGTTCATGATCTCTGCAATTAGGTGAGTGAAAAAACATTTTTGGTATCCGTAATTGGCTAAATGAGTTGTTAAATATTCAATATTGTGCATCTCTAGTTTAAGTATCCCTGGTGGTTGGCTAAGTTATGAGTTCATGATGACAAAGGAGGCATTTTTGTCGTTTAATGTGCACATTAAACGCTCTGTAACACAAGAACAACACGAGTCAGTGAACTTTTGATCATGGTATGAGTTCACCCAACACAAATCAACTCGAGTATAATTGTTTCTGGGATACCAGTTTTGCATAGCGGTTAGTTTGCGAAGCTAGCCCTCAAGCGGTTAATCAGGTTCAAATCCTACTTTTGGTGCCTTTTTCATTTTCCACTCTCTCACCATGTTTCTTACTTAAAGCGCCGTCTTGTCTTCCGAATAAAGGTATAAAATTCCTGAGGGGTACAAAACAACTTGAAAATCTGATTTGCTATCGACATTGCTAACTATTAGCAGTGTGTTTTGGTTGGCAGAAGTCGCGTGGCATCAATCTAAAGGACTCTTTCAGCCTGATAAGTACAGTGAGTGCCTTGGTTTAAAAAGTGTTGCCACTAGCGCAGTACATCACATTTTGGCTTCACTTACACTCAAAGTGAGGGGATGCACCATCCATCTATAGACACACTATATTTTGTACTTGAAGCAAACAAATGACAGCATTGAAACACACCAAACACCCCATTTTGAGAGTTTAGCTAACCATTCTTATCTGTTCTGAATATGTTTTCCCCCAAAAGTCTGGATGTGAAATATTCAAACAAGAACTCAAAACTTGTCAAATCTCCCTCTTAATCCCACTTTTCCAACTTGGTATTTGGTTATAATGAAGGCATGTGTTTACCCCAGGGTACTAGATAATTATAGACCTCACTATTCCCGACTCCCTTTTACAGCAGCGGGAGGCTGTCTTCATTAGGACAAACTGACCAAAAGAAAAAACGGCTGACCTTTCCGGATTCCCCTCCTAAAGTTACAGCCTTTCTTTTCCCTCTCTGAATTTACCCCAGCGTCCTAATTAACCTTGTGGAGCTTGAAAGTAGTGGTCAAAAAAAGTTGGAGGGATTGACAAAGTGTGTGCGAGAGAAGTTTCAGTTACACGTTGGTTTTTCACTGGCAGATGATCAGACTGAGGTAGATGGTGTTTGTCTGGTTTGAAATGAGGCAGGTAAATATCAGTTCACCAACAGTTTCCCCAAGAATTAATAATTTAATTTCCCACAGCCAAAGCACTTGATTTAAAAGACTGTTTTGCTTCAGATATATCAGCTCATTTTTACCAAAACACTTCAAGCTTGTTGAGTTGGGTGAAGTGCTTTTATCAAGCTTGTTGATCATTCTTGGAAGTCTTTGAAGAAGCTTTTTTGCATGCCAAGGAATACAAGAGCAATTTGATTCTTTTGTTCTTTCTCCCAAATGGAAGCACCTTAAGAAATATTTGTTTCTTCAACAGAAGAGCTGAGTTAGCTATGAACTTGTGGGGGCTAATAAACCGCATCAGAAGACAAGGGCATGAAAAGCTTCACAAACCAGCTTTAGAATCTTTGTCAGGAGCGGTGCCAACTCTTTGAAGTCCAGTCCAAGTTGGCTTTAACTATAACGCCTCGGTCGAAATGATGGGCTTGTTCAGTAACATTCCTCTCACCTTATAATCCCCCTCCCATCTCCCACAAGCTGCAGCGCTCCCTCCCAACCACCCAACCACCATTTTTATTCAATTAATCTTTTATCACAAGCCTGTGGCTGTTTTTAGTCAGTGCCAAAGTGGAGTTGTTTAGGTCCTCCCTTAAATCTGTGCCGTAAATATATCCCAGCTTTCCCCGGCTGTAATGTCGTCTGTTTGGAGTCTGGCCACTTATGGGCAGTGCCAGGCGAACACATTGGGGATATAGTGTATGATCTGTATGTAGTCCAGAGGAATTAGCATCCCTTTGTACATAATTGTCTGCTTTAAGGCTTAATCCCCAATCAGTGGTTTAATGTCTGGTTTTCAAAGAAGATGCATGATGTGTAACTTTGTCATCATCAAAGCTTGATACATACTTAGTTTTACATTTAAAGACAGAAACCACTTGGGGCAACAGTGAACCAAGTACGAGATGAAATTTTAAATCCAGATCTCATTTTTTTCTTTTAGATAAAAGTGCATTTGTAGACGTTTATAGTTGTTTATTTCAAGGCTTGGGATCACTAGAAATAAACTCTATCTCAAATGTTTAAATTTTTAAACAACCTTAACACAGCAGTTGATTTGTAAGGCCTCAAACATGAAATCCTTAAGGGGGCAAATACTTCCCCCTAAGGCTTCAATACTCATCTTATCATGTTGTAAATACAGACTTATAAAATCCACAAGTACAGCCTCATAAATTTCTTGTATACTGGGCCCTCAGGGCTTGAACTCTGACCCCCAAAGATCTCACATACTGATCCCGAAAGACCTGAAACACTGGCCTCCTAGGAACTAAAATACTGGAAAAAAGGCCTCAAATATGTAGCCCTAAGTACATCAAATATTGATCCAAAAAGCCTCGATCACAGACCCCAAAAGACCACTAAAACAAAAGAAACCCTCAAAATCTGAACCCCATCTGCAGAATCTGTATCACCAGTGCGATACATCCATGTACATCAGATTTTCATGTCCACTGTGTGCCCTCCTCACTCGTGGTAACAAGACAGCTGTAAAACTACAGTATAAAAGTATAAACAAACAAGAAATTGCTGTAGTATCACTTGTCTTGCAGTTGTAAAACTACAGTATAAAGTTGTTATTTCATGAAGAATTCCTGTAACAATACTGTTGTGATGTTACAAGAATTTACTTACACGTTATTTACTGTGATTTACGCTCAAAAATTTAGGAGGAGAAATTCTTTGGAGGAAGGTTTATCATCAGAAGTTGTAGCTCCTTACGTTTGACTTATTCTTTTTTTTAATCTATGAGATTATTTGATCCGTTCTTGGTGTAAAAATATTATCTAGTATTAAAATAAATTATAAAATTTGGGTTACGCATAAATGATGTCTCACTGTTGTGTCTGTATGTCATGAAATAACCTCTCTGTGACTCTGACATGTCCACCAGAGCTGTCCCCCAAACTGCTCTCGATCCTGTGAACCACTCACTCTTGACTCATAGTTTTTTCTGCCTGTCTTCTTCATGTCTACAGGATAAACCTTTCACTTCCAGCCACCATCTGCATGACATTCATGCCATGTGAAGGCTATGGTAGGAAGGGGCTCAGACGCATGCTAAGGGAAGGGGGGAGGGGGGGTTGGGCTAGGGCTCTGTACGCTCCCAGCATTCACCCTTGTTAGCCTTTACCAGTTAGACAATGCCCTGATGAAACATGACAGGACAAGCTTTCATAGCCATGTTGAGGCTAACGCTTTAAAATGCTAGCAACTGCACTGTTTTGCAGCTCTTGCAGGGAAAGAGAATTTTAAATGGCCTCGCAGTAGCACTTTGTTTTCCACTGTGACTGTAGCTGTAACAATAATAAGAAAAATAGCATTCAGAGACATGCTGCGAGCCCAAAAGTGGGTGACTACACATGACAAATGCTTCATTTGAAGTGAAAATCCACCCAGAGTAGATGTCTGTGTTGTGCAAGTGATCTTAGAACATATTCAATATGGTGAATATTGAATTATTTGTGAACATAAACAATCTCAAAAGGCTAGTGGTGTCTTCAAGAAACACAAACAGAAGCAGATGTAATCTTTTTTTTACAAATCTGGCTCTGCTAAGATTTTCTGAAGAGCTTTCAACATCTGACACATGCAAACTAGATATAACCTCAGGTATATGTAGGGATGGGTGACATGGCTGGGAAATGTATCATAATATAAGTGTTTTATATCAGACAATATCGATAATTATTGATTAGTTTTCTTAACCTTTTTAAAATAAGGGCCAGGAAAAAAAAGGCTAAACTCAGATAATTTTATTTTGAAATGATTATTTGTAGTAGTATAATTAGGTGAAGAATCTGCTCATATAGTAATTTTAATCATTCCCCAAATGAACACTAATTTACACAACAGTGATGGTGGGATAAATATATCACTAAACATGCAACATTTGTTCATCCATTCCAACTAGTGCTACACGATTTGGCAAAATTGGCCCAATAAAATCATTATTACCAACATTATAATTCGTTGTTAAAGCTGTAGCCACTAATCCTGTGTTTTTAGCACATAAAAAAGTGAATATAAATTCTATTCTATTTAGTAAGTGTGGGCTCACATTATTCATTCCCCACTGCTGGATAAATGGGTCGGGGCACCCCAGTCTTCAACGTGTGGACACGCCCCTGCTTGTCACCTCATTGCAGGTTTGTTATGTTGCTTTGCTCATTATCGCATGGATTTATGCTAAACACAGGGTTCGGTCTGTGGAATAAACAGAGTTACAGTAAAAGATGAGGCTCAACTTTGCTCCAGGTAAAAGTCAAACAACTTCTCAGACATAAATGTCCATATAGTGCGCCGCTCTCTCTCCCGCTTAATGAATGTTGATCGCCCATCAGCGCCCGTCTCCCTCTCCACAGCTAATACTCACAATCATGATTCATGATCCATCAAAAACACCAAAAAGAGGATTTTCTTTAGTAGAATAGTCATGTTTTGAGATATACTGATGTGTATTTCTTGATTTCATCTAAAGCAAAAAAATGATCACAGTATTATTTGTGTCAGTCGCACCAATAATAACCTTCAAGTAAATCAATAAGGATTCTTGCTTTGTGAATTTTTCAATGAAATATCCAAAGCAAACTCATTAAAAGTGTCGGAGGTTGCAGAGGTGTGGTTCTGGATTGGATAGTTCTTTTCTTACGGAGTCCAGTGACATTATCAAACATGATATCAAATGTATTTTCTACTGATATTGATCATGTGTCTATCGTTTTCTCGCTCAGCCCTTGGTATATGACACTTGAAAAATCAAGTCTGATTGTGTTCTTGATGGAAAGTGAGGCTAGTCTTTGTGATGATACAGCAGGGAGCTAACAGAGTCACCTGTGCGTGTGTGTATGTGTGTGTGTGTATGTACATGTTTCAGTGTGTAAAGCCATTTTTGTGGCTGCGCAACTGATTGATATCATAAGTGAACCATAGGCTGCGAGGTCTCCCAGCACCAGATGAAAGGCAGGATTAACAGAAGAAGGGTAGAGCTGCGATGAGCACGGGGAGTGCATCGGGGGAGATCAGATGAGGAAATAATAGAGAAGGGTCCCTTGCTTTTGCAAGACGAGCGAACCGGGGAAACTCGGCTTATGAGATGCAGAAGAGTTGTTGGAGATTGAATGATCAGTTCCAGAGAGTTGGCAGCTTTCCCGGCAAAGTTCCCAATCCTCTGCGGAGGAGGGAGAAAAGCAATCTTGATGGCGAAGAAAGATATTAGAATTAGAAAAGTGGGAGCAGCAGGGTCAGCAAAACACAATTTACCCAGTCATTTTTTTCCTGTCCAAAATCTACCTCTTATTCCACCTTGGATCATTAGCTGGGATTTACGGATCTGGAGAAAAACCTGAGTCATATATTTTGTTCAGACTTTTAGTCAGGGTGGCATTCCTCTCACACTGACATTGGTGTCTCTCTGGCTTTCGGCCGTCCTCAGGTTTGTTTTTTGTCGTTCGATTCACAAATAGGCTGATCGAGATGCTCAATGCGATTCAAATAAGCTAATAAAAGAGGCTATGATTGGTTCACGAAGTCCGCAGTTAGAAAAAAAAAATCCCAATCATGCAGTTTGATGATGAGATGGCTATTGATCCACTTAGACACTCTGTTTTCCATTTGCCCTCCACAACAGGGACAAAACACTGCCACCAACGTGAGGCATTCTACAATTGATTGCTTCATCCGGGAAGGGCTCAACGAGATCCATCCCAAATGAAGCACTTTGTTTGGTGTGAATCTTGTTTCTGAGTAAGTTCCTCCAAAACTTGAACACTTACGTTTTCCCCTTCCTAAATGGGGATTACTATATAAATGTGAAAAGTGCTCTCGTGCCACATTTGGTTTGGCTTTATAACTTGATACAATAATGGTCTTGCACATTAATCACAATTGGATGCACTTTGTGTCAAACAGAATTAAGATAACGTCAAAGTCTTTGAGTTAAAGCTAAACATTCAAGTGCAGCTAGCCCTTAGATTGACGTAAATGCATCACAAAAACTAGCAAAACACTATTTAGGATGTAAACAAGAGATGGTTTCAGATTCAGATTCAGAATATTTATTGCACCCTTAGGTAAAATCCATTTACAGTGAGTGAGTTTCCTCATATTTGTATTGTATTGAAAACACACAGAACCACACAGGACGAGACAAAGTGGCAACAGTGCTCAGGCTAAAAGAACAGAGAGGAAAAAGGATGGCTTCAGATAAAAAAGCAAGATACATTCAAACATCAGTGGGCAGGAGGGGACTTAAGTTAAGTAAAACCTTGTAAAACCAAGCCAAATGATTAAAGAAGAGACTGTGTGCCATTAATAAAAATGAGATGAAAGAAACAGTACAAGGAATAAAAACAGATTATAATACAGTTTCTCTCATTTGTTAATGGCACGAATGGCAGCTGGAACAAAACTATATTTTTTGTTTGATACCACTTTTGTCAGACTGATACTGTTATGAATACTTCCTCTTGAATAGTCCCCCGATACCATGTACCGATACTACTAGTATTTCGGGTACATAAATTTTCCATGTTCACCATGACAGATTATTTTGATTAAGACTTCTAGTTTTAAAGGAAGGCAGCACAGTCACTCTGCCATCAAGTCCAAAACAAAAAAATAAACAAATCCATATCTGAACCCCAAAAAATGAAGATTCAAGCAGAATGTGTATGGCAATGCAATTTGACAGTTGGCCAATCTTCAATTCAGATGGTGAGTGAGTTGGTTGATGTTGTTTTATCCATCAAGGTTGAATTCAAAGTGAAGCTAAAACAAAGAAAACGCTCAGATTAGCATTGTGCTTTGTGTATCCTCACATAATAACAATATTGATTCCACTTGCTATAAAAAAAATTGTAACATTAATGCTAAGCTAATAATGCTAAGCTAAGTGCTCAGTTCAAAGCTCAGCTAAGCTACTACTAGCTTCATGCAAGGCTAAATGATACGCTAAGCCATGAGCTAAACAGCAGCATTCTAAATTCTAAGCTGAGCTACAAAACAATGAGCTAGTCAGCCAAGCTATGCGCTTAACCAAGCCACATATAAAACTAAACACCAAAATTAAACAAACTTCATTGAACGACAGTGGTGTCCAATTTTTTTTCCAAAAGGGCCGTATTGCATACTGTGAGAATGACCAAAGGCCGACGGTTTTTACATACATGTTTATTAACAGTGAAAGTAACAAATGAGTACTCAATTTGAAAACTATTTTATTTTGGTAGTTTCTGTAAAAAACAAACTGTCTCCAAGTTTAGTCAAACATGCCAGTGTTATAATCACAGACCTATGAGATAAAACCAAACCTGGGAAAAATGTCGTTTTTTTATAGCAGGATCAAGATCTGAAAGTTATGTTTGTTTGTGAGACAGTGATAAGAACATTTTCAACCCCAAATATTCCTGATTGTGCATTCTGAACCATATTATGCATCAACTTTTGTCTTTTCTTCACCATTTCACATCTTAAATTCAGTCTTTTGTCCTCTCAAGTGTGTTTTTTTTTCTTTGAAGTGGCCTGTGCACAGTCCAAATTTTTTTGAGATGTTACCAGATAGTTTTTTTTTCAAGCATCTGACGGAAACTTTAAATGTACACAACTATAACGTGCTTAGTTTGAATTACAAAATTAATACAAAATGACAACTGGGGGCCGCATGAAAATAGACAGCAGGCCACATTTGGACCCCGGGCCTTAGTTTGGACACCTATGTTCTACGACAAGCAAGTCGCAAATTCTTGAGACGTAACCCATTCTTAAGTCACAGTCCGCCTAAACAACTAAGGGCTAGTCACCTTGCTGTCACACATAACAAAACAACTTTCAACTGTTGCTGTCTTAAGCTACACAAGTCAGTCCAACACGAAGCCTCTACAGGAGCAGTCGCATTTTTGTTCATTTGAGTGAGTTCACTTCCATTTGTGAGGTTTTTGCAGGCTAACAGGTGGAGCCATGGCAACTCATAACAGAACACACAGGTAACAAATACAGCCAACAAAGAAAGGCGATGGTTGAACACTAACAATGGTCACAAGAAAAGGCTTGGAAAAAAAGGCAGGAGAGTAAACTAGGGATGTTAGGAAGGGCACATGAGTGGAAGTAATGGCAATTGGTATTATCCAAGCAAAGTATACAAGAATTTTGGGCCTCTTGTGGTGCTTTTTTAGCAACTTAGCTTCTGACAATAGTTTTCCTCCCTTACCACAGTTCGATAGCCAAGAAACAAAACATACTAAACTTCTGTATTCTCACAAGCTTTGACTTTTCTTCTTAATTACTGTTTTACGGCGCATTTCCCCGTCTATAATGTTCTTCTGAAGAAAAAGCTACAGTTGAAGACCCAGCATCCAAACCTATAATTGGCTGTGTGATACATCCAAACAAAGTTCAGACGCCACATTTCAAAAGGAGTACAGATTAAAAAAAAAAAAAAAGCACCTTGTGATCCAAATGAGACCCCTGCAAAACATGCCATTAATGATGTAACCGGAGAAATTTCAGCGTTCCGGCCCAGCTGCAGTGGCAACGCAGCCGAATGTGCCACACTGTTTTCAATTATTTCACAGAAGTGAGAACGCCCTATAGCGGTTGTTGTTTTTGTTGTTCCATTTTGATGATTATGATGATGCAGGCCGGGAGAATGTGATAGTTTGCAAACTGGTTGTGATTGTATGAGGAGCCGCTGGAAACTGCTCACACGGGGAATGGATGCCTGGCGAGATCGTGCACTCGACATATTGAGCTCCTGTGCATTCGTCTAATCGTTACAGCGGCGGTTTTCTCTTTTTTTTTTTCCTTCCGTGTGAAACTTATCATCGAGCAGATCTGTGCCTGCAGCTGCAATAAATTCCAAATAAGTGTGTGTTTACTCCATTGGGTTAGCTTCCTTACTGATATAGACCCACATTAGAATGGTTTATCATAAACAAAAGGAAGGAGGGAATTGGTAGATGCGTGCTGCTGAATTATTCACGCAGTTTTATATCTGTACTATTCTCCATCACATAATTCTCTCAGTGGATGTGCACATAAGAATAAAAGTAGTGAATGTGTACTCTGCAGATATTCTATGCTTAGTGACCCAGTATTTTTGTCATTGATGCAAAACCTACACAAGAAATTGGCAACCCTCTTGTCAGAACATCCCAGAACTTCCACTTGGCTTATACAATCAGCCCGGCCTTATTTTACCCACCCAAGTTCTCTTCATAATAAATAAATGTTGCACTTTTTGTTGCACTTTTACATTTTCGATTCCCGCCCCATTATTGAGCCCGTTCCTTTTCTCTCATGTCATTCCAAATGTCTCTTGTTTTCAGCTCATCCCCAGTGGAAGTGTTTCCCATCCTGACATTCCCATGTGGAGTTCTGGGAGGGGGGTGAGGCTGGTGCTTGTGTGATGGGGAAAGTGGGGGGAGGATGGAGCACTGCTTTGACAGATTGGTGTGCTGCTGTGACGGTCTAGGGAGAACCTCGGGGTCAAACGGGAGACGTTTACTTTCTGACAGCATTGGGCACGCTAGCTCTGTAAAAGCCCCTGATCCAAAGTGAAGAATATTTGTTCAAAATACAAGAGTGTGGATTCTTTTACGGATAATGAATAAATTAAGTAACGTGAGGCAATCTATTTTGAGTCCATCCACACAACAAGAGATGATCTTATTATGTTTGCTGTTTAATTTTGTATTTCTGAAACCGGAACTGAACTTAATTCCTTACCATACCATTTTACCATGAGGAAAGAGGGCACACAGTGGACATGAGAACCTGAATCACACCGATGGCACAAGCTGGCTGTTCATACCAATGTGGACTGGCTTCCTACACTAAATGGTGTCGACCAGCTTTCTGTGCTCTGTGGCGTTGACTCGCTGCCTTCACATGACAGAGTGAACCCGCTGTCTACAGGAAATGGAGTAGACCTGCTGTCTATGCTACATGGCGTGAATGACTGGCAGTGTAGACTGGCAACCCCTAATGCTTCATGTAAATGATATAATTAAGCTGATATTACTCAAAAATGTATCATTCGCGTTCAAAAACATTAAAGGATAAAGTAATTCACAAACAGTAGTTTTGTTTGATCTTCGTGAAAAAAATCAAGTTGGTTTGAATGTTAAAGTTCATTTCAGAAAAAAATGAGTGATTTTTACAAAATTCCGTTTTATCTAATCTACTTGACAAAATTAAGTTAACTTTACTTGGATTTTATTTTGCATGGGAAAAAAGTGGTTCAGACAAAAAGCAATCTTGCTTCAGCAACATAAATAAATAATGCAAAAAGGTGACTTGATTTTCTTAAAGGCAGGGTTGGCAGTCTTGGAAAACTAGCATGAATTTGAATGTAGCATCTCCTGAGTACCCCTTCTAGTTCTTCCTCTCTCCCCTCTCCCCTCCTCCAAAACGCTTTGACTTCTTTGAGCTGTCTCCATGCTGAAAAGCTGTCCCGATTTGAACTCTTGTCTTCGCCCTGGCTTGGTCCAAAATTTTTCTCAATTCAATCCTCTCTGCCTCTGACCTTCTTTTGCTGCCCCGTTTGGCAGGAGGAGCGGTAACCAACAAACAAGGTATAGGAAGTTTTTCTGCCATTCCGCTGCGTTCTCTAGTGCATCTGTGCTCAGTTATGCGCACTGAATCAGAGACGCTGGTGAACGCTGGCGTTGTTAACGTGCAGGACAGCAGGGGGCGATCTGATTGGTTCAAACTGGGGCCTCACGGCAGCTACGATAGGGAGGAGTTTATACAGGATTACTCCTGCTGTAGAAAGCGGCTGTTTTTTGTTCTCTTTTAAGAACACATATGGTCTTTATTGCCATCAGGACATATAGATCATTTTAACCAGTATTTTAAAAAGTGTACTTAGATCAGATTACCAACTATACCTTTAAGCAGATCTACCAGTAAAATTTTTATCAGTGCACATTCATATCCACATGCCTAAATGAATTTAGTTGCTGCTTTGTGACTGGCTGATAAGATGTTTGTGTAACTGCACAGTCCAACAATTACTCCTTACGAAATGACCAGAGCGTTCTTGATTCATTTCTTGTGTCACTGATGCTTGGATCTACAACCCAACCTCAGATTTGTATCGAGCTAAAACACCAAAGGCAGTACTCAGATGGGTTTTCTACAGCTGGATTCAAAACATAAACATTTCAGAAAAGTTGAACCCCCTGAGAAATCTCTGAAAAAAATTGAATAATGCCTGCCACGTGAAATCGCAGAAGCCTGCACCTAAACGGAGCATATAATGTAAATGCTCCATTATGTTCTGTTTTTTATTGAATGTTGAAATGCATTACTGAGCAGGCACTCAAACTTTTAAGTGTTTTCTGCCTGACTGTTGTGTGCAGTAAGCAGTACAAAGTGTTCTGGAGATAAATCACTTTGTTATACAAATGTCACATAAATGACTCAGAGTCATTGCGTCCCCGGCTCCACAAAATGTGTCTGGCAGCCGTCTTTCCTGTGCTGTGCTTTTTAAGTGCACTGCATCTGATATACATCTCCAGCATACTGCAAATCAGCTTCCTTATTTAATGAAATCTCCAACTTGAAGCGAGTTCTACAAGTGTAGCATCCATCACCCACACCAGTCAGAAAACATTGCCTGCCTCTGTGCCTCAAGAAAGAACTCCAATTAAGTAACAATCTGTTTCCTTGTAATTATATGTACCAGCTTGCTTAAATTAGGCTGAAACCCATTACAGAATTAGAACTTGAAACTGGGTCAAGAGCATGTCACTGTGTTTCTACTCAAGCAGTTGTGGCAAAAAAAAAAAAGGGGGTGGGGGGAAGGTTGTAGTGCAAGCGAGGCCTTGCGAGGTGTCAAGATGCCCGGCTTTGCTGGTGGAGACGGGGCCTCAGGAGTCACTGGCGCTTCCTTCACAACACCCCGGTCAAGATTCCTCAGACAGCCACAGAGCTGCTTCGTCAACAAACAAATGCTTGTTCTCCACTCATTAGTGCACTCTGGTGAAAGAGGAAAGACAAAAAAAGTCAACCAGAGAGTAGCCGGAAGGAATGGCGTGTCAACTCATGTTGCACATTCCGCCTCTTTCTTTCTTTCCCGCTTGCGGGGTGGGGGGTGTCAAATTAAAAACACTGTTGGGGGTGGGGTGGGGTGGGGGTGTATGTTTGTGTTTTGGTTGTTGCTTATAGGGCAGTGAGTGTCTCTGAGTGATTTGCTATGTATGAGTGTGACTGTTGTTGTTTACGTGTCTTTCTCTGGATTTCTGACTCAAACAACCGTTGGTGGACATCAACCCAAGAAGTGCCTTAAAGGGTAACTCGGGTCTTTTTATGGGGCCTTGTCTACAGCCATTGTATCACAGTGTTTCACCCAAAAACCCCAAAAAACACAGTGGAAAAATATCTGTGTTTACATGGGGGCACTGAGGGGCTGTAAAGGCTGTAGTGTGCATGCCAGACCTGTAGTTGGCGATATAACTGTAGGGGCCATCATCAGCGTCACCACACATATTTTACTGGCGCACATGCCCCAGTATAGATCTGCAGTGCCCCAGTATAAAATTCACCGGTCAAAAAAAATAAAAATCCCTTTAAAAATCAGTGTTAAATCTACTTGGCATTATCTACAGACCACATCTGTGGTCATTCATTGCTACTGGATTCACTGACTTTCATGTAAACAATCTGCGCATACTTAACTCATTAAGTATGCACGTAACTTGTGATCGGCATGTGAACTCACACTTAATAAACCCCTTCAGGCGAGATGCTGCATTCATAGGTTGTCGGGAAATCTGAGCCCCCGAGTTGGGGATCGATCATTACAATGCGCTGTAGAGTCGTATGTGGGGTAAAAACATGGATGCTACAAAGAAGAGCAGCGCATTTTAATGCTCCAATCAGACATCAGAAGTTAATGATTGTGTGATGCTTTTTTTATAGACACCAAGTAGAAGAAATCATTATTTTTCCAATTATTCCAACACCACCTGAATGCAGCATCATCCTCATTTCGGTGAGCCAGAGCTGCTTGGCCTAACGGTTTACTTCAACTTGTTTTACAGGTTAGTGCCAAGTAAACTAACCATCCTTGTTGTTTGTTTTCACCTTTTAAATGGTTCAACCTCACTTTTTACGTTTTAATGTAACTGCAGCAAACTCTGTGCCCCCCCTGTGCCCCAGTACACTCTCAAGCCTAGTGACGCCCCTGGGGGCCATACACGTGACAACAGTAGATTCACATCTTAAAGTACGCATCATGTCGTCCACTCGGTGTTGCGAATTCACAACAGAAATGTATCAAATAAATTTAAATTTCAGTCCGTGCAAGATACTCACACACGATTTAATAAATGAGGAAGAGAGGTTGAATATGTTACACGTAAACCTATGATTTCTCATGTCGCCTGCATCGCTAACTGGTTGTAAGCTTTGGTTCCATAACTGGATGGACAAGAAATGGGTTGCAATTCCCTCATCTAAATCTTAACAGTGAGATAAATTAATATATTTCCCCAAATGTCAGAGGGTTTTCCTTAATGAATTTCATTTGGGTGACAAATTAATACAGAATTACAAGCAAACAGCTTCCTCTGCTGCTGAGATAATTAGGCCAAGAAATATGACCAATTAAATCATAATATGTTCTTGCAGTTGTTTCTTTTTTCTTTTTTTTTTTTTTTTTTCAGCGGCTGGTTTGCACAAGGCCAAAAAGAAAGCTTGTTTTTTGCTGTGTTTTTTTGTCTTATGCTGGAGCCTTTCTCATCAGTTTTTCATTAGGTTCCTATTTCCAATTAGGTGCTAGCCTCAGTGGACAAAAGTGAGGCAAACAAACAATAAATTAGGCAAAGGTGCATCTAATATATCTGCCCGAGACATGCTTCAGTGCATCACATAGCTTAGTGCCAAAGCCATTTTCTTCTCTTGGCATGTCAGGGTTTTTCAAGACAACAGTGAGACATAACTTAGATAACCCTGCCAATTATGTAGCAACTTTTCACTCCTCAATCTCTACCTGCAAAAGCTTTATGGGATACAGTGGTGTCACTGTATTGTGTCAGTCTCTGCACATTAGACATGGCTAACTCGTATAAGGCTAATTAGTAGTTTGCAAACACATATTGCATTATTCGGTGGGTATAATTGGAAATTGTTACCTGATTTCTTGCTTATCAATGCAACCAGCTGGTCCTCGGGCCTGTTCTCACATGACAAGGCCCTAATTGCTTTCCACATGTGGTTAATGTAAGTTCATATGGTCACTAATGAGAACTGTCATACAGCAGAGAATGCTTTTATCGGAAACATTAGAAATATTCAAACGGACAGGTTTACCCAATGGGCAAAATAGGAAAAAAATATTTAATTGGACTTCTTTTAATTTGCCTCATCTGTTTGTAAGAAGGAATTATTCACTTTCAATTAAGAGGATGATGCAGCAAGTTAAAAAAGAATATTCAACAGATATTGAAGAGCCATGGTTTCTAGAGAACTGTTCCCTTCTTGGTCTCAGATCTGATGATTAGTCAGTATATCATGGAAGGCCAAACCTTGAAAAGGAGATATTATCCTCATGTATCATGTCACAATAAAGTGAATGGTTTTCCAAGGACTTTGGCTGGAATTATTTTCAATCAGTGGATTCCTGAACCAAACCAGGTTATATTCTGTGAAGGACGGCAGAATTTGGTGCCTCAGTAGTAACATCACCCAAACTATACCATACTCATGACAGGTCTAATGTTGTCAAGAAGTGTCTTTGTGCAATCGATTTGCATATTGTAAACAGTTACTTTCTATTAAGTTATTGCTGTAAACTGTCTCGTTGTCATGTATGGCTTTTCATGATGTGCTGCTGCCCTCTTGGCCTGGTCCCCCTTGCTAAAGAGACCCCAATCTTAATGGGTTTTTTACCTGGTTAAATAAAAGTTAAACAAAAAAAATAGTTATTACAAAGGACAGTCCTACTGAACTGGCAGGCTTTAGTTCCATTTATCATCTTTAGATTCCAACAATCTGATCAGCCCATTCCAAATGGTGCCATACTGGACATCCTGAACTCAACCTAGCTTCTTTTGAGTTTGGATGTGGCAAAGAGTCAGGCCTTAAGCCTCTTAGCAGATTTCTCCATTCTGTCCATCTGACAGTCATGTCAGCTATGCCCAAACATGGGCAAAACTTGTGATCTTAATTACTTCAAAACTTTTTACTACGTCTTTTGGCTTTTTTAAGGAACACAACATGTTTCAGATTCGTGTTTTCTGTATCTTGGTTTGGTACGGTTTTATTTTGGATGCCCTTACTTACACAATCCTCCCCATTAATCCAGGCTTGTAACCAGTATTCATGATGATACTGTAACCCCCCCCCCCCTAGTGGCTGGTAGGGTTAGTGCCATTAGCTGGTCCATCTTATTGGAGATAGATACATTCCCCATAGCAATGCTTGGAAGTATACTACAAGCTCACCAGTCTTCCTGACCTCCTTCTTCTCAGCTTACCGGGAACAATGGGCCTAGCACCAGTTTGCATTGGCATGCTACGGGCTGCCACCAGCATAATCCTTGTATTCAAACAATGTGCCCATGGTTACACATAGGACATATAAAAAGCTGCTGCAACAAGCTGTTGCTGGAGCGACACTTAGTTATGGGAAAGCAAAAGCAGACACTGGTTCTACTATTTACTGAGTCTTAATAACTACAAAAACAATGGATCTTAAAAAAAAGTCACCCAAAATTTATATGGTTTCCGGTATTTCTTCATCAAGCCCCAAGTGGACTCTTAAAGAACTTCACTAACTAACACAAGCTTTGGACTTGGTTGTTGCCACTTCATCCCAACTAACTGGGAGAGCATTGCAAGTTTAACAACAAAAGCAGCACAGTGGATAACATCGTTACGTTTGCAACATTGCTGGAGGGACCATAAGAGTTAGCTTGTGTTTTGTGGACTTGAAGAAGCCTTATTACCTTGGTCCTTCAGGGGATTCTTCGGGGGCTATTCTTGGAGTATGTGATACAAGGGCCACATGAGTCTTTATGTGTCTTTGTAACTAATATGGTTCAAGCATTGGATTTGAAGGCCTCCTGGGCATCTCCACTTAAAGTTTCTTAGGCATGTCCAAGTGGGAAGGCACCCCAGGGCACAACTACGACTGGCTTTTGTATACTATCTGGACTGCAATTGCCTCTGGATCCCCTGGAGGGGGCTAGAAAACAGCAAAGGGGTGATGGAACTGAATAACAATCAAGGCAACCTGCCACTGTACCAATGAGAATGACGGGTTGATTTCCCAAATTTATTGTCATGTATTTGGTGAGAAGGTAACTCCAAAGTGGATGATCATGAATTTATTTCACACCAGAGTAGAAGTATTTCAGAGACTACCGCCCAGAATATAAAACGAAAGCCTCCTACACACTCCCAGTGTTTCCTCTAGTAGTCTTATGGTTGATTAATTCCTCACACACCTCTTTGTTTGCCATCTCTCTCCTGCCAGTGTTTGCTTTTTGCCCTGTTTGTCATGCAAGTATTATTAGCGTAAGTAAATGAGCGCAAGTCAGTGTGAGTTTGTGCATCTATTCCTCAGTTTGTTGATGCTCTCACTGGGCACATCAACAAAGTCTTAGTTAGGGGAGAAAGTAAATTTGCACATCCGTAATGGTCATCGGGAAAAGAACTCGTCGAGTTGTTGCCGGACTTTGAAAGGAGACGGCAGAAATTGAAGGATAAGGGAATTTAGATGATGTTTTCACAACCTGCACGAGCCGTTCCTTCTCTTACCTGGACTGAGATAAGTCTTCACTTTTGATTTTCCTTCAACAGAAAATTAATTTTGGCACTTCTGAGAATCTTAAAATTCCTCCTCGACTACCTGCCAAAACCATTTTCTGAATAAACAGAGGTGTAAAAGAGGCCATACAGTGGCAGATTCATGCTTCATTTTGTGTTTGTTACACCTGTTTTAACAGATGTTGATGAGGTTTGGCAGTTACTTGAGGCAGAAAGTCAAATCAACATCAAAACACTCCTCATTGTTTTCCGATTGGTCCAACACTCATGTTGTCAGGATCAATTTCCTTTTTTGTAAAGTGTTGCATCTTGAAGCAAAAAATGGGACTCTGTTGTTTTTTTTAAGGCAACAACAAGAATGCTTGACAGTATTTTGTGCTGTTCTAAAATTAGATGTTTTGAGGAATATCCACACTTAGCAGTGGCAGGTGTTTCATAGAGCACTTGATTGAGTGCACAGCAACTGGGGGGCTGTTTGGGGTTTGGGCAGTGGGATCTGGGATCAATTGTTTCCGAATGGTAAAGCCTGCTCTGAATAAAAGGGAATGAATGCAGTAGATTGGGAAAGATAATGTCTTTTATAAGCATCCTCTTTGATTATTTCAAAAATATGTTTGGCAATTTGCATCATATTTAAGTCCTTCGAGGAGTTTCAAGACTAGAAAACCGCTTCGAATGACCAGTCCATTTAGCCGGGGTGACCAAACGTCCTCTTTTTTGGCCACTAAATTATGACCAGGAGGATTTTGTAAAATTCCTGAAAATTTCCAGGTTTTTCTCAGCTTGTTCTACAGACCATTGATACTTATAAAAAGTAGTTGCACTGGGCCATTGGCATTATTCTGATGCACCAACCTCAAAATATAAATTATGGGGTAAATAGTTGAATTTTGGGATAAAAAGGCAAAGTTTTGAGATAAAAAGTCAAGAGTTTTAGATAAAAAGTCAAATTATTGAGATGGATGAGAGACAATGTTAAATAATGAGAAAAGAAGTTATAGTTTTGGAAAAAAGTCAAAACTTAGAAGAGAAAGTCAAATTTTGGAATAATTTAGTCAATATTTTGAAATTATCGATTACTCTGACACACCAACCTCAAAGTAAAAACATTATGGGGGAAAAAAGGTGAATTTGGGGATAAAAAAAAAGGTATAAGATAAAAAGTAAAAAATTTTCGATGAAAAGTCAAAATTTTGAGACATATGAGATACTGAGTTAAATAATAAGGCAATAAGAAATAATTTTGAACAAAAAAAAAGTAAAAACTATAAGACAAAAAGTCAAAACGTTTTGATGAAAAGACAAAATTCTGAGGTAAATCGAAATTTTGAAATAATGAAGCCAATATTTTGAAATCATGATGAAAAAACCCAAAAGTTTGGTGATGAAATGTAGAAATTTTGACTTTTCTCTAATCAATTTGATTTTTTTTTATCCCAAAACTTCAATTTAATACTGGCCAAAACATTTTCGTCACAGCCAGTTTATCATTTTGAAATTTTTAACTGGCAGAAATGGGCTTAGAAAATGTTCACTCAGACCAAAAAGGAGCGTTTCAAATAAATATTTTGGTTCTGGAGCTTCTTTGTGGTTTCTGAGTATCTTTGAGTATTTTTCAAGTAGCTCCAAGAGGCTTGGTAGGGTTTCTTCTTTTTGGGTTCTCAGACCATGGTCGCCCTAATTTAGCTCAATGGTTAAACTGTTAAAAACAGTTGTGATGGTGCATAGAGATGTCTTTATCTGTCCTTATCCCCACTGTGTTCTCCTCTTGTGAAAGATATCTTGTCTTGATGGGCAAACTTTGCTGAGAACAAAGAAAACATGAGGACTCAGTTCATTAAAAGACATGAAGGAAAACTTCAACCTGAGACAACCTTATTTCATTTTTAAAAGCTATTTTAGTAGGAGGTGAGAACTTGTTATCCTCAGCTGTGGGTGAAGAGAGTAATGAGGCAACACCAAGCAGGGAGATGAGAGCTTTTCTGCTAAGAAAACGAATCAATTCTTTCCATTTGATACAAGAAAAAATATACATGTGCATTTATATAAAGCTAAGAAAATATCAGGGTCCTTTGATGGTACACTGTATGAAACTGATACAGCTACTTATTCTATGATCACTGATGCATGTTTTTTGGTCATATCTTTTGGTCTCTTGTTATTTGACTTAACATAAGCCAAACCTGCAGACATGTGTCTTCAATCAAACAATATTTTGATTCCTCCATCTATAATTTGACTTGTACTGTTGATGAAGCCCCAAATCATAATAAATGTTGTCAAGACACTTTCCAAAAACATTAACTGGTCTAGATCTGCCTCCTGCTGTATCCACTGTCCTATTCTCTCTCTGGTTAAACGCATAAAGCCTGTAAAAATAGTACTGAGGAAAAGGCAAGATAAGAAGTCTTATCTCATCTTAACCCATCATAGGTGTCAAGGATACCCTAAGGTACCAAAACATGGTACCGTTTGATTTTACATGAATCTGTACTTGGTAGTACTGACAGATTTTTGTTGGTACCTCTAAAAGTTCTGAATTCAGTATCCATCCCTTGGTAAATGTGGCCTGTGTTAAGTCTAATGGGGTCGATTTTACAATAAATGAAAAAAAAAAACATTATTGCAAGATTTTGGAAGTTTGGAAAATGTTGAAAAACTCAAGTTGAGTAAGGTGAAATTTGACTAAGTTATTGTTTGAAAGAAGATTAAATGCCTCCATTGTGTTAATTAGATTCAATATAGCACCTAAAAGTCTTAGAAACTTCCCATGAAAATGACATTTATATTACAACCCCAATTCCAATGAGGTCGGGATGTTGTGTAAAATGTGAATAAAAACAGAATCCAATGATTTTTAAATCCTCTTCAACCTATATGCAATGAAATACACTACAAAGACAAGTTCAAACTGATAAACGTTATTGTTTTTTTTTGTGCAAACATTTGCTCATTTTGAATTTGATGCCTGCAACACTTTTCAAAACGGCTGGGACAGAGGCAACAAAAGAATGGGAAAGTTGATGAATGCTCAAAGATCATTCCACAGGTGAACAGGTTCATTGGAAACAGGTGAGTGTCATGACTGAGGATAAAGGAGCATCTTCAAAAAGGCTCAGCTGTTCAAAAGCAAAGATGGGGCGAGGTTCACCACTTTGTCAACAACTGCGTGAAAAAATAATCCAAAGCAAATATTTACACAAAAATAATAAAGTTTTTCAGCTTTAACATTAAATATCTTGTCTTTTTGGTGTATTCCGTTAGATAAAGGTTGAAGAGGATTTACAAATTATTGTATTTGGTTTTTGTTAACATTTTACACACTTTTTCATTGGAAAGTAATGGACCCCCAATTTTTGGGGTAACTCCTCGCATCATCTGTTTGCTACTGATGAACAGTTAAAAAGAGTTTAACAAAAAGTTAAAAAAAAAAAAATCAATCTGTCATCCGGCTGTCTTGCACATTCTCTGTGTTGCACATTTTTCATTGCACTATTTAATTTAAATGTGTGTATATAAATAGTTTATTTTTCTTTCTTCCTTTTGTTCAAAGTTTCTATATTTCTGATATTTCTATATTTCTAATTTGTAGTTACTTAATATCTGTTTTTCTTACATATGTGATATCTAATGTTTATTCTTACTTGTTTTTTGTACAAAGAGAACACAGTTGAAACCGAAGTCAAATTCCTGGTATGCTTCTTGAAGATACTTGGCAATAAAAGCGATTCTGATTCTGATTCTAAACAAAGGGATTTGCAATGCAACTATAATGCTAGACATAAGTGGAACATCGTTTGCATTTTTGTAGCAAGGCCAAAAGCAAATCAGAGTCCATCCACTGTAATATGAAGTGAATCTTCCTCAAGAAGGTCAGTTGGAGAGCACGCAGCCACGACCGTGACCATGTCAGTTTTGTTAACGTTGAGACAGCATGCGGCAAACTAGAACTGCAGTTGGTGCAGTTCTGCTTGTCATGCTTCATATTTGAGCGAGCGTGAGGTTGTCCAGGAGGATATGAAGATCCGTCAGTAACGAGGTCATTTCAGTGCAACGACTCTGAAATGACTTTATACGCTCAAACAACGACTCCTCGTCCAGACAACTGTTTTCCTCTTACGTCTTCTCTGTGATCCATTTCTCTTTCCTGGTTTCCTGCTACACAAGTAAGATTCCCCCAGCTCTTTCTGACTAATAGACCAGATACAAAGTTTTTTTTATGTGTTCCAAAAGCTTCCCTTGTAGCTGTTGACCAGAAGGGATCACAGCCCCGCTGACCTTTAAGCTGTGCCTTAAGAGACATGTTTCAACTATGAGTCTCTAATCACAGTTCATGCCCTTTCGCATGACATCAGCTTTGAATCGAGCCAAAGGTTTGGCCTCTGGGCTGCTGAAATGTTTCTATGTGCTGACCTTTTGTCTGCGTTTTCTATATGATCACCCAACATAAAGCCTCGCCTCTTTTGTCTGGCTTTCTCTTGACCTCACAACTGTATCTCAATATCACCAACCCTCCTTCAAGCACCTTCTTAAAAATGCAAGCAAACAAACTCGTACCTGTCGCTATGAGCGTGCATTCTTCAGTAAATCTTGCCAATACCGCATCATACGCCTTCTTTCTTCCCCAAGGCTGTTTTGAGAAAAACTGTCAAAGGAGCCTTATGGAAAGTGCCAGCGAAAATACCTGTCCATTCCCCCTGCCACTGGAAAACTAAGGTGAGCGCCTTTTATCACAGTGACATAAGTGAATGAAATGAGGAGGAAACGGTGAGATGGCAATTGGGATAAATCGCTCCGAAAATCGAACATGACAAGCCTCTGATTGTAATCTCCATGAAGACTTTTTTTTGGGATGGAGTGTCCATGATGACGGCGAAATATGAATGAATATGAAACTCGTTTTTGAAGGAAAGTGGCAGGGGGGAAACAGACCCAAATATATTTGATATACCTGGCAATATTCACATGCACCTGCACAGTTAATGGCTGATTCTGTTGGATCAAAACTTGGGAATCAAATTCCAAAGTTTGGCTTTTATTTCTGTTGGAGAACAGGGGTGGATCCAGACTTTTTTGAACTGGGGTGACCCAGCAGGGGTGGGGGCATGAAATATATGTATACACTCAAACAAATTGGTATTAATTTGATTAAGCTCTTTTTCAGTTGTTTAGACTATTTTTAAGTTGTATAGTTTATATTTCAAATGTTAACACTGCTCTGTTATTGTTACCCGAAGCCAAGCAACGACATTTCGCTGCCAAATCTCACCGCTGTGATTTTTGTGCAATGACAATAAAGTAAGTCTAAGTCTATTATTGATCCTTTTAATCTACGCTGATACAGAAAAGGAATCAGTCTAGATGTGGTTCTTATGCAAAGTACCTTGAATTATTTTTATGAATTAATTGTTAAAAAGGCTGTGAGCAGTTTGAAAGCAACCCTAAAAAAGTCTCATTTTTATACATATGCCTAATCATAAAATGCAAGTTCAGAATGGAATTATCAGCACCAAAATAGGTTATTTCTAAATGCTACTTCTTAGCGTCCTGATTGGGTCAGGCCTCATTCACTTTAGTGCCCCCCCCGACAAATGCACACTGCAATTTTTGCACAGTTTATTATTTAATTCTGTCTAATTGTTACAAAGGCTAGTTGATTGTGTTCTCCTTTTATTCTCTTTTTTTATTGTATATTGTATATATTTATTATTCTCATTTCTACGATTGGGCTTGCTCCGGGACCAGGGTAACCTAATTTCGTCCCACCTATGTTTTACATGGGTTGAATGACAAATAAAACTCCTTGAATCCTTGAACAAATTAAGAATTTGTGCTCTTGTCACAGAAAATGCACAAAATGAGGGCATTATGTGGCTTCTTTTAAAAATCACTGATGTAAAATAATTTATAGATACTCAAAGCATTCATATTTGCCAGGTAAGGCTAAAATATGAGGCAACAAATAATCAAATAATTGGGAATTGTTTTGGGGATAAAAAAAACAAGCCGAAAGAACCGACTCTCTGAAAAGAACCGAACTTCCCACCACTACTTAACACACGTATGGCAGTAGGGAATAAAACAGATGGGAAAAATAAAATAAACTACACCATAGCGATCAGTGACAAGCAAGATAGAGCAATATTTTTATTGTGAATGTAACAGAAGTAGAAACCATACTTGACAAGGCAAGGTGGCTAACTGTAGGGTCTGACCTGGGGGGTTGGCAAATCAGATTCCAAGAAGGTCTCTGGCCTCCCATCTGCCCTTCCAGCTCTCCTTCTGGTAAAAACGACTGCAGCTGTAGCTATTATGCTTTTTCATTTTGATAAGACACCATGAATAATTGGACCTACCCAGTAGTTAAAGTGAAAGTAGCATTGAAAGTAAAACGTGAGATTTTACCTCCACTGTCCATATTAAATTATAAATATCCACCGGTATCTTCAGAGTTTCCTTTGCAAGAAGAGTTTCTTTGAACATTTTCAGAGCCTTTACTTCTAACTTCAACTGTAGTCGTATCAAAAACCTGGCTAAACAGTTGGCTTGTTAACAACCTGTCTAACTGTGCGGCTGCACATGTGTCTTGGCCCATCTGCCTTTCTTTAGCAGTGTCTGGTGTTCTCATATCTTGGCAATTACTTTTATAAGCTATCAGATGAAAAACAGGACGGCTGTAACCACAAAAATAAGACCTGCTGAGGGCTTAGTTCTTTGAATTATGACTTGAGTCTCTCAGGAAGTAAATTCTGAGAAGTTTGACTCTGTTATTGGCATCACAGACCCTTATCAGGAGAAGTTTCAGGCAAATAGACAGGTGAATAAAAGAATAACACTTGTATACTAAAGCCCTTGTTTTGTTTCCTGTAAATGATGGCAGTGTTTTTGCTTAAATTGTCAAATAAATAGTGTAAATTAGTTATTTGAACCTGGTTAATGATACTGGCTTGAATAGGGGTTCCGGTTTGAAAGCTGCTATGGTGGCCCGGAGAGCTCACAGCACTGCTACTGATTAAAACACATGCAAAAAGACAAAACAAGAAAATTTTGAAAGTATCTTCATCATTTAGAAAAACTGGACCACAACACAATGGAAGTGTTACTGTGACACTTAATAATAATGCACACACTTGTTGTTTTTTGCAGGTTTGTGTTGTATTGCGTCTGTGCAGCGTGTTTTTTTTTTTTTTTGTGTTGTGTTGTGGTCTTTGCAGTGCATTTTACGAATGTGTTGTGTTGTGGTCCATTTGTGGTGTGTTTTTCTAATCTATTGTGTTGTGGTCTTTGCAGCACATTTTTCTAATGTGTCGCAGTCGTTGCAACATTTTTTTTCCCTGATGTATTGTGTTGCTGTCAACTTGCAGCGCATTTTTCAAATGTGTTGTGTTTTGGTCATTGCAGTGCGCTTTTGTATGTTGTGTTGTTGTGTGTTGCTGTCAATTTGCAGCATGTTTTTCCAATGAGTCATGGTCTTTGCAGTGCATTTTATTAATGTGCTTTGTAGTCATCCATTTGCAGCAAGATTTTTAAATGTATTGTGTTGTGGTCTATGCAGTGCATTTTTCTAATGTGTTGCGGTCTTTGCATTGTTTTTTCTTACGCCTTGCGTAGTGATCTTTGCAGTGCAATTTTCTGAGTGCTGCACTTGTGTTGTCAAATTGACAAAGGTGCTTTCATAATATGCTTGTGTTTTGTCTTTTTCCATTTGTTTCCCTAAGTTGCAGTGCTGTGAGCTCTCAGGGCCACCGTCAGTTTCCTATCCCTTATATGTCACTTTTGGAAGCTGAGACGACCTCTGTTAGCCTTGGAGGACATAAAAAGCCAGTTTCATCATACCCCCGCTCTCGTATTGAACTGCTGCCCCAGTGCTTGGGTTCATTTCAGCTTGATAGGATCAATCAAGTATACTGCAGACCGTGGTCAACATAATCGCACGGCGTCATTGCCCAGCCCCGGCCCATTGCTGCTTCATGAAATATTAGTGCGAATGCAGACTGTGCAGAGTATGGTTTACAGCTGCAGCACCGTGTGCTTTCGCGCGCATGCGAAGGGGGGAATTTATTCACCCCATCTACATATGGAAGCCTGCTGTTGTTTGCAGTCACCAACAGGAGATTAAAGCATGTGAAGAAATGAAAACACATACACACATGTGCTGCATGCACCATTTACACCTAAGATCATCTCACATATCAAGAGATTAGGTGTCAACACATTTTTTTGCTCTAAGAAATAGTGCCTCTGTTTAGTATGCATGTTTCTTCATATACAGTTGCAAGGCAAGATAATTCATACTATTAATTACCCAGAAGACACCAGCAAGAGGATGTTTACAACTACCTCGGCTGCTGACATACAGTATTTAGAACTTAATTCCTCACAGACATCCCTATCGGAAAACTCAAGCATAATCATTTCAGTGAAGTTGAATGGTGCAGTTATTGCGTCTCCAAATTCTTATTAACACATGCACCAGTTCGTTAACTTTGGCACTTTTCCCTGTCACAATCACAGTTCCATTTATTATGCATGCATAAATGTGTTATTAAAGGTGTTAAGTGTTTTAACAGTCCTTTTCGTGACACCAGTCGTTTCAAAAACAAACTATTAAGTTAATAATGATTACAATGCACGCTGGGAAATTATCTTTCACCTTGCTCCAGGCTACGGCTTGATGAATAAGCATGGATCTGACAATGTCCTGCATTGAACCTACTACCACTCCAACACATTGGTAATATAACACAAAATTAAACTGTAGCAAAGATTTTTCACTGTTTAAATATTTGCATTAACATTTTTTGTGCAAACAATTAGTTGCGTCGAATTCTTTTTTTTTTGCACATGAGAGGCTTTATGTGTTCTTGCCTCAGGCTCTGGTCAGCCTGCCCTACAATTACTGGATTATTTCACACTCTAAGTGCACTCACAAGCCAGAATGAAGTCTGTTGTCTGAGTGGGTGAAAACACACAGAGACACTTAACAGTTGCTTTCTCACTTGTGCACTTGTGTGTGCTCTAACCGGTAGTAAGGATTGTAAATCTAGAGTGTTTCTGCTCAGTGAGGCAACACCTTAAGATTAGTACCACGGAAAGAGAGTAGTGTGGAAAAAAAAAAAAGACACCTCAGTTTGCGTTACTCATGGTAGACAAAGATGCACATACAAAGATAACTGTAACCTTGAGAGGATTGTCAATCACTACCATGTAAGGTGTGGAATCAGCCATCAAAAGCCACCACACAAGGGCATATCAAGGAATTCAGCTGGAACTGTTGCATTTGTCATGTCAACGGTGTTAGATTTCATGAGCAAATTGGACTTGAAACCTGCCAACTCTGCAAAAATGACCAATAGCATGTTAAATTACCATGATATGCAAAAGGTTTCCCCACCAAGTATTGATCGTATGAAAATAAACGTGCATGAACTGCAGCGTGAGATCTCTCCCAGAGTGGTTTAATGACATCGAGGCCAAGAGACTGAGATGGCCACTCCAAAACCTTCGCTTCATTCACCATTGTGTTTTGGATCATTGTCATGGTGGAATGTCTATGCCCACCTACATCAGTGAGCCACCTCTGTTTTTCACAAAGGCCACAATAACCTTTCATCATAGGCTATGTTGACTCCTTTCCAGATATAATGTTTATGGTTGTGGCCCAAAAGTTCAAATTTGGTCTCATCACTCCAAATGACTTCCTTCCAGTTGTTTTGAGGCTGGTGCTGTTTGGCATATTGTTCTTTGTGGCATTTGCGTAGAAATAGCTTTCTTCTGAACATGCAGCTCATTTTTCTTCAAGTGCCTCCTTGTTGTGCGTCTTGAAATAGCCAGACCACCGATATTAGCCTCTTTTTTGACAACACAGGTTGTTAGCGGAGACAAGCTAAGGTCAAACCCTTGCATTGAATCCATTACACGTCATTAGCGCACCACATTTGCACCAACTGAGGTAATATTATGGCTTCATTTGAGACAATGGAGGCACATTGTCCATAAACCATTGGTAGTATATATAGTACTTTCTAAACAGTGTAAAACAACTTGATAAGCCGTTTTAAAGCCCGTTATAAAACCTACTCTACCATCGCCAAAAAACCCGCCTCGTTTGCATGGTATGTGTCCCTTGGTGTATATCATTTTAATACGACGCATTTGTTCTACCTCACACTCCCGCTTTATTTCTCCCCTTCCTGTTGGCCTGTTAGCAGGACAGCTGAGGAGAGCGCCTGTGATAACTGCCATTAGCATGCCACTAGTCGGGTGTTAATATGCAGTTTCTCCGGGATGGCATTTTGCACCGTGTTATTACTGCCGTCCAGATGTCAGTGGAAGGGTTGGCCGAGCGTGCGTGTATATGTGTATGTGTGTGTGTGTGTGACTGGTTTTACTGCCTCACTTTTTAGAACCTCTCTCTCCAGTCCACCTCTACCAATGTAGTGTAGCGTTTATTTTCCTCACTCTTTCTGAAATTACTCTTTGAGATTTCTTATAATTTGGGTGATTTTTAGGCAATTGTCAAGCGTCCATTTATTTTACCCCTTCTTTGATGCATTTTGTGAGCTCAAACAAGCATCGATTATGACCGTCTTAACTTTTTCAGCTTCCTTTAGATAAAAATGCCTGTGTTTATATTCTCATATCTGGAGGCTTTTGAAATCATGACCCAAATTTGGCGCTTTCCTTTCTGCTTAAGACACATATAAACTTCTCTATGTTCATTTACCATCGTTATATTCAACATTGGTGTTGGTCTATTAACACACACTGTATTGTTCTCTGCAGTCGGGCTAATCTGTTCCCTAATAGCCTGGACAGACAGGGAGAGGTCCAAGCTCCATTTGGCCAGTCCATTTCACACAGGCCTGTTTCCACGTCATTTAGCAGGTGGAGCACATTACACATCTGCTTAAATGAGAGGAGGCTGTGAGATCAGACTGTGCCGATAACACTTGTAGCGTTATGGCTTTGTCTTCAAAATGGCCCCATCGTTCACCTTCACAAGGTTGGGAAGCCATGTGACCACTGGCTCAAAGTTTTAAAGGGGAGGAACTTTGTTCAGCAGCTGTTCAGTTTCTTCACAGCTTTCTAAGTACTTTGCAGGAGATACATTTAAAGGGCAAGACCACTTCTCACAAGAACATCATCTAAAGAGAAGTTATTCTGTTTTTTCAAGCTTTATACTTACTCCCTGGTCTCCTTGATTTAACTTTACATGAGTTATAGCTCAAAAAGTTTGCAATTTTTCCCTCATTAGTGTTTCAAAAACCTGTGCACTCTGTCTCTTTAAGGGTACCCCCCCACACAAACCCCCTTCCCTCTGATTGGCCAACCCTCTAGAGGTGTATCAGGGGGGTAAGTATGGACAGGCCTTTATGTTTGAGGCCTTGAATGTGTCAGTGACCTCATCAGTTCAGCAAGTTTTGTGAAATTCTCATTAACATCTCATGCTATTTTTTTGAATCAACCATTTTTCACAAGTGTACAGACAGTTAAAGGGATTTCTAAAACATTCAAATTCATAGCACTTAAAAATCTGGCCAAAATAGCATCAGTGTGGATCAACAGCATTGTTACTTTTATTTATGTTTTTAATACATTAAAGCAACATAACCCCTCTTTAATATGTCCCATGTAGTGTCCCTGCCACCTAAATACAAATATGTTACAAAATGTTCACCTACTGTCAACCATCATGGTAAAAACCACCTGTTTTCTCTTTAGGATTTAGCTAGTGCCAAGCTAGTTACTGAAAATTTTCAAAGAGGAGATAGTAATCAAGGCGATGTTGATGAAATTCTCCATTATGCAACGTTTGGTTGCATAATGGATGCAACTGGTTCCGATTTTAAAGGGAAAAAAAAAACAACGGGCTACCTTCAATATTCACTTCATCATCATTCTTGACACAAGGTTTTTGCAAATTTTTCCAGCGTGAACAAGGCTCATATTGTTTTGTAGTTTTTCTAGTTCCTCTTTTTTTTTGAAAGGTCGTGTTCTGAATTGCTTTTTTAGCTGCAACTAAAAGCAACATGTGTGAATGAGCATTACGCTCACGGCCCTGGGTCATCAAGGCATTCAAGTCCCTCTCTTCTCTTCCTCTTTTCCTGTACTGATGGAAAGGAGGTTAGGGAAGCATCCAGCTGTTGAGTACAGCTTCACCCTGAAACTTTACTTTGTGGTACCTGTCTACGGTGGCTGAGAGGATCCAGTCCAATAACACTTCCCTGGCAGTCAATGCAACAACTGTACTTACTGTCCAAGGACTCATATTGGGGACAAAATGAGGGAGGAAAAGGGCAATGCGGAGGTGTGTGTTTGTGCTACTGCCAGCACACTACTGATGCCATAAAAATAACAAAAAAAAATGGCACAATGAGATGCCAACTAATCTCACTACCAGGCACACACAGAGCACAAAAGCTCATCTCAACTTTGGTTGCCATCCAGGTCATCTCCCTCTATCTCTCCCACTCCCCCAGCATGTCAAGCCTGATGTGAAAGGAAATATCGAGGAGGGCAGAGGCAGCCCAAACAATGAAAGACACACAACCTCCCCTAATTTAATCTTACAGCAGATGGCAAAATGTAACCTATGGCCTTGACAGATTGCTGTTTTGGTAAAGCCTTCCAGCTCGATCCACAGAAAAGTGAGAAAGTCAGGCGAAGGAGGCTGGGAAGAATTAAAAAAAAAAAAAAAAGAGGCAGGGAAACAAAGATTGGAGAGGCAGATATCTGAGATGGGAAAGTTGAAAAGTTAGCGCTGGAGTTTGGACTGTTAAACCTGACAGATTTACAAAGAAGATCAGCAGTCGCAACCTTCCGAGGTCAAACTGTAACGTGTGAAAACTCAAGAGAGAGATGTCAACAAGCATGAAAGGCCAATTAAGAGTGGGAAAAATCGGAATGGCGATGAGAGGCGAAGAAGTGAGATGAGACGAAGAGCAGGGAAAACAACTCAAAGCTGCATGATAATTACGCGCCAGATCCTCTGATCACTTGTCATCTGTGATGCAGACGATAGAACAAGTGAATGAGTTTTAATTAGGCGTGCTATTTGGAGGGCTAACCTTCCTTAACCCGCATCTGTGCTTTGTTGGGACAACCTGATTCACTTTTCATTTCGCTGTCAAGTGGAAAGGAAAGAAAACAAGAGATAAACGAAGGGAGAAAAAGACAAGCTGTAATTGGTGACTGCGCCACTGTAGATTCACATTCTGAGACATGGCTTTTAATGTAGTTTGATCTTTCCAGAAAATAGTTAAACATGATTTTCTGAAAAAAAAATCAAGAGTTAACGGATTACTAATGATTTTCTTTATTAGATAAAGCATCAAAATTTGTTAATTGCCATGTTTGTGATATTCAGTAGAACATTATGTGGGTATTAATTTAACTTAAAGCTCAACCTTGGGCTCCACCAGCAATATAACAGTGACAAAAGAAATAAACTAGACTGTTTGTGAAATTCAAAATACTCTGTTTTAAGTTCCTAGAATGGTTTGTAGTTGAAGGAAAAAGCTGTTGTGTGGTTTTATGTCAAAGCTTTATTAGATTTTTTGGACAAAAACGTCTGCTAAATAAAATTGGAAATTTGGAATTTCTTTTCTTTCCTTCTGTCACTATTCCACTTCTGTTTTCACCTAGTCCTGTCATACAGTAACCTTTAATCTTGGCAATGTACGGGAAGAAAAAAAAAATTACAAAACACTAACAAAAAGTATCATTTAAAACTCAAGGGGAGCCTTATACACAAACAGCTCCTCTTGGCAAAGTAAACTTGTTCGGCACAATATGGCAGCCAGACCACAATTCTGTTGTCGTGATGCTGGACAGGACAAGTGGAAAAAAAAAAAAGGAAATTTGGAATTTTGAAAATTTTGACATTAAGCGTTGTTACACACAACACAGAACACTTCCTCTTGAAGTCAATAATTGAACTGTTACTAAGAGTTAGTTCCCACAGGTTATAACTCATGATAATTGCTACTTTTTTGCCTACAAATGCTAGGTAACTGTACTGCAAACTGTTGACAGTTGGTTTGAGACCTTACTACCTTTCATGGGAATTCAGTCATATAATAATAATCATTGTTTAAATTTCACCCAAAGCAACATGAAAAGTTCCATGTGATTTCATCCATGAATCTGTTGCCTGGATACAGACTCAACTTCCTGAGGCACTCATAATAATCTCAAGAGACTTCAATCACGTCAACCCTCTTCCCACCTGACTGGACTTGTACAGTTCGTTAACTGTCCGACCAGAGGGAATATAACACTTGATCTGCTGTTTGCCAACGTGAAGTCATTACTATGACTGGTGAAGAAGTCCACTTCAGTCCTGGACCCTGTGGAATTGAAGGCTGAGAAGCGAATTATGGATGAGCTTTTGTCTCTGATGGACTTTTCATATTAATTCATTAATTTCTACTTCTACTATTCTAAGCGCCTCTCAGTGGCAGCTTGTTGCAGCAGCGTTGCATTGCTGCTGTGACTGTGAATTTCCCCTTGTGGGATGAATAAAGTACATCTTATCTTTATCTTTATCTTTAGCCTAGGTTTCATTTGTCAACAATGGAGTGTGAATAAGGTAGCATTCAAGTAGTGTTTAATGCTTTCTTTTTGCCTTCTTTATTTTTTTCATAGTAAAATAGCTTGCGTATGACTGCAGCAAGATATGACAAAAGGTAGTTTCTTTCAAAATAAACCAAAACTATGTGCTTCTGGTCTCTAAAATATGTCATGATTTAGGTAAAATAAGGTGCATGGGCAAATCTTTAATACAACATTGAAAAAAACAACTCATTGCACATAAGAGTTTATTAAATCATATCACTGTGTTGCTCAGAAACAGTGCAGCGTAACAAAGGCAGATTGCAGCGAGTAGATTCATCCATTTATTCCTGCATTTATTCATCAAGCTTTGTTTGGCAGATCATTTGTATTCAGCATCAAAAGTGTCCTTTTCCCTCTGCATACTGCTTTACTGACGAGCTGCATAATGCTACAATCTACAGCTCGAAGCACTTTGCTTTAAGTCCCGACCATCTATAGATGTAATGTAAGGACTCCTACTAAACAGACACTGTATGCAGTTATCTGAATGCATGCAAATGAAGCTGCACATACTGAACAGGGCTGCCGGTGCTAATGAAGTGGTGGGCTGCTGTGGGAGGACATTAGCACCTCTGGCGCTGTTTTGTGTATCAAGATGGGCTTTAATCTGCTCCTCCAGGGGTACACGAGACCCACCAGAGTGCGTTCAGCAGGGTCAGCCCTCAACACCTGCCTCCGTTTTGTTGCGCTTGTTGATTCATGTTGTTATTGCAACGTTATGGTATAGCGAACAAGTCTTGGAGGGCTTCTTTTTTTTTTCTCCATGAGGCCCAGGCTGAAAGGAGAAGAAGGAAAGCCATTCTGAATGACAACGAAGCTGTAATTTCTGTAATAAACTCACACATGTTTGCCGCTAATTGAGTTCTAAATAGCTGTGAGCGAGTTTGAAAAGGTTAAATTGGCCTTGCCAAACAGGGATGCGCACTCACAGTGATACACCCAAGATGTGCTTTTGTGTTCATTCAATTTGAAACAGCTTCATCTAAGACTCACATTTATGGAGTCTCTAACAACCAAATTATCAGTGATGGATGCTGAAGACTGCTCCTCGTTTAAGATGTTTTAACCACATTTTCTCTTCAACTTTGATGACTCACATTGTAGGGAGATGATGTTTTAAAAAAGAGACATACAGAAATGGAATGAAGCGACATATATATTTTCAAAGGCAAGAGTCTGTCCCAATTAAGAAGCTGTAGATGAAACCTTTTCATTTCTAATCTGAGGGCACTTGAGGATCAGACTGCAGGGAATAGGGTTGTATTTGCTCATTTTTTTTCTTAGCAAATTGCAATCTCTATTTTGAATTAATTGGTTTTCAAAGATTAAATTGGATGCAAAAGATGTCAGCTCCTCTAATGTGATGATTGATATCATCTGAAAGAGTGGAAGTCACAGCATCAATTGAAAAGGGGTTTCTTTAAAGCTGTATTTTGTCCGTCTGGTACCACCGTAGAGGGGATAGAATCTCTTTTTTTATCCCACTCTTGTGTTCTAGAAAATCCATCTCTGGAGGCCTGTCTAAGGGGGAGCTATGGGGCAGACCTTGGTGGTTGAGGCCCACACCCTAATATGTCACGTAGCAGTCCCTATCTGATCTCATCATTTCAACAAGAAAATCTCATGTTACTCTAATAAAGGGCCATTTTTTGGCAGCTTACAGACCAGCAAATGGAATGTGCTTATGCAGCCAAAGCTAGCAACGAAGAAAAACTCTTTTGTGTTGACATCACAGTATTTCAGCCACAGTATATATACATGAGAAGCATCTCAGAACTCTTAATATTTATTTGAATTTAGTATGCTATAGTTTTCAGTCAGAGCACATTTCCCATTTCCTTTTTAACAGATAAATACAATAAATTATTTTCTTCAAATAGACATGAATGATCCCTGGCCTGATTCTCTCCCAGTTCTCCACAACAATGAGAAACAAACACAACATGTCCTTAAAATGCAGTTACTTTTTTATAGGAGAATCATTTACAATCATTTTACAGCTGTATTTCCGCTAATTTCCGCAAGCTACTATGTTATCAGAAATCAAATAATGTTCTGTGGCAACCACACAAACTTAAACAAGCAGATAATTACACAACAAAAGAGAATGGCCAACCGCAAAGTAAACAGAGGGAGAAGAATCCTATAATACAACCAGACCTCAGGCTTGGAGACAGAAGTCACAAACAAACTCCCTCCAGCATGAACAACTATGTCCAGGTAGTTTATTAGTGAAAATGAAAGTAAGATTAAGTCATGTTTGACTTAAGTTCATGTTATTTTTAAAGTGCAATTGGTCTTCACGGTCATACTTTTAGAAAACTATTGAAAAAGTAACACAATGCATTCAGACGGTTGAGTAAATCTGAATTTATTATTTTAATGGAACTAAAACAATGTAACTCTATAAAGTTTGTTTTGAAATAAGGTCTGACAAACATAACCTAATTGTGATCTTCCTTTTTGGTGTGAAAATTTTTATAATCCAACTGAAGAGTCTGCATGACTCATTACACTAGAGTCATTTTATGCACTAAAAGGTTGAATTCAACATTTATACAGTGATTCAGAGGAAAAATCAGAGTATTGAGATATATATTGTGTATTGTGTTACAGCCCAAAAATTGGAGATATTGGTTTTAGGCCATATCTTACAGCCCTACTGTCAATAATAACATACATTTTATTAAGTTGGACGGTTGATATGTTTCAGTTTAACCTTTGAGATCTCGACAAATCTACCTGGAATGTAAGAAAGTCAAAGTTCTCTTTTATAAAAGACCTTCAATCAAGTCACTTCCTTTCTTATAAACCAAGAAGCTCTGCTAATAAAAGATCAGAATATACACCACTGGACTTTTTTTCTTCTTTGGGAAAAAGAAAACATAGCTTTCAGTGCAAACATTCAAAAACATCTTTTCTGTATTTCTGAAACCTCTATTTCTGACCTGCAGAAAAAGGGCACATTAATTCAGAAAGAAATATTTGAAATTCTGCAAACACAACTCTGACCTTACCTGGAAACATTCCCAGGAAATAGCTTTTTCTTTCTGGAAATATTGATCACCAGTCATAAGCAGGTGCACGGGGGCTGACCATGTGTTAATACACTGGATCATTCACTGGATGTTTATGAGTGATTGCTGTTCTCCTGATCAATACGGCAGCCACACATTCCATTAGGCTAGCGATTAGCTGTACCGCAGCTAAAGTAATGTATTATATTTTGAGGGTGGTTTAGAAAACCCAGCAACATAAATCATCTTTTGGAGGGGGGCTCAATTTCAATCTTGTACCGTGCAGATTTTTATCAATTTGACATTGCTGAAAAAACAAGAGTGCACATGAAAACACAGTGAAGCTCACAGGAGCTAGCAGTAAAGGTTGTTGGCAGGAGCTGAACATAATGAAACTGGTGTGAAAAGGTCAGAAAACAGGCATGTAAAGCAGAAAGAGGTAAAACACACTGTAGGCAATGGTGAAATAGCCAACAGAGGGATGGCGAGGCACACCGAGGCGTCCTCCATGTTTCATGAAGCCTTCAGCTGTTTCAAGTTCAGCCTCAAGGCTTGACCTCCACACACTGGCAGCGAGCTCAGAAGATCCGTAATAAAACTTTTAGCAGGAGCTTCGGAATTTTCACACACTCTTGGCTTTTTGATAAAACTCCCTCTCACCATTGTCCATCACCCAGACAAGGTGTGAGCTGGCTGAATACACCTGTCTGAGTCACAGCGCTTTCATCTAACTCTTCTGTTGTTTTTTTCTCTCTCTCTCAGGGTGAGAAATGACTGAAGCTGGCTGAAGACTGAGAGACACTTTTTAGGGCAGGGACTACTCTGAGGACACTTGAGACCATAAACCCCCCCCCCAAAAAAAACAGAGACTGCGATGTTCTTGATTCATGCAAGTCTGTTTCTGTAAGGTCGTGTGACTCTAATGTCAAAAAAATGTGAAGATGAATCACTTTCTCTGCAGGGCTAGGTATTGTTAAGAACTTCACGATTCGATTCCATTTTGATTCTTTATATGGAATCGCTTGTTTACATTTTTTCTTGGTTTGTTAGACGCCTTTTTCTGTCCATAAAGTTCAAGCAAAATTCTTCCATCTTGGACATTTCAGACTGATCTTAAGGACACAGCTGCTGGCAATATTGTTTGTCTACATAGTGGAACAGAAGTGTATCTATCACAAATCCAGTGTGTCGCACCATAATGTGACTCTACATCTGATGCTCTGAGCTGTTAGGACAGCATATTGCTATTCCATAGCCTTCAGACATGTTCAGTGGAAGAAATGGTATAATCACTCAAGTCATGTTGGTCCATTACCTTTGCAAGCAAAAGGAAACTGCCTGATGTCTTTGTAGTAAAACAGATTGGATGTTAACTGAATGTATTCAACGACCTATAGAGTATCCCTACGCAGCATTGTATGCAGTGACAGAAAAACATCCCCTGGTATCTTTGAAGAATCAACTCCTGCATGCAATATGTACTCGCCATTCACTCGGCGGTTGGGAATTAAATCTTTCCACTGTTTGCTTTTATGTCACCGCTGCTGTTTTTCAACAGCAATTCGAGGTTAAAGTCACATCCAAGCGCCTACACGACTGCCACGACACAGCAGCCTTCCTGATGCCCCTCTTTTCTTCTTGCCTGCTAATATCCTGTGAAATCCAGCAAACTTAATTTGAGCGAAAGGAGCTGAACCTGAACTAAGCGGATTGAATTAATAAATGTATTTTCTATTTAACGGTTTGATTTCTCCAAAGCCTGTTTACAGCCGCCGAATGATCTGCCTTTAAGTAAGGCACACGCCCAAATCTGCTTACAGGCGCCTAAATCTATTATCTGCGCTCCACCTTATGGCAAGTCACTGACTCTGTGACTAATGTGTGTGTGTATGAGCGAAGGCGTACCGGCGTGCATGCGTGGCATCGTGATGCACCAGTTTTGATTTGCACTTCTGAGGTTAGCTGTACAAAATAAAAGGATGTTCAGCCAAGATTTGCTCCTGCATAAGAGCCTAAGAGACAGAGTTTCTATGTAAACAAGAGGCGTTGAACACAAAGGCCCCAAACAGACAACATAATGGGTTCTTTCATTCAGCAGATAAAGTGTAGCAGGAAAAATAGTTGGGTCAAGTTGTTTTAAATTTAATAATAACAAAGCTGTGTTCAGCATTATGTTTGTCACAGTGGGAATCAACCCTCTGAACTTCTGTTTCAGTGTTTTTCTTTCTCTGTTCTTTCAGATGCTTTTATTATTTTTTCCAAAAGCTGTTGTTGAAAATTTAAGAGAACCTACGCAGAATGGTAAATGTGAAGAACAACACAAAGTCCTAACTCTCTTAGCTGGAATTCCTGCTTAATGAGAGTAAAAATAACATGGGTAATGGGAGGACGTTAGCTAGGTATCGCATTGAGCTAACTGCTCAGCTACTCAGGTCGTCCATTGTGGTACTGACATAAGATAAGATAGTACTTTATTGATCCCTGCAGGGAAATGTAGATGTTACAGGAGTAAGAATGGAACAAATGTTAAAATTAAGATACATAAAAGTGCTAAAAATTAAAAAAATCAAGATATATAAAACTAATAAAAATCAAAAATCAAGATACATACAAGTGTTAAAAATAAAAATTAAGATATCTATGAGTGGTAAACATTTAAAATTGAGATATATATACACAAATGTTAAGAATTAAAAGTAAAAAATTAAGATGTATACAAGTGTTAAAAAGTATAAACAAGTGTTAAAAATGGTTACAGTTGTTGTGAATATACAGTTGGTTGAGTAGTGATTCAGCATTGAAACTATTGTTAAATAAATATAGGTATAAATAAATATGAGGACAAGTAAACATATCTGTAGGTATGTTCATCTCTATTCATTAGTCAATGACCCAATGTCAGGGTCAGGCCAGGGGGAGGTGGTTTCAAATCGATAAAAATTCAAAAAAAAAAAAAAAAGAATATGTATATACATATATATGTGTGAAAGTAAAAAAAAAAAAAAAAAAAAAAAAAAAAGTGTCTTGGGGAAAATTAATGTAACACTGGATGAAAAAAATCTTATGACATTGCAGAATCTTATTGGAATGATGCCACAGCGAATGGATGCTGAAAACAATGCTAAAGGCGGTCCAACATTTTTTTTTTTTTATAGTGGAGTATGTGACCTCTTTCTAGTGGCAAATCTTTCTTTTGGCCAAAAAGTGTATAAAAATCATCACAAAGCTGCTTTTGTGTGGCTCAACCAACAGCAGAAATGTAAAAGTAAAATCCTGGGCCACATGTTAATGTTGAAAAATGAGCCCGATCCTAAAGCAGCCCTTGCTCCATTCAGGTTGCTAATAAGAATTAAATATTTTTAAAAAAAGAAAAAAAAAACATTAGAAGCGGTCATAAGTTGAGTGTAAGCCTTTGTGATCTCCAGCACTGTTACTTTTGAGGCAGGCGGCTCTATGAGAGAAAATCAATTTGAGGCCTTTTCTGCGTTTTTGATTCTCTTTGGTAATTGAAACTGCATGGTCCAGAGCCTTTTTTAATATTAATCGAAGGTGCCCCGGATGCTTTAACTTTTTACAAAAAAAAAAAAAAAAAAACTAATTTGGCTCTGTGCTTCAATCTGACTTCATTAATTTCTCCTCGGTGAATGGGGGACAAGAGACGGCGGTCGGGTACACCAATCATACTCCATGGTTGTGTCTATTGTGCCTCATGATGAGCGTAATTACCTTGGTGCCCCTCCCATTATTCAGGAGAAGACGGGACACGAAGAATACAGTGTTTGTGCGGAGGCAGATAGTTTGGCTGAAGATCTATGATACAAAGTTAAAAAAAAAAAATGAAGGGTATAGTGGACTTCCTGTAAGAAATCAAGTCCACTAAACTTAGGAAACACATCAGGCACTGAGTATCTTGGTAAGACGATACATTGTTGGCATTTACCGCTCTGAGAAAGAGCAAAAGCACTTGTTCAAAACTTTTTTCCTCACGTCCAAGAGGTCTCTCTATGAGCTCAAAGAGAGCCAATTTTTTCCCTGACAAATAACCTACATGAAGTCAGCATCTAAAAACACTGAGCCAGAGTGCCTGTGTGTGGAAATGTCAGGTATAGGTCAGAATTGAACCCTGGATGGATTGTGCAGGATTTTTTTTTTTCCCCCATTGGCAGCTACCTGGTGGATTGAACTGTCAGCGGTTAAATGTTACTCATTCTGCCACACGGCTTCAGCATAAAAGCAGATTTTGTCTTCAGAAGAGTTCATCCGAGTCATGATGGATAGATTATCAGAACCCTGGCTAAGAATTAATTACTTTCACTTTCATTTCCAGTTAGTCCTATTACGAAAATACACCAGTTCTGTCTGCAGGCCAACTCCACTCTGGATCAGATTGGTAAGTCAATGTGTCAACCCACACTGGATTTGTTCCATTGTGGTTCAGCAGGTTGCAAGTGATACCAAATGAAGGAGTGCCCTGAAACCATCTAAAAAAGGCCTGTGATCTTCAAAATAAAACAAATTGTGTCCAAATTTGATCATGTTTAGTTTGACTACGACAACAAATGGACCCAATGAGCGAAGACATGCCAGGTGTAAGGCTGGGCAACTTATCACAAATTGGATTAAGTCGCATAATATCCTGCTGCAATACTCCAACTCTAGACAGTGAAATATTTCTTTGACCTTCAATCTGTCAGAATATTAGATCCACTTTTTGCAGTAGATGTGTTCTGCTCTACATCAGTGTTACTCAACCCTGTGCAACCAAAGAGTCGAATTGTTGAAAACTACCTTTGCAAGAGAAACAATCCAAGTGGTGGAAAGTGGCAACAAGTGCAAGAAGTAATGTTAAAACTAAGTTTAAGGTGGCAAATTAGGTCAAAAAGCAAGAAAAATTGGCAAAAGAATTGAGAGAATACTTTGGAACTAGTCAGAAAAGAGCAAAAAATGTCCAAATCTGGCAGAAACAAGAGTAGAAAGTGACAAAAATGGGCAAAAAGCAATAACGCATAGCAAAAACAAAAAAAAAAAACTTTCATGGGTTGTTGCCATGTTATGTCAAAAAACACATATGATAGGAAATCTAAACATAATCACACTATAAATTACAATTGCAATATTGGAAAAACTAATTGCCAGAGATAATTTTTGCGAATAGTCCCGTTTGAGGCCTGCCTCACTTTTAGCCTTTCGTAAAGGAGTAAGAAAATTATTGTGTGATGATTGAAAATTAATGTTAAGGGAAAAAAAACCATTAAAAAAAAGCCCACTGGGATCCTTACTTTGTGTGAGCTGCTGTCTCTTTTAGGCCTCCCCACTCCACCAACCCCCTTCCCTCTGATTGGCTAGCCCTCCAGAGTCTTGCAAAGCACAAACCTTGGTGTTTGAGGCCCTTTAACCTTTCATGACCTAGTAACAAGATCCATATGTGATTATCGTATCGTCTTAGAAAGTCTCGTCAAAATCTCATTAAGATCTCGTGCCACGCTTTAAAGTGACTGTTCTGAGCAGTATACAGATGGAGGATGTTTTGGGATTTCTACAACATATGAATATGCAGTGGTTTGAAAATCTGCACACATTTATTGTTAACACATAGCATTGTTGCTGTATATCTGTTCTTAAAATATAGAAACCCATGACACCCCCTCTTTAACTCACTTTGAAATTTTAAAGCTACAGTGCTGCTTTGTCATTTTGAATATTGCATCATCTGATATTTGGCTACAAATTTTTCCAAGTCTATTAAACGTTAAACATCTGCTTTTCACCTGGATGAACTGACAGTGATGGGAATATACTCACCCTTCACTGAGCTCGCCACAGAAACTACTGTATAATAAAGAGGTGCTGTTTCGACAGTTTGCCAATAGAGGATTAAGAGCTTTCTGTTTTAACAAAAAGGGGAAGTAAGCTTAGAATTTATTTTAAGAAAGCAAAGCTGAGGTGATAGTGAGCATGAGAAGTGTCTGATTTAAAAGTGAAACAAAGCTGTTTCACAAGTAAAAACAGAGAAGCATATTAATGAGTGCTACTCTCGCCTGGTTACAAATGCGGGTCTATCATGTTTATTCTGTTATATCCTGGCACTGTTTGGTAGTTTGATTTATTCAAACGCTCACACTTCATGTGCTTCATACATTTGTGTTAACTCACGCTGATAATGGTGTTTGAATCTAGCAAAGGGAGTCTGTGTTTCTGGTATTTTATCATCAAAGGAGAGATCTAACATCAAAAAGAAATGGCAACAAACAGAAGCAACACATGGGAAAATTAAGGAAAGAAATGGAGTCAAAGGTTGTATCTTTGAAAAGTCTCTTTTGGCATTTATTTCACATTTTATGCATTATATAAACTTTAACTAAGGATAATGCTAAAGCCTTATGAAACATAGTAGAACTTTGTTGTGAAGTTTGTCACAAATACACTGCCCAAAAGATTAAAAAGCTAATGATGCATTAAAACTTGTGGTTTACAGGACACTATTACCTCTATCTGTCTAGTCTGAAAAATTGGAAACTAAAGCAATTGCATTTATTTTGGGCTCCAACAATGAAAAAAAGGACAACAACTACCCCCTTCTCAGGGCACTCAGGTGGGAAAAAGGCCCAGGAACTCTAAAGCTGACAAATTCACTGACACATTTCTGGATCTGTTTACATGTAATTGTATCAAATCATAGAGAAATTGTCTGAAATTTCCTCAGATCAAGCAGTTATCAATCTGTTTAAGCATCTCTTGATCCGATTTGATATCCAAACCTCCAATCTTTCAAATTCCCTCAGGTATCTATGGATCAGATCACGAGTTTGTTGATCTAGTTACGCATTTACAAAAACAAATCACATATTTTCTGGATCCTGATATGTGTTAGTTCATAAAATCTCTAATTTTCTTTCCAGGTACACATTTGTAAGTCATATGTTATTTTGGCTCTTGATGCACTTTTGTGATTCATATGACACATTTGTGGATCTTGTTACACATTTATGGAACACATTACGCATTTCCTGGATTTAGTTGAGTTTTTGTGGCTTGAACCACATGTTTTCTAGATCTTGTTGCACATTTGTGGATCAAATTACACATTTCCTGGATCTAGTTGAGTTTTTGTGGCATGAACAACATGTTTTCTAGATCTTGTTGCACATTTGTGGATCAAATTACACATTTCCTGGATCTAGTTGAGTTTTTGTGGATTGAACCACGTTTTTGCTATCTTGTTGCACATTTGTGGATCAAATTACACATTTTTTGGATCCAGTTGCATGTATCTGGATCAGTTTACATATTTGAGGGTGAAGCCACATATATTTGTGCATAAAATGTGAAAAATATTGTGAACTTCCATATGCTTTTATGTGACATTTTGCACATTTACAATGTGCTGCAGTACTTGGCTTTCTTGTCATTATTCAGAACAGTCAGGAATTATTTAACAGTATATAGCAGCACAAAGGTAATGTGGCTTATGTTTCAATCCAAACTTAGTGCTTTCTATTTCTGTTCAACACGAATACTGATGGTGTCAGACTCTCACAGTTTTTGATGTCATAGTTGACAGTTCATTAATCACCCACACCTGTCTTCTATATATTTATATATATTTATATATATATATATATATATATATATATACACTTCTTATTAGCACTCGTGAACCTTTACCAAGCCTTCAAACAGGATCTCAATAATATTGTATTTTTTGCCACCTCCATTTATTTCAATCTAACTCGGTCACCTGACTTATTCTGATGGAAATGTCTCAACTTCCTCATTATTAATAGGCTGGGTACTGTTCCTCCTGTCTTTTCAACTAACAGTGTTAGAGAAAGGCTGTTTACAACGGTTATTTATTCCAGACTGAAAATTGCATATTCCTGTAGAGATGTCCTTGTGAGTATTCCATTAGTTCTTAAGTGTGTTTTTTTTTTTTTTAAAGCAGCATGCTTTTTATGTCATTAATTGAAATTCTGCGAGGTCACCGGCAGATTTGAAATGATTTGTTTACAACAGCTTCAGGCAGAAAAAAAAGCTACAGTTTGGCCCTCGCCTCGCTGGGAGACACTGAAATGGTTTAAATGGAGAATGAAGAAAAAGGGACACAGCAGTTTAGCCGCTTAGAGTGAAAAATTATTTTACTCCTGATTCATACCGTGCACATTTTTAATAATGGGATTTTAAGGATGTGTGGTCTGTTTGTGGGTGTGTGTGTGGCTTCACTCCTTTGTTCTCCATCTATAAATAGGTGGGACATTACATCAAACCATTCATCAAAAAATATTTATCTTACAATTTAACTAATTCATCATCCACGCAGTGTATTCACTTTGATTCTGATGCATTTAGCTGGAGGGTATTTGGTAATGCAGAGCATGAGATTAATTAATAAGATATCACACCCTTGCCATTTTAGACAATTTACAAAAAAGCTTCTATCTCGCTGTGAATCCAACATCAACATGTTCACATATTTAATGAGTCTACTAATTAACAGAGATGATAGCGCACACCGCATTATGGCTGCAGCATGTTTTGCCCAGCAGTGCAAACTTATTTGTCTCGGCTCTTATTTATTTATTTCACTGTGCACATATTTTCTCCCAGGAGGAGACATGTGAAACCATCTCTGGATCGCTATCGCAGCCTCTCCCACAGGATACGGCAGGCGTCTAATGTTTTGAAGTTTTATCTGATTAAGAAAAATGAATTTCAGCCCGTGTTTCTTCGCACTGTCGGAAATTGGCTGTCGTGGCTTTTTGCTCTAATTGCAGGTAGGCAGTTTTAAAAATGGATTAGTAATTAGAGGAAGTTTATTTTATTTTTTATTTTTTTGATTCTGTGCATTGATTTCAGGCGCCTCTTATCTAAGGAGCGACAACAAAAAATCAAATCAAAGAAACAATAATGATAATATGAAGGATGTAGCTGTGGTGTTTTTGAAGAAAAGCCCTGGAAAAAGAATCACTAAAACCTGAGAAAACACACTGATCAGACAAAAGAAGTGTATTCATCAATTCGACTGCACTGAAAAGCCTGTAAAAACACGGTAGCGGTTAAAGAAGACACAAAACTGTGCACGGTCTTTCCCTGTATTTTGAATAAAAACATCTTATTCGACCTAAAATGAGCCACCTTCACATTAAAATTTGATATCCATGTCTTATTTGAAGATGCCAAAGATGAGACCTGAGTTGCTTTTGATGAGAAAAGAATCAACCAAGTGGGTAAGATTTTTATTATTGATAAGGCTCTTGAATAAAACATTATTTGTTTCAAATATAAAACTTCTAACCTTGGTAAATGGTGCCTAAGTTGTACCCACACATTTGTGGGCTGAGCAGCAGAACTGAGGATATGACTTGTCCATATGAAAAATTTGCCAAATGTTCTCTGACAATGCCAAACTGTCTCTCCAAGGATATAAAATGTAACGTCAAGAAGCTTTGTTTCAACAGAGAAATAATCTACAAAACACAGATTACCTTGCTTATAGCATTAAGTTTAGATAGAGCTATATCTAAACGGGTCTGGACCAACTCTCCAACTCTTGGTTGACCCTTTGCTGAAGTGGCCAATGCATTCATTAACGCTTCATATATCTGTGATGATGCACCACTATTTAACTGATGAGGGCAGTATGCGTTGTATGATTCCATGAAAAGTTTTGAATTTATTGTGTTACGGTGTGTACATGTTGCCCTACTTTGTACAGTTACTCTTACAATGGCCAGTGAATGGACGGCAAATGGATGATCAATGAACGGTCAATTGATGAACCACCAATGGATGCACGATGATCAACTGTAAATTGAGCACCCGATGGATGAACCACCAAAGGGCGAGCGGCAGACAGGTGAAAAACAGATTGATGAACACAAATGAATGGACTGGAGGGCAAATGGGTGAATGATGAACAACTGATAAATGATTACCAATGGATGAATGACCAATGGATGAATGATGAGTAGCCGATGGAAGATTTTCAATGGCTTATGGGCGATAAATGGAAAAACCATTTTATGAATGCTGATGAATGGACACCAATAGATGAACGGCCATCGGATGAATGACTGATAGATGATTGGCAGTTGTATAAATACTGATGGATGTATGAACAATGGACCAATCACAAGGCTAACAGTCCACATTGTTCATGGCTTCAAAGCTTCATGTGTTTTCTTCTGCTTTTGAAAAGGCAACGGAAACCTGGAGCATTCGATACGTTGTAAACCAGGCTTAAACTCTGTACCATATTAGTGTCATACAAGCCACCTGGGCTTTTCTTCTTCTTCTTTTTATACTTATTTTGGCCTTGAAGGAGTCAGAGTCTTACCTGGAAAGCTTATCTTCTCTCATGTCGGGGACCATTGGAATTTTGTTGTTGTTGTTTTGCTAGCCCAAGTAGCTTAAAAATTACGGTAATAATAGAAATAGCTTGCATCAATTATTGCCTGTGATTGGAATGTTGTATTCTTTTGCAGTACCACAAACCTCAAATATTGACATAATTCTTGTTTTTTCTTCTTTGGTGACGTGTTTAATTTACTCATTACCCAAAATGGTTGAGGAGTTATGTTAATTTAAAGCTAGGCCACCAGGAGGAATCTAGAGTTCATTTTCTTACACAAGAACACTGGGATTGACAAATAAAGCAAGCAAGGGAAGTGGATGAGGATTTAAATAAATTCAATTAGATTTTTGTTTGAAGAAGAAATCAAAGACACTCTTTTTCCGAGCTTTAAAAAGCACTCAGTGTACTGTCTTTGAAGTTATGGACTAAATGAGTAATACATGGATATGACTCATCAAATACATGACTCACAAACCACGGCAACAACAATCATTCAACCTTTGCCAAATAATGTGCACTCTCAATTTAAAATAATTCATTTTTGACATGTATGCTACTTTCTTAGTCCTTTAAGCTTGGTTTTTATTTCGATTCAGTTGCTTTGTTTTCGAACCAAACTGTGTTGGTATCAAAGAAATCAGTAATATCCACTTGCCCTAAACCCCAAATTAATTTTCCATTCTAGTTTCAAGTAGCTGCGTCAGCACACATCTCGTTTTTATATTGTCCCATTAACCTCCATCCAATTACTTACATTTCATAAGACACCACAGAGGTTGTAAATGTCATCAAATTTCCATACCTGAAATGTCACCAATGGTGTGTGTGTGTGTGTGTGTGTCGCTGCATAAAGGGACTCAGTGTGGGTACTTAGCATGAAAATAAAAATGTAGCCAGAAGGACTTTTACTAGGTGACCACAGGTTTTATAGTGCAGTGTATCCTGACATTTAATACAGCATCAAATAGCATCAGGAATGAAAGATGAGTAACGGCTCCATGTGCTCAGAGATCATACAAACTGACATGTGGCTTTGGTTGTAATGTCGAGTGTTTTCATCTCGAATGGACACTTGTCACTCAGAGGGACAAAGCTGGCCTTGTAAAGACAGATATGGAGTAGAGGAGAGGAGAGTGAGATTGAAAATTCTGTTTATTCTAAGAGAGAAGCAAAGAGGAAAGGAGGCAGAGAAGAACAAAAGTGTAAAATAAGAAGAAAAATGTTGAAGGGTTGTGGGGGAAGTTGCAGCATGTGCACAACAAATAGAGCATCATTTGTTTATGTCATCACTGTCAAAAACTTGTGCGCAACAAGATTGCAGAAAACGCTAACAGCTGATACAAATATGTGCTGTTTTGCAGCACTTTGAAATGGTGTGTTGCGTAAGCTGATTGACACCAAGTTAACAAAAGAGACATTTTCTGTAAAAGAAAAAAAAATACTGATGTTGCCCTCCTAGCAAGCTAGCTGTAGCAAGCTAGCTACATCAAATGGCTGAAAAACTGTAAGAAAATTTGCTACAAACAACAATTACAGTGAAAGTGTGGAGCTCTTAGCTGACGCGCTAAGCCAACAAGGTAGCTAGTTAGCATGGCCGATAAAAGTTTTATAAAACACTGAGCCCTTTTTTCATAGCACACTGGTAAAAAAACCAAAAAAACTATACACTTCTCTCTGCCTCTCTCAAGACATTATCAATAACATTGATTAAAATTCTGATAATGAACTAAAAAACATTTCAAAATTTAACAACTGTTAGTCTGCTGCGAAAGTTTGACTTCCCTTGTAATTGCAGACCATTTTCTGTCATTGAAACTAAGTGGGTAGATGGGTGGATTGTCTTCACTTGCAGTTGTCATTGATTCTGACTCTTTTAAAGCACTACACTGCAAAAACTTAAGTCCAAGAAAGTGTTTATCTGTTATTTAAAATACAACCCCAGCCCTGAAAAATATCACAGTTTGAGCATGGTGTTTTATGAAATATGTGTAACTACAAAAAACAAGGTTGTTTCAGTAAAAAGTGAAAATTACACTGTAAAAAGTGAAATCAAAGCAAGAGTTTTTGTTGTTGGTTTTTAAATTTTGTTTTTGTCTGTAGCTAAATTACACGCTAAATCCGTTTTTGTCAGGTGAATGTGACTTATATTAATTCTTTTTATAAATAAAACACACAACAAACACTTCCGTAGATGTCACTTTTTGCAGTGTAGTTATTCTTAAATTCTGAGCACTTCGCATGTCAACATACAGAACTCAAACTTCGTTTTTTCTTTAACTCTTTTGAAATAAATTTGGACATACTCAATACCTTTTAAAAAAAGAGAACATTTCAGTCCAGAAAAAAACGCAATACAAGGATGCAAAGTTGTGTGATTGATGGTTTTAAAAGCAGACGTATGATTTTCTCTCCCTGTCCCCTCAGTCTCTGAATTGACTCGTTCAAATATTAGCAGATAGAAGCTACGACTACTGTCCTTTCTCTGAGGCTCTGTGGATAAATATAACTCACAGAGAGAGAGGCTAAAGGAAGAGGATGGATGTGAAGATGGAAGTGAAGTGAGGTGGGGTTAAAAGGATTAAGGTCAGAGGAGTAGATTAAGCTCAAATTGATGGCTTGAATAAAAGGGTTAATGAGGGAACTGGTTCAGTGGGTAAATTGCCAGGAGTGAACTCATGAGTAAGACCAGATATAATAAATTAATACATTAATTGAAGGTCTTACGCTGATACTAGAAAGTTGTTTGTAGTGTTGTTTCCCGCTGTTTGTGATGTCTTTTGGGTTCAAGATGTCAGAAAAATTGTTATTAATTCAAAATCCTTGAGCTGAAAGTGGGACGCTCGACATTGGCTGCTTCAAGTCAAAGTGTAAAAGGTCACTCAAAGGTTAGGAGCAGGCCAAGGGGAGGGGCAAAGGGCTCTCACGCTCAGTGGGTGAATTGCCTTTTGCTTCAGAGGTCTATTAAATCTCGCTATCATCTCCAAACCCGTAATCCTGCCAAGCGTCTGGAACCCTTCAATCACTCTTTATCTGCAAGATCTCTCAACAACAGTCTGATAATAGGACTCAGCTTGGAGGGGATTTCTGTTTTGCAGGGAGCTTGTTGTTTGTGTTCAGCCAAAGAAATTCTCAGCCCAGTGCCTATTTATAAAGTGGAAGTCATAACTGCTAATTCCATTCATGAGAAAACACAAAACTGCAGCTGAATGAAGAATGTCACGTGTGTACACACCGAGGTACTTGAATTCAAAATACAATATTGGAATTCAAATGATTTGAATTGGAAAAAACCCAAAGATACTTGTGACAACAAAGCAGCGTCATTATCCACAAGTCAAATATATTTAAAACACTTCTGTTCTGTTTAAAGTGAGAATGTTCCCTTATGTGAACATAAATAATAAAAAGAAGCCGATTTCTGCCAGTGTACTAAAAAAAAAAAAAATGCTGGCTTTGAAAAGTTTCTTTTTTTCCCATCATAACTAAAAGTGAGATTGATGAGACAAAAAGTTACAATTTCTACTTTAAATCTTGGAGTTTTTACTTTTTTTTACCTTATAATTTTGATTTTATATTCTCAAAATATTGACTTTTTATTATTATACATTTCAACTGTCTATCTCTGAAATTTGACCTTATTATAATTATTATTATATCACTATACTTTTTTAAATCTTTTTTTTATTTATTTTTTAATCTCAAAATTTTGACTTTTCATCTTTTTCATTTGACTTTCTTTATCTCAAAATTTAACTTCTTATCTCATTATTTGACTTTTTGTCTCATAATTTTGACATGTAAAAATTTGACTTTACATCTCAAAATCTTGACTTTTGATCTTAAAATTTGACTTTTTTTAATCTCAAACTACTTATCTCATTATTTGGCCTTTTTCATCATTTTGACATCTGAAAAAATGATTTCTATCCCTCAAAATCTTGACTTTTTATCTTAAAATTTGAACTTCTTACTTATTTATTTGACTTTATAACCTTAACATTTTGACTTCGAGGTTTGGTTAGCGAGACAATGACAGGAGCTTTGTGTAGTGCTGTTTTCTTAATATCAATGATCTGTAAAATAAGCTGAGAAAAACAATATTTTTAAATCTTTAACCTTAAACAAACACCAACTATTATCAAGTCTCGCTGACTTAACAGTCCACAAACATTGCCTGCACTTGCACCATGTTCCTCACACAGTTTAAAAGCAAAAGTTTAGTCTATATTTAGTGTATTCAGAACTTAACAGCCTTTCTTTTCTTAAGTGGAAAGAAATGAAGCCATCTTCCTCCTACCATTAGTCGATTTTGTACATTTCATAGATGCAAGAGTCCTAAGCTAAGAGACTGCGAGCAAAGTGATGACCATCTCTTGGTTAATTGTCCGTACATGATCCATACGGCTCACAGTGTTGTGTGAGAAGCACCTCGTATAAAGTCCCTCTAATACCATCCCTGACAATAATTATGGCCATTTCTTGGGCCGTGGGGGGAGAGGGGGAAGTATGTAGAGTGTGCTCCGCCACAAGGTACAGGGCTAATTGTTGCCTCCCTTCAGTGGAGAGCTCATCTTGGAAATGTAATGCAGCAGGCAGGCAGATGGAATTACTGTAAATGGTACATTTAGAGGGTTTACGAGTGTGGCCAAGAACGGCCTTAACTGACACTGACGAATGCTCGCCTGTACCTCCTTTAATGAAAATGACAGTTGCAGCACAGAGTGGTCATTTTTGCTTTCAAATTATCTGATTTATCCACAGCTACAGCCCATCCAGTTTAGCAATTTGCTACCTTAAATGCAAATCAGCTTGTGTTTAGAGCATCTTTCAGCGAAAGTGCTGGAATGATTCTTATGGCTCGAGAGTTGGGGGTATTTATGTGTTCAATCGGCCATATAGCAGGGATTTGCTGGCAGCAAATTGACCATTAAAGTATGTGCACTGGTTTGGCAGGGCGTCAGCTCCTTATGCTGCAGACACCATGGGAAACATTGTGTTTTGGAACAAAAGGAAAATGGGGCCATTAGATAAGTGGAACTACTTACTCTGCTCCAACCAATATAACGTTTAAGTAACAGCACTGGGATGCTCCAGCTAAACCTAAATTAAACATCACCTAGCTTGTACATAACCTTTGATTAAGTATGAAATTTACTCTACCATCGTTAAAAAGGGTTCTATTACCTCAGAGAGCATTTTTCAATGGCACCAACGAGGATGGCAGCGTCAAACATAGCCTAGGTTATACATAATTTTTGATCAAAGGTATTTTAACACCCCCAAAGTTTAAAGATCTGCACCAACTGAGCTGGTTTTGACTTGAGCATTTTTGCACCAAAAATGTACACTTCTGACCCCAGTATGGCCTTTTAGTCAGGTTCCACGTCCACTTAGGCTAGCCCATTAGCGAGCGAATCCGGAGCATATGCCAAACTCAAAATAGAGACGAAACAAGTTTTTTTTAAAAATCAATTTTCTGGTGTTAACAATGTTTTGGTGTCAGATCACATCAATTAGAAATAAAATTACCATAACTATCTTTTTGACCATAATAAATTCATTTTTTTCCATCACAAATTTTCAAAATGAAAATAAATAAATAAAAACATTGTGGATGGTCTCTGACTTTTCTGAAATGTTTCTGTATTTCAACGTCCAATTGATTTTAGAGTGACTACGAGGAGGCTTCGTATGGAGTGGTTTGAAGTTTGGCAAACTGTTGTGATGTATTTGTTATGAAAGTGAAAGTGAAAGTAGGTCCTTACCTTTGCATTGCTGCTTATAGAGGCAAACAGGCATGACACCAAGCAAGAAAAGCTTCTCACTGGTTGGCCAAATGAGTTGAACACTTATTCCAGGAAGAAAGTCAAAGAACACACTCTGTAAGATTGAATTTTTCTGGGTGTAAGCTTATCCAATACAAAAGCCCCACTGGTTTAAGGAACTTAGGTTAATAATTATGGACTACTCTCAGTTTGGCCAGTAAACCATACTTAAAGCAAATTCACCGACACCCAGAGCCCTGCCAGACGGTTGAGTCTCTTTTGTAAGATCATTCTGAAAAGAACACTTAAACTAAGGTACTTAGTTCAAAGATAGACTCGAGCTCTCCTGGCATAAAACATTCATCAAATGAAAATACAGCCGAAGGAATATGATGTTCTAATATTAAACATGAGAAAGAAGCTAATCTACTGCAAATTAAATGTTAGAAAGCAAATATTACTCTGTGCTCTCCGTAGTATCTCTTCAGAGCACACAAATACAGATGCTCAGGAACAGTTTTGCCTGAAGTGCAGAACACCATACAGAGATTACAGTTAATTGTAATTCCTGTCTCATAAGCATCTTGTTTCCAGCCTTTATTCTCCCATTTTACAGCCTTTAGTTTTTGTTGTTTCACGCTTAAGTTGATGCTCTCGTCATGAAACATTAATAATCTACTGTGACAGACATTAATGCTGGAGCAAGCACAAACATCAGTGCATCACATCATGATTGTTTTTTATGTAAACTCAAGGGTGCAACCAGGGTTTTTGGCTGTACCATACAGATGCTACATGAGTTTGTCTCTTTGAAAAATTCACAAAATAGCAACCTCTGCTTCCCCTTAGGAAGACATGACAAATCTCATTTGAGGCACTTGCAATTGTGAGTGATGGATCCTTTTTGGTTTCCTCTTCTGCAACTCCCCTAAAGGTTGTAACATGTGACACCAAATTAAGTCCCGCCTCTGCCTTGGGTAGTCAACCAATTACAGTATTATGTTCTTCCAGATGTTGTTTTCAGTTTTATTTGGAATGTTTTGGGTTATAGTGGTAGCTCACATGTCCACCAGATTTTTCATTTTGAAATTTTAGGGAGGCTGTTTCAGCCACCCTAAGTTCCCCCTTTGGGACACCCCTGAATTTATTTTAATTTTTGTGAACTTGTGAGTGAGGGGTTCAAGAGTGTTTTCCATCAACTAAGTCGCCTTTTGTGTGTCCTTTCACAATTCACTCAAATTTGCACTTTTTGGAGCTGTAATTTTAAACAATCTCAATAATTTGGCACTAACTTAAGCCCCGACTCTGCCTGGGAATGTTGCCAATTGTTGCAACTCTTGGTTGTGTTTGGCAGTTTTGTTGGAACTTGTCGTAAAATTGTCATTACAAAATGATAAATCAGACTTTTCCTTTAGTTCCTTTTTTAAGGGGTGGTAAAGGGGCTGTGGCACCTTTGGCTTTCCCTTGGGAACACCCCTGAAAATCTAAATTTGTTTTGCACTTGTATGTGAAGGATTTAAGATTTTTTTTTTCTTGATATTTGAGGTCACCTTCACAGAAGCCCTTAAAGACCATGCTTCTCTACAATGAATTTTTATCTGTTTTCTTGAGATAACTTATTTTTTTGTAATGTTGGAAAAAAAAAAAGCTTGGTTTGTTTTGAGAAAATTAGTGTTCAGTTGAATTTCAGACAATTTGTGAATTACTGTAGTTTAATTAAAGGATGGGTGGCATAAAAGATTATCTCTGTGTCTCAGAAAAGATTTTCTTGAAATAACAAGAAATCTAAGTTGATATCTCAAGTAAACAACACAAATTAACTGTTATCTTGAGAAAATGGAGCAAATTTGTTGGAGAAAATCTTCAATCTTAATCTTAAAACTTTAGTTTACTCACCCACAACTTACTTCTGATTTACACTCAATTAGCTATTTTGTGTTGTAAGTCGAACAAATGGTAATAAACTGGCCACAAAGTATATTCCAGCTCTTTTTGGGTTGATAACCAATTACATTTTTTTTTGCTTTTATTTGACGGTTCAAGTAAAGACAGAGAAAGCAACTTGATTGTAAGATTTTCGTTTTGAATTTTCAGGTTGTTTTGGGTGGAGAAGGGGCTGAGGCACCCGACGGTTCCCTTCATGAAGCCCCTGCACACCCTTGAGTTTAGTTTTTAATGCTCTTGCACTTGTGAGTGATGGCTTTGAGAGTTTTTTTCCCCCATAAATTAAGTCACCTTTAGTTTGCTCTGCCACAACTTAATTCCCATTTTGCACTCTGTCAGCTCATTAGAAATGCACAGCCATTCAGTTACCTAATTAGTTCGCTAAGTTCCTTCATAAAGAGCTATCGATCCTCATCCCTGCTGAGAATGAATCAAGGGATTTAAATATTGCTCTGTTTCCTCATGAGCTGCACACACTCACAAAGTTTAATTGCAGTGTCCTGTTGTCACTCTTTTACTTCTACTTCCCTTGCATACAAACGCAGACGAGATGTGAGTTTTCATTCCATGAAAGCTTCTCGGCTGCACGCTCGCAAAATGATTAACCAGCTTGCTTACAATGGAAAGTGCATGCACGTGTTGGAGGTTGCTCTTCATTATTTCCTCTACCTGTGTGATCCCATTGGTCGTGAGTGTGATCAAAGGCAGACAGGCTCATCTCTGTGCAGAAGAGAGAAAATGGTGGAGAGCCTGATCAGTGAGCCTGCACTGTAATCTTCTGTGAATGCCGCCTCAGCACTATCCCTCTTTTCTGAGTCTCCCCCTCTGTCTTTTTCTCTCCATCTCCCCACCGGGGAGGCTCGCTAACCAATAGTCGAGAGCGGAGGAGGAGAGCACGGTAAGTGGAAAAAAAGAGGGGATGTGTGAAGAGGCAGGGTGGGGAGGCATCTTCTGCTACCTCCTCCTTTTCTCTTTGCAGTGTCCGTCTGTCATCTCTTTATTGTTTGTTTATGGGCTTTCCTTGGTTGTTAGCGCGCCTTCTTTGTTGAAATACTCCTCTCCACAGCATATGTCTCACTTTATCTCATCTTCAGACCTGACTCCCTTCTGCCTACTCCCTCCTTTCCTCCCCTCCCACTGATTGCAGATTCCCGGCACACAGGAAGCGACTGAGGTTGAATCAAACAACAAAAAGGCCTGCACTCAGCACCTAATCTCTCAGTCCAACCCCTACGTGTGCATTGTTTCATTGGAGCCCCAAATGGAAATATTTGTGGCTCTTAAACAGAATATTTTTATCACAATCTCAAAGTCAAGCTCATAAAAGATTAATGCACCTTTAAGCTGCTCTTACAGACTTGTGCGCCTTTTATTGGCTTACATTTTGGCAAAACAGCAACCTCAAAAGTACGCTCACCTACCCTTTAGCAGCTCTTAAGTTCAGTCTACCTGTGGGTCTAGAGGAAGCATAAATGATTCATTTCAACTGCAAAAGGTCCAATCTTAGAAATAAGTCAGAGCTGGTAGAAACAACTATTCTTGACTAGTGATGGGATGTTCAGCTCCTTTCAGAGAGTTGGTTCTTTTGGCTTGACTCCCAAAGAAGATTTGGCTCTTTAGGCTCTCAATCATCAGCTCTTTATTAAGTATGATTTGCAGCCTTATATTTTAGCCTAGCCTTTTTTTTACATAGCTAATGATGACTATAGGCTCCACCTCCCATACTACTTTTGGAGACTGCACGACAAGCAGGCCTGAATGCTGAGAGCACAATGATGTAGTCGGATAATATGGTTAATGACAGTATATTACAGTTAAATTATATAGTTTCATTGTGTTTGCCACAAAAACAAAGTGTCTGGCCCATTTGGGCATTATTTGCATATCTTACCCAGCGATGAGTCGATAAAGGAAACTGTCTCCTTTCAAACAGCTTTAATCAATGTTAGACAGGTTGCTTGAAATAAATAAAAGGTTTCTGAAATATTTTTAGTCTAATGCTTACTTCTAAAAGAGTACAGACATTTTTTATTAATACAGTGCACCTGTCTCTTTTACCTCACTCGGTATTTTTATCTCGTCTCCTCCCAATGCTCCAAAGTCCCTCTTACAGTTGGAAAGCCTTACCTCCGAAACAACATTTCCTGGCACCATGAGGTGTGTATATTTATATATATATACAGAAATAGACACATGGTGGAGATCTCCAATGAGATAGAAAAAAGCCACTAGAGAGCAACATAAACAAAAATAATGTGAATGCAGAGGCACTAGAGATGTGGAGTGCCGACTCAGCGCAGTTTAATTACTGTTCACCTGGGCCAAAGGCCTAATGGAAGACTTGGCAGCGAGCCCAGACAAACAACGTTCCACTTGGCCTCAACGGCTAGAAAATCTTCAGGTCTGACTCATGTGAGCTTGTCGGTGTCGTCGGTCCCGCACACTGCAAAGACAAACTGCAAAGACAAGCGACGACAAGGGAATTCTCATTGGGGGGATGTACGAGCACAGATCCAAGAGCGAGTACAATGGTGAAATTAAAAAACTGAACGATGAAGATAAATCTGCTGGTGAAATGATGAATATGCACGGCTGAAATTAGATTCCCTTTGCTTTGTCTTTATTTCCCCATCAGCTTGAACTATCTGTATGTGAATGATATTAAAATAAAGATGCATTAACATTAATTAAAACATCTGTCTTTGTTTTCCGGACATGTGCATGTGTAAAAATCAATTCTACTTATGTCTTCAATACCATCTTCTGTCTCCCTATACATGAAGCCTGTTCCTGTGCCTGTTTAAGCATATGGGTGATCAGGCAGCTTCCAAGAGCAGGGTGTAATACATCTGCCACGTGACAGATATGGAACGAAGTCAGCATTATAGTCCGTCATTTAGACCCTGTCCTATTGATTTGTCCCACTAAAGTCTTGATTGAAATTACAGGGAAGACAGCTCGAGTAAAATACTCAATAGCTGGGCTCCCATCAATTACACAGAATAGAGATTATGGAGGGAAGAGGGTGCTTGTGAGAGGACTGATAATTTCACAGCGCAAATTGGCTGTAACTCTACTGATAGGGTGAGAGGTATTAATCTGTAATGCTCACTGCATGATCACCTTTAGGCAGATTCATTTCAAACATTAACAACTTAAAGCCAATGCATGTTGCTCCCCAACTTTGGTTCAACTTTTTCTTTACTTGTTGTATATCACTACGGTGACCATATTCTAATAACCCAAAAAGAGGATCCCTAACCAGGTCTCTTGAATACTGCAAAAATACCCAAAGATACTCAAAGACAACGATGTAGCTTCATTACGCATACAGTTATTTAAAACTGCTTTTCTGTTCTCAGGGAACAATTACAATTGATGTAGACATAAATCTTATATGGAGGCCAATTTTTGCCAGTTAAAAATTTAACAATGAACACCTGGTTTGTTTTCTTTCTTTCTTTCTTTTATTTTTTTTTTTTTGCCCATATTGAGTCAAATTTTGAGATAAAAAGACAAATTCATGAGATTAAAAGTCAGAATTGTGACTTGATTGAATTACATTTTTGAATTTAATGTCAATTTGTTTTACTTTAATCACAGAATTTTGTTTTTTAACTCAACATTTCAACTTTATATCTCAAAATTTCAACTTTATATCTCAAATTTTTACTTCACAAATTTTGACTTTTTAAAACAAAAATTCTCAATTTTTTAAATTTTTATCTAATTTTTTTTGTATTTCTTTCCAAGAAATGCAATATTTGTTTCTCAATATTGCAATTACAAGTGCAAAAATTGCTGTTTGTGGATAACTTAGTGGCCCAAACTGTAATTATGGAACAACCGATGCAATTATTCACTTTGAAAACTGACTCAAGAAGTCTTGAAAAAAAAATGAACTGCACTGAATTTTAAGGATGAATATGCTGCTGTTGTGTACTAAACAAACAAACTCAAACTCATCCCCTTAATGTCAATTTGGTTCTTTTAGACATGTTTTTTTCCCTAGGCTATCAATTCAGACATTACTTTTATCTTTTTATATCTTGAATTCACACGTTTATCTTGGCTTGTCAGGTGAATGTCACTCATATTGTGCGTGTTAAAACATATTTTTTTGGAGCTAAGACAAAAACACTTGCTCAGAGTTCAGTTTTTGCTCTTTTCAAAAGAAATAATTTCTAACACATTTGTCTCATTTATTCAAAACTGTGTCTGGAAACTGTCGACCTTTGAAAAGTTACGGCAAAAAGCAGCTTGTTCTTAATTAATTTAAAATCAAGTTTGAGAAAAACAAAATATTCTTGGTAATTGTTGCCAAAGAGGTAGAGCTGGCAAGTGTGCAAATCCATCGACTTAGAAGGTTGTTGGCAAAACATGGCTCCTTAACTCTGAAATGAACCAAAACTTGGCTCCGAATTTGATTAAAATCCAAAATGCCAAGAAAATCAGTCCCAGTACTCAACTCCATATTCACTTCTTACTGAGTCAAAGTCAAGAATCCTGCAAGGATGTTTCAAACTTCCTGTTGGAACTTGTGTACAAGTATGTTTGTTTACCTGTGAACTAGCTTGAAATGCTTAAAACAAAATCAATGTCACTAACTCACAGGGATTTTTGAAAAAAAAAAATGCTTTGAAATTCTTTCAAAAGAAAAAAACTTAAATTTTTTTTTTTTTTTTGGTAGAACAAAAAAAGGGATTTTAAAAAGTGACATTTGGTGTAGGGTGACTTTCTGAAATGCCCCAGAAGAGGACCACTGCCCGGCCTTTTGGACATTCTACAAAAATACCAAAATTCAAAGACAACAAAGTAGCTTAACAACCCATATATCTATTTATAACACTCCTTTTTATGTTTGACCTGAAATATTTCTTTATATAAAAAAAAAATCAAAAATTAAAGTTGGGATTTTATTTCTGCCGATAATATGTCAGAATTCTGAGGTAAAGTAAAATGAGGTATGAAAGCAAAATTGATGAGGTGAAAAGTCAAAATTTCTACTCTTTATCTGAAAATTTGAACTTTTCTCACAATTTCCACTTTTTAACCTCAAAACAAAAAGACCGAATTATTTCAAAATTTTGAGCTTTATTCCCCATAGTTTTGACTCTTTGTCTCAAAATTTTTACTTTTTATCTCCTAGTTTTAACATCATTATCTCAAAATATGGACTTATTTCAAAATTTTGAGATTTTATCTCATAACTTGGACTTTTTACCTAATGATTTCGACTTTGTGATTGGTGCATCAAAATAATGACAGTAGCCTAGTGTAGCGTCTTTTTAAAAATATAATTTGTATGTAGAACAAGCTGAGAAAAACCAAGACATTTTGGGGAATTTCATAATATCCCTACAGACATAATTTTACAGCCAAAAAGCAGGACATGTATGGGCACAGAAAAGACATATAGTCTCCCTAATTTGCTGCTAAGCTAAACTTAGCATGCGAACATGCTCATCCAATGTTGGATGGAGCTGATGAAGCATCAGTATGCCACCCTGGACAAAAGTGAGTTTTTACCTAAAGCATACCTGGGCCTTACAGCAGCCTCATGACTGTTTTAAAGGCCTGTGTCCACAAGCAGTGTTCTTTTTTCCCCCATTTGTAGCACCTATTTTTGATATGACACAAATGCAGTTCAGTATTTTCAGTTCTCAGCACTACCCAGGAATGCTACCCAACAATTTGGTGGGATAACAACAAAGAGAAGTACTGATAATCTGAGTTTGAGGGCCCTGCCAGTGAAATCAGCACTGTTAGTGGACACAGGCCCTAACTGATATTATAAGCTGTTTCATCCATTATGTTTAAAACAGAGGAGGCTTATATTTACAAAACGTTGTGCCTTGGATATACATGCAACCAATAATTAAATGAATAACTTGGGAAATAGTCATAGTAGCAATGACTCACAGGGAGGGAAGCCTTGACCTACATAGATATGTCTGGCAGGCAGGAATTTGTAATAGAATTGGCCTTGTCTTTTAAGAAAGAGAGGTCTTAAATTGGTGTCTTTTCACAAACCAAAGGAGAATAAATCCAACTTTTCTTATCTCTCGTTCCTCCTTAATTTCTTTCTTTCTCATTCAACCTCTTGCTACCTTATTCTTCTGCCTCACATCCCTCCATTTCGTCTCCTGCACCCAGCATTTCCATTTTTCATATTTCCAAATTTGCTGACTCACCTTCCACCTGTCAGCCCTGGCAAAATTTGCGGCGGCTGCCAAAATTTTGTCAGAAAACACTTCTGTTATTTATATATTTATTATTTTCTTCCCCCCTGCTTTTCTCCTGCCAGCAGTTTAAATGGCAAGTTTGCCGAATTGAATTGACTCATCATAGCAGTTTCTGATCCAACAGAGGTTCAGTTTAAGCATTTGTGTGATGCTTTTATTCACAGTTATTTACAAACAGTAGGTAAAAGGAAATTGGCAGACTCTTCCAGGACACTGAGTTTGTGGAAATGAAAAAAATCACAAATTGTTTTTTGCTTTTTTGGTGGGGGAAAAACTTCATTATTTTTTTAATGTTTTTTTTATTGAAAGCTGTTTCCGTATGTTCACTTCACAAAAAATGGAAAATGTGATTGGAAAGAAAAACACTGTTGAAAAGACATTGCAAAGAAAAGTTTGCTGGAGATATAAATATTGATTTAACATGAGATGAAAGATGATGTAGAATTTACTGAAATCAAACATATTATGCCCTAGAAAGAGAAAACAAATGGACAATACAAAGATGCTCTCATTGAAAAATGCTGGTGTGTTTGGTTTTTAAACTGAATCCCTGCAAGAAAACAGAGAAAACGATTTCTCTTGGACACATTCTTGTCCACTAACGCATTCAGTGTGATGTTGAATTTATTAATACCCGATATGACATCAACATTTGGATGCCGCTTCGTTACAGACTTATTCAACTTATCACTGCTGCAAACACAATCTATTTCACCCGTTTTCCAATTGCTTTTGGCATGCCTCACCACAGAATGCCAGATTATTGAGTTCACAACACACTTTGCCTGATACAATATGCAGTGAAAATCAAGTCCATCTACAGAGTGAAAATTCAGCACCACCGCCTCGCCTTCTGCAGTTTGTAGGTCACTTGATGGAGTGATGTAAATATTTTCCGACATCGTGTTAACAACAGAAAGAATGCATACAGATAAGGCCATTACATATGAATAGAGCATAAAACATTAAAAAGATATGAGTCTTGGAAATCGGGGTTTGGTTTAATACATTTAATGCACTTTTAGAGGGCAATTACAAGCTTGTTTTGTATGTGAATAACCAAAAAAAAATTAATTTTGAATCACTTATAATGTATCTTCTTCTTTTTCTCCATTTTGCCCATTTAGTTTGAAATTGTAACTTAAAGAGGGGTAATGTGCTATTCTTATTGGTTGAATCCTGTCCATCTGGTACCTCTATGGTAGCTTTACATGATTGACAGCTCAACATTATCCCTTATTTTCATTATACAGGTGTTTCAAAACTCATATATATGAAAATGTAGCAGTTTGAAAATTTGCCTGTAATAAATGAACATCCAGCATTGTTATTCTATACACTTTTCGAATGTAGATTTAAAATATGAGGACACAAAGTACCCCCTCTTTAAGCTCAATACCCCTCTTTAATGTGCCCTGATACTTGAAAGGTCAGAACAAAAAGTGGTTCACCCTCTTGATTTTAACTTGATCAAAAAATGCCACCTTTTGGACTAATATGTGTCATTATACTGCTGTTGGCATAATTTTTATTTATGATTTTTTTACGAAAAAATATCGTTCTTTGTAGCCCGATTGGTTTAGACCAATCACATATCAGCAAGCTGTGGTGTATGCAGAAAAAAGGTGCAACACAATCCATAGTAGTTGCATCCCAACTGTAGTAATATGTAACAAAAAGTTGGTCTCAAAAAGATATCTATATGCTTATTCAGCTAAAACTCAATTAACTGGCATTAGAGAAAACAGAAACAAAAACATTGTTCTATTCCTATCTTGAACTGATGAATCACGATGATTCTGATTGTTTGATGAATTCACAATGTTTTCAGTCTCAGTTTCTTGGTGTTGTACCCACTGACGTAAGCCAATGTGAAGCCTCCGTGTAATTCACTGTCTATATTTGAATTGTGACGCACCAGAAACAAATGAACGGATGCTACTGAGAGGAATTTAATCGACCGAGAAATGATGCCATTTAAGTTGAGGACATAATCACCCCATGGGAAAAAGCAGTCTTTACTGGGAGGAGTTAACCCCAAGTGTGGCTGTACCAATTACCCAGAAATTGGCATCCATTCCTTATAGCCTATCATCATTAAGCGATGAAAGACGACTATTACAGATTGGGTCCTAGAATCCTATCAACCTAACTATTTATGCAAACCATTTTCCTTAGATGCTCTCTTTGTTGTTGCCTGAGTTTGCAGCAGTCTCATAAAAAGAGGAGGCATTGTGAGCGGCTTATATTGACTCCCATCCCGCTGGAACAAAGGGTTAAGTGTACTGTACTGTAGTAGGTTGGCAGGAAAGTGAGAGATGTGATGGGTGCTATAAGTGCGCGAGCTGCCAGATGGTGCTCACAGAAGCGTGATCATTTGACATTTTTTTTCCACCATAGGGCTCCGGGGGGTTGGGGTGAGTGACAACAGAATGGGTGAATAGAAACCCTTTATTTTACTCGTTTTCTCAGCTGCAGCACTCGTTTTTCATAACTAGTTTGGTTTTGTAACGAGTAAAGATTTTCCTTTATTAACATCAACATTTCATGCCTGTATGTTCAAACTCATAACAACAATAAGCATCTATCCTGTCTGATATCTGGCCTGTTGTCTCATGTCTGAATCAAAGCTAATTAGCTTGGCTGGCATGGTTTACATGTTGTTCTCAAGCTGTGCCAACAGTGCAAGTGAATCTCATCTGGTACAAAAATCGGTAAATACTTTGAGGCTGAAGCCACGGCCGGTGTGTTCTGCATGTGTGTGTTCATGCATGCGTGTGCACATTTGCTAAGAGCATAGCTTTGAGTAAGCACCTGAGTGGGAGATTCCACCACAGAGCTGTCGTAATGGTGTTATCATTTGAGCTTTGAGACTGGAGGCCCACCTGCTTGGGAGACTCATGACTCGGAGCAATAACTTTGGCGGCCATGTTTACCCTTGAGTGGCACATTAGCTTCTTGGGTGGCTTTTCCCACTGTGAGGTCTGCTTTCGTGCAATAAAATCCTCATTTGACCAATAAACAGAGGTGAAAGGTTATTGGTTTGTCTTAAAGAACAAAGAGCACAAAGCATACCTGTATTTGAATGGTGGTAACACTGATGGATGTCTACTTATTGAAGTACAATAATTTTGGTTTTATTCAAGCATTATCAATTAACTGTATCTCGAAGTTTGTTATTTAAGGACCCAAGCCTCGAAATGAGGTCAGCAGTACTGCAAAAAACGAAACCTAAGCGAATGTTTGTGCCTTATTATTTGTTTAAAAAAAGTCTTTTTAGTCTTGATTTAAGCCGCATTTAACTGAAAAGTCCAGAAACATGACTCATTGTAAGGTATTTAAAGAAAAAATGAGGTCTGAATTGTTTGTAATGAGTCACAAAAATCTGGTAATGGGGTTAGAAAAATCTACTTGTGAAGTATCTTGAAACTAATATGTCATTTGAACATCTTGAAATCTGCTGTTTTAACCCTTGACAACATGCCTTCATCATGCTCAAAGTCACAAAACATGCCACAAAATTCAGTTACGACGACAAATTTATGAATCTATTTTTTTTTGTGCTGATACTTGCGCCACAGCGCCCCCTGGGTGTCAAAAAAACAGCCCCCACAGCAACTTTGAGCTCCATGGCCCCCTGGTGGGCTGTGAAGGTATTGCAAGTGGGCCGCCAAGTCATTTCCAAAATAGTATTATTTTTGTTGGGGGGTTATTTCACACAGCTACAAATATACAGAAAATATATTTAAAATGTTAAAACAAATTCCTTTAAGAAGGCATGTTGGAGCCTATTGTGTAACAATGACCCAAAATGTAATGGAAAAAAAAAGTCATACAACTCCAAATGTAATAACTTGTCACAAATGTGTCAAAGTGCTTCACCCAAAATGTGATAGAAATTTTTTTTAAAAGTAGTAAAATCGGAAATGTAAAACGTCAAAAAGTAAAAGTAATCACATTTTGATATCAGCACTTACAATATTGAATATCAAATTTTAGGTTTTATTACATTTTTTTAACAATATTGCAAGCTCAGCATTTTTGTGACATTATTGACCAGTTTTTACATTTTGGGGTGATGTTACATTGTTTTATGATATTTTTGGTCTAACAAGACATTATATAGCCTCCATTTTTATGGGGTCAGAGTTGGGGAGCAAACATGTGTTATCTGTGAAAGTGGGCCCTGAGGTGGAAAAGGTTCAGGACCACTGCCTTAGTTAAAAGGAAGATCTGATCTCTATACATCCTCCTTCAATCCACCTCTTACAGATTTTCCTCACAGTCCCTTTAAAAGTCATAACAAACCATGGGTCGCTTTTTAAACTAACTTGACCATGGAGCCTTTCAAATACAAACAGATACCAGAGCTGGACCTTATTCCCCATGTTTTGAAGCGAGACCACAGCCTGACATATTTGACAGAAAGGGAGTGTTGAAATACTACATGTGAGGACATCGAGTCCCCGCAGCAGCCTGACAAGTGCGCACATTTTGTTCTCAAGCCATTTTTGATTCCATTTAGACAGTTTCACAATGGATGCCCACTGTTACCTAAAGTAACTACGTTTTGAATTCAACAGGATATGCAGATAAAAATGACCTAGACACTTTCAAAAGCAATGTTTGATGTAATTACAGATCTGGGCCAGCATTACACAGCGGGATACAATGCAGCCTTTCTGCGTCGCCCCCCCTAAGGTAGTCACATCCTCCACCCGGACTCGATGGCACTCTTTGTTGGCTCTTCTTAATTCCAGCAAGGAAGGGAGGGGAGAAAAAGAGCGGCGGTGGAGAGAGTCTTGAGTGTACTGCAGAACAAGAAGGAGTGCATTTCTTGCTCACGGCTCCACTCACATCCTCTCATCCAATTATCATTAATGTATGCCTTATGGTTAATCAGCTACAAAGCTGGCTATACTCTCCTTTTAGCTATTTCATTCATTTTTCATCCTCCCTTTTTTTATCTTCTCCGTGGCCTTAAGTGGAAGGAAGAGGTCAGGGTCCAGAAAAGCAATTCTCCTCTGGCTATAATTAGTGCCATGTAATAAGCAGCAACAAAGGCCAGGAAAACAACTTGACAACAACCATGGGAGAGATGGTGATGATGGTCAAACACAATTAGCAGCTATTAAAAACAACACGCAATAATGCCGTCATTACCACGCACTCCACTCTGCGCATCCATTCGCCATTAAAAAAGTGGAACAATACGGGGATATATCCTTTGAAAAGTGATTATAAATTGACTCGAGGGAAGGGAGAGAGGCAAAAAATGGGAAGGGGGGACGTTGTAGCACACCCTTGTGTTCTATAATTCTTCGCCGAGGAGATTGCAGCGAGCTCGCAAGTAATTCCACTTGACGGAACAAGGGCCTCTTTTTGGAAGCAATTGGGAAGAGAACCAAAGTCTTATTCAGGGAAGTTAATCCCCGTTAATGGGTTTGTTTAAATTCAATAAAAAGAGGGGAATATGCACGGAATGAATTATGAAAAAACGATTAATGAATGCTCCAGCGAGTAATCATTTTCTGGATAAATATGCACATACATATTCATATCCTCCCCACTCCTCGTATTCCTTCCCCCGCCAAAAAATCCCCCTTAAGCAGACTTCTAAGTGGATAAAAAGAACCCCTTTACCCCCCTTTTCTGTTTTTTTGATGCTCTAAAAGAGACTCTGTGTACCCTGGGAGGTGATATCAATGTGTTTGATCGCTGGCCGAGCAGGTTTTTGGGGGCTTCTTGTCATAGAAGGAGCCCCCTGATAGCGCCAGCGACCAAAGCGAGAGGACAGGAGTGACAGGTGTGCAGACAGGGGGGACACCGTCTGCCATACCAGGTGACACCTCCAAAGTCTGGCAAGGCGAGCCCCGAGGCTCATGATGGGAGGGAGGGATGGATGACTTTGCCTAAAAGAGAACCTGGAGGATACGCGAGCTCTACAAAACGTCCTCCAGTTGTAATTTTTGAAAGGGTAAGCAGATGCTGTGGAGGTACCTTGTGCTTTGGCCTTTCTCCAGAAATCCTAAGAAGTGCTATATCTACTTATTTATCACCATCGAATGCTTAACTTGGCTGCCAGTTGTGAAACGTCCGTAAACGCTCGAGAATTCCCTCTAAAATCCCTAATTGCCTTCTCAAAAATATGAACATTTTGATCTAAAATTCAAGCTCCGCGGTAATTGGTATGCATCGCACAGCCTGTAGGAAAATAACCCGACACCCACACAAGTTTCCAACCATTTCATTAACTTGTCTTCATTTATGAGCAGCTTTTTTTCTTTTTTTTTTTCACAGGTAAATATATCCCCGTGGAGTGTTTACCCAATCCAGCATGCTATCTTCGGTGTTCACTCTATATAAGGCTCGGCTCGGCAAACGAAGGTCACCGAAAGGGGCGACAAGTGGGGAGTCATCACAGCATCTGCTTGAACAGCGGTCACTAATAAAAAGAAAAAAACGCCCACATGGACACAAGGAGGAACACAAGCGCTAAAGCCACACAAAAATGCACTTGGGTATATAAACAGACGCACACAACAGCAGCAGCAGCAGCAACCGAGAGACATTTACAAATTGGCTTCTTGGCTTGAACATTGCTTCCGTTCATAATTATTTCTCCCTGTCATTGGGGCCTCTGCACACTGCCGGTCCCCTGCTAATGCTGTAAGCACGCCAAGCAACTCCAGAGCTGTCTGTGTTCAGGCAGCCAAAGAAATCTCTCTCTCTCTGCTGCAAAAAGCCAATTATTTCCTCGTAGATCGGCAGGACTATTTGCCCCAATAATTATTCCTATATAACCTCTTTACAGGAGGAAATTGAAATAACACGGAGGAATTAATGAAAGTGGGTAATTTTGCCTGTGTGCCTCCTCATTCGGTTCTAATTTTCTGTTTCAGCCTGTTGGCGTTGCAACAGAAACACCTGCAGAGGTGCAGGGAGGAAATGAAGAGGTAAAACCTTTGCTGTGTACATCCTCCACAGGTGGCTGAGATAACATCCGATGGCTCGCTTTGATTTCCTAGATTAAAATGACACAAGTAAACACGAGGCATTTGGATAGGGAGAGCAGTAGGATGCCTGGCCATGTATTTAAGCTAACGTTTTGGCTTGGAAGAGGACGAGGGCCTGGAGCCAGGGGTGCTCTCAAATCTCAGTCGAAGTTGTCAATCAAATCCAAAAGCAATGTTTGGAGAATGGACACAAACTACTGAATATAAAACGATGGTTAAAAGGTTGCCATTAAAGCCATTTGAATTATATTCATTTCGCACCATTCACATCAACTTCTGACAGCTTGACTTATTACAATTTGAGGTTTAACATCTTGCCCAAGCCAGAAACTGTGTATAATGATGGATGGCGTGCCACCACCTACCCCTCTGAAAAAGTGAAACCAAAATAAAGATGTCATTTTGCCCTGCTCATGTTATTGTGAAACCCAGACTCTAATCTTAGCATGAAACTCATCCCATTTTAAGATTGCCACTTTAGAAAAAGAAAAAGTAGCCTTTTAGAACACTAAAGAGGGGGTATACATACCTGGAAACTAACAAAGAGAAATAATCGAGCAACTTCTGCCGATCTAAACTAACACACTGTCTTGTGTACACTCCAGTTTTAATATAAGTAAAACCTCAAGATGTGAACCAGGTATCTTAAAGAAGGGTATTGTGGTCTTTTTTTTAAATTATTTTTTTTAACTTTTTTATGCTGTTCCGCTGGTACTCTTTAGGTTGCTTACATGATCTACAGCGACAAAACAAACCCCTATTTTCTCAAACTGGTGTAATAAAACCCTTATTTCCGCATCTGTCTGGAACAGTTTGATTTATCTCGTGTGTCTGAGGCTACCCCTTTCCCTCCGATTGGCCAGTTCCCTTGGAGGTCTTGGCAGAGCTTTGTCATTGTCGAGACATCCTTTTTTGATCATATGATCTAGGTAAGCCTCCTCAAACCATTTTTAGCTGTTTCTAGACCGATCCATTGATTTCTGTGTCGGGTTTGAATATGTATGAACATCTAGCATTGCTACTTTCTATCCATTTTTGAACTATGAAAAATAAAATACTCCCCCTTTAAGCATAATACCCCTCTTTAATGTGCCCTGATACTGGAAAAGCCTGGACATATAGTGGTAGCACCTCTTTAGTTAAGCTTGATTAAAAAGTGCTTTCTCTTTGGATATTTAACCTGTGTTGATACATAGAAACTTGCCATTGGAGTCAACATGGTTTACTTATGATGATACTCTTTTGACATGGCTGTTGTTTTGCCTTGATGGAAATATCCGGCCTTGAAAGCCTCAGAAATCTTCAAACATAAATACTTATCATGTGGAATAACTCAATAGTGCATTGCTCAAACTGAAATCTTTGAAATATACAAGCAGCGAGGTGGTCAACAAACACATCAAGGTTGACTCCCCAACGATTTTAAGCCACGTGAACTTTCAACCGAGCTACATCTTAGCAACAAACAGAAGCTGAATGGAAATACGAGGAATGTTGGGCATTGTGGACTGATGGCATTTTCAGTGACTGTTTTTTATAGAATGGCTGTGACCTTTTAACCTTTAACCAGGGCAAATATAGTCAGAAATGAAATAATTGTGGTTTATTCACGGGACTGTGAAAGCTGATTTTCCCTTTGTGGTATTTTTGAGCTTAAGCACTGCCGAGGCTTCACACAGAGGCTGCTTCTTTTGTCCTTAAACGGCTTGAACGTATCCCAGACAATAGCTACCCTGAGAAACACAAAAGGTTAGGGATGAACAGGGGAGATAGAAGGGAACATTATCGGTGGCTCAAAATCCCTTTAGTTCTCAAGTGCAGGATGGAAATAGACCAAGATTAGTATGCCAAGTTTTATCAGCTGGAGATTTATTATATGTTCCAGGAAGTACAAAGAGAAATAAAAGACAAATGCTTTTTTTTTTAAAGTTCAGACTATCTATAATATATGAGCGCCTGGGACTATTACAATTGAATTTAGAACTTTGGAACAATGTCACAGACCTCAAAGGTATTCTCATATGCGAGGGGAATCAAAATTTTTACAAGAATCCTGGCAGACAGAAGAGATCAGGAACATGTCTCTGTGCTTGTGTGCAGACAATAAAAATGAGGACATGGGGTAGAAGAAGTGAAAAACAAAAAACACTTGTTTTCATTATTATTTAAGTGTAAGAATCCACTTTTTAACCACATGGATAGATTAATTTGACCCCAATAGCAATATCCCCCCCACTCCAGCAATGAAGACAAATGATCATTTTTACCCCTTCTGTATGTTCGTGGACCAGTTTGGTAATTACTCTCACAACAGCGCGGCAGCAACAGCGTGGGTGCATTTAGCCCAGCATTTCAATTAAGTATTGGCAAAGTCTAATTTGTCATTTACCAATTAGGATAAAGGCTGATTTGGCTCACTTTTTCCACAGCTAAATGAGAACTGTTTTAAGATGCAAATCAGGATCTCTGTTTTCATTTTCTGTGTTTTTTTTTCCTTCAGTTTTTACTTTATTACTTGAGGAGGGAAGAAAATTGAAAGCATCTTTAATTACTTTTGGACTTTGGCAAAGCAGGCAAAGTGTTTTCTTAAGTGTAATCTTAAACTTTCATATAAGATGCATGAATTGATTTACATGTGTATGAACCATTTAAAGAGGGGTGTCATTCTTAAAGAAGGGATCTTGTGTTTTACCATATTTTAAACATGAGTATAGAGTAACAAAGCTGAACGCTCATACAAAAAGTGTGCAAATTTTGTATTCATGACAGTTTCTTTTTTCTTCATGCACAAAAGCTTGCTGGTATGTGGTCAACTAGTACTGATTGGACAACAAAGCTCTAAATTTTTATGAATTAAATGTATAAATTTACCAGTTTACTGTTCAAAACTGGGATATTTAATCAATCTAAACTGGAAAGTCCTGGCTTTTTTCACAAGAGCCGATTAAAGAGGGGGTACTCTGCTTAAAGATGGGGGCATTTTGATTTCCGAAATTCTAAACCTGGACTAAAAGTAAGAGTGCTGAACATTCATACCAAACATGAAGGTTTTCAAACTGCTATATGCTCATCTGTCGTAGAAATATGTTGTTGAATCTTAATGGTTGGTTGTAAAAATTAAAGAGGGGGAAATATTCTTAAAGAGGGGGTATTCTGTTTTCCCATATTCAAACATAGAGCTGAACTAACGCTGCTGGATATTCATGCTAAATATGCAGGTTTTCAAATCACCCCATTTTTGTTTGTTTGTTGTTGAAATATGTTGTTGAATCTAAATGGTTGATTGTAACAATTAAAGAGGGGGTACTTTGCTTGAAGAGAGGTCATTACATTTTCTCATATTTTAAACATGACAAATGTTGTTGAATCTCAATGGTTGGCTGTAACTAGGGGTTCTTAAAAAGGAAATATACATGAGCTGTGAATTCTGTAAAGCGCATACAGGGGTACCAGGGTGATAGTATAAAGCCCCTTCAAAAAAAAAAAAAGTAATACCCCCTCTTTAAATGCTCAGAAAAGCAGCATTTTTTAAGGAAGCTTTTATTCATTTGGATTTTGAGGGGGTTACTTTTGGATTTAGAATCTCTGTTGTAGAGTCTTGGTTTGTCAGTTATATGGGTAACATAAGATGGTGTCTGTATTTTGGCTTCACTTTTCAAGGAGAGTAGGTGGAGATGCATTGTCCATCATTATGTATATTTACTGACTGGTCTCTGTTTTGTGAGGCATGGGCACCGAAGGAACTACCCAATAAAATGCCCTATGCAAACATGGACAAGTATATATGAAATATACATCAGCAATGGCAATTAAGTACAAAGATGTCAGTCAATAGAGAATACTGAAACTTTAAATCTTCTTAATTCTGACAGGAAAGCACATTCCAAACTTTGAAAGCAGCACAAAAGCTTAATTTATTCCTTCTCAAAACCCCCAGCAGTGCAACACCACCTCTGCTATTTGCATCAATATCATTCCTTCGTACCTGAGGAAGTCATAATGTCGTATCTGGGTTTAATAAAGATTTTTGGGAGCATCAACTCAGTGTGTGGTCGCCTTTCTCAAGAGTCGTTTGTGCCCCTTCATAAATTGCCAGACACCTACATCAGCAAAATACATAATCATAAACCGTGGGAAGTATAACAGATTACCACTAAAAGTCATCATCAGCATCATAAATATAAAACAAGTTTCGATGAGAGAGAGGGGGCAAGGCGGAGGCGGAGAAAGACCTGAATGGTAATAGATGTTGTGCGAGAGAAGCTCTCACAAACGTATAGATGGGTATCACCTCGTGTGGGTTCCTATGCATTATTTATCACAATAAATATTCTGTCACACAGACATAAATGTTGACAAATTCTTAATACTCATAAAGAAGTGCTTCCAGAACCACTAATCCAATTCTGTGTTAGTGTTCTGTATGTTTGCTGTGTGAGTGCTTTGCATACAAACTATCTACATGACACCGTATTTTGCCATGAAACACAGCTTCGTGCATTGCATTCACCGCAGTGCTGCAGGCGCTCCTTTAAATTTCATATACTCGTTCATTCGTCATTTGTTGGACGTCTCAAGCTGCAGAAGCTGTGTACATGGACTACTAATATTCAGAATAACAACTTTCTGAGGTTAGATATCTTTTATTTGATTCTTCAATTGACTGCTTCATTCAAGCCAACTTGGAAAGCTATTTTCAAAAGCCTCAGGATTGTAGCGGGTCTCCATGATCAGAAAGGCTTTAAGCGGAGAGTAGTTCAAACAAGTTTCATAAAATGGTCCAGACCTTGCCTGAGTGCAGATGAATGTGAGTTCCAAATGTCAGGGCGCACCATTAAGTTGTTATAGGAGTGGCGTTCAAAAGTGGAAGACTTCAACCTTAGCATAACACCAGAGGGGAGGTTGAGGAATTTCCACATTCTTATCTATTTGTTAGCTGCAAGACATTGACTTAATACTCCACCTATTTTACCACTGAATACTCTATCAATTTGGAAATAAATGCTCTAATCAAGTTGCGAACAGGAAACTCCAACCAAACTGAACACTCTGCTCAATTTGTCACAATACATTGCTAGTGGCTGAACAATCTGCCTAAGTTCTAGCAGCATACCTGTATGGTTCCAAAAAACTGTAGTAAAAATGTGACCTGATATTCCCCCCATGAAGTAACTGAATACTCTTCCCACTTTATAACTAAATGCTCTGACCATAAGGTAACCAAACAGTGAACCCACATTTAAATTATATACTCTGCCCAAGTTTTAATGATATTCCCCATCCACAAAGAAACTGAATGCTCTACCCATGTGCTCCAAAACAAATGCTCTACCTGTAAGGTAGCTGAATACTCTACCTATCTGCTCCTAAAAGAATGCTCTACCTTTAAGGTAACTTAAAACTCTTTTATTGTGTTTGTAGAAAAATGCTCTACCTCTAAGGTAAATAAATACTGTTAAACAATTCTCTACTTATAAGGTAACTGAATACTCTACCCATGTGCTCCTAAAAGAATGCTCTACCTGTAAGGTAACTGAATACTCTACTCCTGTGTTTGTAAAAGAGTGCTCTACCTGTAAGGTCACTGAATTTTTTACCCGATTTGAAGAAATACTGTTTGTATTACACCCTACCCATGCATTTATAAAATAACAGTACCCATATGTCAGATAAATATTCTGCCTTCAAGTTGTAAAAAAGATGTTCCACATAAAGTAATGGAACACTATCCCAAGTGTATTTGTGGAAAAGTGTGTGGTCAAGTGATAAAATAATAGATATTGTGGTTTTCAATACTGAATAAAGAATGCATAGGCGGTTGTAGAATCACCACCATTAGATATCTTCTTTTGAGGCAGCATTCGTACCAGCAACTTGCTTATTAAGGTGTTTATCAATGAGACACAGTCTTATATTTCTGCATGCAGTTAGTTTGGTTTATTGGAAAGGCTCAATCTGCAAAGCAGCAAGTCATTAAATCAGTACTTGTAATAAACTTTCTCCTCATGCACTCCTTGTATTTACACCCATGCTCCCTGTACAGCTTTGAGGCTCTTATCTTAACCTATAATCCAGGCCTGATCCTCACAACCCAAAATGTGCAGCCACCCAGGGCCTATTTGGCTTGTCAAACAGTTACTGAGTGAGATGCTAAACCCCGTACCTGCACACTAACTGCACAAAAGCAGTGTCAGCTAAATGCCAAGTGTAAATGTAAATGTGTTTGCGACTGAAATAGGGCTACAATTAGGGACAAGGGTGCACACACAAATTTGAGGCCGGTGGGTAATGGAAAAGCGATGCTAGCTGCTGAAAATGCAAAAAAATATATGCATTTAGTTGTGGTTTCATCTCCTGGCAGTGCTGTCTGACATAAACAGCATGTATGGAGATGAGGATTTTTGCCTCAATCTGTCCCTTTTAGCCCCGACTTCCCCCCGCAGAATATCGGCTGCAGCTTGACGGATGGCTTAATTAGAGCCTCGCATCCCGTAGTTGAATCACTTTCTAGAAATGAGCAAGCTGTCAACACTTCGGAGCAGATCAATCCTCCCGGTCGACCCTAGTCCAACATCAGGCGCTCCATTCCAGTCCAATTGTTTTGTGGCGCCCCGGCATGGATGTAGGGAGGTGTTCAGGGAGGGATTTTTAATCACAACAGAATGATGAAATATCCAAATGGATTCATTTCAAGATCTCATCAAGCTGCTCCTGTGCTCGAGTGACTCCATATCAAGTTTACAGCCCCTGTCTTGTATCATAAACATGATTCCGAACAGATGTACACATCAGACTTGACGTGAATTGTTTAGACATCAATCACTGGAATGGTCAGGTGAGGTATGAGATACACTGCAAAAAACCAGCCTTCAAATACTAGAAAAAAAATAGAGGGGGCTCTGCATTTCCTTCCAGCAAATGCAGGATGTTGAAATGCTGAGCATTGCATTTCAACATTGAGCGCTTTCTCACAGGATAGGCTTACTGGAAATGAAATTTGGAGATAAAAGCCGAATTTATTACATAAGGGGGGAAATTTTTTCGTTAAATCTCGGAATTTTGACTTCTTATCTCATAACTTTGACTACATTATCTTACAACTTGGAATTTATGTTTAAAACTTCGACTTTATTATCTTACAATTTTGACCTTTATCTCAAAATTCTGACCTTTATAGTCATTACTTTGATTTTTTTAATTGATATCTATGAATAAGTGCTGCACTAATGACATTATTCTGATGCACCAACCTGTCAAGATGTCGAGTTGCGTGAGGCATGGCTAAATTTTAAACAAAAAGTCAAAATTTTGAAATAAAAAGTCAAAGTTAAGAGGGATAAAGTAAAAATTTTGAGATAAAAGGTCAAAATTCTAGGTTAAAGTATAAATTTTAAGATTTGGGGAATTTATAAAATCCCTCTGGACATAATTTAATGACCCAAAAGGAGGACATGTCTGGGCAAAAGAGGACATTTGGTCAGCTTAGTTTAACTTTAATAAATACCTCAGCAGCTTAAAAACTTATGGCAAGTCATAAACACTTGTTTCAATTGAGAAATGACTTAAATCAAGATACTTTTAAGACTTTTCAATATATTCTAGATGATGCATTTAGAAACAAGTTCCAGGGTAACTGTGTCTGAAATCAAGTTTGATGTAATATTTTGACTTGAAATAAGAAGAATCTGCTTGATAAGGTATTGAGTTTTTGCAGTGCACTGAAGTATGCTCGAGCTGTCTGGCGGGAGTGCAGCGCTGAAGAAGCCAGTTCGTCTGTTCTTGGGTCGTTCTTTGGTATTGTGTGCGGCGGTGGCGAGGATTCAAGCTGGCCTCGCCCTCAGGGGGTAGAGACAGGGGGAGGCGGCGGTTCAGGGTTGGTTGGGGCATCGTAGCAGATGTTGCCTGTCCATCCGACAGGGGAGTGTTTGATGACAGAGACGAGTGCATTGGTGACCTCTTTCCCCTTTTTCTCACACCTCTCTTTCCCGACATGTGTCAGTCAGTGCCAGGTCAATATGGTGGCCCAGCGCGCCTGCCGATGCGCCATGTGCTTCCAAGGAAGGGGCTGGCAGCGCTGCACCAGTACGAGTCATTTCCATCCCGTGCACCTGCCAAGTGTGTCAGGATCATGGGAATAAATAAAGCCTTGTGGATAAACAAACACAGCTGATGAGCGCTTCAGGTACATCAGGGACCAGGCACTGTCCAGTTAGGGTTAGCGTAACGAGTGTTTACACTGCAGTCATATATCCAAAGCTGTCAAAAGGCAAAACCACACTGACAGGCTGAAAAATTGTACCCACTTCCCTCTCACACCCACAACCCCTCGACCTAACCCCCTCCTCTCCCAACCAATCCTCATCCGGCTGCCATGGCTACCCACTCTCATCCACCCACACGCACATCACCCAACCGCTGCAGTTTATCCCATTTGTAACACATGGCTGGCCATCGTACAGCAATGACCAAAGGGAAGGCGACGGAGCCAGGCAGAGAGAAAGGGGTGTCGGGGGTTGCGGCGGCCGGATGGCAGGGCGGCTGGTGGACTGGAGCGGTGTTTGGCTCGCTCTGTTTGGCTGTAATTGGTGTCCACTCTTCCAGAAGCCCTGCAGTGATGGCGGACAGGATGACTCTGTCCGCATTTTCCCTGCCATCCATGATGTGTGTGTGAGAGTGTGTGTGTGAGGGAAAAAGAGAGAGAGAGTGGAAGCACACATGTTTAGGAGGCATACAACTGGTGACAGAGACACTGACAGTGTCCATAGGGGCTGTGTGAGTGGGCAGCCAAGGGGTAAGTGTTACAATAAGTGGATGTAGCATCTCATTTGATCACATTATAACATTTATACATCTGGTATATAATCTCATGCTTTTGTGTATCTAAACCTTTTCAACCTTTGCCCTCAATTTTAAGAGAGGTGAAGTTTCGTTTCCAAGGGGACAAAGTTGATACGACTCAAATTACAAAAATAGTTTAAAAAAAAATAAAAAATAAAAAAAACAAACTGATTTTGAAAAGTAAATAAATTACTTAAATTGCCTGATGAATTAACTTCCCAGTCCTGTCATGACTGTTTTGTGCTATGTGAATCTAAGAAAAGACTTACAGCAAAATCACAGGGGGACTCACATTAATAAAATTCTACCCAAGTTATGAATTTTTGAGAGTATAAAATAAGAAATAAAGTAATAAAACTTATAAAGAATTTTAAAACATAGACCAGAGGTAATGAAAAACATACAATTATTTTATTTCACAAAGAATAAAAAATGACATAAATAATTTAACAACAATTTAGCAAACAAATTAACAAAATTAAAGTCACTGTGAGGACTTTCTGGAAAAGCTAGCTTAAATGCTAGCAGTAAAGACTCCGCTTCCACACTGTTGTGATGAACCTGGTCTTAAAGTGGTTTATGCTTTTTATATCCTTTATTTATTTGTAAATGCATATTTTTAATTTACATTCACAGAATAAAGAAAAGAAAACTTGATTTATGTTTTGGTTTCATTGACTTTACTCACCCAGAACTGGTGGTCACTGTGACGGTCTGTGTCAATTTCAAAGTTTTGGTGCACTGGCAGCACCCAACCAATGAAATGCAACATGTAGCATCTTCATTGCAAGGAATTTCTTTGGCACCTGTTCATTTTCCAGCACCTTTTGGAATTGAAAATAACCCAACAACCCAACGATACAATGAAATTGAGGTCCACGAAAAACAGCATCAGTGGTTCATAGGCCTTACAGCTTATGTCTGTTTGATCACAGTTTTGTCACATAAGAGTGGAATACTTTTTAAAGTTGGATTTTTTTCCAAAACACTGCACATCATTGGGACTGTGATGTTGTGACTCCCAGCCAACAGAACATGGAGTCTATCATCTCCAGATGGAGAGCATACCCTTCAATTTAAAGACCCCCGCTAATGAGATTTCAGAACAGCCGTCATCTTGAAAGTTAAACTGGCAGCCCTCCTTCTGAAGGAATTGAGAGAAATCTCTGAAAAATCTGTTATTAAGTAAATTGACGCTTCAGCGTGCCGTCTCTTTATCCTAGCAGCCGTCTCAGTGTCTCGCTTACTCCCATCCATTCTCTCTCTCCCTCCTCACAGAGAGGTGTTATCCTTGTCTGACAACTCCCCTATGAGTGAGAGAAAGAGAGTGAGAGTTAGGGAGCAAAGAGTTGAGACTAAGTGGAATGAATGCCAAGAGGAATTAGGTGAACCCTTTTGGCCTGACATACCGGGGGAGGGCTCGGGAGGGATCTAATCATCACCTGTTATGAGCGAGGTGTGGGTTGAATAATGAAAGAAGCTGAGACATGAAGTGTAATAAAGAGAAGGAAAACAAAGTTTTGAGGGTAATTAACTGTTACATGCTATAAAATAGAACATTTTTTTAACAACAGTGACAGTATTGGACTATTCTCTCAGGCACTTTTCACATAGACTGTTAAATGTGACAGAAAATACAGAAACATTCACCTTGGCGGCTGGCAAAGAATTTAAAAAACCACCAGTGTGGAATACTTGATTCTAATTGGTCCAAACTTTATGCAAACAATGATTAGTCCTCAACACCAAAAATGACACTGGAGACATCCTGATCCCACATCAGCCTGAAAAAAGTCACGCCTGCCTGTTGACAATGTGGCAACAATATTAGCTAGCATTAGCATTTAGCTCACCAAGATAGGATTCTGAAACCACCTGCTCACAATACATTATCAATTTATTCTCCACCAAAAGTTATCCCTTTCTTGTAACAGATCTGAGGCATTCTTTTTATTGTTAAACTCCCTTATGAACACTTTTTTAGAGTTGATAGCACAGAAGTTAACTTGTGGGGAAACTTAAGAGCTGGTTTCTGTTGGCATGCATTATGAAAATGCTGTGGCATGTGAGCACATGCACATATGAATTCTGACTTTAAAGAAAAAACTATTTTTTTCCAATTAATTACTTTTGTTGCTCAAGCTTTTCTCCCATTCTATTCTCCCTTTCTTGAGACTTAACCTCCAGGCAAGCTATTAGCGTCGCAACCGTAAAAGAAATTCCAATTATTTCTTACATCTGAGGAAATGAAAATGGCACATTAAACATAACAATCAATGTACCTTGTGATTAGTGTTTGCACATTTCTGTGTCACACATGGCCACGCTGTACAGTCCAGATATGACGCCACCAGTCTATTACCCAGATTTAATGTTTTGTGAAAAACCTCCAAGTCGAATGCGTCATTGTTTGAGGTGAAAGCCTGTGATGGCATCGTCATTTCTTTCAAAAATCTTTCTTTAGCTTTAACTGTCTGTAATAATGATGGTAATTTAATTCTATAGGGTGTTATTATATGATTAATCAGGCCTTTATAGACTCTACCACAACACAGGGTGTGTGAGATACCACAGTCTGTCTCCCTCTGGCTTTTGTTTCATGTGTACCTTCACCTGTTTATGGTTATCTTTTAAAGCATGGCTGGTCATAAATAACCCATCTATTATAGACAGATAACATCTCATACATCCAGTGGGAAGATATCTTAATAGCAGGAAGTTATATCAATTCTATTCAAGTGTTAAACCCAAGGGCAATTGCCTTAGTGTTTCCTGAAAGTGTGGAATGAATGCCATGAATATCAATAAGGCTGATAACATGTTGTCCCTTTTTCAAATGCTAGGACTCCATGTGACAGGTAACCATTTGATTGTCACTTTATATGTTTATAACACCAAATTAGATATAGTGCCTTCAAAATACTACCCTTTTGTGGCTCTGAGCTCTGTATATTAATATTTAAAAGACCGAAAATATGATGAAGAGCAAAGTGTTTTGCTTGTTAAGGTTAATCTGAGAGTTATCACCCAGCCTCAGAGCTGCACAGACAATTTTAGCCTTGTTTAGCTCATTGTTTGGTTTTATTGGCCCCAAATTTACTATAAGGTTCTGTCTCACTGCTTTTAACAAGCCTGTTTTAGCAGCAGGAAGCCATTTTCAGCAAATAATGTCTGATAAATACACTGCATGCTACCTGCTCAACACCAAGCAGCAGAGAGACAGAGTTAGCAATTAGCTGCTGGAGAAATTCCAACATGGATGTTTTAGAGCAAGCTGTTTTCTTGTAAAGTGGCAGGAAATCAACCCAAAGAGGGTCTGAGACACAAAGTGCTTAAATCCCACTGTCATAATGTGGACCCTTGAGCATATAGGAGTAAAAACTGGATCACCTAGCCTCCACAGGGTTAGCTTCTTATCTTGTATCATGATAGAAGCCATGAGAAAGTTAAATAAAAACTTACATTTCGTTTTAATGTCCACTTAAAGGGAATTCAAATAGAGTTTTGCCCAGTCAAGATAACCTGTGAAGTATTAATGTACTTTTTGGCACACACAAAAAGTGAAGAGAACAAAAGTACTGCTTTTGCTGCTCAAATAGAATTCGCAGAGTTGGTTGTTTTTCTAGGTAGCAGAATGTCTAAAATGTTTTTTTAGCTACAGAATGTCAATTGAACTAAATTCTGTGAATGAATTGTAAATTAACCAAACATTAAAATGAATGAAAAAAAAAAACCTCCATGCTATCAATCAAACACAAAATAGCAAAAGGCAAGAGATACAGGTTAGCAGCTAAATTAACTGCTAAAGAGCTTGTCATTTTTATGGTTTGCAGAGCCCCCTACAAGCAATTTGAAGCAAAAGAAAGTCATTTCATTATATATTAATTTTTTTCTTTAATACATACGGCCACTGGAACACAAAGCAAAAATATCACAAAGTTAGCAAATAGCAGCTAAAGTAGCTGCCAAAGAGTGTCATTTTTGTTGTTAGCAGCACATCTGAAAAGTCTTTTATAGTGATGGGAACTTATTCAACAACAGTATTGTCAAATGAAAATCTGAATGCTACCTGTCAAACACAAATAAGTGGTTAGCAGAGAAAGTAATGGCACTAGCATTGCAATGTTAGCATAGCATTTTTTTGTTCGCAACACAATGAAATTCTAGTTGTTTTGTCAGATAAAAACACTACATGTAACTTCTCAAACAAAACAGAAAATGCAATAGAGTTAGCAATTAGCGGCTAAATAGCTGCTTTGGAGTTTGATTTTTTTTTTTTTTTTTTTTTTTGTGGCAGGGACTCAACTAATGATCTGGAAATCACTGGACAAGCATTTAAAGTTTTGATCTCATGTTGCTCTGAAGTATGTTTGAACTACAGGAGTGTTTTGAGGGTTAAAGCAACTTTAGGTTAATTTAGCTTATCATTTCACCTACTTTTGCCAAAAAAAAAAAATCTTAAAAATCCTGTTTTTATGCAGCAGGGCACTTTCCCACAATAACTAAGATGGTAGTTTTTCTACCAACTAATTGCTATACAGCATTAACATGGAGCTAGCAATTAGCTAATACAGATAGCAGAATGAAGCCAAAGAAACAGCTTAGCTTGAAAGTCCCAAACAGAGATGAAAAGTAAACATGGGGTTAAAATAATGCAGCTACACTGTACATATGTTGCTCTTTATTGGGTGGCTATGAGATAGCTCTCTAGCATATTAGCCATAAGGATTTATAGCGTCTTGTTAGGGCAAAATCGATAATTATAAAGCTTTAAACAAGAGTTGCATGTGTCTCACGTGTAACTTTTGTTTTGGCTGCAGGAGACATGTCAAGAGAGGAGAAAGTGAAAGCAACACATGGTTGTCTTTTTTTTTTACCGCCCATGTCCTCCACACCCTGAGGCAGATGGCTAGCTTGATAGGAAATCTATAGCAATTCTCATAAATTTAACAACACAGACTAGCAAGAAAATCCTTTTCAGTGTCATGTCTCTGTTTCACTTACCAAACAAACCAACACCTCAAAACGCCTGGCTCAAGACTAGAACCGAACCGCTGGAAATCAAGATTAGCTGGACCCAATAGTGCTGACCAGGGATTAGCGAGGAAGAACTCCACTGAATACACAGCCAACAAATTAGATGTTTTTTTCCCCTTGGCTCTTGTTAAATCTTTAGAGAGGAGACATTTGGTGCTTATGGGACTCAGCAGGTAATCCAGCATGGGGGCACAAAAGGTCCTGTTTGGATGGAACTGGCCGGATCTAGCCACTGGTTAAGGGATCTCTGGAGCTTTGGCTTTCCTAAGAGGGGATTGAAAGGGAGACTCAGTGGCCACAAAGCCTCTCCCCAGCTGGCCTTGCACAGCCTCTTTCTGGAGATTACGGGACTAGTGAAAGTGTCTTAATGGAAAATGCTTTGGTATTTTTTTTTTCTGTAAAGCTAAGTGGAACAGTAGGACAACATGTTGCCACATATTGGAGAGCCAAAAACTGGCCTGCGTGTGAATGCACTCGTATATATTACCACCATGCCTGTGTGCCTAACTGCATGTCCCCCTGTGCTGACATTAACTTGTCATGTCTCGTCTGTCTATCTGTGTTTGACAGGCGGGTGAGCAGGAGGCCATGCCCTTGCCTGAAATAGAAGAAAATAATCTCATTCCTGACTATCTTCCTCTTGCCTCTGTGTGCCCGAGCCGCCCTGTGAGATTTGGGTCAGTTTAGATCTATTGACCCTTCTGGCTCAGTCAGAGTAAGCCTGAGGGCCGCTATGACAGATGTTGTCTAGTGGCACACTGGAATGAGTGGGCTTTTTTTTTTTTTTGGTGCGGAAAAAAAAAAAAAAGTATTATAAAAGAAAAGTGATTGACAGATTTTTCTTCCTGAAAATTGATTGGAGTAATCCTCCAGTCTTTGTACAATATGAGACTAACCCATCTTTGGCATTACATGAATCCAAATATCAAACTGCTAAAACTTAAATATTAAAAGCAATACATGGCTGGTTAAATCAAAACAAATATCAACTTGCAAATTTTGAGCATCTCATTGATATCTGATAGACTTTCACCTTTACAAGCACGTAGGATCGCGTTCATCGTTAGCTAGGCTAATTTTTTTCAGCCTGATTTTTCTATTATCTCTGTTCTCTGAAACATTTCTGCCATCAAAAATTCAAAGGAAGACCTCACAGCTGTGACACGTAAATATATCAGTTTTAAATTAACAGTGACTTGATTTCCCCCTCTATGCTAACTGACATCTACGCTAACTGACTTAGCGTAATCTGAAAATTTACAGTTATTTTTCATCAGGCAGCTAAAAAAAGTGTAAGTGGTTGTAATTTCAACAAGTATTCTAGTATAAAATAGGAAGGTATTCTTTTCAGCTACACTGGGATTATATTGTCTTAAATTTTTCGGAGCTTAGCCAAACTGCTAATGGTGCCGGATGCCTTTAAGCGTTTCAGTTCTCTTCATGGGCTTATGGTTGATTTTTGAAACTACATAATTTCTCAAAAAACAGCAAGGTTTCCAGGAAAAAAATGAAAATAAAAAGAGAGACAAAGGGAAAAATCTAAAGCCCAATTTGCACTAATCAGATCTGCTACTGGCCAATAGCCATTGAAAAATCTTCTTTTCATGTTTGCCAACTAAAGGTAACTAAACTAAAGATGTGATTTCACCATTTTCTTTTCTATCTATTTTTCTTTTAGATGCTTTCAAACTATTAACCATTTTTACAATGTATTGAATTATCAATGATCCAGTTGAGAGAGCTTAAAGGAATAAAATCCTACAAGATAAAGCAAGGTCAAAGGCAGCACTCCAAAAGAAAGTGAAAATATGTATTCATCCTGAAATGCTTGGTTGTAAAACGTTATCAGTAAAAGGGTAAGACATTTTCTATAAATCTGAAAGCAAAACTGCGTTCCTATTAGGCTAACAATTCCATACACCTCAAACATGATGCAATGTCAATTTATCTGTTATCAAGGCCACACAAGAGTTCACAACTACTTATTTGAAAGGACAGTCACTTTACTTTGTCACAATGGATCGACAGTGCTCTGCATACTCACTTACCTTGAACTTTCCAACATTTGACGGTGTCACAATATGGGCAGAATGTATTCATGTATGAAGCAGTGATTGATTGGATGTTAAAGCTCGACTGAAGGCAGTGGGTGCAGCTGACACATTTGTACTCTGCAACTGATTTTTCGAATAGAATTTTACTACAATTTCTGCAGCAATTCTCTTATATAGGTGTAATTTTATAAACTTTAATCATGGATTGTATGTGTGTGTGTATGTGTGGGTTTTTTGTTTTTTTTTGGGGGGGGGGGTGAAATAGGTGAAATACTGTTAATTGAAATATAGCAGTGATTTGTAAATTAAACCCCAAAGTTAAATCATACCGTGACGTGAAATATGATAATGGTGCCATGAAATCGTGATGGTATAATAAGAGACTGTGGGGACTTTCTGGATACATACTTTGACCATAATCAAGAATCAGCGCTAAGACAGGTTCGGTCGGACTGGACTAGCTTGATTTATGGCAAGTTGACAACACCACCCTAGCTGACGAAGTTTGGCATTGAGAAGAGAGATCTGTGTTTTTCCACAGAAAATGATTTCTGTGATTTATTCCAGTGGAAACTGGAGCTAGACTTTCTGACAGAAAAGGGACAGAAGGGCAGGTGGAAGCTAAATGGGAGAGTGACAGAGCACAGGCTAAAGGCTAAAACACGAGTCAAGCTGAAAATTTTCATTCTAACCCATATGCAGCAGTTATACTGCAGTGATCTGCTAAAACTTGAGAGTCTATCGATGAAATGAAGAGCTGGATTACGTTAGCTCTGCTTGGTAGATGAGCACTGGTAGTACACAACCAGGATTCACTGATGTTACACGGTACGATAAACGTAGCCGGCTATTAAACCCACAAAGTTTGCCATCACATTTCAAGCAACAGCGCTATACTCTTGATAAATACATTACCTTGTCCCGTTGTAACTGATACAAGGTTTTCTTGAACAAGGGTAAAGTAGTGTATAAAGGAAGTTTGCATCTTCAAATACAAAACGCTTGTGCAAGTCCTCCAGCTGAAAGAGTCACTGCCATCCACTTCATGTGGATTCTCCCTACAGTCACTTTGAAATATAATATTTTTTTAAGTACATGTACCGTAAAAAACTTTCCAGGAAGTTACTATAGAAGTTACAGCAACCTTTTTGCAGTGTATATTTTGTATGTAAAGCCTCCATTCCCTTGAAACTTGACAGTTTGGGGCTTTATTTACTTAAAATGTAAATTCCAAGTCCTTCAGAATCCAGTCTTGTAATAATTTGCTTCGTTTCTCAGTGTTTCTGTGTGACAGTGAGCATGTCTGTGGGCTATTTGTGTACTTTCCGGTGTGTGTTTCCTTGACATCAGCCTGTAAATGCCCGGCTCAGTCAGTCTCCTGCAAGCTGATATCCTGTCATGGTCAATGCTTCAGGGAGAAGTGCGACATTTATTTGTCTGTCAGTAATGAGGATGGGTAGGCTCCGGGTGTTGTCGAGCGTGTCCTGATTCGCACCTTTTCCAATACATGAAACTCACCGACAATGGACGCCACCAACCCAGGCAAAGCTGCCATTCAGTGCAGCGAGGGTAAAACTTCAATGCGGCGAGACGAGAGGGGGGGTGGGGGGATGCAGACACACTCGACTGGGTGTGAGATGTGACAAACAGTCTGAGATTGTTCCCAGACATTCAGATGTAAAAGTAGCTCATGCACACTGTGAGCGATACTTTCTCTGTTTATCTTGTATTAAAAGTTTCAGCTTCATTGTGCTTTTGCCTTCACACACAAATGCTTTCAAATCCCATTGTTGTCATTGCTCGGTCGAGTAAGATAGCACTGTAAGCGAGGACACTGAATGAAGCCAGCGAACGCATGCCTGGTGGGTCTCTGCACTGTTAATTCAGTTATATGGCTGCTCTGCAAAAGCAATGGGACTTAATTAAATGTCTCACCTAGAGCAGTGGAGGATCATGTTGCCACTAAATCCGGTTTGAGGTAATGCCGCACTTTATTGTGACGATCAGTGCCTCCCCAGGGGTTCAATTACAGCTAAATCTAATTGAAGGGGAACCATGCAACAATGCTGCCCCCCCACCTGTCCCTTTCCCTTTTTGTTCTTCGTAATCAAAGTCCCCTGCATTTTAACTAAGTCGGATTACCTTGGGAAGTCTTACGAAACTCTTTTGTAGACGGCAGACGAGCAGCTGGTGGCAGAGGTCCACAAACTCATTACCTGAGTTTAAAGCAGAATTGCCTTCACAAAAGAGTGTAATATCCTCCTTTAATTGCCTGTGTATGAAGTTAATTAATTAACTAATGCTGTAATGGACTGGAATCTTCCTCTCCTGATCGCTCTAACAAGGCGTGCTCATGTGAAATCTGAGTTATTGAGCTGTTCTAATATAATTGAGATATTTACCAAGTGGTAGACATGCTTTTGGAATAGCAAGTTGTTTCCATAGTAACTCAGCTGAAGTGTATCAGCCAAAATTATCATGAAAGATAAGATGTGGGGAGAGGAAAAGTACACTCCTGGCTAAGGATTATTTTAGTGGAACTCCATATGACAACCATGAGATAATCCCTAAAGGGTGGAAAAACAAAGCATTAAAGAGGGGTATTATGCTTTCACATGTTTTAAACATGAGTGTTTAGTCTGAACGTGAGCTGATTTTCAAACATCGACATCCTTATCTATTGTTAAAATTTCTGAATCTGAATGAAAACAGCTCTAAAACCTCGCACAAAATCCAAGAGAGACTTGCTGAAATAATGAGGTCATTAAGAGTTCTTGACTGGTTTGTGACATATTTAAGGGGCGGGCCTCAAACGCCAAAGCTTAGCCGTAAGTTTAAAAGACTTACACAAAAATTTGCAAAACTTTTTAGTGAAAGTTGAAAGTAAACAGAACTGAAGATTAGAATTTATGTCAAAAATAAGTAAACTTACCAGATCTAAGTAATTAATTTATCAAATAAAGGGGAAAAAAATATGTTTATGTTGGTAAAAAAAAGTACTTAAACCTGATTGAAATGGTTAATTTAAGAGATAAAGATGTAAAGTAACAGGAAAATACTGTATATTGTAAATGAACATCGAGGTGGTTACATTACAGGAAAATGTCTTTACAATTTTAAAATCAAACCTGTGCATTTATGCATTAAACAGTTGTAATTCACTTTTTTTTTTTTCTAAAGAAGTTGTGAATATAACAGAAACTGTACCAAAAGAGAAACTGTTGTGAACTAATCACTTCAAAGAAGCTAATTCACAGAGAAAAAAGTGTGCAGTTTTAAAGTTTGCTAGCACATTTTTTAAGAAAATGTCATAAATTAAAGAGGGGTAATATTGTAGCCACTGAAAAATTATTAATTGAAAACCCCTCCACCGCCACGATCACCAAGGTTAAAAATTTCTGAAACAAAAAAGGAATAAGAAGAAAAGAACAACATTGTAAATTAGTAAGATTGTAGCTTTTAGTTTACAAGGTAAAAGTTGTACTTTTGAGCAGCTAGCTTAACTAATGCATTATACTCATTCATTCAATCATTTGAACTGAAGTAGGAAAACATAGATCAACAAATCATCAACATATAGTATTAGAGCAGATACAGTCAGTTTGAATAAGTAAAAATCATTTGCAATAAACATTTTGTGAACAAAACTTGGAACGTGCTTTATTTACACTCCTAAAAGTCAGGGCCTGTGAGAACCAAGGGCAAATGTAGTTAGTGTATATTTAATAAGATTCATCACCTCCCATGACGGTCTTAATAATTTGATTGAATGTTGAATTATAGCATTTAAAATTTGCACCATGTCAGCAAACCCTTAACATTGAAAAGATCAGTGAGATGATTACAAAGATCGATTGGTCAACCTTGTTTTGAGTTGGGAATTTTAGCATTTTTGCTGGTAATATTTTGAATTATTGGTTCATTTAGAAAGGTTAAGCACTTGTATAATTAATCCAGTTTTGCTTACATGTACCTTGAATTTGGAGGAGTTTGTTTTTAGTTGCCCGGAGAAAAACAACCTCCCTTTCACTGACTCTGTCCTCATCACACTGTACAGTATGAGGCAAAACACAAGGTCTAAAATCCGTCTTTCCAAAAAGTACCCCCAATTCCTGAACTTGTCAATAAATCCTGAACCTATTGTGTTGTCCCTTGGAGAAAGCGTTATTTATATGTTCACTGCTGGAATTCAAGTCATTTCACTTTCAATTCATCAAGCTTAATGGGTATACTTGAAGGTGCTCGGGATCCAGCCGCATTAGTTCTGACCATTTCTTCTTCTAAGTTACCTTGCTTGCTGTGAAAGTGCACAATACATTTTCCCACATAATTGCTTCTTTGGTAGCAAAAAAAAATACTCCCAGGTTATTAGGAGCCGTAGCAGAAATTGTACACGGGGGGAAATGGGGACATTTTTTGCCACTGCGGGGCTTTGTTTCAGTATGCAGCCACCAAAAACAACTCCTGTTGGCTCAATGCTGGTTTTAGGTGAGCATATGATGAAGGTAAAGATGTACACGCCATGAGAAATTGGATCTGACTAGAAATGGGTTTACATTGGAAAGTGAAAGTAAAGAAATACATACTGCATTCTCTAAAGAACTTATTTTTAAAAGGAGGTGAAGAAGCTAGAGAAACAAGTAGTCCCCTGAGTTTTCTACCTCTTTGTCTGAGAGCGCCTGCACCTCCATTGCGCTAATCAAAATTGACAGGTCCTGCTTTGCAAATCCCTCCACTCAAGCATGCATTCTCATCTTCAAATTACCTCCATTGTAGACCATATCAAGTGAAATAAATGCACATTAACTACTGTGCTGGGTAGATAGGGGAGAGAGACGTGACGAGACAAAACATACGGATTGTTCATCTCTCTCTCCCAGGGGACTGATATGAAATTGAACACGATTAATAAAAAGCTTTCAATTAATTGACGCCTTCTTGGTGCGGTTTGAAACTTAGGCTGATGAGATTTAAAAGGAAACAAAGGGCACAGGAGGAAAAGTAAGTCAACAGTTTTACTTCCATGTTGAATCAGAGACAAGGGTTTAATTCCATTACTATTTATGCCAGCTTTATTTCATTAGGAAAGGGTTGTTATAGAAGTGGTAGCGTTAGTTCTCTCTGAATTAGGGTCGAGTTTCAGTATTAAGGACCTGAACTCAAGACTCCCAATGCAAGGTGGGTTTAGTCAATGAAATGAGAAAACCAAGTTTCAACAAGCTATTTCTATTGAATGAACAGAAAATCACAGCAATGCTGGCAAAACTGGTTACACAATGTATGAATGAAAAATGCAGTCAGTAACTAGAAAGAAAAAAAACATGACATTCACTGCCCAGCTAAAATAAAGTCACCACCAAAGAAAGTCACCCACTAATATTTTGTTCAACCACCTTTCGCTTTGGTTACTGCTCACATTCACTGTGGCATTGTTTTGATAAGATCCTGCAATGTCACAAGATTTATTTCCATCCAGTGTTGCATTAATTTTTCACCAACATCTTGTATTGATGGTGGGAGTCTTCTCATAGCATTGCTCCCTCAGGCTTGTACAGTAGGCACTACGAATGATGGGTGCGTCACTTTACCTGCCTCTCTATTTTTTTTTTTAATTTATTGCACATATAAAAGCAACACAAAAGAAACACAAAGCAACAAACAGTTGCCACAAAGATGTGCAGGAGGGGCCCAAAGAAACCCATTAGGGCTTGTCGAGTGGCCCTCCTTAAGTCCCAAGCAAAAAATACAATATATTAACACACACACACATACATGTACAAATACACATACATTCATTCATAAACATAAATACACAAATGTATCTATATAAACACATACAAAAGAAATCATTACAGTGTTCGCAAAGGAAAGATGAGGAAAAAAACCAATGAAATAAGAGAAGGATCAGGATGTTGTGCTGTTTACTTGATCCAGTAAGAACTGAATGTTTAGTTTTTTGAATAACTTAACATTGGTGCTGGTCCCGATGTGAATTGGTAAATTATTCCAACAATGAGGGCCTCTAAATTTTTATTAAGAATTGAGAGAATGTTCTCCTGAAAAAAGCTAGATGGAGATTATTGACTGACCTGGTATTGTAGTGATGGATCTGGAAATTACCCTGATACGCCCATCACTCTAGAACAGGGTAAATCTGGACTCACAGGGGCCTTGGTTAAATCCAGGTGATGATTTTTTTGGGGGGGGCCTGGCAGTGTTGGTTAACCTCTCCTCAACATGTATTGCTACACTTTGTAACTTAAGAGAAATTCATCAAGTGACCCTCTTCAATGCTGATCAGAGGTTTTCATAGGCATATAATTTGAAAATCTGATTCATTTTTATGGGTTTATACACTGGAAAATACACCTCAGTATTCAGAGATGAACAGGAGAAAAGAGTCCTCAATTCATGTTTTTCATCAATCAAGTGCATTAGATTAGATCGCTTGTTCGACTTGTACTCAATATATTTCATTCTCCTCAATGTCTTTGTCGAGTACAGCCTTTATTTTCTCCTTTCCCAGACCTCAGTGAACTAATACCAAACACTCCACTTGTGAATGCAGCCTTGGCTCATCAGAAGCCCAGTCACATAACTGCTGGTTATCTCCCCCAAGGCTCCTCTACCAGACACAAGAGAGTAAACTGTGTGCTGAATAACAATTCATAAAGAGTTAATGGTGTTCAGAGGCTGGTCTTCCCTTGTTCCTCGCCACCTCTCACCTCACACTTGGATGGATGACGTCTGGCAGTTTTGAGGGCGCGATGTGACTGATTCACAACAGATGATTCAACTGAATAAATCTCTGATATGTTTCTTCGCATCATCAGCATAGCAAACAATTTCATGAATAATTTGGTGCATATCATCAGTGTCGAACAAACGCCAGAACTTCATTCATCTACACTTTCATATCTAAAGAACAGCAGAGCTTAATGACACTCTTTCCAGCCAAATCACGTAGTAGAATCCAGTATGGCACACACCATTTTTTAAACTAAGGAAGTCCATCTGTCCAATACAAGATGTGTTCCATTTGGTTTGTACTCTAGATGAACTTGTGCCACAGTTAGAGGTCCTGTGTGGGTTGCGAAGGCATATTCACAGACACTTAGCAGATGGACCCCACTTCAGCTCAGCGATGGGGTGACTGGTGGGGGGAGGAATGGGGGGGTCCAGAAGGCTCGAAGACCCCACAAGTCACTGGCATCGGTTGCGGTCGCACGTACGCGACCACCGCGCACTCGCAATCCCTTGTCTCGGTGACAAAAGTGAGAAACTTCACACCCGATCTCAGCGGATGCAGGACAGGTGGTGAGGAGGATGGAGGAAGGTGAGAAGAGAGAGGGAGAGAGAAAGAGGCAAGAGGAGCAAGAGCAGCTGAAGGGAAGGGAAGGGAAGGAGAGCCTTGCATACAAAAAAACTGTCTTGGCGGTGATTTCGACATGGCCGTGCATAGCTGTTCTGCAGCTTAACCGCAGTGTGGCTGGTCAACGCAATGGCAGAGGCTCAACTCGGTCCCTAAAGGTGGCAGCAGACGTTCAAGCCAGGTGGAGCGGTGACACTGGTGTCAGACATCCCTCTTAGGATTCAAGTTAAGTCTCATTCTTTTGCTGGGAAATAATCTCAGCACCCGATTCTTTATTCCTGAGTGGCTCTCACTTGTTGGCTTTTACTATTCCAATTTTTGAGCCACAAGTTAATGAAACAGCCTTACAATTTTCTGTTATTGGAAACCCGGGGGCGGCTTGGCACTTACAAGGCCACGTGAGGCAGGGTCTTGACACAAACATGCATTCATGGATTGACTCAGTCACTAAAATATCACCATTGAGGCGGTTTCCATTAGCATTTGGTGACTAAAGACTGGGTTACAAATAGGGCTGGGAAATTAATCGCAACATGGCCTGCTGCTATATTCTAATCACAGACAGTGCAATATTTTTTTTAACCTGAAATGTGTAAAAGTAACAGATACAATTTTTTGCAGTGGCTGTTTTATGCTCCATACTAGTTAATCAACCTCACTCAACTTAAAAGCCAAATTTTGGAAAATTACCTTTGTAAGTGAAACAATGTAAGTAATGAAAAGTGGCAAAAACAGCAAGAAGTAGCAATAGAAGTAAGTATAAGGTGGCAAAAATGGTCAAAAAGCAAGAAAAAATGGCTAAAAAATTGAGATGAAACATGAAAAATAGTCTAAAAGTAGAAAAAATGGTCCAAAAGTGGCAAAAAAAAGAGACGAAAGTGGCTAAAGCGGGAAATAAGCTGTCATGAGTAACAAAAAATATTTTATGGGTTGCTGTCATGTCCCAAGGATTGTTGATGTTCATTTCCAAAAGTGCATTTGCTTAACATTCATGGATAAAGCAAGGCCAAATCAAGCCAAAGTAATTGGAGCTAGCTTAAAGTCAAAGCCGAGATGGTTAGCTTAAATTAAGGAAAATAAATAGCGAAAAAAACAGCAAAGAGTAAGAGACAGAAACAGGTTTGTCTAATTTCAGCTGCTGTGAGGGATTTTTTTCAGTGTAGGTGAATTTTGGCACCCCCTTGTGGACAAAACAGTACCTGGTATGAGTTTTTCCTTCTTTAAGTTATGTTATTTTTATTTTGGGGGGCAAAAATCTCTGTCTTTGAACTAGTAAATGCAATACTACGATTGTGGAAAATGTTAAAAAAAAAAAAATCTTTTCATATTTATTAAGTAGTGTTTGATGCCTACTTCCATCACCATTTTAGACCTTTAAAATAACCACAAAGAAGTTATCAAATGTGATACTGATTATGTGTTTGGCTGAAGAAGCCCTTCAAAGAACACCAGTTTTAATTTTAGGCATTTTCATGCATGGCTAAAAATCCCTTACAGTAGCTTTAATGTCTTGTTAAATAGAGTTGCACGCATTGATTAAAGCAATGAATAACACAGAGAGCTTGGAACCACATGATCTTTGAAAATGCTGCATGAATTAAAAATTTCTGTGAGCTCTCACCATCACATGAGTCTGCTTCAGAGTGAGAATCATCCTAAATTATCAGAAGTAACCTGTGGTTCCCTGAGCGATGTAAGAAGATACATATTTCAGAGAGCCTGCAGGCATTTACACATCCCCGCGATTAATCTGCAGTACAGATTTGCTTCCCTTCCTTCAATCAAAGGAGTTGCATTTCACACTCGCTCTCTCATCTACGGCAAGAGACGACACAACAGGGTAATTCACCTTATCTCTGGCCAGGTTTCTGCAATCCAATAACACACTTTCCTATTGCCTTTTGAAGACAGGTTTCCCTGTCGAGCACAGCCAGGAGTTGGCTTTGTGTGGCGTAGAAATGCGTAACAATGGCGCTCACTATGGAGGTGTAATTGACAAATTTAGAGGACGGTGGAAGCGTAGCCTTCAAAGCTGAGTGTCTTCTGATCATACCCTAAACTAACAACCTTTTTTTTTTTAACAAACCCCCTCCCTTAAAGTGAAATGATTTGATTCCTGACCTATGTGTTAAGCTGCTGTTTCCTTTTCGAGAGCATTTTCAAGAACTGTAAAGAATATAGTGTGCTTTGCTAACAGGTGCCCCCACCTCCTTCCACCCACAATCAGCACCATTACCACCACCAGCTCAAGGTGAAACCCTGATAATTGGTCATATGGGATGGGGGCTGATACTGCTCTGGCAAAGCCACTTGGTGTGTCACTGAACGCTACCAATGATGAAGCCTCTGCCATCTGCCCTGCTTTTCCCACTGTTAAGCACATTTCAACGGAGATTATTATCGCCTCTAATTTGTGACACACTATTTTAGCGTGTGTGTAGTGTCAGGGTTGAAGTTGCGGGTGAACTAATCACTCACTTATTGCACCAAGATGAAGAACGTTTCATTGATGTATAGCAGGGTAATTGTTCGACTTCTCTTAATGTTTTTTTGTATCCCTGTTAGCACCCTTGCCATGCTTTGTTCCTTGAGTTATGGGGTTCAACAGGCAACCATATGGACACTAAATGTGCTTCCTGTCACCACAAAACTCTCCTACACTTTACTAGCGCTGTGCTTTCTTAATCATGAGCGCCATTATCATTATCGTTGATGTAGCATTTTGTTTTGGTCGTTAGACTCGGGGCTTTGCATGATTAAAAATAAAATATATGGCACGGTGCAATCTGCGGCGTCTGTTGTGCCTGCCGACTGCAGCAGTTCTGCCGGCATTGTTATTGCTCTCATCAAACCCTACAAATGTATATTTCAGACATAATGCCTCTGCTGCAAGATCGCAGTCACATGGCGGGTTTTATCATCCGCTTGGTAAAGCCGTGTATGAATATTTTATAAAGTCAATAGTATTTTGTTACACCTTAGAAGACATTGTGTAAAGCTGGTTTTACAGCACCAATGATGTCGGTGATGTCACCTGCCGAGTGATGCCTATCACGCACTTTCAGAGTGATGTGATCGTTTCAACACTGCACTGCAGTCCCCTTTTCCCTTCTCTTACACCTTCTTCACTTCTTTTAGGAAGTTTGATTATATTCTAAAAACCCAAAAAGGGAACCCCCTACCGTTCCTCTCGGAGATCCTGAAAAAATATCAAGCTTGAGATACTCAAAGACGACAAAGTAGCTTCATAAACAATACATTCAAAACATTCTAAAATATCTAAAACATTTCTATTAGAGCATATAAATAATGTAAGTAAGCAGATTTCTGCCAGTTAAACATAAAAAAACAAAAACTGGCTTTGCAAAGATATTTTAAAGCCATTAATGAGACAAAATTTTTGGATAAAAGTCAAATAATGAGATTAAAAATTGCAATTCTAATCTTAGCTTTGACTTTTTTCTTCATAATTTTCACTGTATGATCTCAAAAATTGGCTGTCATTTTTGAATTCTGACCTTTTCAAATTAAAACATTTTATCGCAAACTTTTAACTTCTTATTAGAGTGATTGACTCCTGACTTTTTATCTAAAAAATTTCAATCTTATATCTCCATAAATTATTTTCTTTTCTCAAAATTTTGACTTCTATTTTATTATTTTGACACTTTCTCAAAAATTTGACTTTTTGTGCATAACTGACTGTATTGTCTTGAAATCATGACTTTTTAGTTTAAAATATTACCTTAATATCTCCTTATTTGACATTGTATCTCGAATATTTTGACTTATCTCATAATTTTGATGTTATCAACTAATAATTTTGAATTTATATCTCAGAAACTTGAATTTTCATCTCAAAATTTCACCTTTTTATTTTATATATTTGACTTTGAGTTCATGGTATCAGAATAACGCCAGTAGCTCGGTGCAGTGCTTTATTATATATTAATGCTCTGTAGAACAAGCTGAGAAAAACCTTGACATTTTGGGGCATTTTATAAAATCCCCCTGACATAACTTTACGACCAAAAGGAAGACGTGTCTGGGCAAAAGAGGATGTATGGTCACTCTGTTTTAGGCATTCTCATCTTCCATTAAACCCTCCCCACTCTCCCCTGTGTTTCATCACACAGGGGTTTCTTTGTGGCAGTTCTTAGAGCTCCATAAAGCCAGGAAGACGGGGAAATTAAAATATCAAACTCAAACAGAACAGCCACACTGACAGGATTATGGCAGAGAAATGTCCACTCGTGGATGAAGGAAGCGAACACCCGCGAATAAGACTGAGTGGGGAAAGCCACAATTCTCTTATCCAGAGCAGCTGACTGCATGAAAAAGCAAGTGCTAATATTAAAAGCAGCTTCTCCTGCTATTTCAGCTCACTATCTTCAATCTTGCATCACTTTCCCACACATTCAAGTGGAGGTCTGTATTATGGAGACACATTTCTTGTATGAGGCTACATAAGCTCATATTTTTATGATAGGATGTCAAGAGAGTGTTCTCGGAAATGATTGTCTGCTTAAATAATGGTGCATCTCGCACTTGTTGAAATAACGGCCTTAAAAGAAAGATAAGCAAAAGCTATAATGAGGTGTCATCACCACCAGTCACCATGTCTACATGTACACGTATCCAGCCAATGACATCAGAGAGAGAATCAGAAATACTTCACTGATCCCAGAGGGGAAATTGCTTTTTAGTTACGTAAATGAAAAAGTGCTGAAATTCTTGAAAAGTACCAAAATAGGTAATAGTTTCATGTGAAACTGAAATATAATCACAAGATACATATAAAGTAAGTACAATTTACTCGGAAATAAACATTTATTTTTTAAATGATACAACTTATGGGTTCCGGTATAATATGTATATGAAAATAGGACACAATGTGGAAGTGCTAAAATCTGCTTTTCATTGACTGTCAGTTCGAGTACTGGAAGTTAAGTTTACTCCTCAAGTGAAGAATACAAATGGAAAAGGAGACAGAATAATCTGCTTGGCAAAGCTCACTCAACCCTGCTATCCGTTAGCATGCAGTTATAAGTCAATATGGAAACAACTGTAGCTACAAGTCCAGCATGCACTTCAACATCTCCCACTCTTCAGTAAATTAGACTGGGAAACTCAAATGCAGAAAAAGATTGAAGCAGTATCATTTGCTCAGCCAGAACATTAACACTCTGCTTCTTCGTTAGCATGTTGTGAATCAATGTGGCAACAACTTAAACATTAGCATACAGTTTAATACATCTGTCTTTAGGAAACTAGTTTTACATTTTAAGTACAGGACCCAAATCCAGAAAATGACTGTCAAATTGCTAATTAGCCCAGAATTTCTGCCTTTCGTTAACATGTAGCACTGAGTGTGTGTGTAGCGGCGAGTGTGAGTATCTTATGGAAAAGTGAGTTGCCACAACAGAGAGTCACAACCATCAGCATCTCTTAGGGTTTAGGGAACAAGTTTACGGCTCTAGTGGAGAACCCTGAAGCAGAAAAAGACAGAAAGCTAAGTTAGCATACAGCAGAGCTACAACTGTAGCCACAACAGGGGGGAACACACACCTTAGCATACACCTTTACATCAGACCAGACTCAATGCAACTACTTTCTGCTCGATTGCAGAACCCAAACACAGAAAATGACTGACATGGCTGATTAGCCAAGTTTGTTGTATTCTACTTTTCGTTAGCATGAAAGAGAGAATCATCATGGAAACAGCTGTTGACAAAAACAAGTAGACACAAGCCCTCGTGCTCGCCCTAATATATCTGTATTTATGAAACTTGTTTGCTGTTGAAGTGCAGAACCCAAAAGCAGAAAACAAAGATCCAACTATCCAGGTTAGAATCTGCTTTTTTGTTAGCATGAATGTGAAAACAATCAGCAGCAAGCACTGACAAATCAGTCAGTCTTCTAGAAACTAGTTTTGCAGTTCAAATGCAGGACCCAAATGCAGGACAAGACGGAGTAACAACTCCAAGAGCTCTTAACTTCTCTCATTTGTGTTTCGTTAGCATGGAGCACTTAGCCCAGGGATGTCCAAACTACGGCCCGGGGGCCAATTGTGGCCCACCGACTATTTTCAAACGGCCCTCAGCTCTCATCTTACCACATGTTAGTTTTGTCTTTTAAATTAATCATGTTCTAACTATTTAAATTTACAGTTTCTGTCAAGTGCTTGAAATAATTCTTAATATATCTGGTAACGTTTCACAAAGATTTGGACTGTGCATAGGCAACTCTGTAAAGCTAAAGCTCTGTACAATCTGTAAAAACTCAACAACTTTTGCAGCTGATCTTTAATTGCGTTTGGCATGATGCAAAATGCGTTTCATGAATTGTTTAGAATTAAAAGAAAGGAAAAAAAACACACGAGAGGACCAAAAAACTGAATTAAAGATATGAAATGGTCAAAAAAAGACAAAAGTCGAAGCATAAAATAGTTCAGAATGCAGGATCAGAGATATTTGGGGTTTAAAATGTTTTCATAATTGTCATATAAACAAACGTGATACAGTCCAGATCCTGATCCTGTCATAAAACTGTTGCATATTTTTCCCAGGTTTGGTTTTATCTCAAAGGTCAAGCATGTTTGACTCAACCATTTTCTTTGTTTGCTTTTTTCCAAAACCACCAATAAGAAACAGTTTTCCAATAGAGCGCTTATTTGTAACTTTTACTTTTAATAAACGTGTCTATAAGAGCCGCCGGCCCTTGGTCATTTTCACAGTTTCCAATACGGCCCTTTTGGGAAAAAGTTTGGACACCCCTGACTTAGCCACATGGAAACTATAGCCACAATTGTAAGACATGAGTTTAAACATGCACTTCTGTATATCTAATTTTACATGAATTAATCTAATGCACAAGTTTAGAGCCATAACATAGCAGAAAAAAAGTCAAATGCTCAGCCAAGTTTGCAACTCTCTTCATTTCGTTAGCATGCAGCTCATGTCTTCCTGTATTATTGCATTTATCAATGGAGACCGCTCTCCCAGGAAAGACAAGAGGATATGCAAACGACCCTTGACAGAGGGTATTTGATATGCTAAAGGGTCCTAATAAATGGTATTAGCCTGGCCTGGTGCTTTCCAGAATATGAATAAAATATGGTCTCAGAGAACAACAATATTCCATAACAGAAGAAAAAAAAGGTGAGAGGAGCCCAGACGCGCGAGGGAATTGTATAAAGCCAAACGAAACTACGAAAAACATCTTCAAAAACCCAGAAATCAGCACTTTATCTTGCTGTCGTCTGTGTGCTGGAGTTGGAAGCCGCACCACCATCCTCTGCATACAAATGTAGAATTACATTTCCCCAGACAATGGCAAACAGAGCCAGTAGAGCATGTTCTTAACACACTTACACATTCCCACAAATGCCCTTTGGATTCTAATATTTGTGCCCTAACCAGGTGTTGGAGGAGATAATGAAATCAAAACAGGATCTAAGCAAAAGCACCTTTTTCTGGGACTTAACCTAATACACAGGGAGAGAGTTTCCTGTAAGTGAAATTACAATGACGGCAAATGGAGAGCACCATTTGGTCACCTTTCGTCCCCGCCAGAAATTGGTTGCCCTTTCTTATCTCGAATGTTACGCGCCTTCTTGCCCCCACTACTCGACACGGAGTCCCTGTCAATAGAAAATTACCATGTAACACTTGCTTCTTTTGTCTGATTTAAGCAGAGGTTGGAAAGCCAGGGGCGATTGATCAGGAGAATATATCAATAGCACAACAATGGGACACTCAGCACTTTTCCAGAGAGGGGGGGGCATTTCCGTTTTAATTTGTGGGCTTCAAAGTCGAGAGCGTTCATTTAGATTCCTGCATTCGTCTCTACTCTAGCCATGAGAAAAAAAAATGCATCAGTTTTACATCCATGTCGTCAGGTGCAATGCACTTTGCTGTGTGTGCAATAGCAGGAAATTTTGATCTCGAGATCGATTGCTGACCTCTTGCTAATCAAGGTGCTCGGTAAATTGCACACAGAAGACAGAACATTCACTGCACTTTCCTTTGAAATGCAAACTGATTCCACTTCTATATTGTCTCCCTGAGTTCTGAGTAGTTGAACCGATGCTTACTTCCAAGCGAAACTCTGATTCAACAGTTTGACTTGAGAAGAATTCTGCAGTCAGCTCAGTCTAGCCTGTGGGACCTAGAATAAAATATGAGAGGATATGAAGGGCCTGATGTAACATTACCAGTCGCAGACAACATTCTTCTTGTATACACAACTTGACTCGAGCATTTGACCCACAATCTTTGAAAAATTCATTGCAGTCTAGCCACTTAAGATTCTGTACATTTTCTCTAAATGAACTAAGCCTCAAGGGAATCTGTTAGTGCTACATATAAGTGTAATGCACTAATACATAAAACAGAGCTAGGATATATACCTAAATATTTATGAGCAGGAACTTGTTCAATTTCCTTTGTATGGACAAAAACAAGGGTATGATAAGAGCTGACTTAACCATTCTGTGAATTCATCTCTTTCACTCCGATGTTTCCTCTCATCTTGTCGTATGATCTTGATCTGTGTGTAACTTATGGAGTTTCTGACATCCAGATTATTAACTTTTTATGCTACACTGGGTTGTTGGCGACCAGTTTGGCATTCATATGACATCCAGGTCACTTAAAAAACAAAACGTAACTGGTAAAACAATCACTCAAATGGTGATCACAACAACAGGGACATCCAACATGCTTGGGGGTCATTACATCACGTCCATAGCCCTCACCCTGAATATTCACTCTCCTTTCCACCAGAGGAATCCAGAGTTCAAACATATCAGAAGTGTTGTTTCATCAAAAGTGGTTAAATTTCTCCTGTAAAGCCCGTTGTTTGTCTGTCTGTTCTGTCCGTTCCCATACACAACAGCAGCTTCGCAGTCTTACAGCATTTCCTCCTCTATGTGGCTCCAGCAAGGCTAGGTGTGTTTATTTTACTGAAGGTTCTAGCTCCAAGACACAAGTTACGACATTTTTAAATGTAGAGATTTCATCCCAGGACAGCTTGTGAAAGACAACAAGTGCTCCCTGCTTGACTGACTAAGAGCGCAGGGTGGTTTTGCGTAATACCGCTATAAGGGGGTCGTTTGCTTTTAAACAGGCCTGTAAATCATTCTTACAGTGGCCAATCTCCTTCACATGAAGCCAGCTGTAGCCATTTAAATCACTGACGAGGCCTGTTCACATCCATGTGTGCAACAGCAGAAGTACAATTCAGGACTGGAAACTGCAATTTCATTATTCTAAGTGAGCCTTTCATGAAAAGAACAAAGTTGACTAAAAAGAGGACACTGAGCACTAACAAAGTTGCTTGTGTTTGCACAGAGTACAACTCTGCCTGGTGTTTGGTCACCTGAGACTAAAATGCCAACAAGGTTTTACCTAAAATTCATCCCAGTTGTAGATGAAAAAGGGCAGATGTGATGGTAGATGTCTTATGTCTGACATAAAGCATCTTGAAGTTCCTGATTTTAAAAAATGGGAATAAAAAATGAAGAGAAGACAGAGTTTCAGCTGCATTTAGCCTGATGTGGACTTTAGCCACAAAACATGACATTTTCTGACAGTAGAGACTTGAATCTTGAATCTTGAATCACTTATAAGCTTTGAAACATTGTATGTTATGTAGGCCAGAATTAGCTGGTGTGTAAGGGGTTAAAGCTGCTTAACAAAGTTAGGACAACCCTTTTTAGAATTATGCTCAAGGCCAACTTTCCAAACTGAATGCATTGTTATCTTGTTGACATCCTCTGATTTAAATATTTAAAAGCTCTCATCAACTGCTTAATAGAAGCATAAATTCTTTCCACTGCATTGTTACAGCTAAATTAGCGATGTTAATTTTTAATGTTATGATGTACTCCCAATGTGATTGGCTTTTTGTTTCGGCCTGAATTATAGGTCCAAGGAACATTAAGCTGCAAGTGTTCTGGGTTTTTTTTATACAAAGTACTATTAGGTTTAAGAATTGCCTGGTGTTACCAGTGGTATCCCATGCTGTGCAAAAATCCCTCTGCTGCACACCTTAAGCCTATGTCTGTGAAGTAAAGGCAGTGTAGTTATCCGTGAGCATCATAAAGCTGGAGGGCACCAGCTGTGCCAAATGAACCCCAGCTGATTTTGTCTTGAACAGGGGTAAGAGCAGTCACCTGTATACCTGCCTGGAACCTCAGGCAAGGGGTCCACTTCAGTGATCTGATGCACCATTGGGGGTCACGGATCACAGAATCCATGTTTTCTTTTCCGCCCTGCTGGTGGTTAAGATAGTATGGCGAGGCTGGGCCTGGCAGGGGCTCGGTAGGCATGAGGGGTTGTTCCCCTGTGTGCTTTAGGAGCCAGTAGCCTCATTAATTCCACCACCCACTGGGCAAGTCTGTACCATCACAGCGAGGGGTTTGGGTCCTTTTCAAATCTTGTCTCTTTATTTAGACATTTTGATTTCAGACCCACATATCACAAAGGTGAACAGCATAGTGTGTCTTAAAAACTTGAGAATAGCATTGCGAGATGGAGCATCTATGTTTTTTAGATGAGACATGAATGAAAAACATACTCTCATGGTATGCTGGGGAATAGACTTTAAAACTTCTTACTTTCATTTTCAACCTGCAGAGAAATAGAAATAGAAAAATAATACGATAGAGAGTGAGCTTAAGTGTCTTTAGTAGACATTCAAACCCAATTGTGTCAACTTTTGTGCATGTTATCAGGTCAAAACCACCAGAGTGTGTAAACTTTTCAACAAGGTCATTATGGTACTTTCTGTTGTCATTATGATTTATGAAGAGTTGTTTGTTAACCCCTTAACATTCCGGGTCATTTTAATGCAAATACCTGTAAAAAAGACCTCCCCAAATTAAAATTGATGCTGTTATTGACCCATATTGAGTTCATACCTGATTTTACCAGAAGAAATGAATAAAACAGCCCGAGCTGATCTCAAGTTGGGAAGACTTTACTGCAGCATTTGTACTTTTGAGAACCTAACGTGTTGTGGACCTACTTATTTTACCGAATTATATTCACTGGATCTCTACGGACAGAATGAGACCAATCTGGAGGAGGTTTACCGATGTATGAGCTGCAGAGAGCCTTCAAAAGTAAGAAAAGTCGAACTTTGACATTTTGCTTTACTGTAAAAAAAAGCTCTTTGTGTCAACACTGCGGTTGCTGCATGTAAAAAACCTTTGCATCATCGGAAAGAGGAGACTCTCACATTTTGATATGCATATTGTCGGGGAATGTCATTGATACGCATGCGCACACGGCCATAATGTTTTTCGACGGTAGTCATGTCCCGGGACCGGGTAGGAATGTTGAGGAGTTTTAATAAATGTCTTCACCCAACCACTAACCATGGGTGACAGAAAGGATTTTGTGTTATCATTCATATTTTCTGAGAAAAGGCCAAAAATCAGAAACTCTGTGAGAGGGTGTAAACTTTTGGGCATAACTGTATTGACAACATAAAACAGGGACTTGGACCAACTCTTGGACCAAATAGGTTAACATTCCTTGCTTTTATTACCATGTGACTCTGCAATCATTTTCGTACTGATGTCCCACAGAGGGGTTCATACTTTTAGTGCCATTAATGAAATCTTTAGATTTTGGATCATTTTGGATTTTGATTTTCCCTGACAACTATCAAACTCAAACAGCTACCTGATATATTCTGTTCAATTGGAAGTCAAGTTGGCCTCAAGATAAAACAAAAACTCATTTGGATTTAGGATTGTCTGTTCTGTAACTTTTAATGAGAGACTTAGTACAAAAAACTGAAACCAACTGGAATCTGTTCATTGTTTCTTCAGACTTCATCAGTCAGTGTTAGCTAAATGGCTAAAAGATAACTGCTGTAATCATGACAGACGTCCCCGATGGGATCCATACATTAGAAAAAAAAGATCTCATCATACTTTATTTTGGCGATTTGGCTCATGTCCATAAAAAACTTGAGTAAATTAACACCCAGTTTCCTTAAGCAATTCAGCAGCATTCAACATTCAGCATCAGCACTCACGCACACACACATATTCACACTTACCTTCCTCAAGGGCATGAACAATAGCACACAGGAGAGCGGGGTGTGCGTAGCACTGTGGCATATTGCTGGGACTAATTTACCAGTGGCGAGGGGAAGTGCTGAGTGGACACAGCTCAGCGGCTGATGCGGGGCCAGGGCTGGGGCCCCTCGGCGACAGACAGACACCGCCAAGGAGCTGAGGCAGCGGAAAAGTCCACCACACAAACACTGAAACACACGTTCGCACATACTCCTTTATTCTCTTTCACACTCTCGTCTTTCACTCCTTAATCAAGGGAAGGCGGGTGCATGTCAAGGATATGCCACCCTCAGGTGCCAGCTGCAGCTCCCGTCGATCCGTGTACTTTCTTTTGTTGTTTTTCTGTACTTTTTTTCTTCTTTGGCATCTGTCGCCTTGCTTCTTGTGCATGTCCATGCTGTGTCCCCGTCAATGACAAGGGCATCCCATGGCGCCAGATGGACCTCCAACCTCGCCAACATACACTTCATAAAAGTTGATACCATCACAGTTTTGAAAAACAAATCTTGTTTTTCACCCCTCACAACTTTACAGAGAGACACTCTGCTCATGCTGTGAATTTTTAGGAGCATAGACTTTCCAGCTCAGGTAACCAGAGACGATATGAAAACCATCTAAAAATCAAAGTATTAACTTGAAACAGCTTATTTAAACTGAGGTTTACACTTTTGTACACTGTTGATTATTCAACAGAGAGAAAACCATTCACTAAAGGTATAAAATGATAGTTATAGGAAGTTAAATATCCAACCTTCACCCCTAACAAGGACCCTTGCTGTCTGCTGTACCACTGTTCAAGATTCAGCACCATGGACAGCAACACTTACTTGTCAGCCAGGCCTGAAAGAAATAACTATTTACTTTCCAGTTGTGAAACATTGTGTTTACTCCATCCGTTTTACTTGAGTGTACGAACACTGTGTCCATTTTATAGGCAGAAAAATATAGAGGCTTAAAAATCCTTGTGGACCAATAAAGAAAGTCTTGCAGTCATGATACGGTATTGAAGAGACTGAGGTGCATCATGTTGCACTGAGTGGCACAGAATTGTCAGGTTTTTTGAATGAGGAGGGAAAAAAGGAGTTATGACTCACTCTTGAGAGGATTATTTTGTAAAGTACATGTAGTTAAGTGAATATATAATCCAATGCATCCAATCATATAACCATTTATTCATTCTTTAAGCATCCTTACTCAACTATTCATTTATAGACAGCTCATCAATTCATCTCCAATTTCTTTGTATGTCCATTCAGCAATTTATCCAACCATCTTTCCAAACTCCTCTTATCTATTTTTCAGATCATTCATCCTACCATCAATTCAGTAACCCAGCCATCCACTGTAGCATCTGCCATCCAACCATCTGTCAAACGTCCAATAGTTTACCAAACCATACTAGAAACCATCCATTCAGTCATTCCTCTAAACATCCATCCAAAAGGCCACCCATCCAACCATCTATCTATTATCTAACCACTCGCTAATTAATCCATCCAACCACCTAATCAGTAATACGACACTCAAGCGTCCATCTATCCAATCATTTATCCATCTGTCTGTCTAATATCCTTCCATCTATCCACCAACCAAGCATCCATCCACCGGTCCAACCAACTGACAATCCATCCATCCATCTATTCAGTATCCCCCCCATTCATCCACCAACCATCCAGCCATCCACCTGTCCAACCAACTAACAATCCATCAATTCATCCATCCATCCATCCATCCGTCTATTCAGTATCCACCCATCCATCCACCAACTAAGCATCCATCCACTGGTCCAATGAACTGACAATCCATCCATTCATCCATCCATCCATCCATCCATCTGTTCAGTATCCCTCCATTCATCCACCAACCAATCATCCACCCACTGCTCCAACCAACTGACAATCCATCCATCTGTCTATTCAGTATCCCTCCATTCATCCACCAACCAAGCATGCAGCTGTCCATCTATTGGTCCATCCATCTGGCCATCTATCCAATTGTCCATCCATCCATCCTACAATCCAATCTTAAAAATATCTTTTCTCAAACCAAACAAACCATTTACTCAACCATCCATCCTTTGTCCACCCTTTGTCCATCTATCTTCCCAGCTGGCAGAGCTGAGTGAAAGAAAATGGTTCTGTTTTAGTTTTGTTTGCAGCATTTTTTATGAACTGTATATCCTTCAACAAATGCCAACATTATGACACTTTGTGACTGATTGTTCGAATATCTTAATTTTTCCCCAATACTGACACAACAGCCAAGTTGTTTTGTTAAACTAACTTAATTAGCTGTGGTGTCCCATCTGTTTGGGGAACTGAAAGATTTCAGTAGATACAAAACCCTGAATTAAGTAATGAAAAAACTTTTGCAAACCTTTTGATTGTTATACAGTTGGAATACATACAAGAAAATGAACATTTTTTTGTAAAATTCTGCAAAAGCACGTAGTGAAACGCCCTTAAAACTGAAAAGTTTGTCTTCTTGTTTGAGTTTAATTCATGATATGAAGATGTAATAGGGGAACTCGTGAGACTCTCGATGAATAAACCCCCTTATACTTGACAAACACATCAGAGATAACTCCACCAGGCATAATGTCACTCTCTGTGACTGACAGTTAGACGTATTTCTTAAAGAAATGACATGACACAATGATTGCAGACACTTGTAGCGAATTCTAAAGCAAACTCACCGACTCCCATCCCACAAAAGGGAACTTCTGTGTTTGATTTTCGTCGCAGATGTGGTGACTTGGCTCAACTTTTCTCTGTCATCAAACAAAAAGTGAGGCACAATGAGATCTTTGCTGAAGGCAAATAGTGAGAATTACACCCTGAGCTGACAATACTGAATCTGCTGGGCTAATTTACAAAAAGTTCAACACAGAATCTATTTTGTATTCAACATTCATTTGTCACAATGTAACAGTGACTCAGCGAGAGCACAAATCCTCCTAAAAACTATACCTTTCTGATGCCATTATCATACCATATCATGATAAGCACAACAGGAGGCATTATTTAATAGAAAAACCGTTCATGATCATGTCATTTAATCTCTCTAAGTGTCTAGCCGTCGTTTGATGCAAACAGCGATGCGACCCTGCTTTGGCATCATGTCGCTCGCTTGTCTTTATCATCTCTGTGTGCCGTTGTGTCCCACGCTGAGCCTGTAATCGCAGCCAATCCTTGACCAAAAAGACCTCGCATACCAATCAGCTCTTTAAACTCAGATGCAGCATGTTGCTTTTTTCGCATTTTGAGTCATATATCCCGTAATTGTTGAAAGGCCCTCCCCTGGCGTGAGCTGTTGCTCTCTGAATAGTTAGAAAAAGATTCCCGCTGTCACTGCCATGATAAAGCATGGTAAGAAAAATGTAAAAGAGGCTCTGCAGGTAGATTAAGCCTAAACACAGCTTTAATTAGTTATGAAATAGATAGTTTCAGGTCAGGATGTTCTGTACCGCTTGCCAGCAGGGGTCTAGGGGATTTCAGCTCAGCGAGGTGTACGGTATAGATCCTAGAAACATGAGGTACTCGGAAAAAAGGCACTAAGGGCCTGCCGCAAGCATCGTTGGTCTTGAGGCAGCGAGCAGCTCCTGCCTGTAGAAGCTCAGGGGAGAGTTCTGATTCCTGCCTCCCACCTTAAAGCTTCTGCTTACACAAACCTGTATAAACCCCGTACATCAGCAGAGGATTTTTATTCCACTCCCTACAACACTTTGGCCTTCTTTTTTCTCCAACATGCTCTTGATTATATAATCTCTGGAAGTAGACTAAAAAAATGTACTTGAAGTATCTACAGTGTGAAAGGACAGGGGCTGGTTCCACCACTTATTATTCTGCTTGTCTGAAACAAATTTAAAAACACGAGTTGGATGCAGATATTTTAAATGTCCTGCAAAATTTTTGCAAAACATAAAGGAGATACACATTGTCCTTTTTTTAATCGTTGACTTTGAAATTAAGTCCTACAGAATGCATCCTTGTTTGGTTGTAGGTATGTATACGCCGTCAATCACCAAAATTGTTTTTTTCTTTCTTTTTAGGCTAAAATACCTGTTGGTCTAAAATTGGTGAAAATTAATCAGATGTACACAAGAACAAAGAACAAAAACAAAAACAGCTCAAAACCTAAAACATGACAAGTAAAGGGGATAAATGTTAAAACATTAAAAAAAAAAAAAAAAAGATTAAAAATAAAGGAATGAAATATGTCTGAAACACCAGATAAAACCTTAACTAAAAGCTCTACAATCAAGGTAGGTTTTGAGCTGTTTTTTTTTTTAAATGTTATGTTGTATGTAGAACCAGTGCTGCACAATATAGTGATTTTGTTGCAATATAAAGCAACTTTTCAGACTTGCCTTTGTTGAAAGTAGTACATTAGCAATAACTCCTGGTCAGTCATCATGTTTGTTTTTAAGTTTGTTGTTCTCATATAACTTTTAACTCTCGGCTGCCCCCTGGTGGCTGTATTTGTTAACGGCAAAGCCAAGAGAAAGGACGCCTGAATGTATGTGAGCAGTGACGGTAACATTGTTTGAAAGGGATGAGTACAGTTTTGCATTGAGGGGGTAGAAATGGGCCCCAACTCTACTCAACAAACGGAAAGCACTGCTATTGGCATTCCAAATTACTCACAGGTGGACAAGTTCTCGTTGCTCATTTGCTTGCTCAACAGTCCCTGCCAGCTTTTTTGGGCCACTTTTTCCAGTCCTAAGCACAGATATAGGAAGAGGGTTGATATTTTGACCCCCAAAAAATAAATTAATTAAAGAAAGTTTGTTTGTATTTCTGTACGTTTGCTGTGATTTTTACTCACTTTTAGTCTCTCCCATGACATACATGCATATCATCAAATGGACATTATGCAAACTAGGTGATGACATCATTAAGTGACATCCAATAGCTACTACCCTTACTGAAGAGTTGGTAACACTATGTAGAACTAAAGCATTAAAGCAATATTAAGTGGAGTCGTACTGTTATACCAAATATTGGCACAGCCTTGATTATAAAGTCATTAAAAATGGATCATTTTCACTGAGGGTTCGTTAAAGTAGAGAGAAAAAATGAGCGCAAAACAACTGTTTTTAGCAGCGTACCAAGGGTCACAGTAACAGCAAAAATAAGTTTTGATTCATCCAGAGGATAGTTTTACAAACAGAATTGTTTTTGTCTCTCTCTAACTTCACAGAAACTCAGAAAAATGTGCCATCTTTTACTATTAAAAAAGCAGGCATGAATTATTCATGTGTTTTTGCCGTTGGTAAATTAAAACAAATTCACTGTTTGTTCTTCTGTTGTTGACACACACAACTCCTTCTGTTCCTGTAAATCCACAGCGCTGCCTTCTGATAAAAAGACTTTCATCTACTGTATTTATGTCTTTGCCTTTTTGATTCCCAGAAAGGATTAGAAAAAGAAGAGCGCAGGCTGCCACAAATATGGCCAAGTGGCCTGGTAGGAAATCCCTCACCGCCCTTTGGAAGTTCAACTTTTAAAAAATCACTGGATAATTCCACAACACACCAGCAGTTACTTTGATAAATAGACACTGAGTCTGTCTCTCGCTGGTCATCTGAGGCGAATTCACATCATTATCCGGCACAATCATTGCTTAACAGTCCATAGACTTCACATTGATCAAACAGCACAAAGCTGCAGCTCCACTTGTTAGTCACAAACCGCCACCCAGGGGGATCTACCTCTGGGAGTCCGCAGCCCTCAGGGTGAAATGCTCAGCAACATTTGGCACAGCACATTTTCTGTCCCGACAAACTCACATTGTGGCAGTTTGTGTGAGCGGCCGCTGTCTAAAAAATGAGGATCAGTAGACTTATTTGCTTGCATCTAAAATTAATTGCTTCACATTTACACGGTGACCTACTGGCAAAGTGGCGTCGTCAGCGAGTTTCAGCTGCGGCCCCCCTCGTGGGACTTCACATGGGTGGAAGCATCCTGGCCAAAACCCTCAAACACAGAGTCTTAACCTTTTCCTTTGGGGAACAGGCTGCTGCTGAATGCACAAAAGTGGCTTGACATTAAGGAGACTGAAACTGCTGGCATCAGAGGAGGAGGAGGATGGGGGGGCTGGGAATCGCAGTATGAGGACCTTTACCCGAGGAGTGTGTCAGCAGAAGTTCTTAAGTGTATAGCCTACGCCCGGTAGGTCGGGGAAAATTCAACGCGCTCTCTTTCTCAAACCGGATAAAAAGGTTGGATACAAGCTGTGAGAGTGCAGGTGGCAGCGACCAATACAAATCTGTATCACGTCACCAGCACATACTGCTCCTGTACGTGGGGAAAAATAAACAATTTTCCAATCAAGACTTGAAAAAGTGAATCAAATTTTCATCTTTTGTAACTGATCCAAACGATAACATGAATTGAAAATGATTCACATAGTTTTCATCAAAATTGCTTAGTGGGAACTGAAATGCCAGAGAAAGATGCTTTATAATTCCAATAAATGAAAAAAAATAGCAGTATTATGCTCTAACACTCTTTTCAAACATCAAAAGGGTTTTTCTGGGATACATTTAAAGAAAAGAAATGTTAAGAATATGTGAGGCAAATGCACTATATGAATCTAAAAAGACAGTTCAAGGTGAACATCACAGAGGATACTGAAAATTCTACACTGGTTTTTAATGAATGGGCCTCCTTCAATAACTAGAGGCAGGCATTTCCTTTCAGTAAATGCAGGTTGAAATGCTGAGCATCACATTTCAACACTCTCTCTTCTCCTTGCAGGAAAACCTCAGTGTTTAAATGCAGAGCCCCATTTCAACATTTAGCGCTTTCTTGCAGGAAAGGCCCTTAATAAAAGGACAACATTAAAGCTCCAATAAGGAATTTTAGCTGCAGTTGAAAAGAGAGCAACCATGTTTTTACAGTCTATTATTCGAAGTGATAAATCTTGAAACAGGGGCTCGAATGTTTGATCAAAACGGAAATTTCTTGCAACCAAGTTCAGAGCTGGGCGTTCTGTACTTTTTATGTTGTTTTAATATTTCAGTGTAGGTTCGTTAACAAGTGACATCACAAATTGAGCAAGTGTCATGTCCCACTCACAAAATTCTTACCTCACTTTTTGAGCAAATCCTTCAGAGCAGCTTACAGACTACCATGTTTCCATCAACTTAAGTCACATTTGCAAAGTTGCTAGCTTGAAACTGCTGAGTCACTGGCCTTAGTTTGCTGCCTGTTTACTAGCTAAAAACAACCATTGTCATAAAACTTGAAGCTCTGCTCTGTTTTGTTTGGTTAAAAAAACAACTTCCCCTTACATTAGATTGTACTTAAACATCTGTAATATACTATATACTATAATATAACCTTTTTCTTGTTTTGGGCAGTTAGCTGCTGGTTAGCCTGTACTAGATCTACTTTGTTACCTTTTTTAGGGCTTATTAAATATAATTTACTATTGCAAATAAAACAGTGGAAGGTTCAAACTCTAATAGTCTGATACTTTCTTTCTTACACTGTTTCTTGAAGATTTAGATAAGTTATTCTTTTTCCCTCCGCAAAGGGAGCTCGAAGTCTCAAGCTGCTCCTTCACTGGCTGATTTATGTGTTTGCAAAATAAATGCTAACAAATTATTTTTTTTTCAGTTACAGCTACAAAAGCCTAGCAAAGCACTTTTTAAGCAGCAGATACAGAACTCCTGAGAATGCTAACGTAACATTTTTGAAAACAGGTTGCCGGCATATGTTCCTCTTTTGAATGGAGGTGCAGTACTGTAGAAGTAAGCCCCTTTTTTTTTTTTTTTTCGTGCTACATGAGGTGAGTTCTGTAATTATTCCATGCTGTCACGCTTCTAGCAACAGTTGGATTCATAGCTTGGTGCCAAGGGACTGAGCAGCATCTGGAGTTCCTCATTTGTATCTTGGTCAGCTCCTCCTTCAAATGCCGGTCAGCTATTTCAGTAGCCTTGGAAGCTAATTTTAACTAATTAGTGCTTAATCCGTGTTGTGCCTTAAAAACTGAATCTGTCAGGGTTGTTTTGTTGCTTTCCATTCAGAGTGAAAAGCGTCAACACATGCACACAGGCACTCAAATGTACACACACACATTGGTACAGCAGTACATTGGCTATCCTGCTCACACAGGAGTGTGCTCAGTGGAACACTTTGAACCAGTACAGCATCATTAGCGCGCTAGGTTGCCAGAGGCTATGGGAAAGGGCTACCGCACACAGCTCAGGCAGCTCGCAGTGTCTTCTGCAAAGCCCATGAGGTTCATTACTGAAACACAGGCTCCAGTAGCCAGCACAATGTGAACCAGAAGAAAGTTATCATGACAATGATTCAACAGCTTGTATATTTCACTCAAAAGGGATTTCCTCGCCTTGGCTCGCTTTCCTCAGGCTCATTTCGGGAAACAGCAGGAGAGAATCTGGCGGTTTTATGTCATTATGTTAAAAGGAAAGCAACCGCTGGATATAAGCAAAATCGACATTTTGTTTTAAATTGGCACGCAGCCCCAAGCGAAACATATTTGTAGGGAAATTTATACACAGAATGTGCCACAGAGGTAGAAATTAGCACTCATTACTACACATATTTACTAAGGGTGTCTCAGAGTGGGGGTCACAAAACATTGGCATGGGGGTTGCAAAATACCTTCCAGTGTCAGAATCTTACTAGGATTCCTAATTTCATGACATATCATACTATTGTAAACAAAAGTAGTGATTTAAATGTTTTATCATTGGTGGTAAAACTATGTCTAGTGGGATTTTATTAAACTCCTTGTAATAAAGTGCTGCATTGGGCTACTGGTATCATTCTAATGCACCAACCTGTCAAGATGTTCAGCATGTAGGAAAACGTGCTCTGACTGTCTTAACTACACTCTCAGACAAAAAACTGCTTAAGTGGAAATGCAGTTTTACAAACAAGCTGCAGACGTACAGTGGTACCCCTCTTTTCCTTACTGTTGTGACCAGTGGAAGGTACAGTATACAGTCTGCAATAGATATAATAGGAATATTTGTGTTTTTATGTAAATGTGGTGAGACATTATAGTGGAAGCCCATTTTCACCAAAAAATTAAAATGCAAAAAAAAAAAAAAAAAAAAAAAAAAGCCTTTGTTGAGAATTTGTTTTTTGGCCCATATTAAGTCAAAATTTTCGATTAAATGTCAATATTCTCAGGGAAACAGTCAAAATACTGAGAAAAAGGTCTAAATTTTGAGATTTACAGACAATATTTTGAGAAATGTCAACATCTGAGATAAAAAGTCTAAATATTGGTATAAATGGTCAAATAATTTTTTTTAAAGTCTAAATTTCAAGGTAAGTTAAAATTGGATGATTAATTCAAAAATAATTCAAAATTTGTGATAATCATGTCCAAATTGATGAGAAAAAAGTCATAATTTTTAAATAATTGAGTCTAATTTTTAAATGAAAAGTCAATTTTTTCAAATAAATCAAGTTTAAATTGTCGGATAATGTCATCAATTTTTGAATAATAATAAATTGTAAAATAATAAAGTCATTTTCAAAGTATCAGTCAAAAATCTGAGATCAGACAAAATTATTATTAAGTCAATTTCGACATATTGAAGTCAAAATATTTAGGGGAAAATTTAAGACAAAATGTTAAAGTTTTGAAATTAAAAGTCAAAGTCTAGAGATTGAAGTAAAAAATTCTGACTTTTTATTTCATTCATTTTACTTCTCATCTCAAAATTTTGATTCAATATGGGCAAAGAAAATGTCAACCAAGCCAGTTTTTTCATTCTTATATTCTTAACTGGCAGAAATGAGCTTCTGTACACTATATATGTTTACCTTTCACTTTTTCTTTTTGAGGTTTGGAGTGTGCTCACCCAACATAAAAGCTCCAAATCGACCAACCAGGATGAAGGTGGTATCACTGTTATAAGGGTCATCGGCCTCTGTCACTACTTTTTAAAGGGGTGAAAAATTCTGGACTCTCAGTGTAAGACACACTGATAGTTCAGTGTTCTCCGAGTCTTCATCTCCTGACGCTGATGGCTGGTAAAATTACACTGGGATATCATTATCTCAAGGCATTTGCTGACCTTGACGGTGCCTGAACCACAGCTCCCCTCGACTCCTCTTTCGAATACGGCAGCGAGAACAAACACGATGCCTAATCCGTGCTGAAGTCAGCGCTCTCAAGTGATGAAACGCCAAAGCAGAGTTCCACCGCCAAAAAAATCTGTTCAACCCTCTTCTTTCTCTTCTTCTTCTTCTCTCTTACCCTTTTTATCACCTTCTTTATTTTCTCTCCTCTCTCACCGCCCTCCCACCTCAAGAATGGTGTCATTTCACTTGTGGAAAAGTGCTGTCAGCGCTTGTCTCAAAGTGCTGTGAAATTTCAGAAAGTCTATCCAAGTTACCCTACACTTGTCAACTCTAAGTGGTACATATCCGGTATAGTGCAGTCTGAGAAAGTCTAAAAACTACCGCTAATGGGGCTTCAGCGGATTTTGCAGTGTCCAATATCCAAAAACTCAAAATGTAAATTGAGACTTGGTGCAACTTTATACCAGTGAATGGGCAGAACTCTTTGGCTAAATCATCCATGATAAGGTTTTTTGGGGGTCTTATTGTCTTTTTTTGTCTTTTCTTCATGTGCCGTGGTTTGAGAGAAAAGATTTATTTTGGTCTATGGAAAACATTAATTTTAGAGAGTATTTCAAAGCCTTTTTTTCAACTTAATTGCATGTCACAGTATCAAATAAATAGAAAACCAAATTCCATAGACCTGTAGTCAGCTTTGGTGTGTTTCCACCAAGTGGTTTGGTACAGTTTATTTCAATTTGGTGTATTTTGGTACTCAGTCAAACTCCTGGAGCCCTTCAAACAAGGTGTGTTAAAATCCCGAAAATGCAAGGATCAGTGATTCTTCTCCCTTCAAGCAGTGCACAGATCTGTTGATACCACAAGGTATTGCCTTTGTTCTGACTAAATTTGATTTAAAAAAAATGGTATAAACGTTCTTCCAGAATGCTTTGATAGCAGTCATGTTCCGAATATTTACTTTATACAAAAAGGTATCTTGCACAGACTTTTATTTGGGGTACTTCCATTAGTAAAATAATAATTGCCTCCTGTGTAGTACAATGTAAAACCACTTGGGTGAAATATAGATTTAAAGTGTTAATAATACTTGTTGCCAAAGTTGCCTTTATCGCTCTGAACACTAGCAGCGTTACATTTTACAAAATATTCCACAGTTTCGTTTCTCAATTTGGTTACAAAAAGTGAAGCAAGCATGCAAACTTTAGCTAACTTTCCTTCCAAAACAAAGCTAATACAGTCATCATGCTAACAAGAACACTTCTCACATGTTCCACATTACTTTACACTTTAGTTGTTCTTCCACCGTTAAGTTAGCTAGTTCTAGAGTCTGTTCACAAAAAAATGGAGTAAGTGCTAAAAAATATGCAGTGTCCACTTGAGGCTGTCTCTGGAAGCAGCTTAGAACTATTTGTGTCCAGAGCTGTCCTCAACACTCGAACACTTGCAAGGTTATATGATACATACGTTTTTCGATTTGGCTTAAAAAATCAAGCTGGCTCGCCAAATTTTGCTACAAGTAAGCTATTTGGAAAAAAGCACTCACAGGGACAAAGTAAACTAAGCTAGTGGTGATTCTAGAGTCTGTTTTGACACTTAACACCAATTCATAGGCGATCATCTTTCCAGAAAAAAACAGTACATCAAAGTACTTTTTCCCCCCCTTTAGTTTCTTTTTGGAAGGTGGATTTCTTTTAGACCAGTAGTTTTGAAGACACTACATTTAAAAATTTGTGGAAATAAAGGGCTACCTTGATCAACAAACTGCCTTTACCTTGTTGCCTCTCATCAGTCAACTTTAGATTATGAATAGTCAGCATTTTCAAAATAGTGACTGATGTTGCTAGACTTTGAAAACCAATAGGTGATGTCACTTTGACTACATTTATGATACCAACAGTTTATGGATGATGCATTACAGAAAAGGAAGGGTGGTGTTTATCGGCATTATAGTTTTGTTGCCTTTTGGATCAAATGTACAAATTAAAAAGTCATTTTTTGAAACGCAAACACTAACAAGTGGCAGCTTGTTGCATGGACTATAAATGTAATTGTTGCCATACATATATTCATATACATGGATACAATTTAATATTGTTTACTTCACAGAGATCCTTTTTATTGATAGAGCATTAAGATTCTCTCACCTTCCGCCTTGGTTGACGTTTTAGCAAATTTAACTTCCATGTGCCATATTTTTTTTCCGTAGAACCAACAATAAAGGGGCTCTAAATATTGGACAACAGTGACACGAGTAAACCCCTATTTTTACAAGACCTTTGTCGGTTGGACTTTTTACAAGCACAGTGGGGTGGAAACCTTTTGAAGGACATGTGCGGTCGCGGCCAGTGGGGACTACTCACTTTCTACTGACAGACTTGAGGAGGAAAATATAATGTGCTCTGTTTTTTGGCAGGGTTTCCTCTTAATTAATTCCAATCTCTAAAGGAAATTAAATGGGTTTTAGCACTCCTACACCATCTATATACTTTTCATTACCCTACCGTCTGCTGTAATCATTAATTAGTTTGAGTGTTTTATGTATTTACTGTGATTTTGAAGAAATGCCAGTGAGCAAATAAGTCGGGATGCAGGGGGAGGGAGAATGTGTCTGTTTATGTGTCAATTATGCACTAGCATGGTATCTCGAGTAGAAGATGCCAAGCTTGTATATTATTTATCGAAGCTAACAGACGTAGCTCTAATGCAGCGTCGACATGAATAATCACGGCCCTGGGCATCTGCTGTACAGCAGATCCTCGACGTGCCAGGGTGCCGTTCATGCCACAGTAAAATCTTCTCCTCTTTTTTGATATTAATCATTTCTTGCATTGCTAAAGCAAATTTCCCTCTGTTTTCCCATCCTCGTCCCTCTGCTATCAGTTCTGCCTCTCACTTTCTTCTCGCAGTCTGTCTGGGTCTTTCTTTTTTTTTTTTTAAAGGCTTCGCTCTCTTTCTCTGGCGCCTCAAAATGTGTAGACAGACAGTCGCGAGGCTGTCAAAACTAGATGTTATAACAGAAAGGGAATAAATAAAATGAAAGAACATCAAGCACATGCTTTATTTTTATCATTTATTCAACTGTAAATCTGCTTCTATTTTCATGGTAGCAGAAATACTAATTAAAAGCGAGATGGAAAGGTCAGTGTAGCGATACCTCAGGCAAATGTCAGGGTAAACAGCAGCAAGCCACAATCCCACATTCTTCTTTTTTCGTACTCATAGCACACACTCGTGCAGTGATTTTTGTCTGTTAACCTGTTTCATAAATGACCCAACACACACATCTCCACATACACACCCCAGCAATTTCCCCATGCGATGCCGTGTTCCACTCCCTGAGCACCTTTTCCCCAGAATGGCCCACTGAATCATGCGGCGGAGCCTCTTGAGCTCCCGTAATACCGCTCCTTTAGCTCCCAGCTACAGAGACGGAGGGGAAAAAAGGAGGGAGGGAGGTGACACTTTAAAGACCAGCAGCTTCAGGGAGAGGAAGGTCTGAATGGCATATACCCTACGGACCCCCTCCTCGCACATACACCCCCCCAAACGGCTGATTTCCATGCTCTGATATTTCACTGTTGCCAGACGCTTCATTCGACAAGCACAGTTGCTCGCCCTGCTGCAGTGTCACCGCGCACCTTCGTCTCTGGGAGATGCAAGCGGGCGGGAGTGAGGGAGAAGATGAGAGCGAGAGAGAGAGTCAAATGATCCATAACATACTATTCTGTCATTTGAAAAAAGCGTTATGAGGCGGGCAGCCTCACCACCACCTAATGCTTTGCCTTCCCTGAGGCCTCTAGGTGGCATTTTCTGTACACTGTGTCCTCTGGTGATTCATTAGGAAGTAGGGCTGAAAGATATATCGCGATCATATTGGTATCAAGATATTAAAATTTAAGATATTAAAGGTCCCGTATTATGCTCCTTTTCAGCAGGTTCTTACAGGTCTCAGAGGTCCCAGAATTTGAAGTTTGTTGTCTAAAAAGTTATGAAAACTCTAAAACGCCTGAAAACTCTCCTGTCAGCTCCACTAAGAACATGCTGTTTCTGTGGGCTGTCCCTCCTTCACCACATACCACGCCCCCCTTGGCAGGTAGCCTCTCAAGCTGGATGACGGAGGGGTTAAGGAGGAGTTATTTCCCTTCGTGAAGTCATGGAGGGCTCTTGTTCCCATACATATATATAAGAAGACTAGATGCCTTAAGGCAGAGTCAGCAGCGTCATCACCGTGGCGGCCATCTTGGAACAGGCCCGTGCTCTGGTGCTCTGTACTGTAGTCAATAGTAAAGATGATGATTTACTCACTAAAACACTCGTAACTCACTGAATTCTTGACGGATTTACAAACGGATTGGTTTATTACAAACCTTATTCAAGTGGTTATGATTCAGGTGGAATTTTTAAATCGCAATTTTTTTTTTCTGAAAATATTCTCAAGTTTGCAAGTTAATTAGCTAAATACAAAATACCAAACCGTTTGAAAATCGGTTGAAAATTGAGCAATCTACAGTTATTTCAAAGTCCATGCTCCATTGACTGTAATGTAATGATCGAGCAGGCCTGTCCCAAGATGGCCGCCATGTGATGACGTTACTTCCCATTGGCATACAGCGCACACAAGGCATCTAGCCTTCTTATTTATATCTATGCTTGTTCCAATCCACCTGTTTGAGCGGACATTTTCTGAAAAGTAGATAGACAGATAGATAAATTGGGGTTAGCACCAGAACACTGAACATGAGCAACACAGAAGATAAATTCACAAAGACTAACATAAAAGGAGCAAGCAAGAGATGGAGAGGATTGAATTTTCTTATTTCGGGGGGGTTTGTAGACAGGCTGGGGATGCATATTGCTGCTAGAAAACCATTCAGAAATGAATTTTGCATAATATGGACCCCTTAATATCCCAATATCAAAGATATCAATGATGTAGATTTGCATGTAAAGCTCAGACAATGGCATGATGTCTATCGACTTTCTATTAATATTGATGACTGACAGTGAGCTCTAATCAATTTAACCCACTTTTCGCAGATTTTTATATTATGATGCTTTTACTTTTCTGAAAAATGCTTAGTTTTAACAAAACCCAGAGTCATTTTGTATCGTATTGATATCGTATGTCCATATCGTTAAGCCCTATTCGGAAATAAGAATCACAAAATGATACTTATTACTAGTGGGCTGCTTTCAACATTTGAGTCTGGAATGTCTTGAGGTTTCTGCCCATTAAAACAAAGATGGCAGATTTTCTGACCAATATGGTCTCATCATTGGATCGGGACACCCTGAGTGCATGAATATGGCAAAGTCAGGCTCCCCCTACTGGCCACAGAAGGGTAGGCAGGCAGGAAGACCCTGTGCACAAGCTAACATCAAGACACACAGGCGAGCGCCCACTCATCGCCGTTAGCGACACCAATATCTGTTTCTTCTTTTTGTACTTGAAGCTCTACTCCAGGCTCCACCAGTGCCAAATTCTTGTGATTTTTTCCCCTGGTCCCTCGGATAATGATCCACTAAAGTGAAAGATATACGCAGTGAATTTTACACTCTTTACCAAAGCCTTCTTACTTGGGAAAAAAAAGCACAAACTTGTTGTAAATAAATGTATTTGTAGGTTTTGTACCTGTGAGCTTCTCCTTGTGCAGATGTAGGTTTCTTACTCAAGGACACTTTGTCACAGTTGGACACTCACTTTCATTCAATCGATCATGTAACCTTTCGGTAAAGGGGAAAAAGCTCCCTCTCCACTTGCTTGTTCTTTTCTTCACCCTTCCATAAACAGCAGAGGTGGTGAACTTAAATGATACCAAAAACCTTTCATACAACTCCATTTCTTCACATGCGTTCCATTGTGGACTCTCTAATCCTGGTTGCGATAGCTTCTTCCTGTGGCAGAAACTACACCGCCAGATCTCTCCCTTTCAGCCAATCAATCTCCCAGCTCAGTCCTTCAAAATAAAAGCTTTGACTTCGCTCCTATTGATTACGCGATAGAGTTCAAAAGTAGAACTTCACAGCTCTGACAGATTCCTTTGTGGGTTTTTTCTGGTACTCTCCGCTCAAACAGATCTTTCCATCTCAACAGGCTGTAAGAAATCATTTGTATGCACCGGTTGGGTTTTTTTTTTTTTCCTCTTTCGCCGGGCTTCATTCGACACTGATCGATGGAAACAGGTTGCGAGCAAGCCAGGATTTCTTGTCACTCTGCAAATTAGATCTTCCGTCAGCACTTCGTCTGTTTCATCTGCAAGCTTATGTTTGGAGAAAGTAAGGGAGAGACGGTGGAGGGGAGTGGGGGGGGAGTTGGTAACACATACCATTTCCAGGCGCAGGTCCTTCATTGAAGTTTTCCACCTACACATGGGGGTATAGACGCTGGAAGTAGATGAGCGGTGTTCGGCAGACAAGAGAAAAGCCTTTGAAAATCGAGAGGGAAGTGTTTACAGTTGCCTGGAGGAAAGGCTTGAATATTAATGCGAGTCAGGGTCATCAATTTATTTATCTATCCTGTTAGGCAGGTGGATGAGGAGTCAGGGTAGGTTTTTGCATGGTTAATTATTCTCAGTTGTCCCAGTTAATCCTTGAGCACTGAGGTACAGGCAGATGCAGTGAGGAGTGCCGCTGCCAGAAATGCACATCTGTGCTTCAGAGGAGGAAAAAAAAAAAAGTACTCAAAAATTAAAAGAAAATGCAGGGAAAGGGAGGATATTCATTGCTGTGCACACACTTTTCTGAGGTAGACATTTCTTGGCACTGGCAGGTGTAATTTAGAAGGGATTGCATATTGCAGAGGCATGGATTTGCATTGAATTGTGGGACGTAGGCAGAAAAAGGTCCAAAGGCGTATCTTATTAGCTATTCAATAATAAATACATGTTTCAACTCGAACACGCTTTGTGCGCTTAACTTTGAGGAAACAAGTGAAGAAGTATAAAGGTAACATTTATAAGGTTCAAGATGAGAGTATAACTTTATTATATTCTGATTTCTCAAGGGAAAACCTGAAACGAGTTAACACTTTCATATGAATTGTTCAATTAAGGCAGAAAAATCTGTTCCCATCTTGCCTCTCCTCCGCTACAGCAATTTTTCTTCATTAGTGCGGTTTTCATTTTTGAAGTTTATGACTTCTCCTTACTAACAAATAATTGCGCTACACCCAACAGGGAATTGAACACATTTTAATCAGTGCAAACCACAAGCTTTGACACAGAAAACTCATCTTGCTGCTTTATTCCTTCAGAGATGTATGCATATTCAATAGTCATTTGCGTTATTGTCTTTACCCCCAAGATGAATGGCAAACAGCGCTGTCGGAAGGGAGCCGAGGAGCGGAGACATATGCATACAGTGGTTTATTCATTAGTCAATACTGAGTGTTGTTGCTTTATGTACTGCTGTGCTGTCACTCATGCCATTTGAGGTCAGAGGCAAAGTTTTATAATGTACTTAATCTCTAAAGACTTGGATGTGTGGGGAGCTGTGTTCACAAACTTTTGAAAAGTTTATACAAATGTAAATACAATTACGCTTCAAATTCATTCTCCAATGCATATTAAGAACAACCAATCAAATGCAAGAAAATGTGGGATTTATGACATCAACATTGTCACAAAGATAATTGAGGTTGGGCAAACGAGTGTGGCTCGGTTTACAAAGTAGATGTCCCACACAGAGTGCTGTCATCATCCCACTGGTCAAAGGATCGATTTGTGGTCCCCACAATATGTGGCGCTTGTCATTCTCCACTCTCTTCCTTTAACTTCCTGTCTCCCATGAGCATATCATAAAAAAAAACAAGAATGCAAGTCAAAATGATAAATTTATATGTACAAGAAAACAAGAGGCAGAAGTCAAACTTTGTAACCAAACAACAGTAACTGCAAGTACAAAAATAAATCTGTCAGTAGGCACAGGCCCTTAAAGCACTGTTGACAATTGATAAAATCATGTGGGTGAAAATGTATCATGCAAAACATTTCAAAACAGACCTTAATGTCACCACCAAGAGAGGCAGAAGACACTTTTCAGAACCTATCAACAGTAACTGCCAGTTAGAGGTAATGATATTGAAGTTTTGGAGGCAATCAGCTGCCAGTGGACACAGGCCCTGAAAGTCTGGTGGCCATATGACCCCCTAAAATGGTTGAATGGTTGTAGGGGGAAGTATAGATGTGAGAGGGAAAAAACACGAGATTCAATAGAATATTGGGTAGCACAAAAATGCTGTTAGTGGACACAGGCCCTTAAAGTACAATTGGTAAAGGACAGGATTAAATGTGAACGGTGGGAAAAAAAGTTCCAGGTGGAGCATTTAAAACAGACTAAGTAAAGGATCACTACTAGTGAAAACAGATGACAATCTCTTTTTTTTTTTTATCTCCAAACAGTAATTTCTGATTTGTAGCACTCTGAAATTGAGATTTTGGACCTTACCAGGACAGACAAGTTGTATATGGATACAGGCCCTTGAAGCCCAGTTGGCAATGGATACGATTGTTCGTGAAAACAGCAGGTTAAAACAATTACGATTGATGTGAGATATAAACGAAAAATAGTGTCGTCAGCAGAAGCATTTACTGCACAAAAAATAATGGACACAGGCCCTTAGAGCACGGATGTTAAGGACAAAAATAATGATGAAAAAAATGTGGAATCCAGAGTACTTTAAAGAGACTTTAGTGTCGCTGTTATTGGAAGCAGGAGATATGAAAACCTTGGACAGCACAAAACCACAGTTTGTGGAAAAAAGGCCCCTAAAGTACATTTAGCTAACTATAGACCAACTCTATTATCACTATTCTTATTGCGGCTTCACGGGGCATTGTTATAGGGAAGATATGTCATTGTGGCAGTTGTTTATCTGTAAAAAGAAAAAAAAAAAAAAGGTCCTTCTAAATTTGCCATAAACTGAGCCCTTTACTGAGTTCACTGTGGATGTATGGATGAAGAACACAGACGGCTCCTCGGTGCAGCTACTAGAGCAGCAAATAGCAGGCACTTGAATTATTTTCAATCTGTTTGCTCAGCTTCAGTGACGGAGCTGTTGACGAGGGGGGAAAGTATTGGAATATGCTAAAAATGATGTGCTGTCCAAGGGAAAAGTCAGCCCACAGTAGGCCCTCTCACCCCAGCTGTGTGAGCACATGTGCAGTCCCGCATAGATTCACATACAGACAGATTCACAAATATTCACACAGGTGGAAAAACGTATTCCCCCGTGTACCTTTGACACTGTGAGATTTGCCCATCCATGCCTAATGCCATCAGCGTACGCTGGAGAGAGCTGATAGCATTTTGTCCCGCACTCTGCTCGCCCAAACTCTCCCCAGGTGCAGCCCAATGACCCGTCCCTTTTGCTCTGTCACCTGGAGAGAGAGGGGGTCCCAGTGATGTGACATCACTCCGCCCCCGCCTCTGAAACACCATGCTGCCTATTGATAAGAGAGGACAAACCAACAGAGGATGACTTTGTTCAGAAAGTGTTAACTCAGGCGTAAAAATTCACAATGATTAACATGCACTGTAGTCACAGAGCTTGAGTCTGACTCTATCAGTGTCAGATATATTTTTTGATAGAAGACATTTTTCATATGGACGAAAAGGAAAACAAAGGCTCTGTAAGTACATATTTTACCTTTAATGATAAATTAAAACTTTAAAACAGACTACTTTTTATATTGTATTTGTTGGGGGAGTAGCTTTTACCATTTTAACTTTTATATCAGCTTTTATATTTCATCATATAACATCAACCAGAGGTTCTTTGCAAATCATTATCATTCTAGCAACTGAAGCTAGTTCTTCGCTCGCAAGAGAGAGAAAAGCTAAATCTGACTCTCATGTTTCATATTTATTAAACAACTACTGTGGGGCCTGGATCTGAAAGCAGCTTTTGGTATGCCATCATTTCCTAGTGACATCTGCCAAATACTTAGTGGCATCTGCCAATGGATCGGTGGCATCTGCCAATTGCTCAATGGCATCCTTTTTTGGAAGTTGCCACTGAGTTTTTGGTAGATGCCACGTATCCATTGGCATCTGACACTGATCCATCGGCAGATGCCATTGATTCAAGAGAGCTATCGCAGAAGCTGTGGCATCTTTAGCCTTTGCTAGCTAACTTGATTGGTTGTTCCTAAGTGAGGCCTAAAGGAGCTAGAATCCTTATCAAGCTTTTACCAAACACTGTGTGAAGACGCTAAGATGTGTATTTTGAAATTTTATTTTTACAGTTAGAATTAGCCTTGATTAGCTTCTGTTTTGGAAAAAAAGGACCCTTTGTGCTTTTTGCCACTTTTCTTTTTCATTTTCGCTACAAACAGAGACAACTGAACTTTTGAATTCTTTTAACTGGTGCATACTGTTGCAAGGTCACATATTTGTCTAGAAATTGTATTTTTACTCCAGGCATGATTAGCTAACATTAGCTTCAACGAGCTTTGCCTGTCATAAAAGTGTCTCCTTTGTCCTCAAACTGCCATTTTTAACGAAACTTTTCCAGCACTTATGAAACCCTTGGCAGAAACCATCTTTTTTAATGACATTTACAAAGAAAAGGATATAAAATTGGTTCATACCATGTTGTAGCATTAGCAGCAGCTACATTTATGGACAATACGGTTAGTTTTACACTATTAGGACTTTTGCCATTAAAGTTGAAAAAGTCTGTATTTGTAGCCCCGCCTTTTTTAAAATTTGGATTAGTTATTAGTCGAGGAATGGCATTATTAAGCCCAGCAGTGTTTTCTTAATTTCTACTATTTGTGTTAGCCCAGCAACAAAAGCAGCTAATGTCAAGGGATTGGTTGTTGCTTATTGAAACAGATGCTACTATCTGAAGAATTGTGCCTCTTTCAAATTAAATCCTCAAACATGTACTCTTAACAGCTTGACTACCAACCTCGCAACCTTTTCCTCCACTGCTCCCTGTTCTCCTATTTCTTCCCTCTCCACTCCATTTCCCACATCTCCTTCCCTCCCCTCTGCTCCCCTCCCTTCTCTCCCCTCCCGGCTGCAGTCACACACTGACCCGGCCCTGTCAGCGGTGTCAGCTGTAACTCTCAAATTCGAAAAGCGCTCGTCTAGCTGCACACAGTGACGGGATGATTACCCTTTTCATCATAACTGTGAGGTCTTAACATGAGCTGATTCCTCTCCCCTGAAAGAGCCGCATGGAGCCGGGGCAGGGGAGAGAGAGCAACAGAGATGGAAAGAGACAGAGCAACATGACAAAAGAGATGCTAACGCCAGGATGCACAAAGACAGAACACTATAAATAATAGCAGATGTTTTCAAATATGAACCTCTGTACTTTTAGCATATTGGTATTTCTTTGAGGAAACAATGACCCTTAGGTTAATACATCAATCAAGACTTCTTTGAGGCACTTTTTAGTCAGAAACTAAAAAAGCTGTGCAGGTTTGTAATCTGTCCTAACACCAGATTTATACCTTCAGCAAGGTAATGATTCCAGCAATCGAACATCATTTTCAGCCAGAAGGTGTAAGCCTACGAAAAAACATCATGATAATGAAGTGTTAAATATTTAACACCCGCAGTTATCACTTAAAAGTGAAAACACAATGTATCACAGATTGTTGGATGGGCGAATAGTTATTAACATTGGATGTCATGCTTATTTGTTTGCCTGTATTTTGAGGTGCTAATGAGTCTTAAGTGCAGTGCTACACTTCATTAATGGGCACGGCTTCTACTGGTTGCTGATAAGCTAGCATGTGAGCGTTTAGCATATTCAATAGCTGTCGTATAATAATTGCAGGAGGTCATGAATGTGCTGTCTTTAGGTATTCATCAATTTCTCAACAATTCCTGAGGTTTTCAATAGAGGCAAAAAATGTCCTAAAATCTTGAATAAAAGCAACATAAAGTTCTGAATACAGTGTACAGCTCTCTCTTGTACTATTTGTCACTGTGCCCACTACTAAATGGCAGTTGAACAGTGTCCACGGTAGCATTGATAAATGTGGGGTAAAGGCCCACTGCTCCAACCCAGTTTGCCAAAACTCTTCAAACCCCTGTTCAAGGGTCACTTGTTATTTGTAACTGTTAGGTTTTTTTCAATCAAAATGATTTATCTAGTAATGTTCAAGGTGCAGCTCATTTTCCAGTTGACAGTAAAAAAAAAAAAAAAAAAAAAAAAAAAGTTCCAGAATTGCGTTGAGTGGGATGATTCGTTGGGTGCTTAAGTCATAGCCTGTTTATTTCTGTACTTGTTGGGACGCATCCCCTGGGGAGTCTGAATTGTTTTAGCAAATTCCATTCAAAATCTCTCTCTCAAAAAAAAAAAGGTTGGCAGACTGAATCCCTCTAATATCAACAAATGTCAACATCAAAATGGCTCAACAGGTGAACATTGAGACATAACTACTTGTGGTTCATCATCTGGAGACCAAGAGTGTCTCAGATAGTTGATAAAAATAAAAGGTAGTTGCTGTTGCGATAGGCCCTTCTTAATTATAAACTTCAACCTCAAGATGGCCCAACTTAGGCCTGTTTTTGAGGGACTTAAGTGATTGTAGTTTACATCTGGAGACCATGATTTATGACAAATATTATATTATATTATTATATAATATTATTATTGTTGAGTTAGATGCTCACGTTATTTCTTTGTTGTATAGAATGGGGGCAAAGAATCTTGCGAAAATATCAATGAATGCATTTTAAATTAGGATGAGTCCCTAAAACCTTAAATATCAACCCTCAAGATTCCAATACTGAGGCTTGTTTTCTGGGACTGAAGTGCTCGTAGTTCATCATCTTGGGATCATGACTGCTCTATGGCTTCATATCCAGAAATTATTTCATGGCTTATTTGTTAGCAAGGTTTCCATTGAGGTCAAAAGTTGTTGTGTTTGGGGGCGCGGATGGCCTAGTGGATATGGCTGCGCACCATGAGGCTTGTCCTCGAGCGGGCGGCCCGGGTTCGAATCCGACCTGTGGCCATTTCCCGCATGTCACTCCCCACTCTCTCTCCCCTTTCCGACACTATCCACTGTCCTCCTCTATCAAATAAAGGCACAAAGGCCAAAAAAATAACTTTAAAAAAAAAAAAAGTTGTTGTGTTTGACTCTTATTTATGGATTATCACTCTACATGTTGTAATGTATCCACTGGGGACCAGGAATTTAATGGATGGTTCCATTTATACACTCATATGAATGTTCGGAATGTCCTTACCATAAATGTCAACACGATAGCCCACCTGAGGCTAAGTTTTTTGGGGATTCAAGTCAGAGTTGTTCATCTTCTGGGGACCTTGAATGTTGTGTGACTGAATTGTGATTTTTGTTTTTTTCATTAATTTCTAAGCTTTAAAGAAGTCATGTTATCTTGCCCTAAGCGCAACCATAATGGTCAGATAATCACCATACCAATCTGGGGACCATGAATCTAACATAGTTGTCGGGATAAGTCCACCTAAACTGCATATATCAACCTGGAGATAGCCCAAATGAGGCAAATTTTGGGAAATCCAGTTGATTATAGACTTAAATGGTGGACCCCAAAACTTGGGTCTTCGTTATCCTGCTACCTTGTATTTCACCATATATTTACAGAAGACAACCTGAGACTGGGAAACTTGTGAAGACCCAGATCAAACAACGTAAATAGCATAGTTTAAGTTCTGTGTTAAGCATGTTGACACTTTTACTTAGATAAAGTCTAAGCATATAGTCCCCCCCACCCTCTCCTCTGGTCGTCCTGCTCTGGGGATTGGGAGCATCATTAGCCGAGATTCCATCAGTGTCACTAGATTTTGTTGGCTGCCATCTGCTTCACTCAGTTACAGTGGGGATTAATGGCCAGGGGTGAGATGCAACCAAAACCCTCCCTCGCTCGCTACCCATCTACAGCTGCTAATCTACCCCCTCTCCCCTAATCCCAAACCACCACCTCGTATCCTGACAATCTGATAAGTGCGGGTTTACGCAAGGGCGGTACAACATTATAATTTAAGGAGATGCAAAGTTGACAGCGGTCCATTTAGCGTATTAAACTTCCCAGCTGTAGAGTGAGTTGGAAAAAGAATCCCAGGAAGACTTAGTTACATGTTTTAATCTGTTTAACATCGAGATAGCACAAGCTAACAGCCAGAAATAGACATTGACCAAAGAAAGAAACAATAAATGGGAGGCCAAAATATTTGCAATTCCACCCATTTTCTCAAGCAAGAATTCCCCAGATTACTCCTGTAATTGCTTATATTTAGAAACGAATGACTCCCAGCTCTGAAAAACCTATTTCCGGTGTGTAATGAATACACTTGAATGTACATTGTAATATCTGGTCGGTTGAGTCGGTGTAATAGATCTAGTGCCTGTAGCAGCTGACACTGAACCCAATAGCGCGCTTTAGCCACACTGATAATTAAAAGACGCATTGATCTCTTTCCCCATTGCGTGGACCCTCCCCTCCGAGATCCAGTTCCCCATTTCCTGCAGGATTTATTTATCACCCATAATGCCACTGGGGTGCAATCATTCACAGTGTAAAGAGGGGAGAGAGCTTTAGAAACAAGTCGAGAGAACAGGGGAAATGGTGCTCTTTGTGCTCCTGCGTCAGCAAACAGATGGATGGGCCATTAGTGGACATGCGAGTGCGGTTCAAACTTTGTTATTAACACAGGTGAATGAGGGTGCGTTTTGCCAATTCCAGATAAAGTCTAATTTTTCGAAGGAAACTTCTTCCTCCAAATGGAGTTGTGCACTTTCTTTTCAGTGTGGTAAAATATTTATAGCATAATATCACATATTTATACAGCCATTCAGAATCTTTGGAATAAACAGGGTTTTATGTGACTCAAAGTACTCGCATATGACTCATAACATGGGTTAGAGAAAAGCTCTTTTACTTTAGCTAATGCTTAATTACATTCAGCTGATGTTGACAACATAAGCATGTTCTGCATGCAGGAGACAGCCTTGAGCAGATTTCTTGTTCCACTGACTCATATAAAATAAAATAAAAAATGGTATAACATTGGATTCTAACAAAAGATTGGGGATATTACACAAACAAGGCTGTAGATAAAATATCATATTGGGTCTTACTTTTTCAAATTTCACCCTTAAAGCAATTTGTGTGCTTGATATTAGTCTGATTCAGTCATGTATTTCAAAGTTTCCTGTTGTTTTTTTAGTGACAGATGGTTTTCACTGTTCAGGAGGAAGTAAGTGAGGAGTGATGAAGTAAGTTTTGGTTAGTTTGAATGGATTGTTGAAAAATTTGAGGCCTCTTTTCAACCCTTAAGACTGTTCCTTGAGCAACTTGGGTTTTTTTAATTTGTTTTTCGGTGTTACAGTTTTGTTTTTCAGGGGGAGATAGGTTGAGTTTTTAGAGTATCAAAATAAAGATAGTAATGAATGAGGCCCTAAGACCAATCTTTGAGGAACTCCTTTTTGGACCATTTACTAACAGTATATTTAAATCCAAGACATGGCATGAAACTTTGCATTCATTTTGTTTGGACCCCTTTTCTTTTCATGACAGAAAATTCAGTGTTTGGAGTTGGAGTGTTGATCTTTAGGGGGATTTGGGGGAGAAATTGCAGGCGAGTTTTTTTTTTGTTGTTGTTGTTTTTCCAGTGGGGTTACAGACAAGTTACAGAGAGAGCTTTTGGTGAGTTTGTGTGGATTGTATGAAATAATCTGAGTTTGTTGCCATTGGGATGGAGTCAGAAAAAACCTTCAGGCCCTGAAACGATTCCTTATGGAACTCCTTCTCTTGCACAGGGATCTTGAGGGAATTTTGTTGTGAGTTTGCAAAGATTTTAATGTGAGATTTCGTGGATAGTTAGCGGGGTGTCAGATAGGGGAAAGGGTGGTGACACAACAGATTGAAAATCTGATGAAAGTAATTAGATAGTATGTGGTGAGTTTGAAGGCAGTTGAAAAATTTGAGTTTGTTCAGAGTTAGACTGAAGTTTGGGTGGAAATAAACCTCAGGCCCTGAAACGAATCCTTGAGGAACTCCTTCTTTTGCAGGGAGATTGTGTAGTGGTAGGGAAGTTAATTAGCGTGGACTGTTTTTCGGTGGGTAGTCAGGGGGGAAAAATGGGAACATGGATTGGAAATTGTCAAGAGTTATGTCGAGTTTCTGGGGAGTGAGGCAAAACTTTTCGCATTGTTTATGTGGAAGCTGGGATTTTGTGGGAGTTTTGGGGATATAGGTTGAGTTTGCAAAGAATCAAAATAAAGATAGTGATGAAAAAAAATCTTCAGGCCCTAAGATCAATCTATGAGGAACTCCTTTTTGGACCATTTATAAACAGTATATTTAAACCAAAGACATGACATGAATCTTTGCAATCGTTTTGTTTGGACCGTTTTCTTTTCATGACAGAGAATTCAGTGTTGGAAGTCAGAGTTAGGGATGAGTTTGGGAGGTTTCTGTTGGGAGAATTTTTTTTTCTTTTTTTTTAGGGAATTAAAATAAAGTCAAAGGGGAAAATCTCCAGACCCAAAAACAAGTCCTTGGGGAACTAATTTTTTTGGGAACCATTTATAAATATTTCAATTTCAATCTTTCTTTACCCTGTCTTACATTATTACCTGGCTTAAAATACTTGATTATGATTGGTCAAAACCATATGACAATGAGATTTACGTCTGGACAGCAAAATATATCAGAAATGACAAGTCAATCAATCTGCAAAAAGATGTCTTGCATGTTCATTATGACTTTTTACCTTCAAGTTGATAATGTGGCAAAAAATACAATCCTATGCTACAGTAAAAAACAACATGGAGGACATTTTCAATTGACAAGAGTATAGAAACAGCACACAGAGAGCTGAGTTATGCTGTCTACTGCAGTGTAAATTCAGCAAGTTCTGCATTTAATAAGAGGATATATTTCGCATCACTATATGTTTATTTTTCTAAGATATTATTCCAGACATGCCAGGTATTCAAAAAACAAACTCACAAAGATCACCACCCCATGTTTTCTGAGGATGTGGGAGAAAAACAGGCCAAGGGCAACTCCCTGTCTCTCATGTTTTTCATTTTTGATCCACTCACCTTTTTATTTAGTTGTGTTGAGATCAATGGTGCAAACGGATAAATTGGCAATCCGGCCTTGGGAAAATTAATTGGATGGGGGCCAGAACAAAATAAGCGGTTGGTTGAAATTTTTCAAATCTTGATGTCATTTTCCAAATGAGTTTGTTAAGACAGCTGCATCACAATGCAAAGGTTTTGCTTATTCATTAGCTCATTACCCCGTGGAAGGCTACAACTTCAAGCTTGTTATGAGCGGAGTGAAGCAGGCACATTTGAACCATGTCAAGGTATGAAAGAGCTTTGATGGTTTTCACAGCTTTGAAAAACAGAGGAAAAAACAGTTAATAGAAAACAGGCACGTTTCCATTTATTTATTTTTGTTTCATGCATTTTATAAGGTCATGATGAAACTGTTACACGTGTTTCCATCTCAAAAGCTGAATCTTAGTTTGCTTAATGACTCATTTTCACATTCAATGGAGGACATCAATTTCTTTTTACATACTGACCCATAAATACTGCTTTACTCTAAATACAGTAAAACAAATGGAACAGAACCAGAAATAAAGTGTGTCAAATGTAGACTAAATAAAATGCAAATACAAATACACATGCATGGATGCATGAGGGTCAAACGCCCGTATAAAGTACATGCAATTGCACACAAGATGCGATTATGTTAATGCAATCAGTCATTAATTAAAACTGCTTCAGTGCCTCTACAGAAACTTAATACATTTTTTTTTTGGAGCTTTCAAATTGAAATGTCCTTTTTTAAACTTATTGGGTGGCATTAAAGGCACTATAGGTAAGTTTTGCGCCACATGGCTTCTAAAGCAAAACAATAACTGCCAGTTTAATAATGTTGTAAAGCACCACATCATTTTGATTTTGATTTAGAAATCTTAGAAATCCTAGATGAATATTTAGTCTCAGCTAAATATTTCAATATTGTAGCTAAATATTTAGCTAAACCAAATGTTTAGAAATATAGCTAAGAAGAAGAATCAGGACATTTGTGTACAATAATTATAAATAATCTAACATTTAGATATATCATTCAACATTTGGATAAAACATTCAACATTTATTTATAATATTTAAAAATACATTTCACAAATATTTCTCTAAAACTGCATAAAAAGTGATGTCTAGGGCTAAATGTGGTGGGATCTTGTTGATATTTGTAGTGTGAGCAACTTTACAAACAGTGCCCCATGTATATGTATATGTATATATATATATGCACTGTTACATAAAAAAAACAGTTTGGGATAATTTGGTTCACAACTCAATATTTGTTTAAAAAATGAGTTTAAGTTGTGAATGTTTCCAAACTAAATCATTGAATTTCCCTAAAGTCTTCGAATCAAAAGAGAACTAGAAGTAAACATCAATTAACCTCCAATAGGCATAAGTAACCTCTGCTGCCATTCGTTGCTGGTAGTATTTATGACTTCTTTCATGCCATATCAGAGAGTTTGTTCTTGAAAAGAACATCCACCCAGATCCAAGCTGTGTACTCCAGTGCATTTCAGCATGATGGGCATCAGCTACAATGGTTGGGCGGGCACACACACACACACACACGCAACCATTCAGGGCTGATGAGCACTGGCTCTCTTGAGACAGCTTGGTGAGAACAGCGAGGTGGAATATTCATGCCACTGAGCAAGGGCTGGGAATCACTTGAAATGCACTGAGTGGTGTTGTCGAGTCGTAATGGTAACAATTACCAAACTGAGGAGGCTCGCTTTTTGAAATAAGTCCCCGCTTTCGCCATCCAATTAGCGCTAGGATGCTTCCCACCAAATTCCAGGCGTTAGCACGGCTGAAAGGTTATCCGTGCAGTTAGGCCTGATGCCTGTGCAATATCTAACACCGCTGCCACATTCAGCCCGCTCATTGGCGCGACGCTGAGACGGAACCTCGGCGCGAGCCAGATGAAATGGGCGTTATGCATAGGGAGCCGTTTCTGAATGGGAGATTGAATTACCCAGGAGGCTTTAGAGGAGGTTCATTACAGTCAGGCTATCCAAGATCTCCTGATTCATAGCTCTCCCGCTCTCTTTTTTCCCCGTGTGTTTGTGCATGAGTGTGTGCACCAGTGATGGTAACATTTGCAGACTGATGTGGTAAACAATCCTGATGGGCAGCACTGAGGGTAATCAGGGGTAGACATGCTCATGAGCCATGCTGCGTCTAATTAGATTATTTCAGGTTAAAGCACATAAAGGTATGACTAAAGCTCACATATACTGCACATAATGGCAATTTTTCAAAGGGGTGGATTACTGTTAACATCTTGAGTGTGTGAAGTGGAGTAGGTTAAAAGCTCGATTTAGTGTTAGAACTACATTCTGAATCTTACTTTGGTAAGAATTTTTGGGTCTTGGAGCCAAAACAACATGAATTTACAGAAATGAAAACTACTCTCCAGCTTGCACAAGGTTGTCTCGACCTCGACCTCATGGGGTGCACAATTTGACCACTAGACTACACTTGTGACTGGAAAAAAATAAACCCAGAGTGTCTGAGCCTTTAGTGACTGCCAATAAAACTCATAGATCTTTCACAAATTTGGCCACATTTGACCAAAGTAATAGTTCTGAAGGAAGCCAAGTGCAATTTAAATTGCAAAGTAGTTTCTTGCAGCCTGAATGGTTAAGCACATCAACATTTGAGTGAAACCGAAATAAAGTACAATTCACACTGGATGCTTATCTAGACAGTCATCTTCCTCCACTATAAGTAAGAGTGTAGTTTAAGCTGGTTTGACTTACCAGCAAGGTGACAAACTGGGACACCAATATTACAGTAGCTGGGTTTCCATTACATTTTTTCGCAAAATAAAGGCGATATACCCAAAATTTCGACAAATAATATTTGCACTTTGAACGTGTCTCTATTGAAAGTTGTTCTAGGCAGGAGCGCCATAACTCTTGACAGGTATCATCCCGGGAGATTTCACTGCTGGAGGATGGACGCTCGAAACCTGTTGCGTGTAGGTGTAGTGATGTTTACATGGACTGTTTACATCGTAAACACAGCATATCCAGGTGATGTTTACATCAGCTGATGTTTACATGTTTACATCAGCCATGTTTACTCACAGAGAAGTGATCATGTGACCAGGTCCATCACATCCTGTGACGTAAAATTGCAGAAAAAGTGTTTCCATTGCACTTTTGCGGTATATTGAATGTCGAAAAACCACCTCAAGAAAGCGTAAAAACTTTTTAGTGATATTTTAGGGCTTTTTAGAAATTCAGGTGTTTCCATCACCAGTTTTTTTATGGCGCTATTTAAATTTTGCGCATATCCAAGGGTAATGGAAATGCACCTGGTGTTTAGAACTCTGTTCCAGTACTGTTGCAGAATTACAGTGTGTCAGAGGCTCACGTTGCTGGCATTGCGGCGACCACAATGGTGATTTCTTATGGACATCAAGATGCATTATCCTTCCGTGATGCTTTCCAAAATCAAGCCAAATATTTTTGATGCATAAACCTAAACAAACTGTTAACTGTAGTTTAGTTTTGTGTAATTGCAGCAGTTTTTGAAAATCCACTCCAAATTAAGGGCAGGAATACTGTATTTATTTATTTTTCCAATCTGCTTAACTGTAGCAGTTTCATGGGCCTTTAATTCTGGGTCTAATCATGACACTTACCCAAAATGAACCAGGTACTTTTGGTGCCTATACCTAATTGCATTACGACTGTTAAGTTAATTTTGCTTAATGGTAACAATTTCCATGGGTTCAGCCACTCAAAGTACTTGGTTATGTCTAGGAAGGATCATAATTATTTTGAAATGCTGAGCATGCTCTGAAGCACTTATTGAAGATGCTGAGCATGCTCATGAATAGGACTCATAGGTGTCACTCAGTTCAGCTCTGCTCCAATGTAGCAATGGAGATGTTAAGTTCAGGACTTTGGCTCAGCATTTCAACATTTAGCATTTGCAGCAAGAAAGTGCTGCAAGTGAAAGTTGAAATAAGGCTCAGCATTTCAACATTGAGCTTTTCCTGCAAGGAAAAGCAAAAGTGCTGAAACGCAGTGCTCAGCATTTCAACATCCTGCATTTGCTGAAGCGAAATGCCCCCTCTAATTTTGGTGGATTTTATGCATAGAAAGCATAGTGGAGGAAACTCCCCCATACCCCTCAGGTCAGGTTGGCTTTTTGTGTGTTCAGCTACACCCACCAAAGATTAGAAGACATTATCTTGTGTGAATCGGCATATTTGGACTTACACGTTATCATCCTTTGTTCCTCATTGTTTTATAAATATAGACAGTGGGTCTTGTAGCATGGTTACTCTACTGTGAGCGGTTCAGTTTGGAGCACTCCTCGGTTTGGATGACTCAAAGCTGTTAAAAACAGAATCTCTGACTTTTCAGTTTTGGATCTATCATCTGCTGCTTTGCCCCTAAAGTTTCATAAAAACATTTATGCAAGTTTTTCTTACTTCCAAACAGCAGCATGAAGGCAGCTGAATATAAAGATCACCGTCATGGAACGCTCTGACATATGGGAGGTAAAAGGTGACAAGCAATCGCCAGTCCAAACTCTTGACGGGGGCTGAGTGTGGAGCGGTCGGAGCACTACTCGACTGAACACCACTACAACCCCAGCGTGCTCCTCTTCCAACCAGCCCTGCCATTACCGCTGGCTCTATCAGTGCTATTTATAGTTGGCTAACCTTTTGTTACTGGGCCCCCATCCAACCACTCTCCCTCTGTCTCTCTCTCTCCGGCTCTGTCACTGAGTGGCCTCTGGATCGCCACATCCCTTCCAGCCCGGGATCGGAAGTGATAATTATGCCGACTCTTCACTTCAGAATACCCATTGTTAACCCTCTGGGGGCTTCATTTCAGGTGGCCAATGAATATGTCTGCCAGAGCCATAGCTTTGGAGAGTGATTCACCTTTCATCATGCTATGTTTCATGCTTTGCTAGGTCTTAGGGACCTTTATGACAGCTCCTGCAGTCATGGAGAGGAGCTGGTGCATCGTTCTATGGTGCATAAAGGACAAAAAAAAAAGATCTTTCCTGAAGTTTGACAAGAAATTGTCAAACTTTATGCTGTTATCCTTTTTGCCATTGGCTTGAGGGACAGTACAAAATGTCTTCTTAAGTATTTTCCATAGAAAGTTTTCAAACCAAGGATTTTAAGTTATACCTGATGGCAGCTAAATAAATGATAATATACTGACATTAAATCAGTATTTACACATATTAATTAGTGTTTACATCCAACAATTACTGTAACAAGTGACAACAGATAATTATATTGCTCCGGCTTTTCAATTAGCTCTGAAACCTGACTTTGATTGGACTGGAAGCTGACAGCACAAATATTTCAAGTCTCCAGAAACATTTTAAGAGAAGACGTTCTGCTTCTCCATGTTTCACGTAGGAAATCAATGGAACCAACTATAAACTTATCCAAAAAATTCATTAAAGAGATAGTACAAGATCTTCACAATATTTGCGGAAACTATGAGGTCATCACATGATGAGTGACATGTTGAAGGTGTGGGCCTCAAACACCGAGGTCCGCCCCCAAAAAGGCCTCCAGAGGGCTGGCCAATCAGAGTGAAGGGGTTTTGTGGAACAGGGAGCCTTGAAAAGACAGTGTCATGGGGTATTCTGAAACACATCTGTGAGAAAAAATAGGTTTGTTTTCTTTTTCAGGTTTAAATAATGTAAATCTACTCACAGGGATACCAGAGGGACGTCATACAACCTAAGGAAAAAAGAGCGCAGTACCCCCACTTTTTTGAAAGCCACCAACATTTCACTCAACCCAAAAGTATTTTGTTGTACATAACAGTACTTAATCATTTGAAAATCTAAAATTAAATCATGAATTCTAAAACATTTGGTGAACCTTCAAAACTGTATCATGTTGCACAATAACAATATATTTATTCATATATTTAAAAAAAAAAATCCTACAATGTATTCTGCATATTTTGAAAGGTTTTTGCATGTCATGAAATTTTTTTGAGTTTCTACAAAAAAAACTTGCACAATTGAAAAAATATTTGATTTAAATATATATTTTTACATTTTCCAAGTATTCAGTATTGATTAAATATTTTGTAAAATTTTATTATTTTTGTTTGAAAAAAAAAAACTGTAAAATATTTTACATCAGATTAAGAGTATTTTGGTTTCCCAAAATGCTTTAGGAATTGTTAGTAGTTCATGCACTTGACCTTCAGGGCCACCTTACTTAATTAGTACAATCTGATTGATTTTGACACAGACTGCTTGAATTGCATTGATGGACTCCAATCAAAGAATGTGAAATAGTATGATATGTTTATAATGACATCTTCTCAAAATAATTGCCAAAGCCACTTTGGTTAAAACCAGCAGTTGAATAATGTTAGAGGTAAATAAAAGCTACTTGTTTCTAAGCATTAAAGAGACCTTACTTTTGTCACCCATATTCCCCAGAATTCATTTCTGCTACGCTGAGCAAAAACAGTTCGTTGGATCTTCCTGCTGCAGAGTCCTGGTGATGCAGCAGTTTTCCCTGGCTCGCTCCGTGTCCAGATGCCTTTTTTGCTTCGTGACAGCTGCACTTGTGGATGATCCATTTAACTAATAGACCAGTGTTTAAATGCATCTGTTCAGAGGAGGCGGTTGTGTTCCAAACAGGCACATTTTGAGCTGCTGACATTTTCACTGGGAGGAAAAGCAGACGATGTATAAATAGGCGCTTGACGTTCTTTTAAGCACCTAGTTGAGGCAGATGCAGAGCTAAGAACGGATGACATTTTAAAAGCTATGTTTCATACAGATCTTTCATCAAAAGGAAAACCAATTAAATGTACTTCACCGTAGCTCACAGGACTGTACAGTTGTTGTTGTTGCTGGTGAATACTTTAAAGCTGTCATGTCCTGGATGGACTTTTGTATTCCTCCTTATTGTATATTTTAATGGTTGTGCCTCTCTCTGAATGAAGAGTCCATGATAACGACACAGTTGTTATTTTAACTTTCTGCACAATCTGCAACAACAGCCAGTATTTAATTTTTTCATGCCTTTTGTATACTAAACGTTATGATACTCAATGTGGTGATATTCAATGTTACAATACTCAGTGATATAATTCTCAAGAATGACACTTAATGGCAGGACTCTCAATGATAGGATACTAAATTACAAGTTACTCAATGTTACAATATTCACGATTACGATACTCAAGGTAACGATACTCAACGTTACGATATTCAACGTTACGATACACAACATTACGATACACAACGTTATGATACACAATGTTGTGATACTCAGCAGTACTCAAAGTTACGACACTCAATGTTACAATACTAAAGGTTAAGAAACACAGTGTTAAGATACACAACGTTAAGATACCCAATGTTATGATACTTAACCTTACTCTGTTACCCAACAATATGATACTCAAGGACATGATACTTTTGACATGACTCTTAACGATAAGATACTTAAAGATATGACACTAAAAGATACAGAGAGTTTATATATGAAGATATGATACCGAAGGATACGTTTCTCAAAGACATGATACTCAATGATTTAATGCTATAGGGTGTGATGCAATTTGATATGATACTCAGTGATGTGACTCTCAATGTAGCGTCCAAAGGGAAAGCATGTATTGCTATTGTTCACAAGACAACCTGAAAAAGGTGGCAACTTTTGAAAGTTAGTCAACAATTATAAGTACCACATTATCTTCAACTGGCTGAATCAGTTTGTTTCCAGTTACATGACATTTTCAAATCCCTTTGAGGAGTTAGGAGTTTAGAGTGCATGCAGCTGGAGCATTCAGCAATAATACACAAACAAAATTTAAACTCTGTGAATAAGTGAATTGAGGCAGCGTGAAGGCAGCACACACACGTCCCTGTCACACCTGCTAAACAAATAAACAGATACTTGTTTGTTTTCCGACATTTGCAGTGTTGGTGCAAATGCATTTACCATCAGCATATTTCCCAATTTCACTCAATTGCAACTACTTTGCTATGTTTATGGTATTTTCAGTATTTTCTACCCATCATCCACTTCATTGCCTCTCCGCCATCCCTAAGTGCTGTGTTTTACCACACTTATTACCATTTTTGGATGGGGGTAAGTGAGGTAGGGAGTAAAAAAACAGAAGCAGAATGAGAGGCAGTACAGCCAATACAACAAATCAGCATCACTTGGTATGCATGGAGCGGGCAGCGCTATCGTGTTATAAATTGGCGTGTGGCAGCAGGCCAACAGTGCATTGCATTAGTCAGATGCCCTCAACGTAATAAAATGCAGTAGATGGAAAGCGAGCGAAAAAAAGAGTCAGGGCGCTTTCTGTAGATTGAGATCTCAAAAAGGAGAGCGGGCGAACAATATATCTTGGAAGAAGCTCCGACCAGTCGAAGAGATCATATCAGCATGCAGGATTATTCCGGACTAAATGAGATGACATTCACTTTGACGAATAATTTCCTCCTGTTGTATGCATATAAGGAAAACTAAATTGGAAACCTGCATTTGTACAGCCGGGGGAGGAAACTTAAAGCTACAATCTTTTTTTTGCTTTTGTGCAATCTCTCAGAGCCATGCACAGAACAATTTATTTCCCAGAATGCAAGATTCCATGCCTTTTCTGGTACTATATTTCGGGCCTGTCAGCTTATTCCTAACACAGGAGGGAAAGTCTAATATATAGTGAAGAAAAGCATTCATTTTCTGAAGACTAAGGCTATGGATTGCACAGGTTGACTTATTGGAGGTTGGGAAAATGATGTGTTGTGAAAAAAACCTTCCTGTTCCACTATATTCTGATGCCACATTGAATTTACACACTTTCTTGACAGTTTTCATCTCCAGGCTCATAATATCTCTCTGTGACTAAGCTCACCACTTCAAAAATAGTTTACTGTTTACATATACTTCTTTCTCTTTAATAACATACTCTCCCAACCAAGGCAACATGTGGTTTTATATACAATCCAGTGTTTCATTAAAGAGGGGGTTATCAGGCTGCCCAATATTTAAAACATGGATATTAAATAACTGAATCAGATATCATGTCTATTGGGATATATCCCTGAAACAACACTACATAAGAACACTGTACATTTTCTGCTTATGTTGGGCCGAAAGGCTATCATAACCAAGTGGATAGGAGACAAACCTCCCACAATCATTTGTGGAAGCCTTTGATACCAGACTTTATTTCTCTGGAAAGGCTAAGATTTTGTGTTAATGGTCAAAAGGACATTTTTAAAGCAAAGTTTGACAAAGTATTAGAGTACCTTCAATCTCAGAGTGCAACTGCCTGAAATGTAAGACCCAATGAGGACATATGAGATCATTGCCGTATATATCTTCTAGATTTGCTTTATATTTTATTTATGTCAATATTGTCTACATTGTGCTGGACTTTTATATGCTTGACAATGTTCAATAGAAAGAATTTTCAAAAAATAAATAAAAAAGGCTATCAAGCAACAATTCAAACTAATTATATGCACATTTTCAAACAACATCACGATCATTTGTTTCAGAAACCCCTGAATCTGTCCGATCCGTTCAAAAGATAGCACAAGATTCTAACTTGACTTGATGAAGTGATGACATCATCACATTGGGATCTACCAATCTATTCAGGATATATTGTGAGGCAGGCCTCAAACACCAAGCTCACTAATTGGAGAGGCCTCAAGAGGGCTGGCCAATCAGAGGAAAGGAGGTTTGTACAGTAATCAGCCTTAAAGAAACAGTAGCTAAATAAAATGGTATAAAGCAGTGACTCCCCACCTGTGGGCAGTTGGACCATAAATTTCTGGTCAAACTGAAAGGTGCCTTTCAACCACTGGTATTTTCCCCAGAAACTAGAGACCTTCTGTGAAGCTATGTACTTGACAAAGGATTTGTATCAATCATTCATGAGAATGCTGATAAGAGGATATATGATATTTATCATTCAACACTGGGATGGATTTAATATTTATATGCAACACACATGAGCATCTGTTGTTTATCATTGTATGGAAGGTAAAAAAAAAATGGTAAAAAAAAGTTTCAAGGATGATAGAGCAAATAATTTTGAGTCAAAACAATCAGGAACATTATTTGAAGTGTTAGTTTAGTATTCCACTGACTACCAAGAGGGAACATTGCCTTCAGCAATGCTATTTGGTTTGTTTTAGCAGATGTGTCTAATCAGCTCATTCGGCATACAGCGAATGCAGCCAGTGGATGCTCTAAATATGAAAAAAAGCAATCGTCTGTGGCTTTATAATGGATTCACTAATGAAAAGCCGGAGAAGTATATGTACCAGGAGATGATGTAAGAATAGTTGTGAGGTCTGCAGCAGTTTTTAATGCGGATTACTCCATTTATAAAGAGACTCCTCATAATTGCATCGGTCTACTTGTGGCTTATTGATAAAGAAATTGCTGGAAACAATATGCAGCAACTTCCGACAACTAATCATTGATTAAAACATGGATTCAATCATGAAAGTAGCCCCCCTGGCTTTCAATATAAACCATACAGGGATGCGCATTTTATTGTACACAAATTAAACACCACCTAATTTTACAAGGGCTGAGAAGTCAGCGCTTATCTCGTAAAAAAAGCTTTCACGATTCAACCGAGGACCCCGAATGAGCCGGTGGATGAGATTTGCCTGCAACACACATTCCTGTCCATGCATGTTTCCTCCCTGTACAGAAAAATTCCACAAGTATTAAATCAAAATATGATAATTTTAATGGACTAATTTGCTTCTGTAGCTACTTATTTATGAACATTCTTCTAAAGCCAGAGCCCGGGAACCACATGTCTAATCAGTGATTTCGAGCTGATATACAGCCTGGAGCGGCTCCAGTGATGATTATTACCACGAGATTGAACACATACAATATTATTTTGAACTTTACCACCCAACTGGGTTCTTTATATTATCATAATTCATAAGCTCTTATCTCCATAAAATCACCCTGTGCACCATCACACCTTTTCCCCATCTTCTTCGGTGCAATCTGCATAATGGTGCAGCATCAGGTTAGAGGAGGCTGGTTCTCGTCATTTGTATGTGTAGAGGAAAGAGACAGAATCTGTGTTGCTAATGCAGAAATCATAGGCTTCATATAAAGTAGGAATTACTGCAGGATGTTACTTGCTCATTTGTTCTTTTCAGCATGCCAATTCACAAGGATCGCTTGCTTTCCTAAAATACATCTATGAAAGTAAATTGAGCAATTAGCAGCTTATTACTTTCTTATTATTTCCCAAACTTCTCCAATACTGGTAGGAATGATCGGTCATAGCTCCTCATTTGGTTTACTGTCAAAAAATGACACATAGATTTTATTTTTCCTTGAACTGTTGAAAGATTATACACACATATTTACGTAATTGGCTTTTCATTTCAATTTTTTTTCTTTCTCATATGCAAATTGTACAGGGCTTCCTAATAAATACGAAACAATTTCACGATATGGCATATAAATTAAAATTTTAGGAAGCTAATAAGCTCTCACTCATTTCACTAAATACGAATATTATATATACATAAATACATACACATACCCGTATACCCATACACATGTATACCTATACAAACAAACACAAAAATTGTTGTTCCACATAACCTGGAAAATATTTGATGACAAACTAAAATGTTCCATTAAATATAAAAATTAGTTTTCAATCAGATTTTTAATGCATCTAAATAAAAATTTAAGTCATCAGTTGTTGTTTTTTTATTTTTCATATTTACATAATGATGTGACTAAACAAGTTGGTTTGAGGATATTGCACTCGTGAACTAAATGAAAACATGTCTTGCACATTGAATGTACTTAAACAGATATTGGAGCTTTAAATGTAATGAATCAAATATTGCACTTGGTAATAAATCCCAGTTGAATGAGTGAATGAATGAAATAAATGTAACCAAGTTAATAGTCTAGTGTGTGATCTCAAAAGGAGGAGTTATGAAGTGTTATTGGTGTAAATGTTATTAGCTTCCATTTAAAGAAGGAGCACTGTGCCTTCTTAGAAACCTTTATTCCAGTGGTACATGCAACCACAGTTATAGGGAAGACTGCTGACTTGACAGTTGTCCAGAAGGCAATTGTTGACACCCCCTACAAAGGGGTTGGTTATTTTTGGATTGTCCAATTAGTGTTGTACCACAGCAGGGGGTCGCCAGTCTCCAACGCTGCTATTTTGGGGGGCTACAGGTGGAAAAGTTTGGGAACCCCTGACCTACAGAATCCCATAGACAAGTTTATATAAGATAATTTGGGGATACAATGGAGCTGCAAAAACTGGAAAATTAAATCTAGTTTGGGCTTCATTGTTAGCAAAAATCATGAAATGTACTCTCAAGTCCCAAGAGTTCAGAATACGTACCTTCAAAATGTTACCAACTCTGGGCTCACTGGGGTGTTATTGTTTATGGTCGAGCTATTTCATGATTATTTGCTTCTTTTTTTTACCTCTCAGCAGCACAAAGTAGTTTTAGAAGTACAGACACACAGGATTAAGTGTATAACTGGCAACATGATAAATAAAAATTACTAATTGAGAACATTTTTCATTGGGACCTTTTTACTTTTTAACTGGCAGTTAAATAAACAGCCCCCGCAGGTTCACATTCATCCAAAAAATTGTTGTTGCTGCTGGATCAGCAACTCTAAAAAGCTCTACTTGAGTCTCTCCTTTTATTCCATTAATATTGGTGAATTTGGATATTGTGCAAAGTGAGCAGGGGGAATAAAGTCTCCTGAGGACTTTGAGTTATTGTGACGTAATATTGGTACATGTTTTGTGTTACTGTCGGATCACTTTACAAAGTTAGGAAATAGTTAGGGAATGATTAAGAAACCAACTCACCTTCTAACCTGAAGCACAGCAGAGTGAATCAGACAACACACATACCCTCTATAACACACTCACACATTTACCAGATGAGCAATATAGCAGGCGCATTAGATCACTGTGCCGTCTGCTGCACAGTTATGGATTTATGCTTCATCACTGTGGCATCTCTTTTAGCGTTGATTATAATTCCCAGAAGCCCTTAATTAAAGCGTGCGCTGTAAAGGCCTTTTGTTTTTTTATATTTATTTATCTCTGAATGAAAGTGAAGCCCTTGGATTTACAAATCTCTCAGTGTGATGTAGAGAATTAAGAGGCCAAGTAACCCACAAACTGCTCAACTCCCTGCTTTTCTATTTTCCATGAGCATGGTTTTTTTTTTGTTTTTTTTTTAAGAGTAAAAAAGCTTAATCACATTGTGAGGGTTGTGTATCTTAGGACCTTGTGGACTTTATTTTAGGTATTTTGGCGAGGCTTCAGCTTTTTCGAGGGGGGTGATTTTGGTCACCCCCCCCTCGCAGCGCAACAACCCGTCTGACATTCAGCCGATGTAATTTGGCTTTTAAAATATTGCGGAGGCTTGTTGTTTTAATTATGCCACATTTCAGTGTCAACTCGGGTGTTTAAATGGCCGTAAAGTAACAAGATGAGTTAGGGGTTCGCACAAACTGCTCTGTAAACAACTCGAGAAGGATATTAGTGCGACAAATTCAGCTATTTCCTCACTGAAATTACATTCGGTTTTCATTTCTCATCTTTTATTTGGTTCAATTACAGAAAAAAAAAAAACTTTGGCAAAGCAAAATAGATGAACTGAATTCAATTGTCAGGCACACAGTACCTTTTGAGGGTTGATATTTCACATAATCTGGTAGGTATTGATCCAGCAAATAATTGGAGCACAGCAGCTTCTCTCTTCTCTCTTCACTCAGCTGACTGCTGTAACCACACTGACTGAGTTGCTGGAAGAGTGTGCACTTTTCAATTTCCAGTATGTGTTTAAAATTAGCCCACATGTGCATTATTCAAACCGCTTATTGATGCTGTGGGACCATGAACTGGAATAGGCTATTTATTCAAAACACATCCATACTGGAACTGTTCAAACATGTCACCAAAAAGCTCAAGTTGTTTCAAACTCTATGTTAATATACTGTTGACACAACTCCAGTAAGGTAGCAGCTGCCTTTAGATATCAGCTTTAGCCTTGTGTCCTCATCATTCACATTATTCAAACAAGTAGCTTACTTTTAGCTAAAGCTGCTAGCACATTTATGCATTACTGTAGACAACCGCAGCTAGCTTGGCACCTGCCTAGCAGATAAGATAAGATCAGAAATGACATACTTCACTCATCCCACGAGGGGAAATTCACACTCACAGCAGCAATGCAATGCTGCTGCAACAAGCTGCCACTGACTGGTGCTTAGAGACGACAGCTTGTCCATAATTCGCTTCTCAGCCTCCAATTCCACAGGGTCCAGGACTGAACTGAACTTCATCACCAGTCATGGTAATGACTTCATATTGGCAAACAGCAAATCAAGTGTTGTATTCTTTCTGGTGGGACAGTTAACAAACTGTGTCATTTCAGTCAGGTGGGAGGAGAGGGTGACATGGTTGAAGTCTCCTGAGATTATTATGAGGGCCTCAGGATGTTGAGTCTGTATCCTGGCAACAGATTCATGGATGACATCACATGGAACTTTGGCCTTTGGGTTTACTTTCTGGGATGTAGCTGGCATAAGCTTGAGGCATGCAGCATTGGACCTAAGTAGCTGACCGCTAGCTCATATACCTTTAACAGTACAGCCATTTAAGTTGATAGTATATTTCTTTTTAACAATCTACATATATCCCAGTACCTAAATCCTTTTCAGTATTGTCTGCAGAAATGTTTGCTAAACTTTTCCTCTCATGACCCACTTTTGTGGCGGTACAAGTAAGACGGCGTATAATAGCCACATAAAGGGAAAAAAAAAACAAAAAACTTTTGGTTGGTCATTAATTGTTCCATTGTATACCTCGTTTTATGTATTGATTATGAATTTATCTTATGTATTGTCAGTGTACTCAGGTCAGTGAACTCATATGCTAGATGATGCGTTTGATGTGTCTTCACAGTAGTGTGTCACTCTTTGAAAAAAAAGGTTATGAATAAATAAAAGTATGCCAAATACTATGGCAACAAATACCACCATAAGTAAATCGGGTTTTCATTGGCGCCTAGGTCTTAATTTCAGTTGTTAAAATGAGAGAATGAGGAAATAAAATATATTTTCAGAGTCACATTAGAACTCCATTGAGATTATTAAGTATTTGGATTGGTAATTGGTGATGATGAATACTCAAATGTAAGTATTTGTACTTGGTTTGATAAAAAATGGTATTGTTGCATTCCTAGTTATGCCATTTGCAGTCTGTGAATTGGAATGACCTCTTCTCATTTCACCAAAGATGTTCAACACTTTACTTTTTTTGTACAAAGAATCTAGCTAGATTGATGTCTTTTTATGTTTACAATACTCCAGGTTTGTAATAGTTCTCAGGACAACAGGGAAAAGGAGGATCTAACTGAGGACTCAACTTTTATTCTCACGGGAGACTCTCCTTCCCGAAGCAAACTCACTCTGTTGTTCGATATCAATCTTTAATATGATAGAGCAGAAGCCTCACCTAAAGTGCATCTGACAGTAAAACTGAATATAGACCTTTATCTGACTTAAATCGGCTGAGTTTGTATTTATAGCTCTGCTTTAATTGTTTTACCAGTCTGCTAACAGCACTGCATCAGCACCTCCTGGCCTTTTAGTAGTTTACTGATAATGCTTTCAACATTTGATGCATAATGCTGTGCAGACTACAGGCGGGGGGAGCGTGCCGGAAAAATAGTGCCTAACCTTTCCATTAAATTACTGAGGAAGTTTGGAGTGAGTGAACCCCATTAACTGCAGACATGCTGCAAGAGATTGAACCTGAGCCACTGATATCAGCAGTCTTTGATCCTCAGTGACGACTGCGTGTACTTTTTTCTATTGCTTATTGATTTGATTTCTCGCACAGGGGTTTGGATTCCTCTTTGATTGTGCATGAACACTTTCCAAATACATAATTTGAGATACGATCAAGGGGACTCATACATATTAAACAATCTTTCTTGAGCAGCAACAAACCTAAATCAAGATATATCTTGACATCAGATGTGACACAAATGAATGGTGATCAGAAAAATTATGATCCTTGGCACTGAGCTGCATTAGCTTTTGTTTACGAGACTTACTGATGAAATAGAGTTTCACCCATGGAGCTTGGCAGCCGTGTCCATTTGCATTCCAAGATAGTCTTTAAAATCGAAGGACTCTCTAATACAACTTGAATTTGGATTTTTTTTAAACGCCCTGCCAGAAAATATAAGTAAAAGGTCCTTGAGATAGCCGTTTGTGTGCTTTGTCAGATTGTAACATAGACTTCATCCCACTCAACCTTGAGTAAACCATGAGGAATTGTGCATTTAGTGTTAAGGACAGGTCATCTTGAATTCCCGAACTCAATCAAATGCCATTTATTTTAACAATGGAGAGACCCTGAAAATAATAGTTGGCTTTTGCGAAAGCTAACATTGTGAAAGGTGAAAAGGTACTGGCTCAAGCAACAGCAGTGGTCTGCTACTCAACACTGCTTTTCAATGTACAAAAAAATCATTTAACACTGCAACTCATGTGAAATATTGGTGAGAATGGGGACTCTGTCAAAACCAAGCAGATCTCTTCTGTGGCGATACATGACTGCAAGATAGGAGTGCAAAAACAGTTCCTGAAAGATCCACTTGTTGCTGTCTCCATGGGCCAAGGTCGCTTTGTTAGAGCCCATATAAAAATGCCTGTGACTATTTCCTCCTGTTACAGGCAATTAACTTAAGCTAGCTAAAGTCATGTTTGTCATGTTTTCACGATGGGAAAGTGAAGCCTCAGGAAGCTCTGGTGGAAGATCTGGTGGTCTACTCAAACCAAAGTGACTGAAGGACTATCACTGTTACAAATCATGCCAGCATTCAAGTTTACAAAAGACAGTCTGGTCAACTTTAGCTGCTGATATTTTTGTTCAGTCAAACTTATTAATGGGTATATTATTGTCACACAATAAAATGAATCACACTCATTGTTAGAGGACACCTTAACACTGCACCAAAAGTATAAATGTTATTTGTCTTAGTCCCGTGTTCTCAACGAAATCCTTAAAAAAGAACAATTTATCAGTCATTTGTAGACTTGTGTGGTCATCTAGACTCTTACTGATATGCTTTAAGCAATTGAAATACTTCAAAACATTTGAAAACAGTAAAGCACCAAGGGAAGTGCTCAGTGAAGCAGCAATGACATTTGGAGCCTTGAACAGCATTGGTCATGTGACAGTGGTGTTTTGATAGAAGCTCTGAATCAGTAGCTGGGTTTCCATTACAGTTTTTCGCAAAATTAAATTGATATTCCTAAAATTTCGACAAAGTATATTTGCGCTTTGAACGCGTTTCCATTGAAGGTTGTTCCAGGCAGGAGCGCCGTAACTCTCGTCAAATATCATCCCGCGAGATTTCACTGCTGGAAGATGGACGCTAGAAGATCAGTTTCTATCTCCTTATAACACTCTGCATTCCTCTGCTGTTTGCTGTCTAGTATGTCGAAACGTCTGAAAAACCACCTCATTAAAGCGTAAAAACTTTTTAGCGACGTTTTAGTGCTTTTTCAAAATTCAGGTGTTTCCATTACCAGTTTTTTATAGCGCTATATAAATTTTGCGCATATCCAAGGGTAATGGAAACGCACCTACTGTTTCAAATATTTTTGCTTTGTGGAAGAGCAAATCATGTTATATGTTAGCTTCAATACCATTTGGCCTGTCAAACACCTTGACAGAGACCAATTGGTAACATTATTAAGATGTCCATATTTTCAGTTTACAGTCAAGACCTGGTGCCTACATTACCCACAATGCAACTCCAGTGCTGAGACTGTTTTTTTCACATCAACTTCCATGCTAGCTGCTCTCTCTTTAAGGCCTCCCCACTCCACAAACACTCTTTCCCCTGATTCGCTAACCTTCTGAAGTCTTTTTTGAGGGTAGACATGTGGGCAGACATTGGTGTTCGAGGCCCGCTCCTTTAACATGTTGGAAAAGTTATTTCCATAAGATCTTGTGAAGATTTTGCATTGTGAGCATTTCACATTCAGGGATTTCTACAGCATATGAACGTATCGTGGTTTGAAAATCTGCACAGGCTTTGTATGAACATGCTACAGTGCTACTTTATACCCATGTGTAAAATATGGTTCTGAGTTCTTATTTGCAATTGTTTACATATGTATTGTACAACTTAGCATCATAGTCCTGATGTTATTCATATCATATCAACACAAAACCTATTTATAATGTCACTTGAAGCTCATACTTCATGTGTTAGCATCTCACAGCCGATTACTAAATCTTCCCAGACTATGATCTGATGTGATCTATTTATTTCCAGTGTTGTGCAGGAGACAGAGACATAGAAAAACAGACACAGGTGCGGTATCAAATAAAAGTGTTCATTTTGTATACATCAATAAAAAGTGTAATGAGAATCCAGAACAATTTAAGCCCTGATCCAATAGCAGGAGTTAGACTAGCACTATAAATGTTTAGGCAGCCCCAATGTAAATACCAAATCTGATTATGGGCATCATCCCCAGAAGCAAACAAACAAGAGAGTCGTGTTGATATGCGCTTGTGGAAACAGTTGCTTTGGAATACTATAAATCTCTCTGTTGATTTAGCATTTAAATTGAAAAACAGGAGTACACTCTGTGTCTTGCTGTGGCATCTCTTGTGTGTGTTGCTCTTGTTTGGGAACATGGCGCACTGGGAAACTTTAGATGTGGCTTACAACAGGCAACATCGCTCAGGACATGATGACACAGGTCAGGGAGTCAGGTTACATGAGTGTGAAGCAGCTTGTCAAGCTGTTCTGTTGTTGTAGAGATCACTACGACATCACACCCAAGTCAATGAAGACTAAGGTCAACCTTCATAGCCTCCTCTGTTTTTTCACTTATCACCCTCCAGCATGAAATACTTGATTCTGATTGGATCTGCTTGTTTCTAGCAGCGCCAGGCCCAACCTGATCAAACTCATGCCTAATCCATATGCACTTGTTACACCTGCCTGTTAACACTGTGGCAAAAATGTTTGTTATCTAGTCTATGTTAGCATCAAATGAGCAAAGACTTCAGGAAACAAAAATAAATTGTTTCTCTTACCATCATAAATTTACTTACTAGACAACACTGAAGAAACTTCAATACAGTGTCTTGTCCTGCAATCCGGGCATTATAGCACACCAGGTGGTCGCTACATCATATGCTATATGTGGTTATGAAAAAATTGTGGCTTCAAAAGCATAAGCGAAGTCTTGAGAAAAAGATGAAAATGTACGGCTTCAAGTTATTTAAAGACAAAAATGAGGTTTGAATTGCTTGTAACAAGTCCAAAAAAAATCCATGGGGTAAGAAAAATGATTAATGAATTAAGAAATCTGTCCGATTTCAAGAAACCTGACAAACAAATTTTCATTGCCTTTTTTTCTAACTTATTATAAGCAATTCAAACCTCTTTAAATAAAAAAGGCATTTTTCTGGACTTGTCAGTTAAATGTGACTCATAAAAAGATTTTTTTCCCCTAAAAATAGGACATAATAACTTGCTTGGATTTCAGTATTTGCATTGTGGCTGGCAGTTTCAAGTCTTGTAAAGAGAAAAAATAAATTACTTTTGTGAGGAAAAATCTTGTGGTTCCCACAACAATATCATATTCTACAGGTAACTGGTTATTTAAAGGTACAGTTCATTTTAATAGTTATTACATAATACCTTGAAATTGCAGTCGCTGGGTGCGATAATGTTTTCAAACTTCTAGTTAACCAGCCATTCAAAGGGTTCACATTCCCAACCAATTATTTTGCCAAAAGGACCAAATTCTGGCTCAGTAATTCACCAAGGTTGCTCATATATGTTTTATTATAACATAAAATAAAACAGCAGAGGACCATTGGGCTCCACTCTTATCATAGTTGGAGTCAGAGTTTTAAATGCCTACATTTGCTTCTTATTGGCTTGTTATGGTGCATTAAAATAAACAGATAAGCTACTTCCTGTACTTGACTGAGAGTCGATTCAGAGAAATTACATTCTGTAAAGTTTTATTGTAAGAATAAAGATGTCTAGAACTGGGGATTAAGCCCATGTTTTGAGTAGAGTAAACTTGGACCTGCCTGGAAGATTATTAAAACGTCAACAAAATCTACAGTCCATTGAACTCACCTCTGTATCTTCAGAGCACACTGACGCCTGTTGAATTAGTCTCGTGGAGTTTTGAGTGCAGTATTCCCATTTGTCCATATTGTACCGAAACAGCAAATAACCTGTCACTTACAATCTGGGGAACTTGTTAAATAGCTCCAGCTTATACATTAAGTGGAATCCTCTGATCCTCCAGAGTGACTGTGTGAGTGATTGGAGTCCCACTGAATGGTAATGCTCCCCTGAAATAAAGTAGTCCCAAAGAGATGAAGCAGTGTAATTTGTGATGGAAATCTACTACCTCAACTGAGGCAATCTGAGTGGTAATCTTATAGAGAGAGTGGAGTGCAGTAAAAGGGTGCATGGGAATATATATAAGGGTTGTGGAAAGTGGTGTTAACAATACAGCGAGCATCGAAGGCAGACAAAATTCATATTTTATAATGTTGAGCATAGTGTTCATTCAGGCCAGTCATGAAGCTCATCTCAGCCTACAGAATATAAATAATACACAGAATGGGCGTTTTATTTGAAAGGCTTTCACCACTTTCCACTTTGCTGATGCTCTCCCTGCTTTGGCTCATCCTTGCCTTGGCTTGGCATATTTTTTTTATTATTGATTATTGTTATTTAACTACCACTACAACTTTTATTAAACTACCTCATTTAATATCTGCATCCTTGCAGCTATTCCCCATACTCACCACTGCACTTTTATCATATCTTTTTAACCCTGAAAGTATCCGTCTTGCCTATTTGTTATTCTTTTGTGTTTATAGTTGTTGATAATATCCTATATATAATTTTTTTTCATTAGTAGTAGTATTATTTTTCCTATTACACCTTACTATTACCTTGTACAAGAGAGCCAAAACAAAGTTGATTCTGTTTCTGAATGAGAGTGGAGGTGTGCTCTCCCTGCCCTTGCTTTAATTTAACACAAAATGATGGGAGGTCTTCTCTCTGTGCCTTTGCCCTGTTATTCATGAAAGACAAATAAAGCTTAGAATGCCTAAATACTAACCTGACACACCAGACGGACAGTTTCATATATCTGCCATGGAAATATTCCACTAGTCCATCTGGGTAAGTGGCACTAGCGAGTGTTTTAAGAGGCGGGACCTTATGGAAAACATAGCAGCTGGTGATTGGTCGACCATTCTGCCTGACGTACTCATCACAGACCAATCCACATCAAACCACGATATGACGAAGGGGATGTGTAACCTGACCCCCCAGACAGACAGTTCATATCTGTTACGGAGATATTAGTGGTCAGTTTTCGCTCAAAACATTGTTTTATGTCAGAAGGGCTGTAAGTTACGCTCTCCGTTCCTCTTTCAAAGAAGAAATTGAGTATTTCTGATAAAACTGCAGATATTGCTCCACGGAGTTCGCTCCACACGCCGCCATTGTTTTCAAACATTCAGACGCTGACATCCCACCTCTCTTCTCTGACTGGGTCGACAAAACCTCCGCTGGGTGAAATTGGTTGGGATTGGATCTTAGCAAGATGGATCTGCAGGATTTCAGAAAATGAATCAAGCAGCTCCATCTGCTCTGCTAGATTAGCTTACATACTGAATCAAGGAAAAAGAAAATAGAAAAATACTAAATACTAAATTCTGAAATAACTAAAATACTTCAGAATAATATACATAATCATACTATTAGTATCCTTAGTATCCTGAATACTAAGAAGTATAGAAAACAGTTTTTCAGTGTATGGATTTTTAGTTTTGAAAAGGATAATAATAACTAATTACCAGAAATTTCAGGGAGACCCCGTGTTGTGGCACAACCCCAAGGTGAAGAAACACTGCTGGGAGGGTAGATCTTTATTTTCCTCGTCTTTCTTTGTCATGGTGCCACAAACCTATAACCCTAAGGCTCCAAAATCTGTATTGACATGCTTGCCCTGAAGGACATGCAAACCATACATCTTAACTATAAGCCCTGAAATGGACTTGTCATAGCTGTCAGAGAAAACAGCATATTGTTGAAGAAGATAGCATTCAGGGGAATACAGGCTCGCCACATCTTTGTCATCCCCTTTTGTAATGATGCTTTTATATATATTCGTAAATTACCTTAAAAGTGAGTTCATTTGGGCCAATCTTTAACCTCATAGAGGTTAATGTTTGTCCTTCTATCTGCTGTTGTCTAATCATCCACAGTTATCTTTGAAAAAAAGAAAAAAAAGAAGAGTGGAGGAATATGGCAGTGGTGTGCAACAGTCATCTTTTTCCATTTACCCCTTCGCTCTCATGGCCATTTCACCATCATTTGTGAAATCAGCTGTAGCAGCAGGAGGAGTGTTTGCACAAAATGTACTTCCCGGAGTGTCTATTTCATGCCGAGAGGAGAGGAGATGGCAGCGGCGGCTGAGGAGAATAAGTGAGAGGGGGGAAAGGTAATGAATAGAACAGTTGGAAAGCTAGCTGGGGATGGCCTCTGAGCATTTGTCACTCCAATAGAAGTTGTCTCTGTCGCGAGATTGGATTTTGCTTTATTATTGTTGTTTTGCAAAAAAAGGGGGTGTTATCGTGCTCCCACATGCCAGCAGAGCTTCACGTGTAAGTGGTGAGGTGCAGTGTTCTTGATGGGATGAGAAAGTGTGTTCTTTCCTCGCACTGTATCCAGCGGGATTCCAGCAGTGATTCCTGCCCTTTGCTTGCCTCATGCATGAGCACAGAGGGAAAGCAATCTCATCCCAGAGCCTTTCCTGTAGGGTGCCGTGGGGCTGACACGCTACCTTGTTGGACCTTTAGGGACAGAAATAGTCTGTTGGAACATCAAGCGACAGAGCTTTTGATACGGTGTGACTGTCCTTGCTAACACAGGGAGCTACTACACACAAATTTGACTATTGAAGCTTTGGATGGTTATGAGCCAGGTTTAAAAGCCCTGTTAACTGGAAAAAAAAATGTAGTTCATCTTTTTATCAAAAGGAGCAGAGTAATTAGTGAAAAATTTTGACTGTTTATTTTCTGACCAAGTTGATTTGGGCACAAGATCTTAGTGAGACTTGCTGAAGTTATGACATCACCACTTAAGAATCTCCTAACTAGTTTTTGACACATTGGTGGAGTGGTGCAGGCCTCAAACACCAAGGTTTACCCATTACCTGGCCCCTGACAGGCCTCCAGAGGGGTGGCCAATCAGAGGGAAGAGGGTTTGTGGAGCAGGGAGTCTTAAAAAGACAACAGCTAGAACAAAGTGTCTCAGACATAGGCTAAAAAAAAGGGTTTCCTAAAACAACAGTGTGACAAAAAGAATCTTATGAGCTGAAAATGACTAACTTCATTGTGTGACTTCCAAAGCACAACAATGTGCAAAATTGTAAATTGATTAATGTGCTGTCCTGGATTGCTCTGGCACCACCTGGTGACCTCTAGGGAAACAAGGTAAAGGAAATAGGAAGTGATGTCATCTGCAAGAGGAGATAAAAAGGTCAGCCTTGACATGAGGTGGAACGTGCCAGATCCTGGGAAACTAAACTGTTTCAGCCTGATTTTGGAGTTGAAGACAGCAACGGCTGTAAGTTTGTTTTCAGTTGCTAGCTGTCTAGTCTTTGATCTTTTAGTAATGTGCTAACTACAGCAAGCAGTTTTGTTTAGTTTGTATTTAGGTTTAGAGGATGATGTGTAGACGCCTAGCTCAGTTAGCATTAGCACTTAGCATGGTTGTTTTGTTAGTTTGACCGAACTGTTAGCCTTTTGCCTTAGCATTAGCATAGCCATAAATGCTACATTGTTTTAGATAAGACGGAAATGTCTATTTGAGATGGTGTTACCTTGTCACCTTGCTAATTGGTGTCTTCTTGTGTGTCAGTTTTACTCTTAATTCAAAATAAATGAATGGGCACCAAAACCACCTGACTCACTCTTCTTTTGAATTGGAGTTTGGCTGACTGTCAAACTGCGTTGCCAGACACGTAGAGGACAGTACAAGCAAAGATGGTCTGATGTTACTGCATAGAGTCTAAAATACCCAGCTTTAAACCATTTTAGGGGCTTTAAAGCTCCTGTAAGGATTTCAAAGTGGTTAAGGAATGAACTGAGATTAATACAAGTGACTTTTTCATGACTAAAAAAGGCAAACAAAAACCATCAGGGACAAGATATTTCCAAAATGCCAAAATCAAAACTGTGTCTGAAATCTCCTCACTCTAGCTTTAAAGGAAGAGTTAAACTTAAATGACATCCTGAAGTTTGTTAGATGTTGCTTTACTTCAATATGTGACTACTGCACAACAATATGTAAAATTAGGAATTATGCAAAGAAAGTCTGGTTTAACTTAATAGAGCCTAAAATAGCATGATACCCAGCTTTAAACTACCCATAGGTGCTTTAAAGCTTCTGCGAGGATTTCACACTGGATAATAAATGAGCTTAAAGTAATACAAGTGACATTTTATAACTAACTAGAACAAAAAATACAATTACGTACAGAATATTTTCCATAAGGGGTGCCAAAATCAAAACAGGCTTAAAGTTCCCTATAGTAGCTTTAACGGAGGAATTAAACCCCTATAAGAATCTGAAGTTTTTTAGACGTTAATGTACCTCATTAGGTGACAACAACAGCACAACAATGTGTGATAATGGTGTAATACATATGATGGGTGGAGTGGTTGGATTTTCAGCTTGTGTAAGTGTTTGATTAGCCCTCAGCATTTGATACTCATGTGCCATTTCTTGAAACTCTTGCTGGAAAGAGCCTGTCTACATTTGCAAGCAAAATAAGTCCCTGTGCTCTGAATAATTCATTAACATACTTTAAAAAAGACCACCATATCTAAATATCCATCCACTGTATCTCCCCCTGCAGCACACCTTTTCAATCATCCATTTCGCCTTCTGTCTTTCCCTCCCTTCGCCCTCGCTCTCTGACTTCCCCCGTGCTTCCTCTCGTCCTCCTCTCTCAGGAGAAGCCCTCGGCGTGAAGCACTCTTGAGAAAATGAAGGGGGCAAATATACATGTGTGATGTTCAGAACTGGATAATGGTGCACTTGTTCAATGTAATTGGCCTGGAAAAGCACTGTAATTTGTGACTGGAGAACCCTGACTTGACTTGAGAAAAATGTAAATGTGCAGCAGAGGAGCCCCTTGGTTAATCAGTTCTCACAAAGAGAATACTTTAAGTTCATTAGTGTCCCATTTGCATATTCGCCCTCATAAAGGAAGAGTTAATCCCAAATGAAATTGCATGTTTCTATCATAGAAATGAGCTTATTTCAGATTCTCCACCAATTATCCTGACTGAAATGTGTTTATGTCCTATCACAGTAAACGTGACATCTCTGTGTTTCTTGTTCTTCAAGTCTCTGTGATGTTCAGTCTCTGTAGCACCATAGTAACGTGATATCATTCAACAGCCTTAAAAAAGATTGTGCGGTGACCCTGAGTGTCTGAACATTACCAAAAACAGATAGATAATAATATGACAAAAATCCACAAAAATAAAAACAAAGACCTCTTTTTTGTTTTCATTTTGTTCTTCTTTTCCTTTTTTTTTTCTTTTTTTTTTCATTTTTGTAAACTATTTTCATTTTGTCTTCTTACTTTGTTTTCCATTGTTGATGTTTTCCATTTCGCTTTTCCTGTTTTTTTTAAATTTTTTCTGTTACCATGTTTTTATTTACTTACCATTTTTTATGAATTCATGTTTTGTTTTCTATTTTATTTTATTTTTTGTTGTTGCTTGTTCCTTTTTTTTCCTGTGGTTTGTTTGTCCTTATTTTTGTTTCCTTTTGTTTTTCTATTTCTAGTTTTGCTCCATTTTATTCTTTGGTTTTTCTGTGTTCTTTTTTTGTGTTCTGTTATTTTATTTTCTGTTGTTGTAGCATTCTCTGGTTTTATTGTTTCAGTTTTTGATTTATTTTATTTTATTTTTTGTAAATACTTCTATTCTTGATGTTTCTATTTTTTATGTATTTCATTGTTATTGTTTTTCCTTCTTTGTTGTCTTGTTTTCTTTTTATTTTTTGTACTTTTGTCATGGCACTGTCTTACTAAAATCATTGTTGAGCACCACCTAGTGGCAGTTTAGGCTAAAACAGTCATAGTTGACGGGTTTTTCCCAACTGGCTGGTTTGGATCATGTGTTTATGGGCTGTTCGTGCTAAAGGTTCCCTGAGCGGAAAGTTCTTTTTCCTTCTATCTTTTGTGTAGGCCTTGGGGAACCTTTACTTGTGGGTTTTCTTTCTTTGCATGCATGTATGTGCATGTGTAACTTAGACTTTTTATTTGTTCGAAAAGCTTTCTGCCATGTAATGGTTTAATTTTCTAATGTTGAAAAACTGTTTTCCTTCTTCTCTGTTATGAAGGATTTTTTTGTATCTTACACATGCCGTTTCGTATGTGTTTTAGCTTTACAAAGATGAAAATCTAAAAAATAAAAAAGAAGAAGAAAAGAGAAAAAGAGAACTGAATACATTTGCAATGTGTTGACCCTTTAAAAAAATTTTTTTTCTTTTTTTGAAACTCTGTTGTTGGCTGTTTGTCTATTGGGCATGCCTCAGGGACAGATTATCTTTTGTTTTTCCCATTCTATTCTTTTGTTCTGTTTCCTTCTTTTGTGGTTGTTGCTTTTCTACTTCAGTTGTTCTGCTTTCTCTTTCTCTGTTTTCTTTTCCCATTGTCTTCTTTTGCCTTCCAAGGTCACCGTAAGATACGCTTCCAAGATATTTCATCAAATATTTCCACCTTCTTCTGAAATTTTCTCTAAAGAACGACTTCTTCCGCAAATTTAAACGCCTCAAACACATCAAAAAAAAAAGAGACCTGGGTGATGTCAAGGCCGCAACTAGACTTCCTAATAGTGCCCAAAAAGCTGCTCCAAATGACAGAGTCTAAACAGAGTGAACAAAAGAAGCACGTCTTTGGGGATTAATGCTGAACAAAAACACTAATGTGCCTCCTGATGATGAGCATCAATTTGGTAGATTAAAGGGCTCGAAGGCGATGTGCAGAAAAGCTTTGGAAAAAGAGGTTAAAATAAGAAGGGAGTAGGAAAAAACAATGAATAATGGAGGTTAAATGTTCTGACTTTAGGTTTATAAGTAAAAGAGTCCTTTAAAGATTAATCTTTGAGCACAGTATACACAAATGCTTGACCTCATGTCACCAATTCACCAAAAAAAGAAGACTTTACTGAAACTAACAGGGGTGGTTCTAACTATCAAAATGTCAAATTGGACAAATCTTTCAACAGATATTGTAGCGGAAAAATAAGCACTGATGATTTATTATTGGTAATGATGATGTAAAAGACTGGAAAGCCTGAGTGGAATTGGTCCATCATTACCACTGGAGGCCAGAGGGACCAAAATATTTCCAATTGAGACACTTTTGATATCAATGGGGGTGGTTTTATTAAAAAATCTTTATTAAATTGGACGGATACTGGGAAAAAAAATCACAAAAGAGAGCTTTGATTTGCAAAGGAAGGACTTTCAGGAGCCCAAATTATTTGACATAAGCGGCAAAAGGAGTCAAATAACTTGAAATGAGGGGGCGCAGATTGCACCATGAGGTTCACCCTAGAGTGGGTGACCTGGGTTCAAATCTGATTTGTGGCCTGTTTCCCACGTGTCACTCCCCACTCTCTCCCCCTTTCCTAATCTATCTATTGTCCTCCTCTATCCATGAAAGGCACGAAAAGCCCAAAAATATATCTAAAAAAATAATGGATACAACTTGAAATTAGTGACATGCAATCAGAAACCTGATGTAGAAAAGAACATGGTGCCTTGAGGATTCAACAAAATATAAAATAAAGATCCGAAATATTAGATAGATACACTCAATTGATAACGTATTAGGAATGGGTGGGTATTCAAATTAAAATTCTGACAGGGTGAGCAAGAAATTTGATAAGCTCCATCTTGAGAGGTTTGGTTCAAAAAAAAAAAAAAGAAAAAAGAAAATAGACCCCCTATCCCAGCGTCCGTACCAGGATGGTTCTGATTAAATTCGGACATTATTTTAAAGAAGATCTGTGCTAAGCTTCACCCAATTATCATGAAATTCCGGAAAAATTTCAAACAGGTAAAAAGAAAGGTCATTTAGTTGTTACCTCATGATGATGGAATTTATAGAGCGGTAAAATAAAGTGTTTATGCATGTTTTCCAGTAGTACAGAATAGAAAAACCAGGGCCTTATGTACTATTGTATTAAGTACACAGTTGGTGCAAGAATAAAAGCAATGTTGCTCTATAGAAAAATATCAGAACTGATGTAAGTTATTGATGTCCAAAGCTTAGAAAATAGAGGATCTTACCTGTCATGCATGCTAGGAGCTTCTTGTTCTTGAAAGTTGTTGTTGGTTCCATCTCACCAACTCATAGAATAAGGAAAGGAACGATCTGAACCATCACTGACGACTCAAGGGAAATGCAAAGTAACCCCTTCTGGCACCCAATACATTAGACTTTCAAGTAACTTTAAAATAACTAGCAACAAGGTGGATGACCCATCAGCACTAATGCTGGTGCCTTGATTGCAGGACAGCATCCTGCTCCTAGTATCCCTTTCAGAGATGATTGGGGCCAAGCAGTTTTTCGGGTTATTCTCAAATGCAGGTCCGCTTTCCATCACTGAAGACCACCCTGAGACAGGAGGTGATGTTTTTGCCAGAGTGTCAACAGGAAGAGGTTGAACTCTTACGAAAAGTTGATTCCAGTAAACAACCCTTCATTCATTTGCAGATCTGAACGCCACAACCAAACCAGGCCCTGTTTTTTGTATCGTTCTGGCCTTCACACGATCCATCCATCAGATTTGACAAACAATGACAGATATTTCATTTTAAACCCAAACCAAAATAATTTATAACTGCACTGAAAACATCATCCACTCACAGTTTCTTTGCTGATTCAGGACCATTGTTAGCTCCGTCTCAGGTTGGCTCGACAGAGCTGGCTACCACCCAAAATATCTCTTTGGATTCCTCAGCCCTGTATTCCTGGATGTTACCCACACGGCAGGAGGAAGTGCTGGGATGGGGTGGGGGGGTGGGGGGGGGTGAGAGAGTTGAAAACAAAGCCATCAATGTGATTGGTTGTCTGGACAGAGGCCAACGAGAGGACAGAAGGAGGGAGTGGAGAGACAGAAGGAAGGAGGGAGGAAGGAACAGAAAGAGGGCGGGGGAGATTGTCTTGAAGCCTTTTAAGTGCCCTCTGGAGGGGTCAAGAGGATGCCAAATCTGTGGGGTGTCTCAGTTCTGTCTTCCCAGCGTGTGTGTTAGCATCCTTCTGAATACCTGTCTGTGCCGATCTGTGTTCATCTGTCCATTTGTCCCTTTTTTGTTCTAACTTGTCTGCTTGGACGAGTGCATAATTGCCCCCATGAGTATAAATCTAAGTACCTTTCTGTATTTTCACTGAATATTTTAATGTACACCATATTTGTGTGCAGAATATTCAAAAATATGACGACAGGTGTTCCACTCAGTCTCGTCTCCCAGCATGAGCAGTCATCACAGCGAAAGGTTGATTTGGATAACACTTTTTGGTTGGAGATTCAATTATACCATTGAGGGTATGAAGAGCTCCATTACTAAGCTTACGTCCCACTTTATTTTCCGTCTCTATGGCCAAATGGAAATGGAGAGGGCGAGACTGACAGTGAGGCGGTGACCTTCAGATCCTGTTTTCTTTGAAGCGTTTTCTTTTCAATCCAAAAAGAAAAACCAGGGTCAATAAATTTAAAATCGAGCAGCCAAAAAAGAAGGAACCAAGCCCATTTGTGGCCCAAATTTCAGGGTCGCCTCTATCAAAACTGTGAATCCTCCATTTCATTTTCATTAGTGACAGTATTCATTGGGCCCCACTTCATTTCAGATAAGGCGTATTGACATTTCAAGAGAACAAGTTTTTCATTAAAAATCATCAAAATGAATCATTTAATTTGGTGTCAATTGGCTGCAAGCATGCTTCACCTCCTGGTACTCATCCTCACTCAGAGATCGCATTTCATCTCGTTTCATGAGCTTTACACAAGGATCCTTTTGCTCAAATACACTGAGATGGAATTAAATATGAGGCATATGATTGCGGTATAATGGAAAAATCATTTTGTTAGACTACTTTGTCCCCAAGAGAATGTCTAACCGCGTTATCCAGTGTCATTTTCTGGGTGTGCACTTTTGAAATCAAATCCTGGTTTCAAGACAGCACTTGTATGCTAATGCTAGTCAAGTTAATGCCATTCCTAAGGACAAAATGGCGGGAAAGGTCAAGTATGTTATGGTAAGACTGTCTTTTATCTTAGCTTCTGTAATTTTACCACTTAAGTACCCCTGCTTTAATGTTATTGAACAACAATTTGTTGGCGAAAATACCACCTCTTAGAACTCACTTGTGCATTTTTTAAAATCTTTTTTCCTCTTGTATCCCTTTAGTTTATGCTGGTATATAAAATCTCTATTTTTTGCTTGTCACTTTTCAAACAACAGTGCTACATAACTACAATAAATTCATTTCCTTGTCGCATTGCATTTGGTAAAAAGTTTTGCAGTGTTTTCTGAAAGTTCAGGTCTACTTTCACTTTCACTTTCACTTTCAATACAAATACATTATGACAGTTTTCGCAAGTCCTCCAGCGGCAGGTAGCCGCTGCAATTCACTTCATACGAATTCTCCCCACATTCACTTTAAGACCCTCCACTCCACAAACCCCCCTCCTTCTGATTGGCCGATTCCAAATCCTGTAGGCCTGTTGGAAGCCGCAGAATTATAAAATTGATAATGGATGCTTTGACAAGTAGCTATGTCATGAATCGGTAAGGAGACCCTAAGTCTCGTGAAGATCTTGCCATTTTACCTGAGTTGGGGGCACATTTCCTTTCAGTAAATGCAGGATGTTGAAATGCTGAGCCCCATTTCAGAACATGATGGTCACCATGGGAATTTGGTCGCTTTTGGTTTGTGAAAGTATTTCAAAGTCTAACCAACTGGCAACAAGTTAAATCAACAAATGTGGCTGAACGCTGAACTCGTAGCTAAAATAACCAACCCAATTGGAACTCAGCATCAAAACATAGAAGCAGTTGACTCCACAAGAATCCGTGGCCGTGATACTTGGCCCACTGGAGCGGTGAGTCCATCTGAGCTGTTTCACCACAGAGCTCTGATATCTCCATCACAAGACCAGTCTCCATGTCAAAGCCATGCCAAACAAAAGTGATGATTCACAGCCAAGACTCACACGTTCAGCATCCTTTCTGCCATTTTCACCTTCACTTGTGTTTCTCCGCTCACTCTCCTTCTGCTTGTCCTTCTGCCCGTCTCTCTTTTACTTTTGTCTCCTCTTTCTGCTTTTATTTCCCATAAATCACAGCCTCCCCTCCTCAATGTTTTCTCAGCTTTTATAAAAACTTGATTTTCATGCATCACGGATGCTCCCAGGATAATGTGATTGACCACGGTGAGCGTTTGAAACAGTGCTTTGGGTGATGCAGTCAATGCAATCCATTCTGCTCTAATCAGAATTCATTACATTACATTAGACAGAGGCATCGCTCAGGCATCCATTTGTCATTTTTCCTTTTTTTTCTGAGAAATGGCTACGATGGGCAGGAAAAAAATGAAGAAGAAAATCAGTATTCACACCAAATTAGTTTAGCTACAGTGAATAATGACAATTTCCATCAAGAGTTTTGTAATGAAGAAATGGTGACGAGGCGACAGTGAATCAGAGGTGTTTCCAACAATTGTGGGGAAGAGGAAAAAAGGGGAAAGACAATGCACACACTCGACACACAAACACGAGCGAGACAGATGTGGGCTGCCACGCGCGGCCTCCGACTGTTCACAATGAAGGGTATTCACCGTTCTGTTCCGGCTCTCCCACTGTCAACACAATTCTCTCGCACCGGGCCGCTTTCCCTCCCTTTTGTGCCCTCCCGTCTCTCCATCCCTCAACTCTCCTCTCACAATCCAGTTTGGGGTAAAGCAAAACAGAGCGCAAAGACGAGACAGATAGGGAGCAGATCTGCAGGGCAGCTTGGAGACCAGCATGGGGCTGTGCTTGTCACTTTCCTCTCCGCCCGCCCGTCCTGGAGTCTGCGGAGCTCCACTTGGTGGGGGAGAGTGAAGGTTGGGGGGGTGAGCGTCGCAGTGTCGATAACCTCTTTAGCAGCCAGGCAATCTGCTGTGTGAGCCCCTGTTTGCACCCTCCCACCCGCCGTGGAACATGGTCAGAGCCCAAGCAAGATGGTAGATGAGGCACAACGTGCGCACATGCAGCAGAAAATGACTGGTGTTTACACTACTGAGTCTCAACTGGAGGGTGTGCTACTGCAGCAATGGGTTGCAAGAGAAAAGATTTTCGAGCAACAAAAGTTATTAAAAGAAAAAAGTCTCTCAGGCTTTATTTTGTCCTTCTGGTACCTCTGTCATTGGTGTTTTAAGAAACTCTTATTTTGGCTTCTATCTGACATGATTATTCTAGGTACTATCTCTTTAAGGCTCCCCCTTCCCTCTGATTGGCCAGTTCTTTGGAAGCCTGTTAGGGGAACGAGCTATGGGCAGACTTTGGTGTTTGAGGTCCGCCACTTCAACGTGTCTTGAATTAGTTTGGAGATCCTTACACGATGACATTATCATTTCAGCTAGTCTTGTAAAAATTTCCATGAAAATCTGGTGCTACTTTTAGAAAGGACCGTCAAGGAGAGGAGAATGTAAATAGTTTCCAGACATATTTGAGGATTTCTACAACAAATTCATATGTAGCAGCTTAGAATAGTCACACTTTTAGTGTAAATATCCAGCATAATTACTTTATAATCATATCTTAAAAATTTGACCCCAACATACCCCTCTTTAAGGTCATGAAGCATCTTTTGCCACCAAGATCGTGATTAAATTAGCAAACTGTAGGAAAGTAGAAGCTTAAGAATCTGCACCAAATTAGTATGACATCCAACATTGTTGCTTTGTGGGAATGGGAGAATATCCCCTCTTTAAAATTTTTGAAGTGGTTTAAAGTTCCTCATTTTTTATTTTTTATTTTGTTTGTTTGTTTGTTTGTTTGTTTGTTTTTTCATTTTATTTTTTGGGTTTGTTTGTTTTATTAATTTATTTATTTATTTATTGTAATTTTTTAAGAAAGCACAATTAGATATCTAGCTAAAAATAAACAACTTAAATGTTCTCACAACAATCTTAAGAGTTATCATTCCTATAGTTTTAGCCAGAGGGGGCGGCAAAATCAACTCAAAGCAAAAGCTCTTTACAGGAACTTTAAAAAGTTAACCCAGAATTAAAATGATTTCTTTTTTTATAAAGAAAAAACATTTAACACGTCGTTCAAAATAAAAAACACATTTATGTATGGTATTCGTTTCATCTAGCTAGCCAAGTTATAACACATTTTCCGCTTCTTGGTTGCTAAAATAGTCCTCAATCGAACCTCACTACATGATTAAGAACTCTGGTTAGCTTAATTCAAGCATATTACAAAGGTGGTTGAAATAAGCTACAAGCAATGGGCAAGCTGATGAAACAGGTAACAGGTAGCTCAATATAAGCTAGCCAAATATTCTCGAGTGCTTAAGCTAAAGATAACCATTTCACAGTGGGTTGAAAGTCGTTGACAAAAGTTGGCCAAATGCTATGAAGCTACAGTGTGAAGACAGTTAGCTAAACATCATGACTCATCCGTTAGCTAACAGTTAACGATTGTTAGACAAAGAGTAATTGATGAGTAGATCTTAGAGGAATGTGATACTGAGAAAAAAAAACATTCAAAGACATAAATAAACCTGGAACATGATGAGTGGTGTTCACTGAAGTACAGCAATGGAGCAGTTAGCATGTTGCTGCCGCCGTTGTCAGGCAAAAGTGATTAAAAACCACAGTGCACATCTTCTTGCAGTGAAATGTATTCAACATCTCGCACAAACATCCTCCAAATTAAAAATTCAGCACTGAATTAACATTGATAGCCTTTTTCATGCTCTAAAAACAGTGGCGACAGCTGTTCAGGCCAGAGCAATTTGTATGTGAGTCAGAAACAAAACAGACCAAAATGTGTAGCTAACTAGCGCTTGACATCCTCACGTCCCTCGAGGTCACTTCCTCCCACGCCTCCAGAAAGCATTCTCCAGACATGCCCCACGAGCCCTGCAACTCAAACCCACCACCCCCCCCACGCCCCACGCCCCCACCCCCCCGACCATCCACTTCCCATTCCTCGGTGGAAGTGCTCAGGGCGTATGGAGTAAGGAGTGAACAGCTGTTTGAATTAAATCTGCAAGAGTGAGTCTAGACGGGGCCAGGTTTATTGAAGCGATGTCGACTGTCAGATTGATGGAAGACAAGGGGGAGATGGCTCGGCTCGTTACAGGCAAAGCCAAACTGGATTCACCGCCTGTAAGCTGCTGTAAATCTTGTCTGTTTGATGGGGAGATTAGTTGTAATTCAGAGGACATAAATGTGGTGTTAGCTTGGAAGTGAAGCTGGACTGAAAACATGAACATAAGGATAAAGAGAGTTAGCCTAAACACATCGTGTAGCTGCTCGCTCTGCTGGAACACATAATGATCTTTATGAGAACAACCCCTTCTTGTATGTATAAATCTATCAAGAAACAACTCCTTTTAAAAACACAGAATACCTCTAAGATACATATTTTTGCAACTTTGCCAATTATAGATATCAATTTGGCTTTCCAGCTTCAATTCCATGGACTTCGACTTCAATGAGGCTCCATTAAAAGTCCTTACAAGGACCCTTGTTGAATACTGTTTGTACTGTTTGTGAGAACTTTAAATTGCAATACATAATTTATGTTAATAATGAATAATGAACAGAGAACATGTCCAAATGCTGTTCTCACATCCAAAACTGAACTCCTAGCAATTATAATAAAGATATCTTTTCAGACTCAGTATGACCCATATTTGCCTGATAAGTTAATAATGTTCAAATACAGTTTCCCGCATGTCACCCCCCCACTCTCTCCCCCTTTCCTACTCTATCCACTGTCCTCCTCTATCCAATAAAGGCACAAAAAAAGCCAAAAAAAAGAAAGAATATTTAAATGCATTAAAAGACCAAATGGGGCCTGAATTAATTGAAGTGACAAAAAAAGTATCTGTCAATAGTGTAGGAAATTAGATGGTCAAGTTTTTTAAATATAAATAATGTCAAAACAAACTGTATATATACAAACGTAGAAAACTTAGCTGTGAGAAAAAAGCAACTAATTATTGGCACTGATAGGGTTTTTTACCCTGAAAAGCCTACCTCTAGTGGACTCTTTGGGAACTGCAGTTACTTAAGGCATATTCACTTGAAGAAACAAACCATACATGAAGACATATACACAAATAAACTGCAAAAGTAAGTTTTTTTTATTGTTGTTTTGAAGTTCTCGAGGAGTATATTTGGCTTGAAATCTACTCAAGTGATACTCTTCTCTTTCATTAAAAAAAAGACGTATATTTGAGCTACACTCACCTGACTAGGCTAGAAAATAATATATGTGTATTTAAAGATAGCAAAAGACCTAAATTATGCCTAAATTGCCTGACATTGGCAAAAAGAACTCAGTCAATCCTTTCTTTCATCCCAAAATGGTTCTTTTGTTGCTGTTGTTTGTTCTTGAGGGTACTTATATGTTTTAATTCAAGAAAGATTAGGTTAAAGCAAAGCATGGCCACCTGATAGCTGGAGGGCTGTCATCACAGTGCTGGGTCATGTCATAGATTTTCTACAAAACAACATCTGATTGTTGAAAGACTTCAAAGTTGCTGAATTTGAAAGTAAATAAATAGAAATATTTTCCATGTGTGGGATGTTTGTGTGAGGTTTCCCATAAGACTTGTATCCCACTTCATTTATGTGGCAGCATCTGCAGTAGTGTGTACAGTGTGTACCAGTGTGAGAGTGTGTAAGAGGTGTGGACACCAATCGTGTCTCACCAACTCTTATGAAAGTGACTCTGACAGTTTGGATAACAGTGTTACCCTGCTTCCTCACTGCCCACACACATCTCGACACAGAGACACAGCGGCGCAGTCACATTGCCTTCAGATGGCGGGCTCCTCCGACGCCAAGTGTTAGGGGCCAGCTTATAATTAACTTGCCTGCCAAGTGGTATTATATATCATCAAGGGCTCGACATTGGCCCAGAGGAAGTCCAAAAAGTAGCAGCGCTTTTGTTCGATGCCTAATAAGGTCAACGCGGTGGCATGGTAAATTACAGTTATTCCTAACATCCAGTCAACAAATGTGGTCAGACTTCGAAGTTTCGAGGCCTGGAGGAGGAATCAACCAGGTCCTGTTTGGAGAGCGAATTCAGAAAGGGTAGAGTATACACACATCTTGGTAAATTACTGCCTAAATAATGAGCTTCGGACAGAAATGCAAGGAGAAAAGAGGGCGGAGGAGCCGCACTCGTGACTTTCCAGCCAAATGATGGCAATTAATGTTGTTGTTTATCAGCTCCGGGCAGATTTTTCTTCTTCTTCAATTAACTCAGTGTGGGCACACTCATGTGGTTTGATGAGTGCCTTATCCATCTAAGTGGACACACACAGGCACTGCACTGCCTCTGTGTCCTCCTGCTTCTGCCTGGACCTCCCTGTTCTGTATACTATCACTATAAGGTAATGAGTATAATTTTGTTCTTTGTATAAACTTGAAATGATCCAAGACTCTGCTAAAGGAGTAATCAAACTTGGCACCTTAGGAAGCTAATGCAAATAACTACTAAGCCAACCTTACTTTTCCATACTCTAAAGGGTTCCCCATGCAATTATTTGTATATACAAACAGGTGAAACCAAGTATGATGCAAAAAAAGAAAGACGCCCAAATTGTTGTTGTACCACACCTGTCCACTAGGTGTCCCCACTGCAGCTCTTTACCTCACCTAACTGCCATTATCTCATTGAGGGAGAGATTAGAAAAAAAATAAAAAACTGCAAAGCAATCAGGTAAGATACCTACTGCACTTGGGAAGAACCAAAATTTTCCAACTTTTTCTCATAAAGGAACATTTCAGACACCCTTATATATTACAAAGACAAAAAACTGACGAAAAAAATTAGAAAAAAAAAAAACTGAGAAAATGAGATAGGTTGTTTTCTGAAATATTTCTTAATAAACCCAGGTTTTGATGCTTTTAAAAATTAATTTGTCATGTACAATTTAGATACCATTTAATCCAGTGGATAAACAAAGCCTTTATGGCATAGGTAAATAACCACCATAGAAATGGTTTCCCTATTTGATGCACTATACTTCTGGTGAAATGCACATTTTTTTCACATCATTAAACTCTGTGACACCACACTTCTTATTTTTTTTCTAAAAATTAGCATCATAACTTGGCCCTTTCTTCTCTAACCTAAACTTTTATGGTACTTTGCTCCAATCAGTCACTGTGTCCTTAATCTTTAGGTTGTGAGTGGCATCAGTAGGGGTACAATTACTTTACAGATAAATGGTGCCCAAAAAAGGGAGGTTCTGACTTGTCTTGGTTTCGAGGGCTGTGTAGGCCTTCCCCTTAACCTTACCCCTAAATTGGAACACCCCTTCACCAAACATGAACTCACAAAACCAAGGGCTAAGGGGTAGAATTGGGATTGGGCCCTAGTCTTGATAAGTCCAGCTGCAGTCTGAGAGTGGTCACATTAGCTACATTTGTTGATCAAGCTATGCTTTGTAAGTTCTCGGTCTGACAAAGCTGTTTACATGCATTTGAACAGTCGAATCTTGTGCTGATAAAGCTCATTGTCCAGTTTCTCAGATACTTCTATTTCCCAGCTCAGTTCCCCAACCTGATTAGAACAGAGGAAGCCTTTCAAAGGAGAGGTAAAAATTTTCAAGGAAGGTTGGTGTTTCGGTTCCTTATCCTATGGTCAAATGCCAATGTCCTTTTGCACGACCATGAACCTCACATAGCTCGATATGAATGTGAAATGTAGCAGAAAAGAGCTGTGAAAAAGACCAGATAAGAGCTTTGTATGTAGAAGTCCATTCGCCATTTGCGCCATTCTGATGACGCCATTTGAAGTGTTTCTTCCAGTAAAGTACTCAAACCCAAAGAAAACAAGACACCTATACCAAACCAACAATTCATTTTGAAGACTTCAGATGTGGTTTTAAGCAGCACTGACTTCAGGGAACTCAGCCAACTGTGAGTTTTGTGTGACTGCCACTCAGCTGCTGGATGGTATTGGACCTCATCTTGGGATCAGCTTTGCCATTCCCTCGTATATTGAAGTCAGGATGTTGCAATAAGTTGCATGACAATAAAAGTGAGAGACTCTAAGCTTTGTAAAGTTGGTCAGACGGCGGCTGCAGTCAGCCTCTCTGCTTCCCTTCTGTCTGTCTACACATTCATTATGATGGTGTAATAAGGTTGAGGCGATTGATTGATTCCTGGGGACAGATGGCATGTACCCAAGACGGGCACTTCAGTCTCCATCCAATAAATGTGGTGTTTTCCTGCTCTGTTCTGTTTTATTACCATTTTCATTTGTTGTGTCTATACAAGTAGCAGATTTTGGGGGTTTTAGTGAAGGAGAAGCTGCCGAATTTGAGCATACACGCGCATTAACACCATCCTTTTCCATCCAGGTGGTTGCTGTATTCCATCTGGAGTGCTTAACACTTTTTAATCTTGAAAATTATGACATTAGGGGTAATAGAGATCTAAATTACATTCATCTAATATTACCAATGCCTATTATAATCACACACTATGGATTAAACGAATCATTTAAGTTGGGGCAGCTATTCAAGTTGAATGTCACATCAGCAGGTGTCACTCCCATAAAGTCCAACATTGATTGAAATGGTGTATTATCTCCGGCACGAGCGTGGGCCCACTGTGCCTTTTGATGCACACCTTTATGTGATGAATACTCAAGGCATACTTAAGTTGTAATCATCTTTATACAGCTACAAGGGAGACTCCAAGCCAATTGGAATGAAACGAGCAGTGAGGGTATTTCACATTCTAACCTTGCTCCTTCTCAATTAGGCTTGTGCACACAAATTCCTCCATCTCAGTCGCCCGTTTTGTCCTCTCGCAGCTATTCCCCCTCGCATGACTCTGTTCTAGAATTACAATAAACTAATTCCCGCTTGTTTCACACAGACTGTGAATAATGGGAGTGACAAAAAGGGTCGCTCAGAAGCAATAGTCGTACAGGCTCTAAGCACTGTTTTGTTTGGCTTGACTAACTTTTGTAATTATGTTTTCCCCCACAACCTCCCCTGACCATGTGTAGCCCCAAAACTGAAGCAGAATTCAAGTTACTGGAGTATAAAACGCATTCCACTTTGCAATATAATCACCAGCAAGTCTATCCAAATGGTGGGAGCGTTTGTTTCGCTCCATCCATAGAACATTTAAACAAGTGAAAGAGGGAGTTTTTTAATTAGCTGTAGTGCCTACATCAAAGGCAGAGGCTTGAAATCCAAGTGGGTGTTGGAAGCACTGACAGCAAATGTGGTCAGCTCAAGGAGGATGTTATCCTCAGCAAAAGACTCACCTCTGTTTCTACATTTACTGACCACTCAGTTGGCTGAGCCATGTCCCCCTCCACTCTCTCCAAGGTGTCACAATAGAAGTCGAAGGAGGCCGTTGATGATTTTTGGAGACAGAAAGAAGAAGTCACCAAAAGGGTCTTAACTACACATTTCAGAGATCTATTAATCAATTTATTGTTGTGAAGGGCAATAAAAAGCTTCATTTACAAGCAAAAGTTTATAGGTCAAAGTCCACAGGTGATAAATTGTATCTCATTGCTGCCACTAGTGCCACCAAAGTTCAGATTTTTAGCTCAGAATATGTGGCAAAGTATCTTGTATCTTGCATCCTATAAAAATATAATGACCTTTTACAGTATTTACCACTTCTATTAGTTTGGTGCAAAAATATTGACACTCAATCATCTGGCAGCCAACCTTTGATTTCTCAGCTTTTTCAGATAAGTTATTGAAGCTAAGCTCCAAAAGTTAACGTTAGTTTAACTAGAGCTGATGGACAATAGCTAACACTGATGTTTCACTAAAGTACAAAAGCTTGAACAAGACAGGCCAATAAATTCTCAACAAAGTGACATGATGAACACAGCTATGAGCTAACGTCATGCTAACTTTGCTTGGTGTTGGAGGTTTTTCATTTATCCATCCCCTGGCACTTTTATAAAATGGCATTGATGACTGGCCTTAGAACAGATTTAGACATCCTTGTTAATTTTATTAACGTTGATTTGATGATGTGGCATGCTACTCAACTTTATCCAAAGGCACTTTTCTTGGTTGAGATGTGACTCCGGTAAAAAAGGTAAAAAATACAACCTATTGCCCAGCCTCATAGGATACCTTGTGTTGAAATTGCATGTACCCCATGAACACTGTTTGTATGGGAATGGCTATAAACACTGTGATTGGCTGATTGCATTTTAAGGCGGGTGGGTACACCAGTTCAACTGCTGGTTAAGACTACTATCTAATCAGCCAATCAAATGGCAACAGCTCAACGCACTGAGACATGAAGACACAGTCTTCCTGTGTCTTTTGACCCAATAATAGCAAGATGTACCTTATAAAGCGGATGGTGGATATTTTATCTTACACTGACTTATTTTGACAAAGTTTTATGTAACTTTTTATCCTGTCCAACCAAATATCGTCCTTATTTCAGGGGATATAGCTGGCTAAACAAGCCCAAAAGCCACTAACAAAATATCTTACAGGTACAGACCTTTGGGTTTGTACCATGAAGTCATTGTCATCACTGGTTTCTTTAAATAGCATCTTTACTAAAGCAATGTGGAAAAAATGTCACCTAATCCACATAAACCTATCACACAGGCTTTAATTGCCTCTGCTTAATGACTCACAATCAACACATCTCTCTAGCAATCTCCCAGTAGCATCCCAGAGCCAGTTTGGTTCAGAGGTTGGAGGTGGGGGAGCTGATGCTGTTCCTTAATGAAACCCAGCGTGGAGTCCCCCCAAAAAAGCAGAACACAGTGATTAGAAGCTTACACAAACACAGAAAAGGCTGCAAACAGTGATTAGGATGTAATTGTAATCCTGTAAAGGAATAGGGGGGATCTCTGTCATTGAATCAGCAGAAAAAGGGGTTAATTAAGGGAATGGTAGTACACAGGGTTGTGTAACAGCCATGGAAGTACAAGCAATGTTTCATATTCAATAATTCTTAATTCAGTCACGCAAAATTGTTGTCTTACTTTGAAGATTATGCTTTGACTGAGTGAAACAAATGGATTTATTTTCTGTTTGCTGTGAGTCAGCTAAGTGCTAACAGATGACTGTTTACAGACACTGTTCTCCTGTCTGACTCTCAGTAGGAGATATCTTCAAGCGTCTGGTAAAGGAATGGTAGAAAATGTCTGTAGCATAAGCTGTATAAAGATGGACAACAGAAGAGCCCCCCAGGGGTGAAGCCAAAATATTTAAAGATGCTCCTTGTGACTGGCAGTAGTGCAGTCATAACGGCCCCCATTTTGATTGTGAGAGATGGAACATGGATTTGACAAATAAATAACACACATGCAGCAAAAAAAGGAACAAACCAGACAAATTTTCTCAGCACTTGGATGTAAGTAAAAAAAAGATTTTAGCCAGAGATAAAAACTAAACAAAAAGTAAATCAATAAATGGTCAAAATTTTACATAATTTCTTAAAGATATCTTAAATTAGACTGTTTTTGGTTATTATGGCTAAAATAAGCAGAGCTAGCACCCCAGCTTTGTAGGTTAATGTCCACACGCCTGTGATAGTTACACATTTTGTAAAATGAGATGTTAAATGCCAGTCCGTAAAAAAAATATTTTCCCTTTTTTTATACCACAATAATTCCAAACTGTACTGTGCAACAGGACATCTGCTATCCTGTTCTGTACAGTTAGCAAAGCAATATGTACCATTCTAGCTGCACTGACATAAAACAAGTAACAGACGGCCAAAAGAAAACCTTGTTACTTCAAAGCGTGCTAATTCAGTTGTTTGCTGAATTTTGATGTACACATTTTGGAAACAGTGTTACTCATAAAAGTTAGCATAATATATAAAGTTAGCTATGATACCAAAAGTTGTTCTCCAATCCAAGGATAGACAAATGGCTCTGAGTTAGCTTATGCTACATGATAGCAAAGCTAAAGCTCCCGCTAGGTCAACAACCTACAGTGACTTACCCTTGCTATTACTTGGCACTGGTACAATGCTAATGCTAGGTTTGGTATTGCAAGGAATGAAGATGAAGGGAATATAGCTGACAAAATGTTGGTTTTGAGTTAGAAGTATTGGTGCAGATACTTAAAAGTGCACTTTAGGAAAAGTTCAGTAAGTTTGGGCTTCCAGTGAAAGGATTACAAACAGCAGTGAGTAAAAAAGAGAGAAGCTTGAACTGTGGTATCATTATTTCTGTCTCATCCCAGACCTTTCTTGGGTCATCATATCCTCCCTGCATGTGGTCAATGAGGGTCATTCACTGCTTTCCGGGTCAGTGCTGGGTCCTTCGGCTGAGCTGCTCAGTCCAAGCCTCACTGGTCACCCCACTTCCTCACCTTCCAAACGGAAAGGGCGGGGTCGAGGGGGGAAGCAGCACGAGCCATTTCCCAAGGGACCCTCTAATGATGACAGGGGGGCTTCCTTCGAGGCTCATTAGGAATATAATCTGGAGGAGACTCCCTTAAAAGCGCATAAAAGATAGTGTCTGGATGTACAAGCAGCTGAAGCGTGTTCTCACTGGGATTACCGCCCAATTTACCAAGTGTGAACTCGAGCTGCTCATGCACAGGGCCTTGAATCTTCAACCCCGGTGCATCACACTGTTTCTCTCAGAAGTGAAAGCTTCAGATGAACAGAACCCACAGATGTAGGAAGAAAATCTTGGCATTTTATGCAAATGGAACACTTGAACAAAGCAGCGGCGAGTCGTGACTTTGGCGATCCTGTCAGCATAACAAGACCGTTGCCCCTGACCCCGAAACACGCCCGCTAGCATCTTCCGTCCCTTGCTGTCTTCCTCTCCTACTCCCCCTCTCCTTCTGCTCTTGTCGGCTGAGAGTCAAAGTTCTGCCTTAATCAGCACAATGCTCCCGGTGGCAGGTGTTAGTGAGCTTTTTTCTGGCATCTTGATCACCCCTCGGGGAGTGCGCTGGCCTGCGACGCTGGGCGCACAGCAGGAGATGTCATCAGGAGGAGAGCCACCCACGGCGGCGACAGAATCAGGCAAATTGCTCTCTCGGCTGCAAAAGGGAAAGGTTAGGGCGGTGGGATTAATCCTAGCCGGGATACAACTCGCAGAATTGCTGTAGGAGGGTAGCAAGATGTGTGTTGCTCACCAACAGCAGATTGTATAAATATGACTGAATGATAACAATATGGTTCTGAATAAATTTGAGACTAATGACAAAGCAGGGGACACTTCAGAAGTTCAAACTGCTTCCAGTCTCTTTAGCAAAGTTACCAAATATTGATATACTTCAAATAATGGAAAGTGATTGGATATTGCCCTTGCTCATGTCTCAGAGGTCCCTCACTTTTACGTTCTTTGGCACATTTATGTCCCACCTGAACTCCATGACTAACTATGTTTCACTAAATGTTGCAAAATTTTCTGGTTTTATTTAACCTCAACCACCTCCTGACCCTTGGTACCCTAATCCTCAAGGAGACCCCTGACCCCTTATTTTGAAAAGGGTGTCCCAGTATAAATTTGGTCAAATCAGCTCAAAATATGGTGTCAATATTGACAGTCTTGAAATTTATTTGTACAATTTGTCAGCTCTTAATTGGAAATACTGCCGGATTTTGATAGAGGTCTAACTGCTTTGAGTGGTCAGAAAGACTAGAAAAGCGCTACATAAGTACTGGTCCATTTACTTCCATTTACCATACACTTGCACCCTGCCTTTAATTGGGATATGCTTTAATTAACCTCATGGTGACACCAAAAACATTCAAAAATGCTTGATCTAATATGAAGAGTGGCGTCTACCCCCTCCCACTAGTTCCAAACATTGAATGTTATGTTGCTTTTAAAGGTCAGAAAAAAGCATCTCTGTGACTACCAGTCCGTTTAATAACAAGTCAAAAGCTCCTTACAGGAGCTTTAAGTAGGAGACAAAGTCATGATTTATCACTTTTACAGTTATGTGTCACTTGTGTTGGAGGGATGTCTTTAATTCTGCTGATGTTGTCACCCACATACACTTTTAACTTTGGCCTCACATTCTCTCTGAGTATAATAGAGGATTCTAATGTTTGGATGACTGCTTCATACATATTGTAAGTCAGAAAAGCTGTAAGACTGTTTTACCTGAGCAGTTCTGTTAATAGCTTTTACTATAAATTAAAGATAGTAAATGACATTTCACAGGTGTGGTTAATTCATCAAATACAGAGTTCTAAATGCTGACTACCAATCTTCATAGTCAAACCACTTTCTTTTGTAATTCTTTCAGCTTTGGAGTAACTTTCACTTTTGTTTAGTCAGTCAAATGCAAAATATTCAAAGCTCCCATCGGGGTGCATATTTTGTTTTATTTATACCTTCATTTTGCAGCCTTAGCTTTTGAGTCAATACATCCTCATCTTGGGATCAGTTTAAAATTGTCACATTACTCACTGACATCCAGTCTATAGGGGGTGACTTTCCAGTTAATGGAATATTAAATTCTTGAAGTGAACTCTTCAAAAGTGAGGGGAAAGTGTTTCTGGTTTAATTTATTTTTACGCAGCAGTCACACAGGGAGAGTTTGGCACAGTTCTTCTTCTCAGAAAACAAAAACCGTTCCACTAAAACTAACAAAAATTGGCACTTGTGTTACACACTGCTTACACAAGTCTGACACAAAAACATACACTCATAGACCTCAAGGTCGCGCTTTTACAATGGAGTTTGTAGTTTTTAGAGTTCTGGCTAATGGACCCAAAACTAAGTTGGGTTAGAAATAATTTACATATCATCTAGACAATATCACTGTTAAATTAAGGACAGTATTTTCGAGATAATGATTTAACCACTTAAATGTATATATATATATATATATATATATATATATATATATATATATATATATATATATAGGTTAATACTCCCTCTTTAACGTGAATACCAAACGCTCAAATTGTGCTCATACTTGGATTGTTTCTTTCCACATTTTAGCCCATTAAAACGAATGGGTTAGTGATGGTGTTTGGTGCAGATGCTGCAGAGTCCTGTTCTGCTTACAAGTCTAATTGTTGAGCTTTGAAAAGCGATGTGAGCACACAGAGGCTGAGTTGGTGAGCCGCTGAACAGCATGCTCCTTCTTCCCCACAGCTTCTGTTGGAGAGGCCTCTGTCACAATCTGCTATCAAAGTATATGCGTCAGCAATCTCTGCTTGTCGCGAGGGCTTTGGGGAGAGATTGGTTTCTTACATGCCCTCCTGAAATATTTCCAACAAGGCACGATGGCGGAAATGTGAAGTGATGCGCTCCTCCTCCCTCGCTCCGCAGTTGGAAAAGTCCACGGTCCTGTCGAGAAACACTTTCAAAAAGGAGCCGTTCGGGCCCAGTGGGCAGATCTCACTCAGGTTGTTGTCAATTAAAATGGCATTGCTGCTTTTGCTTGAGTGTTTTTTTTCTGCTCTTTTGGTCCACTCGAGCTGATCTGACAGGACCTGAGGGGCTCCACGCTCCAGCATGAACCTATGCCTTACAATGTTTCCGTTTGAAGCATTCAATCTGCGACTAACAGGGGACAGTGGCAAGAGATCCATCATACGTCTCTTTCATGACACATGTCGACATGTTCTTGAGAAGCTCACGGTGGAAGTACACAAAGCAGCTTGTTGTCTGTTATGGAGAGGCCCCATGAGTTCAGCCACTCCTATGTGATGGCATGTGACAACTGTCTACACTCGCAGGAGAGGATGCTGCTTTTGTGTCTCGTGCTCGTTCTGCATATGAAGTGTGCATGATGAATGAACACTGCAAAAACGGAAATCTAAGCAAGTCATTATGTCTTATTTGTAGTAAACATGTCTTATTGTTTATAATTTGAGCCACATTCACCAGACCAGGTCATAAAAATGTCTTGTTTCAAGTTTTTTAAGACAAAAATGAGTTGTAAATTGCTTCTAACAAGTAAAAAAAATCTACCAATGGGATAAGACGAATTCGCCCGGGAAGTTTCTTAAAATTAGAAAGATGTCTTAAAACAAACTTTTATCTTATCCCATTGGCATTTTTTTTTACTTGTTACAGTAAATTGATGCCTCATTTTTGTCTTTACAAAACTTGAAATGAGACATTTTTATGACCTTGTCTAGTAAATGTGGCTCAAATCAAGAATAGTAAGACAAATTTTACTAAAAATATGACATAATGATTTGCTTAGATTTCAGTTTTTGCAGTGAAGGAGTTGTGTGTGGCTGTGTCACGGTCAAAATTCAGATCACTCGACAGTCATTTTTTTCTCCCTGTCATTGTTCTGAGTCAAAAGACGGCACATAATGAGCCGTGAGTCATTGCAAACCTATATTGTCCTTCTTGAGACTTCATCAGTCGTTGGAGAGAACTGTCTCTCGAGGAGACAAAGAAAAGAACAGACATACTTCACCTTACTCACATACCGTCTGCTGCGTTGATCATTTTTTCTCTGTGCCATACAGGTTCAGCCACATACCTGGGTCTTTATCTCTTCTTTCTTAGTATTTCACCCATTGTCATTTGTCTGCACTTCCCTGGAAACTTTGAGAGTGATTGTTAAATAAGATGATGGTTAGCAGGCTAATAACAAACCTCATACATTTTACCAGCATGACCCACATTTAGCTTAGCACGAACAGGTAGTTACTCTGCTTGGCCAAAAAAAACAAAAACAAAAAAAACAGGTCACACACTCTAATATTTTGTTGATCCACCTCAGATATGATTACATCACACATTCACTGTGGCATTGTTTATATGAGCCTAGATAAGGAGTGTATAAGAGTTAACATGCTAGCAACATTTTTACCAAAAAGCCTTCAACTCAGATTTGAAACTCATCTTATAAAGTGATGCTTTGAGCTTAATGCTAACATTGATAAATGTTTAAAATACATGACCCACCCAAAGGTTTTACATACTAGCTCAGCAGGAAGAGTAAATTTATGCTAGTATCTTAAATATTAACTTTTACTAGCTAAGCAGTATCAGTATTTTATTTTATGTGCTACTAAGTCAGCAACTTTATGGCTAGCTTTCTCTTTGACTTAATTACTAATGCTAACTTTTGCATTTAATATTAGTCAGTAATGACATCCTAGTTAATGTGTGAGCATGCTAATATTCAAAATAAAGCATAAAACGTAGTTACAGTTTGATATACCCACTTGCTTTTATGCTAAAGCAATTTTTTATGGTTGTATGAATGGCCTGCAAACTTAAAAGATTTTAAAAGTTTAACTGTCTAATGTAGCAGGTAGAATGAATTATTAGCATTATCTACATGTAATTTTGTTTGTTACCTTTACGCAAACGCATTAATACTTTAAGTGAAACGCTAAAGCTTACATAGGGCTAGCAAAGATGAAATGGAGAGCAGTAAGTTTTTTTAAACTGTGTAGAAATTTTGCTTTAGCTACATCAGCAAAAACAAATTGTAAAGTGATAACGTTAGCATAAAAACCCTATTTACAATGGTGACATCAAACTTTTAAGTGTGTAAGATACTTATGAAAACACATTTTATGTACAAAACCATGGTCATACATAAAAAAGTTAATTCGAAAATCAAAGAAAATTGGAATTTAAAAATAGAGGAACACATAAGACTTAATATTTATTTCAATATAAGAGGACTCATTTATAAAGATTGTTGTTTTGAGCACTTTATTGTGTATTTTTATAGACCCATCACTGAAACAGGAAAAAAAAGTCAAACCCTTTGAATGAGTGAAATGTTAGCGTAGCATCACAAGTTTTTATGTGCAAAAAAACAAGTTTGCAAGTTGGCTCTATAGCATAACATTAGTTGAACAAAACAAGAAAGATCCATATTGTCGCATTAGTTGAGCTACCATGCTTGTAGAGCTAAAATGGATTTAAACTGTAAATGCTGATGTGATTTGGAAATAAATGGAAAATGAAAGCAAGGCATGCTTTTTATGTGACGTGTGGTTTTATAAGTTAGGACAGTTGTAAATTAAGGCTGTGCTACAGTTTTGATAAGACATGATTAAAATAGCAAAACACTTTGAATTAACTTCTGAACGATTCAGAATAAAGAATATCAAATCACTTCTTACTCTTCTCTCATGTTTTGCCTCCAAGCCTGCACGAAGCCTCAGAGAAATACTCGAGTAGGTTTTTAAGAAAATGTGGGTCGAGTTATACTGGCCAAGAAATCTGGAGTTCTATCTTGGGTTTTCATTTCTCTGCCTCCGCTCTTTCCCCTCATCTGCTCTCTCTTTCTAATTAGCTTCTACAGCGAGAGCAGACTGGACAGGGGCCTATAATGGAGCCAGATGTTCGAGTAGATTTCACCCCGCAGGGGAATGTTTTGTTTACTACAAGATGAAAACAACTCTCTTTCCCTTACTTTCCTTTTGGGGTTGTTTGTGTGCAAACCAACTCTCGACCGAACCGGTTGACGTTTTTACTTCTCATATTATTACGTTGTGATATGGATTATTGAAAGACCTGTCTTTTTCAGCTTTCTCGTGCATTAACCATCAAAAAGTTGCTTGCTACATTCTTTTCTTGACCAATCTATACCATCGGGATCCATATTGGTCTCATCAGCAGAAAAGTCATCTCTTACCTTCTCTGTTTTCCCCTCATCCAACATAGCGTGACAACCATTATCCAGCTCAACACTTATCACCACAAAATTGACATGTAACCCATTTCTGGGATGATTAATTTAGCCTTGGTGTGGTCTGCCGGAGGATCAGTCTTAATCAGCACAGAGAGAGAGAGCGAGAGAGAGTCCATACATCAGGCACTGTGGAAAAAAAAAAAACAAATGAAGACACTCGGAATCAACTCCATCTGCATCTCCGACTGATTCTTGGAGCAGGATTAGGAGGCTGGGTCGATGAGTGCGATGCAGAGTGTCAGTGGCGGGTGTTTGATTGGACAGTAATACCCACACACTCGTCAGCATCTTGAGATCCACTGAGGTTGTAATTGGGTAGCGCTCAACGCTCAAACAACTGATAAGGTTGATTAGTCTCATAGCAATGGAGGGCTTTATAAGAATCAGGGAGAAATGAGACCAACTCCACGAGGGAATCCAAAGTCGATCAAATCACACCACTGGAAACTCTGGTATTAATTTGCAACATCTTGAACGTAAGCATTGGCTGAGAAAGCTGTCTCTTAATACAGCAACTTGTTTAAAACTCAAGAGGTTCTTCTCAAACTGATTAAAAACTGGATCCGAGACCAGAAAGTGGCCGTTACTTTTCAGTAAAGTAAGCACATCTGTCATCGGCGAAACACTCTTTCAAACTCTGCACACACACACAGCATGCTCTTTATGAATCACACCCACTTCATTTTGGTCTCCGAGCACATAGACCCAGAGAGAAAGAGAGAGAGCACAATCACATTAGCATGAAGTCAAATCTGCCTTTTGTGAAATGCCAATCCAATTAGCACGTTCTCGTTTAGCTCCCTCTCCCCCTAAATGGAGGTTTTTGCATCTTTTACAAGGATGATGTGCACTAAAAGGAACATTTAGTAAACACTGCGACCTCGAGCTTTCCTCGAGGGGGCTATTCAAGCTAGGTGGCTAATGAAACTGATCCATAAAAGCAGCAGGGGGCCACCAGGGGGGCCATGTGCAAGACAAGCACACAGTGGCATGTGGTCTCTTGGGAAAGGAAAGAGAAGTTGATGCTTGTCAAGTTGAAGAATACGTGATGTTTTAAAGGTCCAACAAGATTGATTCTTCATCATTTCTCAATAATTAGTCCTCAAATGGAGAGGAAGCAAACCAAGAAGCAATGAAGTGGATGCAAAGTAATGGAAGAGGTTGGAATCAAGGCCTAAGATTGGTTCGAAACCAAGCAGCAACCTCCGGCCTAAAACAATGAGACAACACGGAAGTGCTAAGAAGCTGCTGTTCCTGGAGTGACCGCTTGGGGCTGGCTCCCGAAGTACCGGAAATCACGTACAAAGGAATGGAAAAAAGGCCATTTTCAGAGCCGGAATTAGCGTTTTCAAAGTCTGGTACAAACTCTGTCTCCTGTCTGGATCGGTATTTCACTTACGGCACACACTGAGAGGGGGGTGGATTTTTTTCTAACTCGGCCATTTGGAAGATATGAAGATCGAGAGCTTGCCCAATCGGAGCCCCAGCTCAGACCACATGACTGACAGGCGCCCAATAGCTGTGAGTTTTGGCACCCATCATTCGTCCCAATTTCAATATGGACGCGTCCACCGTTTTGCTTCATAACGGAGCTGCAGTAACCGACGGGTGATGCCATGGAGACTACGTCCATGTTTTATACAGCCTATGTTTGAAACAAACCAAAAGTGTTGCAAGACTATCTCAGCAACTAGAAGTGCAAAGTAAGGTTCAATTTAATCCAGAGAGTCAGTCTGTGAACTTTGATAAGTGATAAAAGTTTTTGGTTTTGATTGGCCCAGCTCCAATTTGCTTGGGTTTGATTGAACCCCCCATGTTCAAACTGAATATCCAACACCGAAGTATAAAGTAGTCATGCTTTGACTTCACTTTCGGGGAACTGGCATGCCGTCCTTTTTTATACAGTCTGTGATAAACAGAACACATTTCTGAACTATTCTCCCTCCAAAATCTGAACCCCCTCCTTAACTTGTTGAGCACAATCTTGTAATTAAAGACTGAATGACCAAACTATTAAACAAGTATTAAATGGTATTACAGCAGAATTATCCCTGATTCAGTGGGAGCGCCATGAAAGAACTAGGGGTAACGATATTAATATTCAACAAATTTTTAATCTTACAAAAGGGTATGCGGTGTATGTTTGGTGCAAATCCTCCCACTAATGAGAAGCTTTACCGTGTCTGACTTATTCTGAAGGCTTCTGGTCATTCGTGTTGAACTCTGAGTTCTTCTTTTTTTTTTTTTTTTACCTCAAAGTTTCTGGAGTGTATATATGGCTGGGAGGAAACCCAGCAGACCACAAATTATCCTCCTCCTTTTTCAGGGTCTTTTCATCATTTCAGCTCTCTTGCACACCATTCCTTTACTCTTGGACATTTTACCCACAGTTATATCTGTTCTCGCTTGCACATTATTTTCTTGCTTTCTTCTTCTCTACTTGCTCCGGTCCCTGCTTCTGCCAATTTCATGCCAGGCCAGTCCTTGGAGAATCACCAAGGGCATTGGAAACAATCAGACGACTCTTCCCTCGCCCAAAAAGCAGACCCTGACTTCTTCGTAATCAACCATTTACTTCCTTCTCTGTCACAATTAAAAAGCGCTAGATGGGAATTATTTTTAGACATGGCTCTCGTTTCCTATTTCGCATTTCACAGTTTGAGATTATTTATCTAAACACAGCACTGTGCAAGTGTGCATTCTGTGGCCCGCAGCTATTTTCCACATGGGCAACCGTGAAGTCATATTGACACTAAACATATGGTTGGCCCTGTTTTGAGATACACTTGCAGACTCCCAACGTTTCACTTGTCTTAATGAATAATACCATGGTGGATTCCAGCGTCTGGAATCAGTGGAATTTCTCAACAGCACCAACAGTGCTTTCATGCATGAATTAACGCTCTGCTTTTCCATTTTTTCATGGTGCTGGGAAACACAACGGTTTGTAATTTCATTAGCAATATTATGAGGGAGGGACTAAACAACAGACCCATCCCGCCTGCAATAATCGGCCCATTTTATGTCGGTTTCCCTTCCAGTTCAGAAGAGAACATCCAAGCCGAGTTAAATATTGAGGCATTTGAGCAAAATCAATGATATTTTACGGTGCTAAACCGCCAATCCTTGGTGATATATCCCTTTGTTATTGAAATGCATCCCTTTCAGAGGACCCTGGCTTCATATCAAGAGAAGAGCTATTCCTGTGTGTGCTGAACGGAGGAAACTTAATACTAAGTGACAGGACAGGAAATGAAAATAATGAGATCTCATAAATATAGTTTGGGAAGACAAACTGTCCACTGCTGCTCAGACAAAAGGAGATATTTTCATCCACAGGCCTTATTTCAGTGACCTCTGAGGTGTTCGGGTACCTCAGGGACGAGAACGAAGAGACATTTTTTTTATTATTAATGTGTCAGTATGAGAGTGTATCTGCTTTTCTTTATATTTTTGAAGGTCATATTGGGAGCAGAATTACAGACATACTTTGATGCTAAGTTTTCGCCTAAAACACCAGAAAGAAGATTCCTTTAAAAGATGATCTGAGCTCTAAGCAGAATGTTTTCTAATGAGGGGATTATCAATGACTTGGGTTGGCAGAAAAAATTAGATAAGTATCAGAAAACCTTTTTTTCGGAAACACCAATTTACTCACCCCAAATCAGACATTAACAGCCAAAAAACATCAAACATTTGCTTTACGCGACATTTATCTCCAGTTTGGTCTATATTTTTACGATAATTGGATGAAATAGACAGATCAAAATGGTTCTAGATTTTGTAGGGTATTTTGCAGCTACTTTATATGTATTTTGTGACTTCTTAGGGGTTACTACGCCCACTTTTTGAACCAGTGTTCTTAACCATAAGTGGCTCTGTCAATGGTCAGCAAGTGGCAAGATGGTTATTTTCTCGTCACTTGAAAAACACAAGTCCCACATGGTCTTTTGTTGTCAGATTGTCCAAAATGGAAAAAAAACAAAACTTTATTCACAACTTTTACACGCTAACATTTGCCCATGCGCTTTATGCGGCAGCCTGATGCAAAGATATTTATTGCTGAAGACTCAGAGAACCATTTTCAAGATTGAAAAAGCTTGGGAATAGCCAGTTTCAGGGTTTGAATACGGTTGTATGAAATCTAGTTTCTGTTTTAACTGTTTTGTTTTGTTTAATGCATTAATTCAACAGAAATCACTTGAGTGTGCATATTCTGATAGAAAAAGTTTGTCCTGGAACAATAGGTATGTTAAACTTGGTTGTAGGTTGGTTGTAGTTATAAATGTGTAGTTACACAATAATAACAGATGGACCAATAATAAAAAATTGAAATAGTGCCTTAATGGTGTAGCACATCTAAAAAGAGTTGCTGTGAGCAGAGTTAAGTTAAGGGTCATCAGGTCGGAGGGTTTCAGAGGCTAATGCGGGAAATCCTTGGTCTCGTGACTCCAGGCGTCTTGGGATGCTACTCCATGCTGAGCTCTGCAAACGAACCCAGTGAGGGCTAATGAGCAAGAGAGCACAGATCCAAACTGCAGTGAAGCAGAGACATACAGATCATAGAAATCCTGTTACCAAAGTTCCTCTTTTTTTTTTTGCAGACCCAGCTGGTGCAACTACATGATTATTGGTCTGGATTCTGTTTTCCTTGATCTTGACGACTCATAACTCCGAAACCTTATTAAGTTCGATTAGCGGTTTGTCCAGCTCATGCTTTTGCACGCAATTCTGTCACACATAAATCTTGACAAATGGCTTCTTGGCTCACTGCAAAATGCATGATGTAGTACACACATTTCACAGAGCTTGCTGATTAGCCTCTGTGTCTTGCAACTAAACTTGTCTGACTGACTCACAAACAGTGAAAAGAGAGAACAAACTGGAGATATGAATCAAATGAAATGAAAAAGACAAAACAATAAAACAACCAAAGCAGACGCTCTTTGGCGCTTAAAAGGAAGTGATGTTACATAATTTCTGTCACGTCTGAGAAAAATCAGCTCATATTCATAAGCACCAAATTGCCTCGATGTTTGCAGAATCCAATCACCAAAACCAATTGGTTATGAATACCTCGCTTCCCTCTACTCCCAAATCACTACAAACGCAACCACAGTGCAACAGTCAAAGCATGAAGCTGACATTTTCAGTTTAATTACAATCCCAGAAATAAATTGCCCAATGGGAGAGATTTGGTTTTGAAATTACAGTTGGAGTTTTTACAAGCGATGTAACAGAGCTGATACCAAAGGGAGGAACTTCAGCTGATAAAATTAGACAAGGCTGACTAACCTTCTATACAGGCTGACAATTAAACATTTGTGATGACTTTATGATCTCACAAAGTTTCTATTGAACTCCAGACTCGTGTCAAAATGTTTAAAGCGTCTGCTCATCCTGCCCCCCGAAAGCAAACAACTCACAGACTTGAGAATGGCATCGCCATATGCTTCCCAACGCCTCCAGTCAGTCGTACCTGGCCCCATAACTCCTCTGCCAACCGTAAATCCATCTTATACTCTACTTCTGCTAATTAAGGGAAGGCGACAGGGCCAGCACCGTAAAGGTTCAAGGGACAGGAGCAAACATAAAGGTGCAGGTTAACTGACAGGCCAGATGGCTTTAGTTTTCAGCCAAAGTCACTTTAGCTAGTCGCACTCTTGTCACCTTCCTTTCTTTCTTTCTTTCTCTACTGTACTGCAGTTGCTGAATGTGCAGATCAAGAGAATTCTATTGGCAAACATTAGATTGCAGCCTTTTTAAGGTCAGTTTGATTGTGCTGGATGTAAAAGTTTTATGATAGTATCACACTGTCAAAGGCAGATCTGACTGCATTGGAGTGCTTTTTTGCTTTAAGGGGATGGGCTTTATTTGCAGAGTTGGATGAATTTCAAAGACTGTCATCCCAGAACCTTTTGAAAACACATTTTTATCAACATTGACATGCTGCAAATGAAAATTTGTGTCCTTGGTATCAAGAAAAAGGCTCTAATGGGGCATTCAATTTGTGTAAAATTGAACTTAAACACAACAGTTCTTTGTGAAACAAGAGAATGATCTTGTTTTGGCCATTGTTTTGTAGTTGTTTTTGTTTGTTTGTTTGTTTTGCCTTGATGTACAAAGGCACTTTAAAACTAAAAATGTAGAAAAAATTAATTTGTTACCTTTCTGATTCATAACAGGATATTTAGCCCAGTTTAGAAGTGTAGCAAACTTTAACAGCAGCAACCCCAACATATGCAACCACTTTATAAAAGGTCCACGAGTTTGGGTGCTATGATCTCGCTGTTAATTTGCACTCCAGAAGGCTAGCCCTCAAGCAAGTGGGCTTGGTTCTTGTTCAAGCCACAGCAATTCAGAAAGTAGTAACTTTAGAACAAGAAAAATCTGCTAGCTTAATGCTAATGTTGGGTCTGCATGACCCGTCACTACCGTTTGTAAACACAACATCCAAACTGGGCTATACCAGCGGTGGTGCAGGCCCACTGCCTCTGATCCTAGCTCATGGTCGTAGCTGCATGAACACACTCACCAGCCCAGTGAACACCTGCAGCATCAAGTTTCTATGTGGGAGACACTCAAGAGCCGTACACCTGACTTCCTGCAGGTAATGTCATTCTCCGTGCTACGGCCACTATTGTAGCCCCTCGGGATGGCGTCTCCAGCTTGCTATCATCAATACGCAAAGTCATGTGTGCACTGAGTGTTCTGTGATTGGCTGGGGTCACCGTGCCTACTATTTGAAATGTCCCGAGTCCACCAAAACATAAACATTCAGACAGAGGAGGGAGTCAAGGCAGACACAGACACTGACACAAATGTAAAGAGGCCCATAGATAGCTAAAAGTTGACATTTTGTTTTTTCGGAAAATCCCGCAGACCCTACCTTTATTCCCAAACAAAATGGCATTTTTTGAGTGGGTTGTTTAGGCAGTTTTGGAACCATGACAGGGTGAGAATGCTTCCCTTATGCAATGTCTCTTTCAGAAAGACTTTCTTATCAGTCTGTTTTGGTTGTACATGCAACATTTCGGTGGTTGTCTGATTAATTACTATCACCAAAATACTTGAAACAAACATGAAACAGAAACTAAACCCCTGCAGATCTGGCAGCAGCATAACTAATGATTTAAAATCTTATTTGCACCCAGCATCAAAAACCACCCTGTCCTTCAGGAATGTTTTCACATTCATTTCACTTTTTATTTCCTCCTTTGATTGACAGCCGACAATGCTGTTATTGGAAAGATCCGACAAAATCAATCAATCAAGTTTGTTTCGCCAAACTTTCGGGAAAAGTTTCTCGTTTGAACAGTGAGTCTTTGTTCATGTTTGGGAAACTAAACAGCATGAAAACTGAGCTGTCAAACTACCGGGAAGAAATACAGACACCCTGCCAAGGTCCGTCTAGACGAGTGTAAAAAAAAAGAAATAATAAAGCATAATCATGTCAGCAAGGTGTTTAAGATGAGGCAAATGAGAGGGAAGTGTCTTTAAAGTGAATTGTAATGGTGCAAAGTAAAGTGTATTGTGTCGGCTAAGTTTGCTTCGGAGATGAAATCATTGCACTTCACCGCCTGCTATGGTCAGAGCGATGCATCAACCAAATCACATGCACACTCTCTTGCATATAAGCCGGAGCACAGATGGATATTGATGACAGTGCAATACCAATTGGTGTAATTAATGCCCGGGTTATATTGGAAGGACATGGACAGCGATGTGGGCCATTTATCACCACTGGGGCTTGCTTATTCTCGCCCCATTGAGCCATTGGAGTAGGCTGGCTGAGCAGAATCTTAATTGCAGGCTCAACCCTATACCCCCCACCTCCCCCCCTTTGTGCCTGAAGACACGAGGGGGGACAAGACGGGAAAGTCAAATAGTCAGCCAAGCCCTCTCTCCTCCCCCTTTTTCTTCCTCCTTTCACTCATGATGGCTTCACCTCTGCATTCGTCGAGGAGGAGGAGTAGGAGGGGATGCATGTGCGGTGCAGACACATCTCCTGCTGGATAAGTGAGTGAGAGCAGGGAGGGGGCGAGGAGGAGGAGGAGGAGGAGGGGGTGGGGGGGTCTGTCACACACGCGGCAGGACTCGGAGTAGATTACAGAACTCCTGAGGAAATATTTCTTAGCCCTCAAGCTGACAGTGGAAGAGGATCGACCACTGCCAAGCCCCAAAACAAACATTTACACACTCCTCGCTGCCATACACAACATTATGTAAAGAGGCGGAAAAAAACGCAGAGCAGATCAGGCTTGAACTGCGTGAAAAAAGAAAAAATGCCAAATGGAAAATCGACAGGGAGCTTGCGGTCCATATTTACCCCAATCGGCGCGAATGTCAGAGTCATTTTGTGGAAGATGTGCCATTTAAAATGTGTTCCAGCAGGAGAGCGGCACACACCGCTTCTTTAAAGGCACAGAATCCACTGCCAGCACCTGCCTGTTTCTCACAACAATTTGGAAACACTCCCACAGGGTTCTTTTACCGTCTTTTTGAGATTTTTCTTGTTGAATGTGGAGGTGAAACCAGGGGTGCTCATGGCTCGTGAGAAGGGGCTTTAATTGAAAACACAAATGTCAGAGAGGAAGCAAGGCAGAGCGCCGTGGCACGGTGGAGGATCAGGCACCGTGGGAATACCAACGAGCGCTCATTATCATCGCTGTGTTGGGCCGGCAGAGAGGGAGAGGACCTAGGGGGAGAAGAGGATATCAGAGACAAAAGAGTTGCAAAATATTGGAAGGTTGCACATGGTAAACGGCAACAAGTGGGACGTAGCTGACAGGTGGGCGCGAGGGACACGAGGAGACAGAAATGTGCTCAAGTGGCTGTGGATTGTTCCTAGGGAGTGTGTATATTTGCAGAATAAGCACAGCCAAACACACAGTCCGCTGTTGTTTTTGCACATCATCACATCTCTGGTGTCATTTTATCATTACTTCATACCTCCAGTGACTTTCTGTCTGCTCGGCCAGCGCCGGTTGAAAAATGCAAATATTTCGACTGCACTCCATTATGAGATGCATCGCAAACAAGACACCAGCCTCCCCTTTATCCAAGCCACTTGTGTCAATACGGGGCAGAGGAGAGATATAATGTAATATGATAGACTGCCGACCTTTCTCGGGACCAGAGGTGTCAATGCGATGACAAATAAACTGTTAATTCATGGGAAAGCGCTGACAGTGAGCAATACAGATGCTGCGGTTTCCACTCAGAAAAAGTTCAGCCCAAACAAATACTCCTATAAATTCTCTGTATCCACATACAGTACAGGCCAAAAGTTCGGACACACCTTCTCATTCAATTTGCGTTTTCTTTATATTTTTATGACTATTTACTGGACTGACTGAGTTTATTTCTCAAAGTAACGATGGCCACTTCTTTTTCTTTAGTTACCTGATTGGTTCTTGCCATAATATGAATTTTAACAGTTGTCCAATAGGGCTGTCGACTGTGTATAACCTGACCCCTGCATAACACAACTGATGGTCCCAACCCCATTGATAAAGCCAGAAATTCCACTAATTAACCCTGATAAGGCACAGCTGTGAAGTGAAAACCATTTTTGTTTTGATGCCTTCATGAATCTACAATTTAAATAGTCATGAAAATAAAGAAAACACATGAATGAGAAAGTGTGTCCAAACTTTTGGCCTGTACTGTATGTAGACTGGGAGGGATCCATGAGGTCATTAAAAAATGCCCAACATTTCTTTTTGGAAAAACAGCCTGATAGGCGTCTAAGTGAAGTTTCTATTGCATCTGTTTAGCTTATAGGTCATCATCCTCGTGACATCCAGCGTCCATGTCACATTACATTCCTGCCTCTCAGACCTACGAGACTACATTTCTTAAAATTTCGACCCATCAGCCAAATTTAGGGACACTACATCATCTTTTAGTGATATGTCAACATCACTCCCATTTCAGCCAACAGGAAACAAACAACAAAAAACAGTGTAGTTCCAATAACACTTATAACAGGGTAACACTTTAGATTAGGAAACACATAATCACCATTAACTAGGTGCTTATTAACATGCATATAAGTGGCTTGTTAGTATTTATGAAGCACTCATTAACCCCTTATTCTACCTCTATTGCACCATGAATTCAGACTTTTCCATATACTAACTCCTAATTTTTACTCATTGACTACAAATTAATCAATATGTGTTCCCTAATCTAAAGTGTTACCGCATTAGGTATTACTTATCCCAAATATCAAGGAGAAAAACAAAAGTTGATACCAGACAGAAGCTCAGGTCTCAACACCCACATACACGAAAATATTGCTAGCAGGCCAATTAGTGAAACTTTTGTTAGCATTGATTTCCTAAATGTTACAATGTTTCTGTAATAGTAAATCTACCAATATGCTAAATTCAAAATTTGTTGCTATCCATGAACGTTCAAATTTACTGTTTCATAACAAAGCAGAAAAAAAAGAAGCACATGGTTATTTCAAAGTTTTTTAAAAAGTTTTTAATTTCACAAGTTCACTTTAGTTTTAGTGGTTGTGTGTTATTCTTGAGTAATTTTGACAAGCTGCTTTTCCATGCAAAAAGTATTGATATTGGCAATACTGGCCCTATATTTACGTAATATCAGATCGGGACTAGATTTTGCAGTATCGCACACCTCTAACTTTCACGGCTCAGTTACAGTTTGGTTTTAGGTGTGTAGCTTCTGTATAAATTCATATACAGTGTTTGGTGCTACGTTTTGCATGTTTTTTTAAAGTTTCTGTTAAAGTTGTATAAGCAGCAAAAGTTCAACTTACATGTCTATAATTTCAGTTTTTACAGTGTATTGAAATCCTGCTGCTTGTTTATATGCCATAAATCTGTAAGAGCCATTTAGTCATGGATTATAATTGTCTGTTTGACACATCCAGAGAAAAAAATATGTTAATTTTCAATAAAACAAACAATGCTCGCATGACATTGTTGTGTATTCAATGAGCTATGTAAACACACAAAAGAAACCATGTTGTTTACATCAAATTAGTAAAATATAAACGCTGCAAGCATCACACGCCAGCTGTTCTCTTGGCCTAATGGTCTACAGACTGAGACTCTGAATCACTCAGAGTCTAAATGCTTCTCCTTAAAGAACCCAACTGAGGGTGAGTAAAATGAAAAAAAGTTGAGCTTTCTCTTACAGCAGAGCAGATGGGTGAGGGACACATCTGCTGTGTGTAGTGCCTACAATCCAACTCTCCCTCGTCTTCATGAGTCCGTCCCCCTCTACCCCTCAGGCTAAACCCTTTCCATTGTGCCCCTCATGTTGACTCACAAGTGGAAACTGTCACCAGTGCTGTGCCATCATCTGGCTCCTCAGAGGGGGATCTGTGGTGGCTGCGTGTGCGCGTGTGTCTGCATGGTGTTTGCATGAGTGTCTGCGGGTGGGCCTGCCATCCTTCCGTCTCTGTTCGGCTGATTGGCGTGGCAGCGGCGAGAGCTGACACTAATCTCATGTGCCAGGTTGGAGGCATCACACGGGCTGCTATCACTTCCATGGATAAACAAGTTCCTCTCACTGCTGCAGTAAGTCATCCGAGTCAATAAATGACACGGGGGAGACTGGGAGCTTTATGCAGGAGACTTACACAGAGGAGACAGTGGTCTGACAGCGAGTGCGGATGTTCAGAGGGTCACAAGTTTAACATCAAGTGAAGGGCATACCTTGGTCTTAGAAGTATCACCAAGACTATTCCAACTCATGTTTACTACACATAACTTCTACCAGCTCACTGGCAATGCTTTCTTTTTAAATTCTTACACTTTTCAAAGCCCCGAGTGAAGAGGCCAGAGTAGGTTGTGGGTGTACAAAGAATGAGCCTTGGACACCAGAGTACTTTTCCATCTGAAGCCCTGAATTTGCTTAGGTCAGGCTACTAAACACTTAAGTTACACTTAGCGTCGACAAAAGTGATTTTCTTCCCTCTGAAAAGTGCTTGAGATTTCTTTTAAGGTGCCCGATTTTCTCAACTTAGATGCACTGATTGCATGCGGTTGCTGTGAGATGAATTTGAGGTGAATATCTGAGGGACACAAATTCTCGGCACATGGCAGAAGGTAAGAAAAAGGTTTGAAAATAGGAGAGATTTTATGACAAAGTGCATCTTTTTTTTTTTTTTTTTTAATCTCTGAGGCTATTATAAAATTTGTGTTGGACAGACTTATTTTGGCACTTACATGAAATTCCAACAGTTGGCACAAGGGCAAATTGAATAAAGCAGTGAAAATTGTAGTTTAAAGGGACATCTGAATAAAATTGCTGTTAAATTGACGATGTAAGAAGAATTTTAAGCTCCTAAAAAAATGCGTCTAGACCCTTTTTGCTTCAATGTTTTGCTACATTAGCAAGATGTGTGTTTTTAACAGTTATAAAAACACACGTCTTGTTATAATTTTTTCAAACTGTAACATGTAATGTACTTATTTTCGCTCTGACGTGTAATTTCAGCTGTGGCAAATAATTCTGAGCCTGAGCTGCCTGATCTAAAGGACATATGATCCTTCTCTGTGCAAGTATTTAAACAAAAGAACCCAGAATATGACCTAAATATTATCTTCATTTTTAATTTTTATTTTTTTAAGTTTTGATTGTTTTTCTTATAATTTTGACTTAAAAATGAATTTTAAATTCATTATTTCCTTACATTTTTGACAAAAAAATCACATTTTTATCTAGAATTTTTTATATAAGGTCAGAACCTTTTTTCTTTTAAATTAACTGTATATCTCAAAATTCTGACTTTTCATCACAAAAGTTCATTTTTTGTCCCATAAATTTGACTTTTTAATCTCAAAATTATGAATTTTCTCTTACGTTTGTCTCAAAACTGTGACGTTTTCTCTCAATTTAGACTGTATACTCTCAAAATAGTGCCTTTTTTCTCAAAATATTGCCTTTTTTCCCCCCATAATTTTCACTTTTTGCCTCAAAATTTCCACCTTTTATTCTTAAAACTTAACTTCTTATCATATAAATTTACTTTATACCTCAAATGCTTGAGTTCTTATCCAAATATTTCTACTTTTTTCTCAAATTTTTACTTTTTCTCATAATTTTGACTTTGACCAGTGCAGCGACTTGTTACAAATATCAATGGTCTGTTGATCAAGCTGAAAAAAACCTGGATATTTTGAGGATTCTTTCAAAAAATAACCCAGACATAATTTAACAGCCACAAATGAGGAGATGCCTAGGTTAAAAAATCATGTATGATCATCCTAGTTATTTACAGATTTAAAAATGATAGAAAAATTAATGCATTTTCAAATATCAAAATGTATGTCCTCATTCTCATGCTGTCCTTTTATGGTTTTATGTTTTTCCAAATAACAAGATTTCTGTTTTCCTAACATACCCTTTGAATTTCCATGTACATTGTGCCCTGTTTTGGGATCATCCTCATGTGAGGTTTGGATGGTGGTTTTCTTATCCCATCATAATCAATTATTTCAATCGTGACACATAAAGTAGATGGGGATACTTTTGAATAAACATCTTCTGGTTCCATATGTGGCTCCAAACTAAAAAACAACATTTCAAGTCTGCCAGGGTTTTGCAGTCCAGTATCACTGTTCTTTTAAGGCTTGCTGCTGCTATTGGTTTTACTCCGCATGAGAGAATTGCTGTATGCACTTGTATTGCCAGGTAATATGGCAGTCACACTTTGCACACCAGAGAGAGCCCGGGTGATTTTCAGAGTTGCAAAATCGACACATGAATAAAATATTTTCTTCAGCTATTTTCAGTGCTACCACAGCACTTTGGTATTAACAGGCACAGTTCTTTAAGTCAATGCAGGCCCACTAGACCCAATCATGTGCTCCAACCTTTCCCTATCCTTCTTTAGAAACATGTGGAGAGAGCTCTGAAAACACCAGGTTATTTATATAGCAAATTCTGTTTTATTATCACTGCTATGAGCCAGTTCAGTCCCTCCACAACATATTTTAAGGTTGTACATTAGTTGCTGTTCTTCTAAATGTACCCTAATTAGATTTAATTGACAAGATGTAATCAAAACCATTTTTATTGCAAAATTCATCACATTTTTTAGTCATCAAACCTTTAAATGGTGAACAACCACCTGCGTGGTTGCCTGTTTGCCTGTCAGTCAATTTAATACTCAGGCTAACCTTAAAGTTGAAAATATTTCAAATTAACCCTGTGGTGCATAGTGGACACTACAGTGGACACCAACTTAAAAGTTATTTACTTCTAAATTCAATGGTTCATGTGGAGGAAATTCATATTAGCCGGTGTCAGGATATTTTTATTCTTCTTAGGGCCTGAAAAAATGTTTTCAATTCCTTTTTCAAATATATTTATATTTTTAAAAAGTTAAAGACAAACATTTGAGGGTATAACAGTGTAAGAACTATAAATGATTCAGTGTTGAAATTATTGAAAGAGAGTTAAACTGTTTCGCAAAGCATTAAAAACAGATTATTCATGAAATTACCACAAAAAAAGAAAAGAAGTCAAACAAAAAAATAAGTCATATTTACATTAAGTTCAGACTGTTTTAAGCTGAATGCTCAGTTACAAATATTTGAGAAAAAAAAAAAAGGAAAACATTTTTTATGCTTTAAGACAAATAAAAACACTCAATGACAAAATTCTGACACTGGCTTTCATAATTCATGCATCAGAGGGTTCAGAGTTGACCCGAGCAGAGCCTGGCAGTTTTTTAAAGTAGTCTTAACATGTTTATTTTTTCCCTAAAAATCTGTTTATTTGTGTTTGGATTGTTTCAAGTGTTTCTGAGGAATCTCAAGAAACTCCAGTTTTTAGCTCTCCCATGTTCAAATTGTTTGACTAGGAATTGGTGCTTATACTGGCTAGCTAAAATAGCTAGCATCAGAAAAGTTCGCAACCATCACATCCAATTGAAATTTTAAAGTATCTGTATTTTTGTTTTAAATTTGAATTTCCCCCCAATACCAATGTGTCACATCATTCAACAGCTTAAAGTATCAAGCTGATACTGCTTGAATTAGTAAGTGAAAAATCATAAGATATGTTGAACAAGCACTATAAAACAGCAGACTATGACAATATTGTGAGTGGTGGATGATTTCAAACAGCCTTGGTAATCTGCAGTGGGGGAGGGGTTAAAGGTCTTGCTCAAGGGCACGCAGACAGGGGTTGTCGAAAGCAAAACAGGCCTTTTAAAATAAATGATGAAACCTGACAGCATAAATCTTTAACATCCCATGTGGTTTTATCACAGGTTTTATCACACATGCCCCCAACAGATAGAAACATTAAATCAAAACAGAAATTGAAGCCCGCGCTGGAGAATGCTATGATTAATAAAGGGGGATAGGAGCATGGCTGCTGACATTAGGGTGACATTGCGCACACAAACATCTGTTTTGTTTTGTCAAGACAGCCTGCTCCCTGGGGTTCCTGCTGCTTAGCGTCCTCAAATCCATGTGGGTTTGTTGCATGTTTGTAAGAGTGTGTGTGTGTGGCACTACCATGCATGCCACTATGAATTTGTATGCCTTCTTCTGTGTGTGTTTGTGTGCATATGTGCAATTGGCTAATTAACTTCTCCTGCACAGCGCACGAACGTTTTTTCCTTGAGGGAGGACGGCAGGCAGCAGAGGTTTAAACGAAGGGTCCAGACACATGGCCTCTCATGGGACGGTGGCTTCCAGCTTCTCCTTCTGCTGTCCCATTGGGTGCTGGAAGAGAGGAAGAGGCAGGAAGTAAACAAGGTGACAACAGGAAACACATAATTCACACTTGTACTGTAAACATGTTTATGAAAAAGAAGACTAAAGAAACAGATTTCTCACCTTGTGCTCCCAAGACAAATATCTACATATTTATAGGTTGTCAAATATTAAAAATATACCCACATTGTGAAAGAAAACCAATATTAAAAAAACTCATATAAAAGCAGTAGAAGCCAATGTTTGAGGCGGGGGAAGGGTAGGAGCATTAAACTTGTGAAATTTATCACCTGAAATACACTTACCAGAATAGAACAACAATGTAAACAAATGCTCATATGCACAGCAACATCATTTTTAACACACACAGCAAGACTGAAAACAAACAGTCGTTTTCACACAAAATATAGAAACACTTTGGAGTATAACTGTGCCAGAATACACTGGCACAATCATAGGTCCCTTTTTGGCAAAAGGTATAAATATTCACCAGAGGACTTCAAATATGATTAAAAGCATAAATAAAGAGAGAACTTCACAATGTCTCACATTGGTCCCCAGTTGGTGAATGTGAATCCCAGCAAAAGGCCTCAGTTACATAGACAAGAACAGATTAACACAAAGGGACACTACGGACATTGATCTTCCATTAATATTCACTAGAGTGCTCAAGAGATGGTTTGGACAAGTAATTAGCGTCACTATATGGATAAACAGAAAAGTAACACCAGTTGGTAAAAGTGACTCCAAGCTAAAGTCTCCAGTGAGACAGGCAGACAAGTATGGATTGGAATTATTGTCCTGCAATTATATTCCCTGGAGTGAATTAGCCCTGATCTAAACAAGAGTTCTCAAACATATTTTGAGTATTGAGGTCCCCAGAGAGTTATTCCAAGCTACAGTCCCCAGTTCAATAGGTAAATAACTATAAATCAACACACATACATTGTGTTTTTACACATTGTATATTTGTATATTTTTATATATTTATATTAATTACATATTATATATTTCATATATATTGTATATCTTTACAATATCTGTAAAAAGAAAACTAAATTACACATTTTTCAGTTCTAGTTTTTCACTTTTACTCCTCTTTAAATCTGTGATATAACTTCTATCACCAGTATATATTTAGTGACATATTTTAGCTACAATTGAACCAAATAGACAAAATAAAGCAAGATAAGATAAGATAACAAGATAAAGCATAACCAAATGGATGCGCATTCAAACCAAAGTCCACATTAAGATTGTTAAACAAGCAGAAGCTTAGACAGACATTCCCATAAACTTTACTTCCTGATCTCCAATGTAACTTCAGTCTGACATTATTACGCACTAAAGAGTTTCATACATGACATTAAACAAGTATTGCGTCTATATAAACTATCTATATTTCTTATGCAAACTTCTCCATTGTGGGAAAAATTAAAGGATTATCCATCTTATTACATTATCTAGCATTACAAAAAAGAGTAACCAAATAATATTCTCTGTTTGTGTAGATGTGTCTAATTGATGAACGTGTATCTCAGCAAGAGTCCACAGTTATGGGAATAAACAAGTAGACACCCATGCACACTAGTTTTGTGAATGTACACAAAAAAAAAAAAAGTTTCTCTGATTGTGTTATTATAAAGCATGACCAAAGAATATTCAAAAAATGTCTCTTGTCATAAAAAAATGCCCCCTCAGCTTAGTCCTCAGGTAGATAAGTAGACCAGTAAAGATCAACACACACAACATCACAAAATTCCTTTGTGCTTCACAGACGCACAAATCAATGAATTACACCTTTTTTGCTTGTTTCTCACCTCAGGCTTTAAGAATATAGTCTCTATTACATTAGTGTCAATAAAGCAGCTTGAATTGAATTTAAAATATATGTGACAAAGAGTCAGATCTCAAGGGATGAAAATAATCAAAATGTGACCCTCCCCATTTGACTCGAAATGAACCGCCCTATCAAAGGAGTGGAATTGAGTTCACTGTGTAGTAAATAAGCTTGTACGGCGTCACATTTCAAACACATACAAGTCCTGCAACCCCAATGCATCAATCACTAACAAGCGACCAAGCTGTGATCGTCACATCCTTACACCCTTTGATGTTGCACATGCAAATGCCTCCTTTCTTTTTGTGCTTTCTTTTTCATACGCAGCAACTAACCTAAATACTTCAACAATAAAAAAAGCCACTCTGTTCACAGAGCCGTCACATTCATGCAAATGAGTAAATAAAACATGCATGCGTACATGCTTGACTGATTGTTTTTCTTTTTTTTTTCTACCACAACTTTTCACTGGCTCAGCTCAGTCAGATATGAGGGATAATTATGCAAAGACATGCATGCACAATGTGCATACAAGAAACCTTATCTACCATAAAACATCAAAGACAAAGCGCCGTCCTTGTCAGAATAATGCATGCATAAACAGATATTTTATGTACATCACATGAGTATTTTGTTTGCTGGTGTTGGCTGGAGCCGGGGATGCACAGAGCAATATAAGCAGCAAGGGAAGAAGCCACATTCCCTGGAGAATTGGCCCACAGATCTTAGTTTCTTCTCCCGACCCTCATTCTGTGAATTGTATTAGCCTGCACGGATAGCCGAATCCATTGATCTTGGCAGAGGCTGAAATTAGCTAATTAATTAGTTTGGGAGGGGGACAAGCAGACAGAGCGGCTGATGCAAAAGTCATCCACAAAACAAAGTTCTGTCCTGAAGTCACTCCCATGCCCGGGGAGATTTCAGGTTCTGCACCTTATGTAAATACACCTCTCTTGAATTATTCATTGGCAAGTGTCATGGGCAGTGTTACTTTGGTATGCAAATAGGTTATGTAAATAGGCAGCAGCGTGTTGTACCAGCGGTTGGTTTAAGAGATCACTGAAAGATCAATAGTTGAATGGTTTGGAGTGGATACATTTGTTTATGTATGTACACATGTTCATGTCAGATACTGTATGTGTTAGCATGAAGTCACTGGGACAGAATTAAAATGAAAACTCAGAATTGCTTATGCGGTTGCTGAGTAAAATATCGGTGCTTTGACAAAATCATTAAGTGCACTTTGTTCCCAGCTGGAGCACTATGGAATAAGTTAAATTAAAAAATAATTGTTTTTGTCTTTGGCATTGGGAAATCGAAGATCTCTTTTCACATCTAATCCACAAATACTAATCAAAGATGTCTTTATTTATGGGTTACCTCACTTTAAAAATAAAGACGGGGATGTCCAAACTGGGCTCAATGGAGACTTTTCCAGTTTCCTTTTGTTATCATTGAGCACCAAAAGATGTTTTTTCAAAATCAATTCAAATGGCTTATTTTTGGATCTGGATAAATCAGATATTTAAAATGGAAATAAATCCTTGTTTTGGCGTGTATAAGGCAATATAAAGTAATGTGACTCATGTCTCAGCTAACTCATTGAACAACAACTTCAAACTAAAGCTAATCCAAACAGAGAAATAAGCTCCATACCAGATGATAGGCAGTGTTAGCATGCAGTAATAGCATTGCTAATGTTGTACAAACAAGGCTAACAGAACTGTCAAGAAAGATGCTAACATAAACACAAGCAAATGTGAGAAGTTTAATTCCCAAGGAGCAAACATTTTAGAGACAAGGCTACGAGAATGTTCCAGAAAAACACTGTCCTGCACATTAAAGCTCATTTGTTGAGCTAAATTCCCAAAGAACACTACGTGGCTAAGAGTTCAACAACACCATGGATAAAATTTTATTCTAGGCTGAGAATTCATAAACGCCATGACATCATCATTTGCATTTTAGAAATAAGATTGAAATAACTTTCCAGAAATATACTATCCTGAACACACAAGCTAGCATAGGAAGCATATGAAGTATGTAGGGAAAAAAAAAAACAAGGAAAAGAAAAGGAGAAATATCTTATCTATAATTTTGCGAATAACAGAATATTCCAGAAATATTGTAACTTAAACACATAAGCTAATGTATGAAGCTTCAGTCCCTAGATTATGGTTTGACTAAAATTTCAAAAATAACAAGACAAGCATTTTGAAAATAAGGCTAATGGAACGTTCTAGAAATGTTTAAAAACCTTGTTTGGTTAGGAGCTTCATGACATTATGATTACAAGTCTTGAAAAATGTTCTTTGCACATACACTAGCTTTTCTTATGGTAATAAGCTAACGTATAACACCTATACGCTAGCATATTGTGTCACCTTGTTGGCCAAAGCAGAGAATTCATTTGTGTGGACTATTTGATTTATTTATTCAAAATTCGCAGTTCTTTCTTATTTTTGTTATTTTAGTTGCATAACTGAATTGAAAAAGTGCATAGACATACAATGAGGCTGAAAAATCAAAGAACACCACTGTCAAAATTTTGCAAATAAGGCAAATGGGGACTTTCTAGAAGCATATTGTTACAAGTCTATAATGCTGGAATCCCCAGCAACTGCTTTAAGTGTGATTTGGTCCAATTTAATTTTTTGCAGTGTTAGATACTGCACAACATGAAAGCAGCACTGCAATAAGTGGCTCAAATTTCAACCGCCTACTTTTCTAATCGTTAGTTGAAGTAGGAAGTCAAACCCTTGGAGGTCGGTGGATCCAGTGTCTTTGAATTGTCATAAATTACCCTTTAACTGGGCCTAAACTAGGTGACACGCAGGGATACCAGGGTGGGTGTGCCTTTTATAAAAGTAGTAACTGTGAGAAAAGAGTCTGTTATTTAGCAGTTTTTAGGCCCCAAACAGGCAAGTATGCTGAGGACCGTCCAAACAACTAAATGAGCACTTCAGGGTTTTCCCCTCAACTCTGACTGATGTGTTTCTCTTGGCTTTGTGTCTGAAATACTTGAAAATGGCTTGATGTTTGACATCCAGCTAACTCGTAATTAAAAAAGCCACACACTGTATAGCTTTTGGGAATTACACTCCATCTATCTGGCTCATATTCACAATCCTTATGCCTACTTTGTGATTTCCTTTGGTCTAACAGTAATGAGAAGTGCAGCAGAGTGGCAGAGCTGGCGGGGCACAGTGGGATGGAAATGGCTCGGTGTCTATCAAAGTGTCAAAATGGAATATAGCTGTGCTGCACTCTGGCCTTGAGCCACAGGGTGAGCAAGAAGCTCCACACACACACACACACACACATACATGTGTGGACACACACCTACACAGTGAGGTCGATGCAATCACCGCTGAGTCAACTTCTATATTGTGATCTTGCATCAGAGAGAAACGGAGAGAAACAGACAACAGACGCAGTTTATGAAAGGGTTAATTCTAAGGCTAGAAGGCTCTTTAGACACACAAGAGTGCACCGGCATGTGTGTGCTCTTGCCCTCACACACAGCTGCTCTGTTCATTATACATTTACTCACATGGGAAATAATGAGATCACTAAGATCATTCTCTCAGAAATAAGAAATCCGTTGCATTTTCATGGCTGGTGCCCTCTGCATGTTAACAGCATGCGGCGAGGAGGAAAACCAACTCTCCCTCCACGCGCTCTTTCTTTTTCCCCTCTGGCTTTCCTCGATGCAGAAATAAAACCCGTGTAGAGGCTGATGCATAGGAAACACAGGGCTGGAGTTTAGGCGGGGGTGTGAGAGTACAGTAGTGAAGGTAAGCAGAGACAGTTAGCATAACTTTGAGTTACCTACGTCATCTCTTCACTTGCTTCCTGACTTGGTAAAAGCTGCATTAAAATATTTTTTCTCTACAGTATTTAACTATTATACTACGTGACAGTTTCCATCAACAGTCAACAGCATGCACTTCCTGTGCAGGTTACTGTATCATTTGTATTTGCATTATGGCTATGGCAATCCAGCTAGCCCAAGGTCATGTGACTCATAAATAGAATGTAACTGTAACTAATTAGTGATTCAAACAGAAAAATAAATAACAAATCTTGACGTTAAAAAATGTGTATATTTTTATTAACTGTCTTGCTTTATATAAGCCCATGTGTTAGCATTCAAAAATTACTATAAGCTAAAGTTTCACAAATTTAGCCAACAGAACTTTCTAAAGTAAAAGCTTTTTTTTTTTTTTCAGAATATTTGTGTTTGGGTTGGTTTCATGCTCACCCTGTTGGGATTCTGTTTCAGCATTTAGCTAACTACATTATCTCTTTGGCTTTCAGCCTTAGCAAAAACCTGCATCACACTTTTTTTTCCCTTGTATGACAATTTTTTTCTGGAATAGTCCACAACATGTTCTACTGATGAAGCCCAGTGGTTTTTTGCAGTACACTGTAGTTTTTGCCCCCTGGAGTTAGCAATCCATTTCGCCTCCCATACATAGTTTTTAGCTTAAGTAATGATAAGCTGATGGTTAGAAACTCTGTGGCTATGCTAGTCGCCACCACAGTCCATGTCTGTAATGAATGTACGGCTGCACAATGTATTGTTTCAATGCTGTCATTGCAATATTTGCATGTGGGATATTCATATTGCAAGGTATATAATATATCACAATACATTTGAGCCTTTCAGTTAAGTTCCTGTAGCCTGTCTACACCCAATTACAGTGCCAAAAGATCTAAATGAGCATCCATTTATATATTTACCACATTACATGCAAACAACTCTGAGGTGCTTAAAGGTGCTTTGTCATTTCAACTGCTGCTATCAGGGTCAGGCAGAGTGACGTGCAGTGTGATTGGTGGAGTGACAGAGTGAGGGAGTGGTGAATGTAAGTGGAGCAAAGCAGGGATTTGGACAATCTGAATATCACATAAGGTGCTTTAGTTAACACTTTCAGGGTTAAAGGCAGCATTCAGCTTTGTTTGGAGAGTCTGTTAAAATCATTTCAAGGAGAGTCAGGGAGGATTCAGGGAAACAGAATGGAGCTGTAAACTTTAAAAAGGTTTGCAATATATCTTGCAATACTAAAAAGTCAACTTTATCGTAAAATACAACTTTCAACATTGGAAGCTCAAAAAACATTTCTGCATACAGATCAGAATCTAATACCTGAATCTAAAGTAAACAGAGATAAAAATGAAAATCTGAGACTTGTTTTCTTTTTTTTTTTTTGGTCAACAGTAATTTAATTGTGATGGTCAAGATCTGAAACCTTCACCACTCTTTTTATTCAAGTTTGAATCTTTGGATTCAACAGCCAGTTTCAGGTTGTAACCTTGACTCAATATGTTCAGTCTGGCTTTACAAAAATAAATAAATAATGAAAATGAATAACAAGAATTAACTGCGCTGAATATTTTTCCTTCTAACATACTTCCTCAACAGTCGCATTTGGCAAAAAGGTGTCATTAATTCTGCAGATTTTAGGGTGAATTTTCCTCTTTTGAGTATCAATTAATCGTACCTTTTTTACATTTTTGCAAGGTTTCTCATTTCCCCCAGTTTCAGAACAAAACTAATTTCAAAGTTCTAGTTTAGTCGCTATAAATCACTGCATTTGTCACTTCTGGGGCTTACTTTTTGGTACATAAAGTCTGGATGTGAGGGGGCCTGGGGGCGGGGTGTGTTGGATAGTCGATCAAGTAGTCACCCTATCTTCAATCCCTTTCCCCCACAGTCTACTGCCATCTATTTGTCATTTCTCAACCCTCCTCCAGCTCCAGCTCGCCTTTTCTTCTCACCCGCTCACTCTCTTCGATGTAAGTAGTTCTCATTAATCACAACCTGGCTCCGACTACTAAGGCTTGTATGGATTTTTGTCCAATTGCTTTTGCCACATAAATCTCGTACATATAAATTTGTGTGCGTTCAACTCACAACTGATGTGTGATTAATGAGTGTTAGTACATTTGCCGACTACACTGCAGATTTTTTTGGCCTCACAACAAGAAGCGTTCACACGAAAAAAGATCACGTGACCGCAGCTCCATCCGGGCTGCGGATCATTGTAGGGAATCTATCATGTGACACCAGGGGTCAGCAACAGTCTTGTGGGTAATAACAAGTGACCTGCTCATGCTGGAGAGAGATCACTCACTCCTCCTCTCTGCCAGTTCAGTTCCTGTCTGCTCTGCGTCCTACTTTGCAAGTGAAAAATGTTCAACAGTGCGAGGAATGAGCCGCAGAAACAATGACTGATGGAGCTAAGATACTGCTGAGGTTTGCTTGTACACCAGGTTTAGTGCTGAGTTTCTGAGGTATGAGCATCTAAATGAGCTTGAACTACTCAAAAAACACCCTCTGATGTTTCTTTTTCCTTGAAAGTCTCTGTCTGACATAGATCATAAGAAATCATAACACAAGATTATATGATGTTTATCTGAAAGTCATATTTTTGCTCCTGGAATGGAAATATCTGACAAAGACATGGATAATAAAACATTTGAATGCAAATCATTATGGGGAAAATAAAAGCTAGCTTGTAAAATAGTCAATGCTTGTGTTAGCTCAAGACTATATAAAGTAAAATAAAAGAATAACAATAACAAGAGAGGGGGCATTTCCTTTCAGCAAATGCAGTGTGTTGAAATGCTGAGCATCACATTTCAAAACTCTCCCTTTTCCTTGCAGGGAAAACTCAGTGTTGAAATGCTGAGTCCCATTTCAACATTAAGCGCTTTCTCGCAGGAAAGGAAGCTATCTCTGAAGGAGTGCTAGTTTAGCTAGGTGTCACTTCATCGTGCGACTCTGGTGTATTTTAATGTTTCTAATGGTTTTTACTCTTCAAAAACATACTTGTGTTTTGTCATAAACAGTTAAATATGGCATTAGAAAATCATTTTTGATCTTTTAAGCCACTCCAACAGCTAGAACATCAGCGAGGGTCAAAAGCACTTGGTGCCGTTGAAAATGCTGACCTCATTTTATGATTTTTAGGCTGAAACCAATTTACAAGGGAAAAAAACAACAGTGCAAGAGCAAGAAAATGAGATGGTGGCTAACAAGACGAGCTAAGCCAGCACTCTTTACCTCGATTGCTTGTGTTTTTCTTCTTTTTCTTTATTTCAAGTACCTGCTAATCAAAATTAATATACTTTTAGAGGCAGACAAAACATTGATGAATTGAACTTGATTTCAAGCTAGTTTTAGTTGCAGTTATCTCGCAATGCTGGCTTTCATTTGTCACATTTGCCCAAGTTGCTTTGTAATACCCAGAAATAAGACATTGTTTCTTGTCTTGTAAGGTGAATGAAGTATAGAACAGCATTCCTTTACTTGAGTCAAATCACAAATAGTTGCTTGAATATAAGTTTTTGCAGTCTATCTCTTTTCTTGTGACTGTTATTACTAATTTAGGAGTAGAATATAATATTTTGGCTAATTGTTAAGTCATATGTTTGCTAGTTCTGTAAAATCTGCTGATATAGAGATTTTATTATGGAACTTGAGGGAACACTTATGTAGATACTTAAATTAATATCATCCAAAGGCAAAGCACAGTGCACCTATTTTCTGTTTTATAAGTTTTTAAGGCATTTGGGGATTTTGCAGAGGGGTGAAATAATCGTCCGAGAGAGATTAAAAAGAAAAGCATTTCAACCTTTATATCTGACCTCTAACTTTAAGCCTTTATTTATCAACTTCCCTTCCTCTTTTGCTTTATAGGTCGACCATATTCCAAATTAAAATGCCACAAAGCTACTGCAATAAATTCACTTGAGGAAATGGATTCCCATCAGAAAACATCGATGTGCCGATTAAACTTAAAGGCTGGGCAGAGTTTCATTTATGTGCGTGCACGTTCGCGCAAGTGTGTGTGTCCGTTTCCCCGCTTCGAGAGCAATGAAATCAAGTGTAATGGCATCATCCTCGGGGGTGTGATGGCCGGCGAAATAAGCGCTGATAGAATTTATGTGATCACAATGAAATCTAAGTTATTACTGGAGTTTCCTCATGAACTTGTTTATTCGACCATCCGCAACACATAAAAAAAAAAGTTCGCCCTCAATCCCTGTGCGCATTCGTAAAATAAATATGGAATAGAAATCAATTTAACAAAGCCTTAACTGCTATTCCTTGGATGCCGTTTCCTGCGCTTGTGCTGGAAAAATGAAATTCAAAGACAATAAAAAGGTCATAAATTGTGGTTATCAAATAGCTTCCTTGAAGGTTTATGGTTGAAATTCCCTCCGCTGATGTGATTTTGAATCGTTAATCCGCACCAGTGAGCATAAATGAGAATGGAATTTATATTAAAGTTGCATACCTCATGCTAGATGTGGGAGAGGTGATCAATGTTTTCATTAATTAGCTTTATATATGTGAGCGAGGGGAGTAATACCTTTCATATTCTCTATATCTCTCACACTCCATATAGCGTACAGACTGTTCCCCTTCCTGCCTCCTGAGCCGGCACTTTTATCAGCCTGTCCGTCCCACACTATCTTCCCTCATACGCCGGGTGAACACGACACCTCTGCAGAATGGACCTCAGATTCAGGAGAATAAGCGATTATCATCCAGGTTTCACCAATGCCTCTTTTTGAAACCTGCGTGGGAGGTCGGTGCACGGCCAGACATTTTTATGTGTGAGAGCCTCTTCGTCAAGGGCAATGTCGGCTATGATTGCTGATAATGGGTGTCAAAGGGTGCTTGTTAATACCAATGGAATAACCATGAAAACTCATTGGGTGCTCGCACTTTGTTGTGAAGCAATCACGGAAGCACTTGTGGATTGCTTTGACCTGATGGCCCATGAACTTAATAGGATCTGTAGCACGGTGTGTTCAAATACACTTATCTCTGTATTAGGTACACCTTGTTTGACCCCCTTTTGTCTTCTTTAGAGCTGCTTTAATTCTTTGTGGCTTAGATTCAACAAGATGCTGGAAACATTCCTTAGAAATTTTGAGGGATGTTGCACCACATCACAAAATGTGCTCTTTCTTGGATTGATGTCTGGTGACTGTGGAGGCCATTGAAGTACAGCGCTTTCATTGTCATGTTTGAGATGATTTGAGCTCGGTGACGTGGTTTGGACGTCAGAAGATGGGAACATTTTGTCCTAAAGGATGCCAAAAGTGTGCCAAGAAAATACCACCCATAACATTACACCAGCAGCAGCAGCATGAATTATCAATACAAGGCAAGATGAATTGACTTTTTCATGTTGTTCACTCCAAATTCTGACCCTACCATATTGATTTTAATGTTATCAATGATAAAAAAAGACAAATCTTTTGCTGTTTGAGCTCGAAAAAAATTCAAGATTTCTTTCTTGAAAATTTGATCTTATCTTTTTTCATTTCTTCATGTGGCCATAAGAGGCTGTTTTGATGTTTGGCTTTTCTTTGAACTGTCTTTATAAGGCCAAGGGGGCAAAAAAATCTTTCAATTTTTTCTACTGTTTTTCCTACTGACTGCAAGTTTGTGTTTATGGGTCTTTGACGTATAAGACTTCTGAATATGTCATTTTTAGAATTATAAAAAATAAAGATACATATATTAAGCCATTGTTCAAACATTTGGAATTATGCCAAAAAAAACAGTTAAGAGACTTTATTGTGTTTTAAAGTTGAGTTAAGTTAAGTCAAAAGGACAGCCTTGAAAAAAGTCATTTGGGACAACTTTAATTTGTCTTAAAATTGCTATTTTTCTTGAACCTTATTTAAGTTCAACAAGTATCAGTACTTAAATAAACAGTTAAAGAAGAACAGGCTTATAGATTTGCGGATAAAACTTATTATTCACAGTTCGGAGTGGTCGCCCCGCATGATACCCAAGGTGGTTAGTACATTACAGTTGCTACAAAAATAGGTTTATTTTTGAATAGACCTAACCTTCCAGATATTTCATTGGGTTCCTCGGATGTGTCTGGTTGATGAAATACTCTGTCCTTGAGGTGGTTTCAAAACTGAAGTCCCAAACTCGTGTTTTCCCAATGGTCGCCCTCGATGTCATTTCATATAATGAACATACTTGGACAATATTTGTTTGTATATTATGATGAAAATATAAGTGCAAGTGCTTCAATCAATGCAAAACATGTCAGAAATTGTACAAAATTGGGCAATGAATATATTTAAATTGACATAAAGTGATTTTAAACCGGTTCACTTGGACAAAAAAGTAGGTGTCACTTCATTGACCCTTGTGCATCATGGGATCATGCAGTCACATGATCGTGGCCAGATAGTTTTTTATGCTGCATTGAATTTGAATTGGATTCATATCTCAGAAAGTAAAATGAAAGAATACACTTGTTTAAGATTGTGTGTAGTGTTTTACATTTACAAAGAGTAACTCTTAGCTCAGTTGTTTTCTTTACTCAGTGACTAGGCATTTCGTCCCATTTGAGCTTCAGGCGACCCCACATGGGGCCCCAAACCAAAGGTTGGAAAACACTGCCCTAGATGGTTGTGTATTAAAAATCCCTGAAGACCAAAGAACCATGCCACGTTCAAAGTCCCTTGAGCCCCTTTTCTTCTCCATTCTGATTCTCGATTCCAGCTCCGCAGGTTGTCTTCACCATGTTTATATCCCTAAATGTATTTAGTTGCTGCCGGGTGATTGGCTGGTGAGATATTTCTGCTAACGAGCAGCAGAACAGCTGTACCTAATTACACCGCGAGTGAGTGGACTCAAGCTTTTCTTATTCATGGAATCTATCGTGTTGAGCCTGTTTTATTCATAAAATCATGCAACTATTAATTGGTATGGATCGCCAAAACATTAAATACGTTCAGATTCATCCTAATCTGTCTTAATTCCTCCCTCTCTTTGAGAAAATAAATACTACCCGCTGATTATTCCACACCAAGTGATTCACAACACTTTAAAGACATTTGCATATCAACATGATTCAGACCTATTATTCCTCAGAAGTGGTGTCCTTTGAAGGCAAGGAAAATATCCTCACGCTTTTTTGAATTTTCACACAAACAAAAGTTTCCAAGACAAAAACAATGAGTCAAATAATTCAAGGCAATTAAACCGACACGTCACATTCGTGGGCCACACGCTCCCTCTTAAAACTTTCAACACATGATTGAACTTTGGAGAGTGGATTTTTACAGTGCGTTGTAGTGTTCTATTAAGACGCCATTAGCAGCTTGAGGGTGTTAGAGAGGCTGCCGTGTGCTGTTAATCAGAGCGTGGGGAAAGAAGTGGAATGGATCTCTAATCACCGAGGCTGTAATCACCTCATACATCACACAGGAATACAGGCCAGCGAGAGAACACATTCAAAAACATATAAATGTACACTTTCATGTCAAGATGTGCATGTAAATCCAGAGCCTGTGTTAAATCGATCCATAATAAACATGATTCAAGTGTCACTGTCTCAATCCATTTGGATTTAGTTGTCTCACATTTATGTTTGCGCATAATTAATCCTCTGTGTATCACTTGTTATGAACTAAATGTAAATCTGCAGCATGTTTCTTATTCTCATGGGGCTTTGACCTTCATTAAATCTCATCAGAACTCTTCCCTTTAACTTATTACACAAACATATGCTATTAATCTGCTGCATATGTCGATATTTTGAATCAAATAAACCCAACTGTAGTTCTTTTGCAATAAAACCACAGACATTTATTGGCTCATAAGCTTTGCAGAGCATGTTGGGGTCTATCATAACTTAGTTTTAAATTTCCTGCACAAGCACTAATAATGTTAAACTCACTTTAAAGAGGGGTATTGTGCCTTTTGGACTTCATATGGTTTGGTATCACTGTAGTAGCTCAACATGATTCTCAAAACTACAATGAATTTCGGCCTCTGCCAGAAAAGTTTTGTTCGACAAACCTCATTGCTTCTGATTGCTTAGTCCTCTGGAGGGTCACACCTTGGTGTTTGAGGCCCGCACCCAAAACAGATCATGAACCAGTGAGGAGATCTTTCAAATGATGAGACTTCATTAAGTCTCATGAGGATCCTGCAGTATTTTAAAAACAACATATGTTGAGCAGTTTATCAACGGATTCAGGGATTTCTTTGCAGTCCATGTTGAAAGTATGGGGGGAAACTTATAACCCCTCTTTAATTTCCCTTAGTCAGTTTATTTTTTAATTGGGGTTCGAAATAAACCTGAATTTGTTAGGGTTCATTTTTGGATTTTTTTTTTTTTTAATTTTTGTATAGGACCATATCTTGAGGTAAAACCTGAATGAGTGTTTTAAAACAAAAACTACTTGAAAATGTTAAGATTTAGAATAACAACCACACTCATCTACAGGAGACAAACCAATCAGTATTTGCATTATTTGAATCCAAAACTCTGTTGTACCAGTTATTTTGAATATTTTAGTTAGTAAGTGCTTGCTATAGAAGCTCAATTTTTATTTACATTTCCGTTTTTTACGATTCAAAATTCAAACAAAAAATTTAAAAGTCAGTGCGAAAGTGTTACTTCATTAGTTTTTTCTTGGCTAACCTTAATTGGTGGAGTTCACAACAGATCGCAAAATTGGAGTAAGTGTTTAGTTTATGTATGTCGAGATGGTAGATTTTGCTTTCAAAGCTTACAGTTGATTGTGGAGTTTTAGGAATGAGCATTGGTGTATTTAACAAACTATACAAGTTATGGAGAAATTTAAGAGATTCCTGGTATTTAATTTTCAAGAATCAAACTCACACATTTTAAAGTAAACAAAAGCAAAGAGATGAAAAGACCAAACCTGTTTTACCATGTTATATTTTAATTTCTGCAGAGACAAAAATGACAAGCAATTTATTTACACAAACCTGTACAAAAGCAAATTAAATTATGTAAAATATCTCATAAATAGAAGTGGACTTGCGTTCAATACACTTTGCCATGTTCAGCTAAGCTGCGTGCATAGTGACTCATATTAAACGATGATAAATTGGTTCCTCAATTTCTATATCAACATCCAAGTCGCAGGACAAATAGTAATGGTTAATATTACAAATCTCATTACACACTGTGAAGGCTATATGAATAGTGGAGAGCAGCGACTGAACACACGCCTCGGGCAGAGAGATGCGAACGTTTGACTGGCAGGTGCTGCACAGGCTGTGTTTGTTTGTCACCTCGGTGAATAAAACCGAATTCAGCGTCTTGTCTTTTTGTCTACACGGTCTGTTTTCACTCCATCTGATCTCCAAGCATCACCTCGCAATATCATAGCAAACATCACACCGTGCTTTTTTTTGAAGGACAGGGTTTCATCACACACTCTGATATGCATACACTGTGAATCGGAGTGTTGCGTTGCTCCGCGCGTCCTGAGGTGTGTGTTCTGTCAGCGACTCTCCCTTGCAGCTTTTTTTCGTCTCTCCTCTCCCACTTCCAACTCCTAGTAAACCGTCACATTAGCATTTTTATCTTGAGGCTCTCTCAACTCTCGGCAGTCAAATGTCTCCAAGCTGTTTTTTTTTCTCACTCTTTTCAGCCGCTCTCTATCTCCCTATGCTTCTATATTCAGTCCTAGAGCTTGTTTCATGCACAAAGGTTACTTGACCTCTGATGTCGTACATGTACATGAGTGGAACACGACAAAAAAAATCCATTATATCATTATTATTACTACCAACAAGCAACTTTTTGAATGTACCTGTACTCATTCGGTAATGCACTATGCTAGGAATGGATATTTCAAGAGGATAACTGACCCCAGTGAGCGATAGCCGTCAACTTCCGAGCTCACCGACATTTGACTGTTCATCCTCAAAGAAGCCTTTGACATCATGGGATTTCATCTAAGATATGCAAATCAGTCCGCTTTTAAATGCCACCCCCAACTTTTGAAAAGCAACATAATTGTTTATGCACCATTCCGAACCGACATTGAATCATACCAATTGGTATAAAAAGGCACAATTGCATATTTGCATTCACTCTAGTATTTTTTTTTGTGTGTTTTTTGAGTATTTTCTTCAGAAGCACTCTAAATATACAAAGTGGCACCAGATAAAGGAAAAAAAACACATAGTACATTTGTCTTGATCATTTCAATGGTTTTGATTTTTATAGTGTAAAATTGACATAATAACATAAAGTCAAATACAAGATGAGGACAAAAGTTTGCTGATGGTAAAAAGTAGAAAAATGAAAAATTTGTGTTGTGATGTCAGATACGATGTTATTGATAATAAAAAGTATAAAAAATTAACATTATGGTTGATGTACTAAGTTGCACTACATGTTTCTTTAGGTATAACAAAAGCAAGCAACAAGGTGGATTTCCATGTTTACAGGGAAACGTTTTTTTGTACATTTTGTTTTACAGTTTTTTTTCGTCTTCCTTCTCAGTAAGTGAAGTAAGTTCCCATTAAACGTGCAGTAAAAAGTAAATATTTATGTATACAGTTGATAAGTATAGGAGCACTTTCTTTCCAACAACGAGTAGTACTTACAGACTATAGACCGCCAGAGTGCAGAAAGAGCAGCTCGGGTCAAACCAAAGGGGTTTGCTAACATACAAAAAAGTTCCATTGCATCTGATAATTTTTTTGTTTTATTACAGTCAGGAAGTTTACGCCTCCGAAACGCTGCGAAAAGAAACATCACTGCGGACAAGGGAGGCACGACATCTCAACGTTGTGTGTTAGCGTTAGCTGGATGCGCCGTCGAGACGTCACATTCAATCTTAACCCTTCATTCGAAAACTTCGCGTAAAGGAAAGTTCTCCCGGAAAGCTATAACGTAATGCGTGTTGTGTTGTGTTGTGTTGTGTTGTGTGTGTGAGTGGTGAGGTGGGGGAGGGGAGGGGGGGTGCTTCATCCTGCTTGCGAAGCTTTGGTTTCACTTGGATGCTAAAACCCTGCTAACGAAAGTTTTTTCCATTTTTGATTGTTCTCCGTTGAGCTGATTCTTACATTCGTGCTCAAAATACGCCGATGTACTACGGAAAGCAACATCCACTAGTGCTAAAATGAGGCTCGGGCGGCCGTGTTTGTGGGGGGGTAGTGCCACCTTGAAGGCTTGAGAAGAGGTGAAAAAGAAGTTGATGCTAGTTGGTCACGTGTACATTATGATATTTATTGCTCAGTCTATCACACAACAGAAGAAAATCATAAAGAAAAATAATAGTAAACGCTGTCCTTGCAGCTGTTTTCGGACGAGCTGGGCCATGTTTAAGCCTATTATCCGTGTACATCTACAGTATACACTAAATATAGCCTATACACACACACTATATACTGCATATCTGGCCCATACACACATACAATTTCAGATGCACCTCAGGAATTTTAATCTCGGCATGCCACACACTGTGCTTACCCGGGATTTTCAGCTGAATCAATCTGCTGTGAGTGTGCGATTGGGGAAAAACAGCTCGATATAAACAGGAGGATCCTACCAAGGTGAGTGGGATATGCACAGCCATGTACACACATGCTTTACCAGCCAATGGCTCGAAAGGTTTTGCATCTCATAGAAGAAGGGTTTTGGTGTCAACCTCACCGATCAAAGACAAAGAATGAGAGACTGAGGAAAGGTAGCAAGACAAAAAGGGAATGAGAGCAGTTAGCGTTGTTTTTCGTGGGTCAATGTTTATGTACAATGAGTGACATTTCATCTGTGAGACAGTATCAGCCATCGTGTTGTGTTCGCAGAGTCTGAAGTGAGAAGTTGTTGCAGCAAATTCCAATTCCGGCTCTCCTTTTTCCATCCAAGAAGTGTTGTCGTCTGAGGCTGAGTACTTAAAGCTTAGTCTTTCCTGTCCTTGTGAGATTTCAATAAGATTTGGTCAACTTTTGTCGCAAACAGTCTCGTTGACAGAATCCACAGACCAGTGTGTCCCAAATATTGTTGCAGCAACTGAACATCACTACCAGAGTGCTGCACTGTTTGGAAATAAAAAACAAGGCATAACCAAGACACACGTTGAAGTCAAAATAGTCCACATGTACAGCTTTGTTTCTAGAAAAAACAGAAAAGACTTGTTTTGTATTGGACAGTGTCTCCTTCAAAGGATGAGGCCTTCATTTTGGGGGGATCGGGGGTAAGCATGCATGTACTGTAAATGTAAAATGAGTTGATTATTGTACAGATCGACTGTCAGGCAGCAGATTGTGTCCCAAGAACCCGACTCGCCGGTAGAACATCCCAATTTGTCCATCATGAACAGTTTGTCCTCCTCCTCCCATTTGTTCCAAGTCAAGGCCAGGATAAGCACTTTGAAAAAGGTACGTTCATAAATCCATTTAAGAGTTTCCATTCAGGAACAAATGTCTTTGGAGAAAGTTAAGTCCTACCTTGTGAGGAAAGAGTGGCCAAAAGCTTTAACAGGTGGTGGGTAAGCGTCTAAGCTTGATGTGTTCAATGCCAAATGTTCTGGCACAAGCTCACAGGTACACCTCCCGTCGTGTCAGAGTACCACAGGACGTGGGCTTGTACTCCCCGGTCGGTGCCAGTGGGATCTCCTCGGTGGGATGGCCCAGCGTCTCCTCCCCGCTTCCCGGAGAGCCGTACGTAGGCGATCCAAAGGCCTCATACGAGGAGGAGGAGGAGGCCATCTTCTTGTTGAGCAAGTTGCGATTGCGGTCGCCCATCATGTGAGCGGCGGTTGGGTCTCCGTTGGCCATGGCGGCCATAGCGAGGGTCTCTTGGCTGCCTGGCTGGTCGGCGCCACTGCTGCTGCTGCTGCTGCCGCTGCCGTTGCCGCTCATGAAAGTGGAAAGCTTTGGTTGTTGTGGGGTGGTGGTGGACTTGGATGGCCGCCGCTCGGGCGACGTGCGCACAGGCATCCAGCAGGAGTCCGAGTGGCCGTACTCGTCGCATTCCCGGGTGCACTTGCCAGTCATGGCTACGTCAGGCAAGGGCCGAGAGTCTAGAGGAAGAAGACGGAGAGAAAAGTAAATGCTTCTGTTTGCTTCACCAAAGTTGGATAATTTATGACTTCTTTTGCTAAGATTTCCTTGCACTAAGTGTTTGTTGTGGTATGTGTCACATGATTTGGCTCATATGATTCATCTATCAGATGCGTGAGTCTGCATTTCCTTCCTAATGAGGTCATCACCGCATCTCAATGTTAATGGAGAAGGTGGAAAACAACAAAAAACTGGTTAGAATGATCACCAAGCACCCTTTTTTCTCGCGGCTAAAGCTAAAGCTCTGAATTCATCACGGGTGGATTGAATCAAGGTTGTGCGGATTAAGTTGCATGTTTTCATGCAGAACCCAAACCACATGACAGAAACAGGAACAGAAAAAACAACAATGAAAAGAAGACTTTACCGGCTACGACAACAGCCTCCAACTAAAAAACAGTGGCGTGAATCAGAGTTGAAATAATGTCATGCTTCAAAACGTGTTTGTGCTAAGAGGGGGGAGGGAGGGGTGGGGGCAGCATTGGAGCGAGGAGGCAGGAGGTCAGTTTGTGCTTTTCAGTTTAGCCTGATTCAAAATGTATCCTGTGAGTATGTGTCAGTTTGTTTTCGAGCTGGGAGCACCAACAACACCCTGTGTTCTTTATCTGGTGATTGACAGAAGGCAATCACATTCTGATCTAAGTAGCTTAATAGCTTTGTGTGGCTAAAGCGGCTTGATATCCTCTTAAATCCACTAATAGAGGTCTTAACCAATTACCTAGCTAGGAGTTGGCCTCAGATTAACTACATGTACTGTAGGAAGCAAATTATGTGCTTATGATGAGGACAACAGGTTTGGCAGATACCCCACTGTCGATGACTCCAGTCATACAGGACAAGAGTTTATCCCAGCGCAATATGTGAAAGATAATTAGCCTAAATACAAAAACAAAGCTGACTAGCTGGCTCCAAATGAGACAAACTGTGAGGAAAGAGCCTCGTCCCAAAGCCCTGACAGAATGCTTTAGCGTAATAACACATTGCCAGACTTATTAGAGTGCCAATGTTATAGAGATGCTATGTTAGATGTAATTTATTCATGACCTGATGCAAAGTATGGGAAACCAAAATCAAGCAGAAGCGAGGGTGAGTGCAAACCAAGCCAAGCATGCCTTTGCCCATAATAGAGAAAGTAAAACAAGAGTTTGGTCCATGGCTTACTTTTAATGCTCTTTTTCTCCTGTAAAAGAAAAAAGTAGAACACAAATCACTCTTTATGTTTTTGCACTTATGGAATAATGTATATTTTTTTGGATTACATATGGTGTATGAGAGGTCCTGGGTTGCATTTGAGTGCGACAAGACAGTGTTATGCAGAGCAGACACATGACTGAGGACACAATGCAAGGCAAAGAAAGAGGAGACAAGGAAACAGAATGAGAGTGCCATTCCTGAACCACCAGAACTCAAATGTCTTCTGTGCCTATTAGGAGTCTTCTTTGAATTCGCAAATTACCTTTATAAAGCATCAACTGATGATCGCAAGTCAAGGTAAAGCCAATGCCTTAGGGAGCAGATGCCACTTCAGAGAAAAATCAAACAACCTTAAGTCATTAGTGATCCGACAACTGAGCATCCCAGTTTAATGAGATGAGAACACGTAAAATCAACAGATGCAGTCATTAGCTGTTAGCATGCTAGCAGTGGATGTAAAAGCAGTGGGTATGGATCATGGCGTATGGACCTTCCCTTGCCAAACACAGCCGTCAAAGTAGACAGCTCAGCACTGATCGGCTTCCTCATTTACACTGACGATTGAGCCATCAGGCTACCCACAATGCAACAACTCTCGTGAGGCCTAACTCATGAAGGCCCAAGCCTTTCCTGCTTCCACCAGCTCTCCTGGGGAAGCAGCCAACCTTCAACCGCTGCCGGAGTGGCGCGCTGTGTTGTGCACACTGAAAGGAGCATGATTATTTCCTAGCCATGCTTCATTGACTCGGCAGGCTCGCTAAAAATGAAGACGTTTCCCACTGAGCTAATGAATTGGGCTGCTATATCAAAGGAGGAACACTCTGTTTTTTCCACTTCTCTTCCTGAGAAGTGTCACCTCCCTCTGAGGTGGGGCCATCAATATGAGTACTTTAAAACCACTTAAATCCATGTGTCCTGTAGAGCTGGACAAATAAGCACTCTTGAGTTGGACGAGTGCTGAATTTGTTGGATTAGCAGTCAGCAATTAATTCCAATGTCTACCTAACATTGATCCAGGTGTAATTCTTCTTGCAAGAAGAGAGAGAACATCTTACATTTGATGCAAAGTTAGGAATAAATCTAAGATTTAAACCCAGCAAGGCAAACTCAAATGCATAAAAATGGCTAATCAATTATAATTTTTCAAGTATTTCAATGAAGCCACGCAACGTTGCTCCCAAACATATCCAAAGGCCCTCCTAAGACCCAATTCAGAAATCAGGACGTAGAAAATATCTTCAAAGAAAAGCCCCGAGAGCACAAGCAGCACAGCGGCAGGCTTTTGTTACATATTCACAAACACCCCGCGAGCCCACACTACCAACCGCTGCATAACACAATACAAGTGGGTCACTCTGCTGTGTTGAAAAAGTCTCTCTGCAACGCTGGTTACTCTGAGCACTGAACAGGGGGGGGCCTGTTTGTCCTAGGTTATGTCCCAAGGGGGTTAAAGGCCTTGTTATTTAGGGACCCAGAGCCATAGAGTGGTACAATCTGGGTGCTGTGGACAGGGTGTGCTATCACAATCTCTTGGTGGAAGATTTCAGAATGTCTTCTCACAGTTATCAAAACTCAAACCACCGACCCTTCATCATAATCAGATATCTGCCATTTAACAATTGACAACAAGCTCACTTGCTGTAGCCTTGAGTTTGGTTTGTGTTTTTATCTGAACACAGAAAATTATTTAGCAACTGAAAAAGACATTTTATGATCAACAATGGGCCATATTTAGATTGCAAACATTCTCCATAACTTATAACACCTCTAAAGGTAACTCTATGATTCAATACTTTCACTTTCCAGCTAGCTGTAGGTACCAAAAACTCATAGTGTTCCCATGAAGTTTCTGTGTGGTTCTATGCTAAAGTTAGCTAATGCTAGCTCTTGTCAAACAAAAGGTAAAAAGCAACTTTTTTGGTTGTGAAATTGCTATCATTACCATTAGTTTTGTATCCTCCTTTTTTTTAGACATAAACCTTCTGCCCAAGTTAGTGGTATGCTAGCTTCTGTCTTACTTCTGTATCTTTCAACATTAAATATGGAGTTTTGTCTGTTGAGGTTGTAACTTTTTGTTGTCTATTCATGGTGTCATCAACTTTAAAATTGACTGATTTTTTTTTTCTTTACAATTTCTTGCTTGTTGGCTTGCTAACTTAACCTTTAGTGGGGGATCTCTAATTTTGTGAGATAGTTTTCACACCTCCCCCTTTTTTATGTGTTAACTTGTTTGATAGTTGAGTTTCATTTGCTAATAGTTACTCTATATACAGGTTTTAGTGTACCTTACCAGAAGGTGAGTCTAGTGATGCTACACTGCAAAAGTTGGATGCTAATGATGTTTACTCTGTAATGATTTAGCTGCACATATAAGCTAATGCCATCTTATGTTAGTGAGGTGCTAAAGCTAACTAGTTAATTCATGCTTATTGTATACCTCCTGTGAGGTTGTCTATTAAATTTATCTGATATTACAAACAGCTGATACGGTACCAATGTCCTGTACCTGGGAATTGGGATCCGTACTCAATGGTACCAATTTTTGGTACTTTTGTGGTAAAAAATAGTAATTTGTCCAATAATAGAAATTCAAAATATTTCAATTTAACTTTTTTCCCCCCTCATTATATAAAATTTAAGAATTACATCAAATTACTTCAACAATAAAATCCTTGACTAAAATCAGCTATAACTTGATAAAACAACTTTGCAGTAATTTTATTTGATAATGATTTTTTTCTTTCTTCTCACTACTGTAATCTTTTGACGTCTTTTTTTCTAGCGCTTTTGCTCTTTTATCCAAAAGTATTGACTTTTGTATTGAGAGATTTGTTTTCATTTCAGTTTGTGATCGATCCAAAAGCAGGAAGAGTCAAACAAGTCAAGCATCTTGACAGCATCCCAGGGCGTTCTCAAAGGAAAAAGGCCACTATGGGATCACTATGGTGAACAGGGACAAAAGTCATGCTTTGCTAAAGTGGTAATTACACAGCAAGACGCCACTATAAAGCTGCGCTTAGAGATATTTGTGCTGCATACTCTGCCTTTACTGGATGCTTTCTTCATTTGTGCAAGAAAAGCAGGCTGAAAGTGGGCCACTGGCTGCAATGCTTGAGCCGCTGCTTTTCTTAGCTGGCTTTAGTCAGCCGCCCTATCAGCTGACTAGCTTACACTGTGGGATATTTCAAAGAACCTTCACTGCCGGGGATACAGTAGCAATTCGATGCGGTGTCTTTAGCACTCCCTAAGATGTTTCGGTGGTAGGGAGAAAGAAGTGAAGGGTTAGACTGTCATCACTGCTGGGCATACACATGCTAATGTCTGTTGCGTGGGCATTTCTGGGCAATTACAGTTTAGCAGTGTTTGGGTCATGGATGCTGTGTTTTCGCTGTAGCATGTCAGCTAAGTCCACTCTGGGCCCACGTTTATCTACGTCACCAGCACTTCTCCACACTATCACTTCTTCCTCTCTTTGCCCTCTCTATATATTTTGCTACACACTCTGAAGCTCCAAGACCTTTTGCCCTTTTTTTTTTTCCAGGCTGGCAGATTCAACGCAAACAGCTGAGGCATTGGGAGGAAAGGATGATGAGGAAAAAAACGGAAGAATGAGTGGGAAGAGGACAAAACAGAGGTGATGTGCCTGCATGCTTCTTTTTTTTTTTTTTTTTTTTTTTTTTTTTTTTTTTTTTTTTTTTCTGTATGTGTGTCCACGCTGCGTCTTTGACGGACATTGCAGCTGGCTGGACAGCAGATAGGGGTCACAGAGGAGAGAGAGGAGGAAGGGCACGCGGGAGATGATGATGAAGAGAGGGAGGGATGGAGGATAGGAGAGTGAAAGGGAAAAAGACAAGGAGGGAGAGTTGTGTATGCGTGTGTGTGTAAGTGTGTGTATGCTGAGTATAGCAGGGTCAGGGCCTGGGAGAAGGGAAACAGCAGATTGAGCGGAGAAGACAGCATGGCTGCCTCTGGGCCGTCACAGGCCAAACACACTGCCAAAGAGAGCAGTGGAGAGGAGAGGAGAGTCGGGGAGACAGGAGAAAGAATTGAGGACATTAGCAAAGACAGTGAGAGGAGCGGGGGGAGAGGAGGAGAATGGGAGAAAGTTTGACAACAGAAGATGCACTGTGCCGGGAATAAATTGCGGGGACATGTGGTCCCAGGACACACCGCATGCGCTCATTAACTTATCAATCTATGAATCTTTATTTAGACCTTTAATGCTTTCAAATTCCCCCCTTGAACAACGATATCCTGTGTCCATGGCTTTCAAGTGGCTCAATCTAATTCACTCCCTTCGTTAAATCGAACCCTTTAACCTCCAAATGTAATTCACACTCAACCTCATGCTTTCAATTCGGAATCTAGATCAAGACAAAGTGAAATGAAAGTTTTCAAGGGTTCGCCTTGTGTGAGAATAGTGAGTGCAAATGGGCTTGCGATTGCCTCGTGCTCCTCATCAAAGGCTTCTCTGTGTAGACGAATTCACACTACCTGGCAAAAGTTGGCAAAATAAGAAAGTCACTACCTAGATATAACTAGGGAAAAAGAAATGTGGTTGGAAAAAACATCCTGTGACCAGTGATCTCTTAAACGTTCGGTCAAATCAAACCAAAGAAAACAACAGTAGAACTCAGGAGTTTGTTTAATAGTGAAAGTAAGAGCATTTTCACCTGCACAATGCAAAGGGAACTTAAGGGATTGAGGCTAAACAGCTGTGTAGCCTTAAGAAAACCACTAATCATTAAGGCTAACTGGGAAAAAAAGGCTTCGGTTAGCTAGGGAACATAAACATTAGACTCTGGTTGAATGGAAGAAGGTCATGTGGTCTTCTGTTCCAGAGTGATGGGCGCATCAGGGTAAGAAAAGAGGCAGGTGAAGTGGTGCACTCATCACACTTAGTGCCTACTGTACAAGCCTGTGGGGGCAGTGCTATGATCTGGGGTTGCTGCAGTTGCTCAGGTCAAGATTCAGCAACATCATGTGCCAAAAGAATGAGGTCAGCTGACTACCTGAATATACTGAATGATCAGGTTATTTCATAAAGAGATTTGGTCTCAAATTGTGAAAGAGTGGTTCAGGGAGCATGAGACGTCTTTTTCACACATGGATTAGCCACCACAGAGTCCAGACCTCAACCCCATGTGACATTGCAGAAGCTTATTGAAACAATGCCATAGTGACTGTGTGCTGTAATCATAGCTAAAGGTGGTCCAATCAGAGTGTGTGACTTTTTATTTTAGCAACTTTTTTTTTGGCCAGGACTTGTACTCTGCATGGCACGGCATCAGCGTACAGATGACAGTATACATCACCGGGTGTCATGTGGATTGCCGTTCTCAACAGAAGAAGGGAAAATGAAATATTTATCCTAAAAAAACAGCTGTAAGAAGAACCGAGAGAGAGAGGCAAACGCAGCGAGACGGCGACAAAGTGTGGCGAAGATCAGGATGAAAACAACACCAAAGAGAGCTGTCGTTCTCTCCTGCAGCTGTCTCTCCCGGTCCTTCCCTTCTGCATTCTCGCCTCTAATAGGGTCCCAATTAATTAGTCGAAACTTGCCGACTAATTACGGTGTAAGTGCGTGAGACTCCCAGTGTTTCGCCGCCTTGCTGTGCTGTGCTGTGCGAGGCAGGCCCTCGTGGCGTCGCCTCGCAGCTCAGAGGTCTTCCGCATCAAAAACATCAAGACAGTCAGACGCCTGTCTCACACGACTAAAGGTGGCTGCAGGGACTGAACGGAAGGAAATAGATAGAGAGAGACAGAAGATAGATGAGAGAGCGGCCTAAGAGGCGAAAAAATAAGGTGAGGGGAGGATGTGTTCCTGGGAGAAAGGAGCAGCGAGACAAAGAATAGGTGCTAAATTATTAACGCAGTGACGGCAAGTTCAGACGGAACAATATCCACAGGAAAAAGCGATATTTGTCTTTCTCTTGCTGAGATGTTTGCCAGACAATTAAGAGAGGATGGAAGGAAGGAAGAAACGCAGTGGTGCATGGGGAGAAGGAGAACAAAAGGGCCGTCCTGGGGAGCAGTGACCTTTTTGAAAGCGCAAGTCACGGCGTGCACCGCTAGCAACGGCTATAATTGATGGCGTTAATGTCAGCAGAGGAGTTTTTCCTCTGTGGCAAAGTGAGTTAAACTCAAACTTGTAGGCACTGTTTTTCCAGTTAACGTACTTGATAACAAATTCTTTCAAAAGTGCAAAAATGAGCCTGTGCTCTTCATTTTGTAGTCATGTAGCTTTTTCCGTTAGCGCACGAGCTCATGGCCCCAGCTGCAGGAATGCTGCTGAAAGTGGCAGCAGGTGATCTATTCTCTGCCTCCTGAGCTCCTTGAAGTATTTACTGCTTGGCAAGGGCAACTGAGGGAATAATCTGGAACCCCCACCATGCCTGGAGAGTATCAGAACAGGGCACAGAGGGAGAGGGAGAGAGGGAGAGAGAGATGGGGGGGGGGGGGGGGGGGGGGGGGGGGGGGGGGGGGGGGGGGGGGGGGGGGGGGGGGGGGGGGGGGGGAGAAAGACAGGGGAGGTTGAGTGAGTGAGGAAAAAAGATACAGAGGCCTGATCGAGTTTTGTAATGAGCTGTCACCTCCTTTAGCCTCGCTTTTCCAGATGTGCGACCTCTGTGAGGAACAAAAACACGGTATAGACACACAAGAGGACACAGGGACTTTTACATGTGTCCTATTTAGATGGATATGCTAACTGGAGATAGCACACAAAAATTCTACAAAGCTACATGTCTTTTCCATCATACTAGGTTCTAAATTTAGCTCTAGGGTCATCAATTTACGCTGTGAAACAGTATGGATGATAGTGCTTTACTTATGTATCCAGAAACTTTTGGGGGGCGGGGCCTGCTAGCTAAAGATTGCTGATTGGTGGAACATCAGCAGTGTTTTTATTCCACCTTCTATCCTTAAAAAATGTTGTGTACACCTTCAGTGACTCCTACACAATCTTTGTGCTGAGCTTGATAACGGGAATGGATCTCTTGGCCTCCATTGATTCCCAACCTGTGGATCGTGGCCCCCTGGTGGGCCGCGTAAGTATTGCAAGTGGGCCACCAAATCATTTCCAAAATAGTCTGAATTTTAATGGTGGGTAATTATATAAAGACACAAATATACAGAATAATGTTTTAAATGCTAAAACTCAGTTTTTTTTAAGGATATTTGGATCGTATATAAGAAAAGTCCTTGAAGGAATCATGTTAGAGTCCAATATGTAACGTGACCCCAAATTTAACAAAGACCTGAAATGTAATAAAACTAATGCTGTATAACCAAGGAAAGTAATCACTGACCCAAAATCTGACAAGTTTTGACATTGTGGGCAAATGGTTATTACGCTTTGGGCTCAGCATCTGCTACATTATTGAGTTATTACATTGTGGGTAGTTGTTACAAATCAAGCTCTAACAAGACTTTACTAACTTATTGGGTTAGAGGAGGGCTGCAGACATTTTTAAGACATAAAAGTGGACCCTGAGTTGGAAAGGTTGGGTGCTACGGGTATAAATGTCTGTCTGTCTCCTTCTGTAGTGTCTTTTTGCTGAACAGTTGTTCTTTACATACTGCCCTCTACTGGCATGACAGTGTTTTGCAACTAGTTTTTACCTATACATCTCCAGCTTAATCGACACAATTTATCCAGGTTTCTGGGTCTGTGGTGGGAAGCAGACAAACGATTTGCCAGAGGAGCCATGAAGATCCCAAGGATGAGAAACTAAAAAGGAGCTAAAAGTTCCTGGCCCGAAAAGCACTTTAGTATTACAGCAACACAGCACCTCTATGTATGATATGGCTGCTTCTCTCCTCCAACGGGGTCAATACTCTTCCTGGAATAATGAATGTACTGCGGCCTGCTCCTGAGGTAATTAATTGCAGAGAGATTAACTAGCATAATTTCATTCTGGTGACGATCTCTCAGCCAATTATTAAATGCGGCTTGCACTCCGGGTCCCTACCTCTCCCTCACCCCGTTTGAACACTCAGCACTCAAGCCCCATAAATAAAACGTCCCCGCATGTCATGCCCCCTCATTCATCTTACATGCATGCGCAGGGAAAGCAGCACCGTGCGCCCAGCAGGTGGTTGTTGTGTTTACTGGAAGCATATTTCCTCTAAACGCAGACACCAAAGGCGAATGTCCTGAGCGCTCGCGACCCCCGACCTCATCTATAAGTGGCGCAACAGCAGGGATGATGTGGAGAGCAGGGGAAGCAGAGTGACTCATCCACTCTGCTAATAAGAGTGACAGCTCTGGCTTCCTGCCATGCTCACATACCAGACAAGTGGAACAAAAAAAAAAATAAAAGAAGAAGAAGAAGCATCTCCTAAATATGTTCTGAAATCCAGCAAATCTGGAAACAACAGGATTTTCTCATTGGGCTTTCCTTTTTATCCTTTAAGCACAACACTTAAAACTCACACCTTTCCTCATGTAAAACACAGAATTACAAACACTTCCTGCTTTTTTTCTTCTTCGTTTTCTCTAAGCTACGGATTAGCATTAGCTGCTCTGCTATGGTGCACACATGCAACACTGCTAGCTGCAGATAAAACAATACGGCAGCTTTTTCTTTTTTTTTTTACCCCTCCTTCACGCCACACAAACACTGCAAGCTTTACATTAACCATGCAGCGTGTGTGTGTTTGTGTGTGTGTGTGTGTGTGTGTGTGTGTTGATGCTCGCCATTCCCAGCCACAGACAAGAAAGAAGAAAGCACATTTGAGAAGACAAACACAGATGAAGGGGCGGGTGCGTGTGTAGAAAATGGTAGGGCTTACTGAGCTAGCATGTGAGGGGTTAAATCAGTTTTTAAAAAAATGTGTTTTTCATTGTTTATCATTCCTCTAAATTCTCACCCGCACCATCTCCCCCCCCCCCTTCCTCTCTCTCTCTCTTTCCAGCTTTAGAAAAAGAAGTGTCATTGCTTCTCCTCCACTGTTACTCTTATCGCACACTCCCAGGCACACTCGCACAATAGCCTGTTTTACACCATTAAATGGTTATTTGTCAAAATACAATTTCGATTAAACCCTCCCTAAAATAAAAAAAGAGAGAAAGCATGTATGATTTGTGCTTTTTTAGTGATTGTACTAATAAGAGAATACATTTAAATCACTGTTTGGGACACACTTAAGGAGAAAGGTGTGATTGTTTTTTTTTTGTTTGTTTTATTTGAGTATTGAGACAACTTGGTAGTAGCTGCTGGATTTCTTATCTGATACACGTTAAATAAATGGTGACTGTGAAGAACATTGTTCATTTTCAGCACATGTTCCGCCCTGAGCAGCATATGAAATATGAAGCCTTAACAAGAAATATTACAACACTTGGCGAAGACAAGTCAAATTTGCATCAGAGTTTCATTTGCCGTCATAAATTTCGCATGAACTCCCCATCTCGTCGTGCCTTTTGTGTTGGAAGAAGCTGAAACCTCCGGAATAAAAGATGTAAATGTGCTCCCTTGGCAACTCGTGTCAAAACAAAAAAAAAACAAAAGAAGAAACTCCACTTGTTGTGAGCGGATAAGCTAGTTAGCACGTGAGTCAGCCGCAGACAACACCCACCATACAGGGTGAGTGTAGCAATTAGCTCCCGGCTGCTAGCGCATTCGAGGCCGGGCCGAGCGAGCCGGGTGAGTGAGTCACGACCTTAATGGAAAGCCAGTGGTGGAAATGCAGTGGGGGTAATTATGCTGACCTCAAGGGACAGGCTTTCAGTGTTTTCGGTGTAGAGGCTCATAAACAGGCTCAGTGAGCTGCACTCCAGGGCAGGAAAAGGCAAATTATCCTGGGCCTGTGTTTGACAGAGGGATTAGTTTCATGTGTTCCAGCAGGTTCACAAAATTACCTCAAAACTCTGAGCTCCTGTTGGTGCGGTGCACTTGTCATTACAAGTTTTAACTCAATTTGGTTTAAACTGTGGGCAATCTTGGCGTAAGAAGATGCAGGCCCCACAAAAAATGTATATATATATATATATATATATATACTTTTTTTTTTTTACAGGTAAGTCCTATGAAAACATATAAAATTATGAAGAAAATATTCGAACTCAGACATTTTGTAACTTTATTTTCCAAAATTCTAAACTTGAAGTGAGATTTTTTACTTTAATTCAATCATTCAAAACTCTGAAGAATTTTATGATTTGAGTCAGAATTACTCAGATTACAAAATTATGCTTTAATCACTGAATCTTGAATTAGAATTCTGGATTAAAATTCCAGCCTCACTTTAGAGAGTTCTATGCTTAAAGTCAGAAATCTGACTTAAACGTGTAATTTAGAAACATTCTAACATTTCAAGTCCATGTTTTAAAAATTTGGAGATTTTCACATGAGAACTATAACTTTTATCACACATTTCGTCTGTTTCTTCAAACAACTCTGCATTTTTGTGACTTTATTCTAAATACTCTGGTTTAATAATCAGAGTTCCAACCTTTTTTCACAGAATTCTGCCTGTTTGTGACTTCTGTCCAAGACCTTTTCTTTGTTCTGTATTTTTGGAATTTGTGGGGGTCAAACAAAATGACTGCTATAAATAAATTCCAACTTTTCTCAGAAGAATTCCAATTTTTCCTCTCTCAGTTTTTATTACAAAAGAAAACCAAAATTCTGATTATTTTTTTCTAAGACCCTCACCTTTTCTGACTTTTTCCTGAAATTCTATGACAATCTACCACTACTTTTTAGAAAATACTGTCACATTTGAAGACTATATTTAGGAAATTCTGTAAAATAAGAGTTCTGACTTTTATTACAGCATTCTCACAATTCCCCCAAGAACTGTAAATTTTTGTGACTTTTTTCAAAGGATTCTGATATGAAAATCAGAGTTCAAACCTTTTTAACAGAATTCTGACTCTTTGTGTCTTTATTCCAAGAACTCACTTTCTGAAATTTATAGAAGGGAAAAATAAACAGGACCCTAAGATTCAAGTAACATCAGTCACAGAATTCAAACTTTTCTCATAATAGTATTTTTTTGTGACTTAGTTTTGAAAACAGCTTAGATAAAAATCTCTAAATTCTCTAAAAATGCAGAATTTTGACTTTAATCTCAGAACTAGAAAATGATTTTCAAAATTCCATCCCTCTTTTTTATGGATCAATTCTCAGTTTTATCAAATTATTCATCTGTTTTGATTAAACTGAAGAACTCTGAGATATTCAGTATTCTCCTTTTTTGCCATATAAATCTAAATTTTTATGAGTGTTTTACAAGAATTCTGGGGAAAAAAGTCAGACTATAGAAACTAGAGACGTTACAATCATTCGATATATATATATTCATATAGTTTCTGTGGCCCAAGCCCTTGTCTGTGGACTTTCGCCACAACAAGACATAATCGTTTGGGACAAAGTCCTATGATCCACTGGCTAAAGTAACCAAACAGAAGATCAGATGAGTTTTCCAGAGCTATTCCTCCAGGACAGATAGCACACCCAGCTGAAGGTGAAAAACAAACTGCATCAAATAGCCCCGCGCAGCAAAGCCTCGTGATGAAAGCGCTAAAAAGATGTGCCTGTCAGCAAATAGTTTCCCCAGCACCTCTTTAATGTTTCCTCAAGTCCAACCAGGGTGCCTCTGCTCTGTGAAACCTCCCACAGCGTTGGAACGCTCAGAAAGACAACCAAAGGCTTCTTTGACAAGCTTGAATGCCTCATCCTACACCAGAGACGTCTTTCCAAAGGAATCCACATCGCCGTGATGTACGCGCTCGTCCTATGTGCAGAAATGAGCCGGATTCTGACAAAGTGCCATCAGGAGCTGGATGGTATCCCAGCAGGAGAGGGTTCGGAAGCTCAGAGAGAGTCGTGATCTTTGATTTCTTGAGTGCCTTAAATACCATCCGGCCACTCCTGCTCAGGCGGAGCTCAGAGCGATACAGCCTGATAACGCCAAGGTGTCCTGGATTATAGACTATCTCACAGATAGGCCACAGTTTGTTCCCTTCCTTGAGCACTATATATTGGATTTGCAGCTGCAGAGAGGCACAGTGCTGTCACCTTCCTTGTTTTCTCTCTCTTTGAAGCTTTGATTTGAGATTTGAATAATTACGGGTCCTAAAACGATGTGTTCTATTGAACAAGACCAAGAGGAACCAGATTTCTGCTTTTTATTTACACACATTTTACCCTAGATTTAAATAACCTATGTCTTTATTTCAGTCATTCTCTTAAACACTGCAAAATTATCACAAAAAAAGCAGTTAAGCTGCCCTTAAAGGAATGCTAGTTAAGCTAGCTGCCATGTCATTGTGTGACTCCAGTTAATTTTGTTTTCATTTGTTGTTGAACTACTTAAAATCAAAAATGTCTCTCTAACTTTTTCAAAGTTTTATTCCACATTTAGCATCGATTTCAACCTAGCTGCTAATTCTAGGCTTCTCAGACAATTGGGAATTAATCCAGAATCAGAAACTGTCATTCCTACTTAAGATACCAACTTAAGATCATCAAAAGAGTTCACTTTTGGGCTGATGCTCATTCACAAGCAGAAAAAAAACCTCAACACCTGCAGAAAACGATGGCAACATATGAGTAAGTTAGCTAACTCTCTTCCTGTGATTAAGCTAGCCTGTTAGCTTTTGGGGGGGGTTTTCTTCCCCATTTGAGTACTCACTGACTTCTATGGTACATGATCACAGTTTATACATTCTGAGGCAGACAGCACAAAGTTATCCTTAACTTATTTTCAAGCCAACTTTAGCTGCAGCTACTTCACATGCTAACTTTCATTTTTCAAAAATAGTTTCGGCTCAGTCGCCTTGTTACACTGCAAAAACTGGATCATAAACAAGTTTTATGTCTTCTTTTGAATTGAAGCTGTCTTAATGGACTTGATATGAGTCACATATCTAAAAAAAAAATCTTATCTTAAATATTAAAGGTCAGAAATGATGCCTGAATTGCTTGTAAAAGGTAGAGAGAGAAAAATGTATGCAAATGGCGTAGGATAAATTTGAGGCCAGACTTTATTATATCAAGAAACTTCTATTTCAAGTACATTTTTCTTATCCCCTTGACAAATATGTTTATTCATAATAAGCACCATTTTTGTCACTTGATTTTCTCAAAATGAGAATTTTTCTGACTTGTTAGGTGAATGTGCCTCATATTTAACCCAACAAATTTACTGAAAATAAGACAAAACAAACAATTACACTAAGGTTTCAGTTTTTGCAGCGGTGTGGAAAAGGAAAGTTAGCATAAGTTAGCTACAACTGTTTCAAATATTAGCTAGGAATGAAGTTAAGTTTAGCTGTGTCTGGTCACTTCTAAAAAGGGAGGCATTTTGATCATAATCCAAAAAGGTCAATGAGCCAGTCTTATCTAATTTTCTAGCTCTTATGATGTTTTTTTTCTCTTGTAAATTGACTTATGAGCAAAATGTAGCTCATATTAAGTCTAATAATACAGTTTTTACTCGAGGTAAGAGAGTGCACTTGCTTCGATTTTAGATTTTGCGGTGTAACATGTTTGTGTGATTTCCAATGCATCCAAGCTGTGTTTGCACAACCCATGTCCTCTTTGAGACTTTGCATGTAGGGTGAAATTATCCAGTGTGAAGAATGAAAAAAGCCCGTCGAAACAGTTTCCCTCTCCTCCGTCTTGCCTTGCCTCACCAGCTCAGGGGGTGTCAGCGACAGTGGCACACCACATCTTAAAACATTCATCAGTGCATGATTCTGTTCCCAGCAACAAACGCCACAGGGAGACAACAACAAGGCTCTCTCTCTCAGTCATCACTCAAAAGTTGTTTCCTGTTCCCCAAGCCCAAAAATTCAGATTCCAATGCGGGTAAGAAACCGAGAAGCGAGTTTCATGTTAATGTTTGAATGTATTACACGGTCGGACAAGAAAGAGATGATTCGAAGCGAAACTGGCCTTGGATTGGAGTCACTAACTATGCCCTTCTTTCAACCCACAACACACACTTTTCTTAACAGGCCAGTTTTGCCATATGGAACTACAGCATAGCTAGAGTCATACACTGTGTATTATTTAAAGCACCAGGGGCCCAATTTGTCACTCTGGCGGGCTCATCACAGGCGAACATCCTTTATGAAATGCACTTTTCACGCTGCCTGTCGGAGGATCAAAGCGGTAGCCTTGCCTGTCTCTCCCTCTTCAGTTTCCCTGCTCCGGTTCCCACCGACAATATGAGTCAATTTACACCAAATGGATCCCCCGATCAAAATAACGAGGGAAATGGCGAGTGAGGGAGAAAGAGATTCATATCGTGGGTGGGTGAGGTTTGGACAGGTGGGCAGTAGCTAGGGAATATGGACACTCAGACTCTCTCATGTTGACTGAAAATGGTTGAATGTAGGACATGAATTCCATCACTATATTCAAGTTGAAGCTACTTTTTAGCCAAATGGAGTGCATGGTGAACAAATGGGTTAAAGTGTGTGAAAAATAATGTAGATTCATTAATGATTCATATTAATACTACACATTTTAGCACAGTTTTGTATTCAAAATCCAATGTCTTATGATATTTTAATATTTAAAGCATACAATTAGGCTAAAAATCTGTCAACATAAGCGCTACTTCTTCATGTCACTTTACACTAATGGCTATAGGAATGTGGTGGTAGCAATATATTCAAGCTAGCAGCAAGCGAAGTGAGCATGTTTGCATTTTTTTGAGCGTAGCTTTAGGAAATACAATTGGTTTTACTTCTACATTAGACTAAAACATTAAATTAACGTCAGCATATACATTTGGGCATGTATAATATAAAGTGATATTCCATCTGAAAACAACAAACAGGTTTTTCGTTAGCTTGTGGTAAGTGAAAGCTACTCTAGTTACATTACGCATCTAAAATGCTTTAATTCCTAGCAGCCAGAAGTTGTAACTGGAAACAATCTGACAAAAACCTGAAATCTTGCCAAAGCCAAAAAAATAAAAACTGTCAAACTGAAGGCTATTTCATACAGTAGCACTGACAAGCTAGCATGTAGCTAGCATGTATGAAGGGAGGCTACAACATAGAAGCTAGCAGCAACTGAAGTTAGCACATCTGGGTTTTGTCCCAGCTTCAGACTTTTGAAGAGAAAAGCAGCTAACATGTTTGCTAACTGTACACTTATATGGTATAAAGGATGTGTTCTGTGTAAAATCAATAAAAACAGTCAATGTTGGCTCATGGCTACTTGCTAAAGGGTTGTTTTTCAATAACAGGAACTAAAAAGAATAGCTAGTCCTGGAGGTTTTTAGCTGCAAGGTGAATTTAGGGAAGAATGTCAGCGATTAGACTGAGCCCAACCAAAAGAGCTTGCTTATGAGGCACAACAGCAGCCAGAAGTTGTAACTTAGCGGTAATTTGGTATTGACTGGCAATTTTTGAGACCCCCTCCTGAGTTTTGGTGTAAATATCAACGGTTGCTTTAAAGAGTCTCTTGAAGGTGGTGAATTAGAACTTGACGAGTTCAAAAGCTTCATGTTCATCTCGGAAATTCTACATCATTTCATGCTCATATGATACTGGAATTAATTTGACATTAGATGACACGGAGAACGTAACATAACTCCACCGTGCCTCCTCTCCTTTGCCTTTGAAGCACTGGAAGCATGCCTCATTATTCACCTAGCTTGACAGGCCTACCCCCCCTTTACCTCCACCACCCCTATTTTAGCAAAGCTTTCGACCAATTGATTTTTTCTCTTTTCTCTGTCTGCCTCTTCTTTTTTTTTTCCAGCTCCACGTCCTTGATTCAAATGCTTTTGGGTTGTGGGAAATATTTATTCACATTGATCGACGACCGAGCTGATGGGTCTTTCATGAGCGTCAGAACTCAAAACAGTTTTTGTCCCACTGATGTCTCAAAAATATCAATCACCAGTGGGAGAAGTGTGCGCTGGACTGCAGATTAAGGCAATAAAAGCCCCCAAAGGCCAGACTCATTTTCCTACTGGAGAACAGAGAGGAGAAAATAAAACGCCAGACACCAATCGTCTGACCCGTGATGGAGCGTTTATGTAATCTGCGATGCGTCCTGTGAGCTGGAATACAACGTTTTTGAGACAAATAGAACTTTTCTTTGAATGATTGGAAAGCATATCCAGACACAGGCAAAGTTCAGCCTCAGGGTGCAAAGTCATTTGGGTGCCGTACACCACTTGCTGCTGGGGGGGCTAGACGGACCGCTTGGATGATAATTCCTGCATGTGCGTGGCCTCCATTAAAAATGCAGCGCCGACAGGACATTTCCCGCATCAAATTTTCATTGCATTAAGCAGTCTCGACTGCGCTGCCTAACACAGACTGACATGAAACAAAGATGAAGTTCCTGAAGCGTGTCTGTCTCAGTTTCTCTCTGAATGAATGCAGTGTGGCTAATAAACATTGCACAAAATGTTTGAAAAAACTTGCTCTGCGTTGGCAGAAAAGAAGCAGCAAATTGTTTATGGAGACAACCCACATACTCAACGATGTGGCGTTATTTATAAGGGCCAAGCTAATCATGCAGTTGTTTTTCCCATATAAAATAAGTCTAAGCCCAGAAATCAACAGTGTTGTGAGTAGAACCAAGAATTTCCAAATCTCACAGTCTTGAAAGTCAGTAACCAAACAAGTTTCAGAATGGTCTGAAACTAATTTACAAGAGCTACGACATATGATGCAAGCTCATAAGACTGAGTAAGCTTGCTCATTTTTTCCTCTCTCCACATTTGATTTAAATACTAGCTTATTTGCCATCTTTTAAACACAACTGATGTGGCTATAGGTGACGATACTGCTAGCTATCATTTTCCACATTGCTGAAGTTTTGTTGCCCCGTTACACTTCAAAAACTGAAATCCAAGCAGGTGCTTATGACTCATCTTAAGTAAAATGGTTTTATGAGACTTAGTATGAGCCAATACAAGCACAGGTCAGGATAAATGTCTTAATTCAAGATATTAAAAGACAAAATGACACCTGGATTGCTTGTAGGGTATAAAGTATCTGCAAATGGTGTAACAAAAATTGAAAGTTGGACTGAATTTCTACCCGTTTGAGAAGCTCCTGTTAGTTAAATGCATACACTGTTGAATTACCAATGAGTCTTGTTTCTTCAGACTATAATCATCCAATCCACCAAATAACACTAAACAAGAGTAAATGGCGGGATAAGCTGTTTGGCATTGGCAGGAAGGCTCTGCAAATTTTTACCGGGTCCAACCCACATACTTAGCTTTGCTGCTCAGCCTACTAAATTATCTTCTTTACAAATGTAGGGACATTTTAAAGGGAAATAAACAGACTTTCTAACTGTACAACAACTGAAATACACCATTCTGCATGCATTTTTCAACCTCTCTTCATTCACGTTGGGCTGTAAGACCTCAAACCTGTTGACTCCTGGTCTGGCTTTGCTTATTGTGGCAGTTTGATTTTGTAGTCAAGGTGAATATGATTTGATTTTGACACAGTGTGTTTTATTTTGAAAGTCACAGGCTCTTTTTCGGTAGTTTCTGTGCACTACTTCCCTACAGTGAATTGACAGGCCAGAACTGCGGTATTTGACAAAGATAGGACAGTTGCGTATTGGCTGCGACCTGCAAGATCAGGCACACAACCGGACTGGAGCAGATCCAGTGTGAGTTGACACATTGGCTCAAATGGAAACCTATGTATGTAGCGGAGCTGTACCACAGATGTGTCCAAGAAACATTGTCATAACAAAGAAACATCCACCAAACACAAGATCCCTTCTGCACTGTATGTTTGCTATTCCCCTGACGTTAACACATGTGGATGCACACATTTACAAGCCTCCTCAGAAGAATAGAGGTATGAATTATTTCTGTCACAATGTTGCCACAATGCCCACTGACAGGTGGATATTTATGCTTGGCGAACAATATGTGCCATGTGTAAAATAAGCAACACGTATGTACGGTGACAACAGCAGCAGCCCACACAAACAGTCCACTGACATCACATACAGTATGGTCGGCAGCCAAGCTAGTAAACACATTATGTCTAATCCTCATAAATATCACGACCCGATCTGACTCAGCTGCTCTTTTCATATTTTCATATTCATATTCAGCTGTCACATCCAAGATAAAAGCACATCATTCCGGCAAAAATAAAACTCTGCGAATCCCTGTTCCAGCAATTGCTGCGTGCAAGGTCATATGTAAATAGACTCCCCTTGCAGGAAGCATCACCACAAGTGTCGGCATCGTGAAAAAAAAAGGGGTTGATAAATACTGATTCCTGAATTGTTTGCGAAAGAGAGCTGTAGGTTTGACTACTTCCCTCGTCCACCGGAAACAACACACGAAGCGTCCAAGGAAGATGTTGTACTTGTTGCAAAAATGAAACTAATAGCGCTGGGTTTATCACTTTCCATGCACGGAGAGCAGAGCAAAAAGAAATCCTTTTGATGACTCCCAACTTAATCCCGGCAAAGCTGACAGAGTATTTGCTTTCTATCCAGTTCACTGGTTGAAAGATTAGCATTATCTCTGTCCTTTTGATGAAAAGAATCCACCAAGAATAGGACGGAACATTTGAGGCTAAAATGTAACGCATACCCCGACTGAGACTGAGTGAGTGAGTCATACATGGCGGGGTCTGTCAGCGACGGAAGGGCAGGCTGTGTTAATACCTGATGAGCGTCACTTGAGAGTGGGAAAAAAGCAATAATATGTATTTACTCCCTTTGTTTCCTCTTGAGAGGCGAATGGGAGAGAGAGAGGAGGTTGGAGTGTGCCACCAAATTAAGAGAGAGGGAGAGAAACATAATCAGTGAGTGGTAGAGAGAGAGATGCATGAGCGTGCGAGTGAGAGAGAGAGAGAGAGACTGGTAATATGCTTGGGAATTTAATAAGGCTCAGCGCTCCTCAATAATATCACCCGCTTCACAGAGTCCTCTGGGAAACATGAAATGTGCCGATAAAGGATGATGCCTCCCTCTGACAAACGGGGTGTGCTAAAAGCGCTGTAGGAAGAAGAAAAAGAAGAGAAGGAGAAGGGAGGAGACGGGGGGGGGGGGGGGGGTTCAGCCACGCGCTGACGCTAGAGCTAGCGCACATGCTAATGCACCCCAGGCTACACTTTAAAGTATTATTCACTTTCTTCTCCTCCTCGTGCTGCGATTCGCCAAACCTCCCTTCTTTAAGGTCACACACACACGCGCGCGCTGCACTCTGCGGCGCAGTATGCAGCTGAAGAGTGTCAGCTTCATTCAGAGGGGCTGTTAGCGGACGCGGGAGGCGCATTCATGAGGCTTCCTGTTTGTGTTTTTGTGTGTCTTTGTGTGAGCTCGTCCCGCCGCGTCGAACAGAGACAGAAAGCAGCGGTGAGATTTGTCATGGTGCCTCCGTGAATAACACGCTTGACCAAAGAGCAAGACGTGCTTTTAAAAATAAGAGGCGGTAATTATATATGTGGACACCTTGTGCTTTTTGAATACTTCAAGAGTAAGCTCGTAAACATGCAACTGTAGCATCCAAGACTGCAAACAGAGGAGTCTCTTTTAGCTGACAGACAAAACTCAAGAATATTTTTCAAAATTGGAACTTAAAGACTTGAATCTTAACTTTATCAGTCATTTATACAACCATTTGGTATCTCAAATAGCACCTTAGCTGCTTTAAATATCCATTTCAAGGTACTCTGTTCAATTTTTGGTATTGCTTCATTTTGATATACTTACAGTTTTTATATGTGTTTGGTTCACTCACTGCATCTCCTTGAAGATACTCTTTATAGTCCGTTTTTGGGTACCCTAGTTGGTTGAAGTATGCATAAAGGTCTGCCTTTAAAAAAATATTGTATCTTTTTAAATGAAAGCATGATACAAAGTAAAGTCAAGCCTGTTTTGAGGTAGTGTTTCCAGATACTCACTAGGTCTGTTTTGAGGTGCCCCTGTTGGTTAAGTGTTACATTTTCTGTCATAGTTTAAGTTTGGATGACTTGTTTTTTGTCCCACCTAAGTCCTATGGAGAATTTGGGGTACCAATTTGTTCAATTTTACCCTCTAAAGTTGGTTTTTAGGTACCCTACAATTCTACCTTAAAGGTTTCCTTAAATCCTTTGGACCTCTTCAGGTAAGCAACCATTTTAAGTTTTGTTTAACACTTGTTGTAACCTGCAGCATATATTATGGTACCTTTAAGGTTTTTCTTGATGTGCCCTTTCTGGTATTCCTTTCCAACATTAGGCCCACATTTTGAATTATTTGCAATCCCAAGGTGCAAGTGGACTTTGCATTTGGGGTGTCTACATACTTTCAATATGTTTAAATTTCTTTTATAAGTATTTATGAGTTCCTGAGTTGAATTTGGGCACAGCTAACCTCATGTTTCCCAAAGCTGATGTGTTCACGCTAGGGCCACCACAGCCATGAAATGTGCTCCTCGTGCTGTCATGTCCCGTCTAACAAACAGCGACAGACAGCCTCTCACTCTGTTGAATCCTATGACATTTACATACCACACTGCCTGCTTGTGTAGGAATCACCCTTAGGCTGTACCAGGCCTTGAATTTAGGACAGGCGCTTCCTCCGGTCCGCCCCTCCTCTCCTTTCTTGTCACTACCTCACCAGGACCTGCTCACGCTTGACAAAAAGAACCCCAAACATGTACCTTGCTCCACTGCCGCCAAAAACGGGCTGCTGCTTCTCAGACGGGGGACACAAAGCGTGAAAAGGGGAAAAAACACGGCCCATTTCTCTCTCTCTCTCTCCTTCCACTCTCCCCACCTCGTGTCTTTCCTATCTGAGCCGACATTGATGTTCAAAATCTTTCTTTCATGGCACCTCTGTCTATCAAGGCTCACCTGCTCTTTTGTCTCCACTAATCCCTTCTTGCACACTCGCTCAATCTTTTCCTTCTTTCCAGTCGATACCTTTGAATATTTTTTCCTTGTTGCTCCTGCAGCCTCCTTTCCTTGTGACTTCTTCTTCAACCTCGGCCCTCCCAAGCTTCGCCCCCCCCTTACATCCCCCATTTCTCTCATTATCTGCCTCTGTCTCTGCTGATCAGCCAACGACTCCCCATTGGCAAATTCATGAGATTGATCATTTTTACACGGGTGGGTGGATTTACTAAAAGGAGCCCCTGTACTCTCTCTATTCCCCGATACACAGCTCCAACACGGCGCTCTATGTGGCACCCACACCCCTGCCGGTAAGACTCTGAAGCCCTATCACTTAACATGCACTGGGCTCAAGTCCCAGGAGGGGAGCGAGAAGCTATGGGCGAGGGAGGAGAAGAAAGCGGAGTATCGTCTGCATAGAATACTAATAAAGAGCACCACTGGAGAAGAAAAAAAGAAAAAATAGAGAGCGGAGGGAAAAGACAGAGGCTGGTGCTTCAAAATTACCACTTCATTTAATACAACACTGCAGCATCCATGTTTTTCAACATCTGTCTCGTGTTTCATGCACAAGTGCTGGCTTCCACTTAGGCGAATGTGCGCACGACTATGTGTGAAGTGCACCCACAGGCGTGCAAAGATACAGACTTATAGAATCCAGCACTTAAGATATTCATACGCCTTAAGGGACTCCAGGCGCTCTATTCTTTCTGTTTTAATGCAAGAGTGTGGTTGAGGTTGAATTAGAATGATTAAAAGGACAGTAATAAATGACTGCCATCGCTATGTGACTATCATGACAGGATATAGGCCAAGTGTATCGCTCCCGTCCCTTATGGGTGATGAGGTATGCAAAGGAGGAAGTTGAGAATTTACTTGACTGTATGTGTTGTGTTTTGAGCGGGAAAATGTGCAAGTGTGTGTTGGGACACATCAAATATTAATGGGCTCATGGTGAAGCCTCATTATCACAATTTCTTTTGGGGGGAAGAATACAGAAGAGAGGATTTCTTTCATTGCTACAACTGCTGAGTTGCAGGCAAAGACGGGTTCTAAAAATAGCCCCAAGGTTCCCTGTGCTGTAAACCCATTTCTTGAGTGGGAGAGCTTATTTTCGTACTGGTTTTTCTCATTACAATTCAACCAATATGAGGACTACTTCATTACGCCAGAAAAAAAAAAATCTTGGGACTCAGACTGTGGATGGATGAGGTTATCAATTTACCCATAGCTCTGGCATAAACCTTCAGCCACTCTTTCTCGATGCCACTCAGAACAAGGAAGAAGCTTTAACCTTGTTCATGTTAGCATAGTGGAGAGAACATGTTTCTATCTTTGCCTGTGGCAGCATTCAGCTGACATTCATTAATATTAGAAGCAGAGGAAGAGACAGAGTGAGAGAAAAAGATTCCGCGGTACATTAGCGGCCAGATTTATTGACGTTTTTGCGCCGCGAATGTGGCAGGTGCTCTTAGGCTACTCGCGAGAGCTGCCTCGACTCTTGCCTCTGGAGATAAGTTTTGAGGGAAAATACACACACACACACATGGACACACACAGACACACACACACATACTGTCAAGGTTGCTGAGACGTTGCAGGAACTTTATGAATGTTCTCTGTCTTGTCAGGCCACAGTGTGCAGCCTCACACTGACAGGAGGCACAAAGTGATGGAGAGTCGGCGCGCCGCGTTGCCAGCAGCCGAAAATCACCTGCCGGACCTGTGGACGGACCTTGAGAACAGACTTACCGGGCCACTTTGGAGGCCCTAGAAGTCATATTTTAAAAACTCAAATACTCGTGTGTGAATGCGGCACACACAAGGCCGAGGGTGAGGAGAGGATGAAGAAAAATGTTCCCCTGCGCTACAACCTTAAAAACAACACTGTACCATTAATAAAACACTCCATTTCCCTCTCCCTGTGAGTGAGGCTCATTTTATCAGTTATATCAGCACTGCATAGCGTCTCTACTTACTCATGTTGACATTTATTTTCTATTGTCTTGACAACACAGTTGGCAGTGTGACAAATCAACATCGAATCAATTTTATTTTCTACAATAACTCACGCTGTAGTTTGTTTATCTGTCTTTTTTTTCCTCCTGCCTGCATCTCCTTTAGCTCTGGGACAGTGATGCTTAATTCAACCCTAAAGAGGCACGGTATCTTTGAACGAGACAGAAGACGAATCCGTTCCTCTCAGACTACAAGAAGAGACGTGAGAATATAATATGGATGTAATGCATACAAATCTTATAATAGACTTTGGTTTCCTTACATCTAAGCTCAGCTGGATTCACTTCTTGGCTCGTCCCCAAGCCACAATCACAACCTTTTCACCCCAGCTCATATGTCTCTCTCCGAGCTCCCGAGGCAACCGGCGAGCTCCATCGCTCACCGGATAGGAAGTGATGTATGGAACGACGCATCGGTTCAATACCATTTAATTGTATTAGGCCTAAAGTATGAGATTAGTCTTCAAATCTGGTCAGGAGAAACAGGGATGCTACGCGAGTGCCGGCGGTAGCGTGCTAAATTGATGTGGATGCGACACAGACTAACGGGGTGGGGGGGTGGGGACTCTGGTCTCAGGAGATAATGACTGCTCCGTTTGTTTCTGCGGGTCAGTCCAGAAACTACAGAGTCGCACTCATCCGTGCGTCAGAACCATTTATCCCCCTTCATCACTGTATATTTCATGCAACTTGATTTCCATCCTCGCACCTTGCTTAAAGCTCCGAGACAGGTTGTCTGGTATGATGCTTGTGAAATAAATTAGAAAAGGAAAGGGAGAATAAATCACATTTTCATTGGATTTTGAGCTTGGGAGCCTCGGTGAGAATCAAAGGAATGAGCTCAGGCTATGAAACGCCATCTATTCTTGGATTGTGCTCGTCCTATATTTTTGGGAGTTGCAGCATAGCATAAATAAATACGCTATGGAGGGCTTTGGAAATGGTTTTGTGTCACATGAAAAGGCCTTATGGTCCATGGTTCTTTCCCTGTATATATACTCACGTCATTAAAGATGCAACTGTACATACAGAACAAGCTCATTTATTCCCTTCTCAGCATATTGTAGCGTCGCTAAAATTGCCCGAGACAAAGCCCCCTCTGTTTGTGCGCTTGAATGTGTGGGAGTGCAATGACATACGAAACAAACCTCAACGCTACGCACGGTAATCCAAACACAGAAGCGTTCTGGGGATGCTAAATCTCCACCAATCGATTGGAGCTGTGGATATCATAGCAATGCAGAAAAGCCCACCAAATATTTAATACACAACAAACATATCAGTCGCTAACAGCTGAGTATGGATTAGGCCATCTTCCTGAAAATGAGCGCATATTTACTGACACAAACAAGCTAGGGAGCACATTACCCAGACACACATTGCTCAGTGCCAGCGTGTGAATGTTAAATGAGACTATATGGAGGTTCAGAAGAGAAAAAGGATGAAAAAATGGCACAGTTGCATAGAGAGCTGCTCTGTTCAAGATCGTTTGGTTTAGTTGTTCATGTTCTTTCTATTGATTTGGTTAGAGGGTGGCAATGCAGTGTTAAAGCTAGCAGCTACTAAAATGAGCATAGTCATAGCAAAATGTCCCATTTGTTTCTGATAGAGTTCTGAGACCGATCATAGACATCAGCTGTACTGAAAATACCTCTTTGAGGACAGCCACAGGTTGTCTGAATGTCAGCCAAATCAGCCATGCTCTAAAGGAGCATGGGAAAACTTGTTAGTTTAACAGCCTCCAATGTAACAATGTATTAAAAAATTCACCATATTCATTTTTTTTTAGAAAATAATGGTGACATTTTTAGATCCAAGCCATTAACGTGAAAAAGAAATCACCTTTTTTAGTTCTACAGCCAGCAACAGGTGGACACTTTAAGAACTGGGGTTTTAGTGCTTCCACAAAGGAGTCATATTCTATGATTCAAAGTTACAACTTTGTTCGACCTTGGCTTTAGACCAGTGATTCCCAATCTGGCCCCCTGGTGAGCTGTGAAAGTGTTGCAAGTGGGCCGCCAAATCATTTTCAAAACGGTTTGATTTTGGTGGAGGGTAATAACATGAAGATGCGGGATACAAATAAATAAAGATATAAATATCAAGAATAATGTTTAAAATGTTAAAACTCAGTTACGTCTTAAAGGAAATGAAAAAGCTTTAAGGTGAAGTGCAAAAGTCTTGTTGTGTTCCAACCTCCCATTTACACCCAAACAGCATTTAAGCTGACTTAAAACACAAACTTCTGAAAACAGCCTCCAGAGTGGAATTCTTCTGAAGAGCCATTTCCACTGTTGCTGAGTAAATGCAGATTATTTTCAGTGTTTTTTGGGTTTTTTTGCATTTTAGGGTGAAATGCTGTGAAGCATTGTGGTGTAAACGGGACCTTAGACAATAAAAGGAATGAACGGGCGACTAGCATGCAAGCTAACTGTTGGTAAATAAAGCACAATTGGAGGCTAATATACAACCGAATTAAAAAATAAATTGGTCGGTTGAGGCCTAATGACACTTTTAATGACTCATAAATCAATGCAGCACTCAGTCATAAAAGAGAAGTGATATACAGCTCTGGCAATCAGAACAAGCCAAAAAAATACAGTTTGTTAAAGCATTACTGATTTTCGATGTACCCCATCTGCTCGACGAAAGGTTGCATACACACCACTTTGCCCCCTCGCCCTCATCCCTTCTCTCTTCCCATTGATGGCATTCTGATAGATAAGCCACCGCCACTAGTACACAGGAAAAACAAATGGGCTTCGAGCTTGGTTGATGTACATGGGTATTGTTTTTTATTGATTTCCATTGACTGAGGAGCTGGTGAAAGGGAGTCTCCACTCATCAGAGGAGGTTATCGATTGGTTGGGGAGGAGGGAGGGGTAGCAGCTGGGGTGGGTAAGGAGGTCAAGCGTGCAAGTGAAAGAGTTGGAATGTGGCTCGTTGCGCAGCCAGGATCTCTGACACTGCTAATTAATGTGTGAAATGTGGTCAATGTCTCTTTGGGTTAAATTTTTTTCCTGAACGTCTGCAGTGAAAGAATTCTGTTGCCGAAGTCAAGTGGTGGTCATGTCTTCTCGTTTGGCACTATTCAACATTCATGAAAAAAAATATCCAGGATTCATAGTTACGAAAGCTTGGTTAGTTTCAAGGAAGTATTAGCATTAGCTTCGAGTGCCTCTGTCAATAACCTTGTACCCTTTATCCCTTTGAATAACCATCCCTAGTTCTCAAAGTCTGCTCTTAGAGGACACTGGTGCACTCAGAGCTAGGTGAGACAGATGACATTTTGAACCCCCGCAAGGACTGAATCATTACAAGCACCTCCCTACTGGAAGTGTGGTGGGATCAGCAATATTTCACACTGACAGAAGGACCTGACAGCAGGCGTCCACACACAAGCCCGACTCCTCTCCTCCCAATTATTTATTTCTTTCTGTGTCACTTTCTTTCACCCCCCATACATTCGGGAGTCGCCAGATTGGATCAAAATAGAGCCTCAAATCCAAATGTACTCTTTGGCTCAATCACAAAACTTCCCCGCTTGAAGAAGTACGCTTCGTAAAAAAAGGGCAGCCTGTGATTAGAAATCTCAAACTCGACAGATTTCCCTGACATTCTTCTTTATGTCTCTAATCAGCATCTGAATGTAAATGTGTCTTTGGCTCCAGCTGGAGTGATAGCACCCGAATCAGTATGTGTCTGCTTAACGGCAAAGTGTTTAAAATGCCCGCTGAGCACTCCTCTATCTTTCTCTCTCGACTCCTTTCCTTTTCTCTGACTTTGTTGCTGATGTATATGCAAAAGGCACAATATTAGGAACCCTGGTGCAGCTGATTGAACCCATTTGCGACAGACTCTTGCCTCGATCCCTGTACCCATTAGATAGCACCTTATCTCACAACACTTCGCTTGTACCTCTCTTACATCTTCTAAAGAAGATGAGCTCATTTGATCTGAATACCCCATCCTTAATGCCTTTCATTCCTTGTGCTATTTATTTCCATTTGGGCCAAAGCCTTTTCTTCTCTCCCTGGCCCCATGAATAGTTCATCGCTCTCCTCTGTGAGCGCTTTGACAACAAACACAAAAAGCCTCCCAAGTCCAAGTTTGACTCCAGGGCAAGTGTCCTTCCTCGTCCCCACCTCCATTGTCTCCCTTTGCCTCTAACCTCTTTTTTTTGGACCTATAAAATGAAACAAGTTGGAAATAACATCCCCATCTTTGGCAATACATTCAAACATCTCCAAACAATCCAGGCCTGTTAGCTTTGGAAGGTACTGACATGGAATGATGTTTGCTGACAGAGACAACACTTAATCACTTGGGAGGAGCCTTCCTTTGTCTTCCGTCTGGACAAGTGGAAAATACCTCTTCTTGTGTGGCCTTTGAGGTTTGGAAATCCATCACCCATTGTCTTTCAAGTGTTGTAATTTATTCTCTGATTAGCTATCAAGCTTCAAGCTGAACTTTTTCCAATGTTTCAGAGTTTTTTTTTTCCCTCAGTAGGGGGATCGTGTCATAAAACCCCCGCCAGAACCAGCCTCTTGGGAACGAGTTGCGAAAAAGAAATAGTTTGTTTGATTTCTGTTAGTGTTAACATAATTATTATCTGCCAATGTCCTTGTTCTTCCAAACGACGAGAAATTGAACCTCAACTCAACGTAAACCCTCCAAAAAATGATTCAACCATGAGTGGTGACTTGTACCATTTGCTTGGATCAATTAGGCTGATTGGCTACGGCTCCGTCTTGGCCAGCCCAGGGGGTTGGCAGTTGCAGACAAGTTGTCCAATTAAGTGAGCACAAGTACTTGCCAATAATGGCTGAATAATGGGCCTTAAGGGGAGTGTGATTCATCTCCAATGTTAGGCACCAGGGAGGCAGCCATTGAGTGTGTAAAAACCATAGATTTCTCTTTTCAGATTACAATCAATATCGCCCCCGTGGCTTTGACAATGGCCTCAATGAGGGATTAGACTGTAAAGATGGCGGTGTCCTGGGTTGATGCCAATAGTTATTTTCAGAGCCATTCTACCAGTGTAGAGTGCACAAATGTCAACATCTGCTCCTCAGAAGACGTGCAATTAAGACTCAGGTAAGCGCTTGCAGATCTGTTTTCCTAACTTGCTTGAAGGAGCAGATGTTCGAGAAAGAAGCCGTCATGACATCTAAATATTGCTAAGTTGTCAAGTGCTTAAATTGATGGGTATTCTTACCTGCCATTGTAATGTCCTTTTATTCATTTTCGTCTGATTTACATATCTGTGAAGAACAAGCTCTGTTCCTTGTCAATCAAACAGGGAAAGTGGGACAAGATTGGTACCATGAGGGATGGGTGAGCGAGGGAAGAGGCTGATAAAGACAAACACTCAAACTGCTTTGGTATTATATGTGTACATGCACTAGGAACTTGCCAGAAAGAATTGACTACTTTTTTTTTTTGCTCTCTTGGTCTCGAATATTACTCAATGTGTAGCTGAAAGGCTTTAATTTCTTCTGACATCACATCCAGCGCCTATCTTTCTCCCTTCTATTACTCTCCTTTGTTGATGCGTCGAACACTGGCAGGTTTCTCGGCATCACATGTAAGCAGCTGTAATTTAATGCGCCGGGTGTGGCGTCTGACAGCGGCGTGTTTAATCTCCCAGTTGAGTGCTTGTTCGAGCCACCACCTGATCATAGGCCCTGAATGGGAGATGCCAAAGTGTGCAACAAAAAGGCCATTTGAAACCAGGTTGGAATACAGAGATGAGCTAAAGAAACGGTGACATCTTTGATGCTGTCTTTTATAGCTCTTGTTTCCGCTCCTTATCAAGTTCTCAAATATGCAGAGTCATTATCTAGATGTCATAATGAGAAGAGGAAGTAAAGGTTAGCTGAATCAGCACTGTGCTGTGACTTTCTGTGAGGGGAAGTGGGGGATGTTAAAAGTGACTCCAAGCCTTGTATTGGGGGGAAACCAGGGGCAGGTAGGCATGCACACTGAGGACTATTGGCAAAATTACCTCAGTACCAGGTTGCTAAGTTTGAAAAACAATTAGTTGTCCACCGTATCAGTTTTTGTTGAAATCAGAACAAGCAGTTTTCTAAGTCTTGACTCTGGTTGTTGGAATTTGTTATGTTGTGTTCACACCAGACGCATACAAAATCAATCTTGCAAGGACATAGCATGTAGGAATGCAACTGGACGCGAGTTCTCATGCAGTGAAAGTAGGAGCAAGGAGCAAGTTTTACACACATTTGTAGAATTCACAACAAGCTCTGTGGGCTAGATGCAATTCACAGGAGTATAAAAACTTGAGGTGCCATTATGACCCAGCGGTCAAGGTTGCATGCCCCATGGGGTAAGTCCACAAGTGGGCGGCCCAGGTTTGAATTCAACCTGTGGCACATTTCTCACATGTCGCTCCTCATTTTCTCCATACTTCCTGCTCTACCCACTGTCCTCTCCTCTCCAACTGAGGGCATAAAAAACTCCAAAAATAACTGAAATACATAAATTAATTTGATGTTTAGCAAATCATGTACGCTGTAATAGCCAGTAAGAACGATGATCTTCCAGTGATCGTATGTAAAGAATGAGGTTGGTTCTAGAAAGTGGTGGGTAAACTATTCACTTGGGGAAAAGTGGAGGTTAGATTACCGAAAAAAACTGTGACAACTTTTTCTGTCAATTTATCCTGCAATTAGTTTAACTAGCTGGTTGGAATCAGCAAAATTAGTTTAACTGACCTTGAGTCCTCTCACAAACTGTAGATGCATATTTGCTATAATTAAGCATAACAGAGGACAATATTCCTGTTCAATATGCTTGAATAAAGTAAGCTAGTTGTTATATTAGCCTCTGGTGGAAAAACAACATTAGTGCATAATCCACAGACCTGAGATATATCATTATTTGTCATCATGAATGAGGTCTTACATTTTTAACATCACTGTGCAGACTTGGTGTGAGACACACTCTACACTGTGGCTCTGTTGATCTCAAATGAGTTGCTACTGGGTAGCAATGCACACCATTCTCTGGCTGATTTATTTCCCTTCTCTCTTTGCTCTGAGTCCCTCTGTGTGCAATGGCCGAAGGCAGCCACATGTAACAGACCTGGATGTTTCCCTTTCGAACATTTCTTTCCCATCCCTTTCCTTCTTGCTATTCTCTCACCCCCTTCGCTCTGTCATCTTCTCCTCTCCCAGGTGGCCCTCGTCTCTGGCCAACCATGCACACAGCACATCAGGGTCAGCAACAAAAAAACGAATGACATTAGCAAGGGAATGCAAGCTCGTACATATGTGCAAGCACGCCGTTCCCCCCGTGCACATGTTCCCTCGCTGATACCGAAGCTGTCAATCATGACGGCCTGGGAATGCTCACTTGAGTAGGACCAAAATATGGAGAGAATACAAATCCTGCAACACTTTACCTCCACCACACAGCCTCTTCTTGCTCCTCCTCCTTTGGAACACAGAGTAATCCCTCTTTCACAAGAGGGTACTTGTGTCTTTATGTACTTCCTATAGCGGTTGCCAACAGATAATTGTTTAGAAGACACACTGTTTGAGTTGAGATTTAAGGCACGGACACGCTGGCTGGAGAGAGAGGTAAGCCTGTAGCATGTGCAGACTGAATCTCATTAGATATATTCCAACTCTGGGGCCGCATGTGATTCCGCTGACCACAGTGCCATACAGTTAACAGCGGGGCATTATGGGAGAAAAAGCAATTTGCTGCAGCGAGGCTCAATGGCCTCATGAATCAAGCCAATATGGACAAGAGGAGAGCGGTTAAGAGAGCGCTACATGCTGCCTGGAGATTTCACTTAATACTAGTCTTCTTTAAAAAAAGACTCATGCATTGTGGCGCCTTGACCAACAGGTTAAAGTCTTTTGTGTATTCGCACTGGTGCACATTTTACACAACAGGTTGCGGGGTTGCTGTGGAATTTCACTGAAATACCTGCATGGATTGAGGAGCTTGTAAATAGAAAGATGATGAGTAAATTCTCACAGTTTTTGTCCTTTGTCAAGGGAAAATGTGACACAGCAAGAGAGAGCACTCCCTCGTTTCCTTTCAAATAATAACCTGTTGGTTTTGGGCTGACAACAAGGGGCTTAAAACACCTGCTATACCCCACTGCCAACCTCTCTCTAGTAGGTAGCTGTGCTGCTCAAGCTGCTAATGATAATGACAGCAATCAAAACATTGGCACTAATGCTGTTAATGGCGATGATAGCGCTAATGAGGACACTACCTGGGAGGCTGTTTGCTTAAGCTGTTTTCCTGGCTCGCCCTCCGGGACCAGAGGAAGACGGGCTCGTATCCTGTTGCAGCCGTCCCCCAGTGGTCTCCTGGATGTCCTGGAAGGCCCTCATCTGCCGCGGCTAACTGCTAATACGCAGCGTTAATTACAAACAAGGGAAATGAGGTAAGCGCTAAAAAAGGGCTCATGGGGCTTCACACTGCACCCTGCGAGAACTGTGCACCCTGTTCCTTCCTGGAGGGCGAAGTTGCAAAACAGCAATTTTGCATCCCCCTGGCTCCTGGCAACAAAATGTTGAGCAAGAGGAAGGAATACTGGAGTTGTTATTCAGACTACATCTCAGCTTCTCTTGCAGCAATTAAAACCTAGAATATTAGTCTGCAGAATGTTTGCATGAATGATCAATGTGGAGGAGAAGAGGCGAAAGCAAAAAAGGAAACAGAAAGAGCTCTAGAGCTTGTCCATGTCGACAAAAGCTATTTATATGCTGTATTTTCTGTCTCTAACAAAAGTGTGAGGGAGGAATGGGGGTGGGGGATTACGATGTTGTGGGACCACCTTTGTAATGCTAAATCCCATTCGTAATCTGCCAATATTGATTGGCCATCACAAGCATCCATTTAACAAACAGAGGATTGTGGGGGAACAAGGGATTGGGTAAAACAAGGCACTCCCGAATGGCCGACACTGGATCAAGCCAAAGCCAGCGTCTGTGAGCCTGCACGGGAAAAGAAAATAGAAAAGCGAGAATAATGCTCTCCCTCTCATCTACTGTTTTGCCACAAGCACAAGGGAGAACATAATCGCCAGAGCAAGACTGAGCTAAAAAGGAGAACGAGGGAAAAGGGTAGAAATGAGCCCTCCTGCCTCCATTTTGGCTCAGTTATCTGGCAGTTGCCCTTTAAGAGTGAGAGTCTGCAGGGTCCAATTGGAGACGGGAGCCCAATCCCCTGTTCGGTCATTAAAAGCGGTTTCTAGAATGGCATCCATCTGCTGCTCCCTCATTACTGCTGTGAGTGATGGCGGTAATGCTCCTAAATACGGTACTGGCGAATTGTCATCGTGACCCTTGACTCAGGAAGTGGACACAAGCCGGCTAATGATGCCAGTATGTGGACAGAAGTGAGCTCTGGGTTTCCAACTTGGACCCGATGCAGGTGGCGCGCTGTCGCATCATTAAGCTAAGAGGACTCGTCCTCCCCGTGACGCGGCGCACCTAAACGCCGTGGGTGGACGACGCCGTCAAGGAGCTCCCGTGTAAGAATTCATCCCTACTTCTGATGAAAGTCAATCATCGAATCCTTCTCTTCCCCCCCTGGACTCGATTCCTTTCTTTCCTTCTTCCAACAGATGGAAAACTCAAATGTGTGAAATGAGTAATAAAGCGTTGCTAAAGAGCTAAGCTGTGACTCAGCAAACAGCACATTCACTGGGGATAAAAGACTTTTCCACGGCAGCCATTTTGATTTCACATCTACGCCGTCAAGTTGAGGCCTGGCGTTATTTTTCTCCTCAGACTTTAAATCTGCTCAGTTTCTTTTTTTTTTTTTTTTTTTGCAGGCTTCCTCCCCGGTAGCCCCCCCTGCCTCTGCTCTCCATCCATAGCTGCAGCGCTAACTCCCATTAATTACCTGCTTACAGAGGCTCTGCTGCAGGGCTGCCAAGACGCCATCAGATCTAGAGAGTCACATGTTCTTTGGCCTTGTCAAGGATGTCTTACCACCTTAGCCAGACACGCCAACCCAGCTGGGCCTTGGTGTTTGATTTAGAAAGGCACACACACACACACACACACAAAAACACACACACAAGCAGGGGTGGATCTACAGGGGTGGCACAGGGTGGCAACTACCCCCTTGAAACAAAGCCTTGCCACCCCTGTTGCCATCACAGTTATCTTATAAAGATGATAAATGATAAACTCAATGATGCACTATGAGATTAATCAAAGTTACGGGAAAAAAGTCGAAATTATGTGTTAAAAGTCAAAATTTTGAGATAAATAGTCAAAATAATGGGGCAAATTTTGGAATTTTTAGTTTAAAAAAGATCAAACCTTGAGTTTGGAGTCAAAAATTTGAGATAAATTGTCAAAATTGTGGGGCAAAAGTTGAGTTCTTGAGCAAAAAAAATGACCATTTGAGTTAAAAATCAAAATTTTGAGTTTTACGGTCAACATTTTGAGACATCAATTAGATTATAGGGAAAAAAGTTGAAAATCGTCATATCTCAAGATTTTTGACTTTTTATGTGAAAAAAAAGATCAGAGAGAGAAATCTTAACAAAGCTAGTTTTATTTTTCATTTCGATTATTTTTTTTACCAGCAGAAATCAGCTTCAAAGCCTTATTTATGCTGCTATTCATACACATTTTTCACTTCAAATGAGAGGGAGTGTTTTAAGTAAATGGTTATGAAGCTACTTTGTGGTCTTTGGTTTAGGGTCCTCTGTTTGGAATTTCAGAATATGGTCACCCTAATATTAATTTAATCTAGCACATAGACTTCTGCTGAATATGAATATTTTCCTAGATCTGCCCCTGCAGGCAAATAATGCTGCTGCTTCATCCGCTGTAAATCTGGGTATGCAAATAGATAGAGTCAGATTGAAAACAACACTCCAGACCTGTAAACTGGCACACTTATTAACACTACATCACTCCAAGGCATATAAAGTGTATTTACCTGGAAGACATATTAACTACACAGTGAAGTAAAGACTAATGAGCTCATTGCAGTGAAGTCCCCAAAGCGTGGCACAAATATGCTCGAGTGTAACCTCTCACACGCCACTTCCCCGACCCCCAGCCTTCCACCTTGTCTCGAACATCCCTTTCGTCATTTTTTTACAATTCCTCCCACTGCTCCTCATCCCTTTCCCTCCCCGAGGCGTTTCCCAGGGAACCTCACTGATCCAGCAGCTGTTTGTTTGGAGTGCAGTTGATAGGGCGCACAGTTACCTTGGGGCGCAAAACGGGAGACGGGAAGAAGCATTCGAGGTGAAGGGAAGACAGAAATAATGATTGCGATGCTTCGGTTGGTGAGCGCCCTTGGAGGAAGTAAGAGAGGCGTGGATGCCTTTAGGATGAGGTGTTGTTTGTTAACACGGTTAGGTGGCGGCTTTTTTCACTTGGAGTTTAGGTGACATGAGTGCGGCTTGAACACTTGATCCTTAGATTTTTCCGCCTTCTAGCCTCCGGCTGTATAAGAAAAGTTCAAATTGGGCACAGTCAAGGTGACTTGCTGTGTACCTTTCCACAAAAAATACAACTATTTTCAGTTCAGATTGAACAGATAGAGACTTTTTAAGCTTTAGGGACGAGTCATAGGGCGTGAAATCATTAGAAGTGATCCATGCGACGTTTTACGTGTTTAAATTCCTACTCCTACTGGAAAAGTCAGCTTAAACCTGAATGACATTGTCAGTTTTTTGTAGACAGACTTGATTTATGACTAATTCAACTGCTGCCACTTTAGGGGGCGTGTCCAGACTGTTTTGACTGGAGAGGCCTCTTGCAGGATGTTCTTTCATCTCACTGACAACTCAACAGACTGGAAACATAAATCTGCCAAACTTTATACTGTAAGTACTCAAAAAAATGTTCATTCAAAGTTCCTACTGTCACCGCCCCATGAGGCTAGCCCTTGAGCAGTCTGTTTTGATTCAAATCCAACCTGCAGCTTCTTTTGCTTATGTCACTCCTCAGTCTAGCCTTCCTCTCTGAATAACGGAAGAAAAATCTGTGAAATTTAACTTTTAAAAAACAAAAAAAACGAGGTCAAGTCATGGCAAATTGCAAAAAGCTGCAGTTCATGGGTGACCACCTGAGGCTAGCTCCAAAAAGCCCAGGAAGTCCCACCGGCACTCATGCTCAAATACCCATTTCAACTGCTTAATGTTGAAATTATTCCACACCAAAAATATCCAACGTTTTACCCAATTTAACGTTAGCTAAGAAAAAGGAGCTGCATTCAAGTATAGATTTAAAAAAAGGTTTTGCAACAGTCGAATCATGTTAATTTAAGCATAAGTCATTTTGGGTGCCACTTGAGGTGACCAATCAGATTACAAGGGGTTTCAACTTCACCTCAAGCTAACTCTTTGGATATACCACTGCATACAGTGTGTGATCACAAAATAACCCATTGCCATAGAAATACGCATTGGGACATGGGTACCAGTGGGACTTTGTGGCTCTTGGCGCCAACCTTAAGTGGACACTGGAGGAAAGTTTCGAATTTTCCTTTCTTCACTCCAAATAATGGGACAGTGGAAAAAGCAGGAAGCTGAGTGGGTTTGGGATTGGACCACTCGCCCAAGGGACCTAGCCACTAGGCCTTGCGCACATCCTATATCTGCTACACTTTTAAATACCAGTAGTCTCCTTTCAGGTGCAACATCCCGAATCATTCTATCAACCAATACCTGTTATGAATTCACATTTTGTATCTTGTCAGTTTGTACAGAATATGACTAGATCTTGAATTCCTTGTGAGGAGTTTGTTAATCGGTAAGTGCTGAATGCTTGGATTGTAAGAATAAGATGCCAGTACACATCTTTGGAAAAAGCAAGCGCATGCTTTACCTGACAGGCAGAGATCAACAAACATATTTCATTTACAAGATTGTATTTATACTCTGAGAAGCACAAACAACCAAAACAGATCTGTTGGACGCTGTGCTAAGTCACGTTGCTAAGGAAACTATAACACATTCACACTGGTGCCATATGACAGGTACACAATAAAAAAAGGGAAAACTCAAATCCCATAAAAGGTGCCTTTGTGGTATGTGAAGCTGCTGCACTGCAGTCGACTTCACTTTGCTGGTAATTATCACCGCCTGCCTGGAAGACAGAGACAGTAATGCTTCATTACAAAGTACAGAAAACGAGCGAGGACGGCGAGGAGAGGAGAAGAGACCAGAGGAAAAAGGAGGCGATGAAGGGGTATCATTACTGGCCCATTTGTCTCAAACACAGAGAGAGAGAGAGAGAGGAAAGTCGAGTTTGAGGAAAAAGAAGGTGCACAAGATGACTGGATGTATGAGATAGAGAGACCCTTCAGAAACTAATCCAGTTTGGTCTCTTGAGAATAGCGCCTGTCAGCGAGGACCAACTGGAGCCCGCAAATTGAACCAAACGCAGAATAAATGTAGAAGACTCTCCAATTCAATTTCATTATTCCACCTTTAATTACTTGCCCAATTTGGGGCTATAGCACGCCTTGATTAAAATGGACACTATTTAATAACCCTGGCCCCCCTCAAAAAGGAACACACCTTGAAGATGGAATAATTAAAGTGGCGGTGAGATAAGATTCATATCGTCCCTCTCTCTCACTCACTCCCCGCAAATTGGATGTGCTGTAACAAGGGAGGGAGCAACAGTAGGGGGTTGGGGATTCAGTGATTGAGTGGCGGAAGGATTTGATGGACAACTAGAAGGGTTGGGAGACAAGTTATAGAGAAAAAATAAGGTGCAAATATGGGACTGACTAAGCGCACAATTCAAGACATCAGGCTCCTGATGTGTAACGGCGCTGATACTTTTAGAGAGCCTCCGGAGTTGTGAAGGGTAAATGAGCAGGAGGATGTGGGTGGGTTCGCCGGGTTGACTTTGCACGGGTCCAACGGCGCCCCAAGGGAAGGGCTATTTAAAGGCCGGGACGGACAGCAGACTCTCCCTCTGTACTCTCACCAAGAAACGAGGAGAGAGAAGTGGGGCAGGACACTCGCAGTGTCCTCGGCGGAAAACGCACGCACAGATTATGACAGCATCTGCATCCACGAGAGGAGGGGTGGGGGGATGGGGGGATGGGGGGGTCGAGTAAGACATGTTCTTGGCTGTGCTTAATCGTACCCAGTGGGCTTCAAGGGTGACGAGCCAAGACACCAACGAATGTGGGAGTGCGGTTGATTTTGGAAGACGAAGGTATCTGTGGGCAAGCGGAGATGGGAACCAAATCTGCTCGGTCTTCCAAAGCAAAGAAGGGACAGTTTGTTCGTTTGGTGTTGATGTGTGTGCCTCTGTAACTAATACTAACCTGTGTGCCTTCACAGCCTCGCCTCATTATGCTGGAGGGATGATAGGGCCTGACATCTATTTACTGGAGCTCCGTGAACACACACTCTCTCAGAAATGGCCCACTTTGGCCAACAGCATCCCCTCCAGGCATTTCACGACTCTCACTCTTTGACTCTTTCCCTTCCATTACACCCAACCCCCAGCCCCCTTTCGTGTCTCTTTTCATCCCTTAGTGCCTGAACCATTAGCGTCATACCTTGCAACGAGATTAAAACCGGCAGTGCACTTTGAGCTCCCCTCATTACTTCGTAATCACACCTTGCAGTTGTCCGACAGGCTGGAAAACTTTGCAGGAATAAACAGACATGCACCGTGAGGTCTCGGCGCATCTCGAGAAACCATTGCTCTTACAAGCCCCAACCGAATTCATAACATTCCAAAACATAACTCCTGGATACATTCGGTTGATCTCCACAGATCTCTGTGTGTGTCAAGGGCTTCTTCACTTCAGCAAAACACACTTTAACACATGCAGAGACCTTCCAGATCGAGCTGCTGTAGTCGAACTGTAGCAAGAAGCCTTGTTCGTCTGCAGAATACCAAACCCTCTCTTGAGATTCCAGCGGGAAGTCCTGAGTCTTTGAAAGCTGCATCATAGTATGCTCTGTGATATCTGTGATTAAAAGACTGCGAGTGGAATCACAAACCAATCATCTCCAATTAGAGACATGTTTTTGAGTGTTCACACAGGCCCCTAAACGTACCCGCATCTCTGCTAAAGACCTCTTCAAATTTAATACAAGGAATCGGGCTTGCTTAATCATTTAACAGGGCAGCAAGAGTTTTCTCAGAAAGTTGTCGAAATCAATGAAGCAGGGGAAGAAAGACACAGAGCGATGGAAGGGAGGAAATCACAGCAAGACGGTCTCCTCTGTCCTCTATCTTACACGACACTGGAAGTACTTTCAGTTCCACATGAATCACACATGAAGTAGACCCACTGTTGATGCAACACAGTGTGAACAGTCTACTCCACAGTGAAGAGTAGACAGCCTGGGCGAAGACAGCTTGTGTCACCCGTGTGATACACCCATGTACAGCAGGCTCTCATGTCCACTGTGTGCCCTCCTCACTCATGGTAGCATGACAGCTGTAAAACTACAGTAACAAGACATTACTGTAATGTCCCTTATCTTGAAGTTGTAAAACTACAGTAATAAGTGGTTATTTCATGAAGTATAATATTTAGTAGTAAATAGCTGTGAAGGTTACTATGAAAGTCATGCAAAATTTAGCCAGTAATTTATTATGATTTTACGCTCAAAAATTTAACAGTAAGTCTTTAGGTTAAAAGACTCAACACAACATAAGTAAAGCAGCTGAAGTGAGCGGCTGTCTTTGCTGCAGCTGCATCCAGAAGGTTGAGCGCTTGAGCTTTAAGGTGGCAATGAGATTGGGTTTAAGCCTGCATCCATGTTTTATGCAGTCAATGCTACAGCTTTACAGCAGCCACAGTAAATCTCTTTGACTTTCTGAACATATGAAATGTTTTCCACACTTCCCTGGTAGCCATAAATCTCAGCAGCGTGTGAGTTATTTGTTTATGCGTGACATGTCTTGGCTGGGAAATGTGTGTCAAGCGAGCAGGTGGGGCGGTCATCAATGAAGACAATTAAACACCTCGGAGGCACTCAGCCAAATCTCCCCTCTGTCCCCTTGTTTCCCCCTGTACCCTCCCTTCTGTCTCTCTCGCGGTCACCGACAGATGATAATTCAGTGGGAGTAAAGGGGTCACGGCCTGACAGGGAAGGGCATCATCAGCTGTGATAACCATCGCCGGACACAGACAGTCAACAACAAGTTGGCAGCTGAAAACAACAACAGACGAGGGGAGAACTTTTCAAAGACACACACAGAAGCAGAGGTTTTACTTCCAACCCCACACGCGACGCCTCTTTTTCAACGTGCGTGTTCCTGCATTAATGCTGAGTACGCGGTTTACATGCAGGTACACTCTGTGCCGGGCACACTGCTTACTCATCCTAACTTGACTCCCTTTTTGTACATCGAGACCCGGAGACGCACAAAAACACACCGCAAGACACGAAACGTATCACAGCTCAGCCCCCGTGGAGGTCAAAAGGGCTCTCTCGCATCATCTCAAATTCTCGCTAATTACAAGGAGTTGATGGGTATTATTGTGCCCTCTCTAATTGCTGGAATATTCTTGAAGGACAAAAAAATACTTCTGTCACTTGCACATCCTCAAAGGAAGGATTATAGCCCCCAAACTAGAGAGAGGGAATGGAAAAAAAAACAGTGTCACAAATGGGGATCGACTGTCAGCCGAGCTAATTATCCCCGTTGAAAAGAGCGAGCTTCATTTCCCGGACTTACGTCGAGGGGAATCATTTGTGGCGACCTCATCCCCGACTTTATGAAAAGAAACATTACATTCATGATATTACCAACCCCCCTCCTTCATCCTCTGTACACACAAACCCTCTGCACCCCCCGTCCATTCTTTCCGACTTCTCTTCAGCGTGGTGCTCATTTTGACGGCTAATTCCGGTGTTTTCATTTCGGAGCCGTGAGCTTAATTCTCATGCATATTAGCGAATTACAAAGGGGGTATCTGCGTCAGTGGCCCACACACATCACACTGACACATGGGATACAACATGTACAGTCATGGACGAAAGTATTGGCACTCTTGGGATTTTTCCAGAAGAAACACCATTTCTCCCAGAAATTGCTTCAATCACAAATGTTTTTGGTATAAATGCGTTTATTTCATTGCATATTGCATTGGAAAAACACAAAAAAGCTGAAGAAAAAAGACAAAATTGACACAATTTTACACAAAAAGCAAAAAATGGGCACTTGAGCACTTAAGGCGTCTGCTGTGCGTAATATAATCGAGAAGTTTTTGACCCATGGAACTGTGGCTAATCTCCCTGGATGGGGACAGAAGATAAAATTTGACAAAAGAATACAACACAGGATAGTTCAAATGGTGGATAAACATCCTCAGACAACTTCCACTCAAATTCAAGCTGTGCATAAGTGTCAGCTCGGACCATACGATGTCATCTGAATGAGAAGAAGCGCTATGGCAGGAGACCGAGGAGAACCCCACTGCTAACTCAGAGACATAAAAAAAAAACAGACTGGAGTTTGCAAAAATGTACCTGAGTAAGCCTCAATCCTTCTAGGAGCACGTGTTTGTGGACAGACACAACTAAAGTAGAGCTTTTTGGAAAAGGACGTCATTCTACTGTTTACAGAAAACAGAATGAGGCCTATAAAGAAAAGAACACTGTGCCTTTTGAGTTGAGGGTGCCAACAATGTTGTCTGGTACATTTATTGCGTTCTGTGTAAAATTGTGTCAATTTGGCTTTTTTTCTTCTTTTTTTGTGTTTTTACAATGCACATCAAGGAAATAAACACATTTATACCAAAAACATTTGTAATGGCAACAATTTCTGGGAAAAATGGTGTATTTTCTAGAACAATCCCAGGGGTGCCAAGACTTTTGTCCATGACTGTAAGTCCACAGCGCTCTCTCTCCGCGCGGCGCTCTGCTGAATGATAGCTCCCTCTCACTTTCCACATATTAGTGTTTCTTTAATGCACTGACACGTTTAGCCTCTGTAGCAGGTACAGCTCGGCTTACGCTACAGTGCAGCTCCACCAGAGCAAGGTCAAAGACGGGCCCGCTCACATGATCGATGCTAACGTGATTAGCGGCACCAACCAGAGGCTACAGAGGCGCTCGTGAAGGTGCGAGAACTGTGCTCTCTTTCCCATCACAGAGAAGCATGTGAACCCAGGAGCAAACATGTGTGCAGGCTAACGTGGAGCTGCCCATGGACCATAATCCATTTATGACTGTGAACACGGGGGAGGGGGGAAGACATTTACTGTCAGACGGCACTTGCCACACAGCCAGTATATCAGCACCCTGTCAGCACCGCTGGCCTCTTTAAGCTCACTAAAGCTACACTGGCGACGTCTCCAGGCCTCTGCCCTCTCATCAACTATAATCACAAGAAACAAGCTGAAGGTTTGCAGTTTGTACATGTTTCCTTCAAAGATCTGTTCTATTTTTTTTTTACACAGAGAGCATGCTCAAGTATGAGATTATGCAGACCTTAAAAAAATGTAATTATGAGGTTAAAGCTTTGCCAAAAAAGCAGATTAAAGCGGGGTCAAAGCAAGGTTAAGGTACCCACTTTGTTGAAAGGTGAAGATGAGTTTAAATAGATGCTTCAAGTGGAATTTAATTGCAAGGAACATAGTTTAAAAAATAAGCAATTCAGAGGAAAACAAAATGATCAACATTGGCAGAAAAAAGGGGGGTTAAAGAGGGGTGCAAAAGCACCTGATGAAAGGTAAAAAAAAAACATGAACAGGTGTTACGCATGCATTTTCTTTTCAAAGTATCCGTAACAAAATCTGTCTTTAGTCCTCGAGGGGAAAAAATAGGGAGGGGGGGGCAACGTGACATTAAATTAGTGTTAAAGTGGGATGAAAGGGTCATCTTGTAAGAGGTAAAGGTTAGTGTCATTTGTTTTTTTTTACCTGAAGTTATGAATAAAATGAAGCAAAACAAAGAAAGGATTTCTTCAAAAATTAATAATACAGATAAGCAACAACAGGAAAAAAGGGGTTAAAGCAAGGAAAGAATAGGGTTAAAAAGGGGTCAAAGCAGAGCGGAGATGGCATCAAAGAAGGGTCAAAACTAGGTAGAAATGAAGTCATGATTGGAATTAATGGGATTAACTCAGGGTTAGAGAATGATAGTTCAAACAGGGTTAAAGTCGGGTAAAACTTGGGTTAGAGCAGGGTCAAAATAGGTTTGTTGCAGGGGTAAAGCAAATTAAAAAACAGGTTTAAAGCAGGGTAATAGTGGGGTCAAACAGACTTGAAACAGGGTAAAATGGAATATAACAATTTTCAGTAGGTGAAAAAGGGGGTTAATGTGGATTCGAGTTAGTCTTCCAGAGGAGTGAAATATGCTTAAAGTAGGTTAAACATCTGGTAAACAGGGTCCATGCTGATGAAAATGTGGTTAAAGCAGAGTCAAAGTAAGGTCAAAATGGGGCTAAACAGGCTTAAAGCAGGGTATAAAAAAATGTGTAAGAGGTTAAAACTTGTTGAAATGTTGTTAAAGCTGGATAAAAGCAGGGTGTGAGTCAGAGTTAAGTAAGGTTTGAATGAGCTTCAAGTTTGTTCATTTTGAAACTTGTGGATCTGTTTGAAGACAAAAAATGAAAAATAGGAGAATCTCCACATTATTTTCGTCTGTTGTTCAGTCATTTTTGCCAGTTTGAGAAAAAAAAACAAAAAAACACTGGAATTCCGATAAAAATGCAGAACAAAAACAGGTATTTCGGCGTAAAACATCGGAATGCGGTAGCCACACAACCCTGACAGGTGAGTGTTAATCCACAGACCTTGTGGGAGGTGAACGAGGCCACCGTTTGGCAGCCAAAGTTAGAGACTTATTCAGGAAAGGTTGACATTTACACACCAAGGTTCCTAAGCCTTTGGACTCCCAGCAGTCACTCGATGGCTTTGTGTCCTGCTGCTCATGTCAGGGCGTACGGCTGACAGTTGAGCTAATGTGACGTACGGTACTCTATGTGTGTGTGTGTGTGTGTGTGTGTGTGTGTGTGTGGGTAAAGGGTGAAAAATCGAGGGAGGCAGAGGAGCGTTCTTCCTGCCTCAGTTGCAGACAATGACACTCTCTTTCCTATTATGCAAACACCTCTTTTCACACTCTACCTTGCTCCCAGACCACAACTTCTATTATTAGAGAAGGGCTCTCCAGCTACCGGTACTCCCTTTTGATTTTCATATGCAGCGGCAGCTGTGAGCAGGTGCGAAGGCCTCGCCTGCAGAATCAAGCATCCTCATTCTCAGTAGGGAAACAATTAAGTAGCTCACAAACATAGATCAAGATGTGTTTGCTCAAGCAGGGGGGGGGAAAGAACATTATTAATCCATTTATATTTCAGCAGTGGTTTGTTTGATTCAGCAAGGCGGAGACAACTTCAGGTCAAGCAATGTATACCACAAATACCTCCCTGCCCTCCGTTGGTCAAGGTTGTCTGCAACGTTTAGATCGATATTTCTCCTCGTACTAGCCGCTGGAACATGGGGTGCATCAGCTGCTGAGCAACTAAAGCAGTGAAGCAAAGCACACATCTTCTTGTGTTTTTCCAGGAAGGGAGAGAACACGAGGATGTGGAAGGACGCGGGGTGAAGAAATCAGAAGTGTTTGTTTTTTTCTGGGGTTAATACAAGTCAGAGGTTGAGAAAATAGGATTACATACGTGAAATTGTGTCCGCAATTGGATTGTCCATGCAAGTGCTCATTTCAGAGGAAACTTTCTCACACTGCTGAAGATCTCATGGCAACATAACACGACTTCCAGACATCATCAGGCTGATCAGTCTATTATTAGAGCAGTTACAGCTGCCCACCCTGCTTCCTGTCGACGTAGCGCTGTCATCAGAGATGACTGGATCGGATACAGAAGAGGCTGCGTTTCACAAGCTGTGAGCGCCGTGTTTTCAACTCAATTAAATTAGTGCCCAAAAATAACAGTTCTCTCGGAAGGTGGCGAGCTGATTACTCCGTGAGTCGTATTGCGAGTTTTTTCTTTTTTTTTTTTGCATAAAAAGATGATTACGACGAGACGGCGGAGGAAGGAGGGAGGCGGAGGGAGTTTGTGGAACAAAGACGGACCCTCTCTTCCCTGCCCGGAACAGTTGGCACCGATTTTCTGTCTTTCATTTCTGCTCGCGCTGGAGAAGAAAAAACTTGTATGCAAACACACACACACTCAGGAGCTCTCTCTCTCACACACACACACACACACACACATTTATGAACACACACACACAGGAGTGGGAAAACTACAGAAGAGCGAAAGTGAGGCAGCTGTGAAAACATTGCTTCTCAGTATCAGAAGAGACTTGAGAGGAAATATGGTGCAATTTTTTACAGCTCTCTGCCTGTCAGGGTGAGTAAAGAGAGCCCTGTCCAGTGGACCTTTACAGTCTGTACACGCATAAACACACACACATTCACACACACACATCACACTCTACAATCCAAACCCTGGTGTCACTGAGTGGGCTGTGAACATTTACCTTTTGCCTGATTTGAAACAGCTCGTGTCAGATTATTCTTGCATTCCTGCTGCCTAGTTTTTCTTCTTTTCTTTTTTTTTTTTTTTAAACCAGGGAGAACATTAGTCTGTGGCCTCTTTTTTACAACAACATAAACAAATGATTCAGGCAAGAAACAGAAGAAACTTCTTTTTTCTGGACTATTTCTGCCAAGTTCCTGCACCAAAAAGCCTTCAATGTTCTGTTTTCAGCGATAATTACAAAAATTAAGAGACTACTTTGAATTATAACATATACAGTGTAAGTCAGTCCTGCTCTTCTACATGCAAATGAGTAATGCCTAAGCATCTGTTTAACAAAGTTCAGTCAGTTCCACTTTTGGTAAAAGAATTGTGGTATGAATCTTTTCTAAAAGCTCTCAACCTGTTCACATGTTTAAGTGAAATGCCATCCCAGTCTTGTTAAAAAAAGCAAAACAAGTGTCAAGCTGATCTCTAAATAAGTTTAGTTAAGTCTACTTGTCAAAATACTAGCCATACGTCTGTGTAAAAGACACACATAAGTGTATAATGCCTAAATGTCTATTTAACAAAGTTGCAGCTACAGCCAGCTGTACTTACACTGCAAAATCTGAAATCTAAGTAAGTCGTTATGTCTTATTTTTCTATCAAAAAATGTCTTACTATTCTTGATATGAGCCACATTTAACTGACAAGTCCACAAAAATGTCTTATTTTAAGTTGTATAAAGCTGAAAACAATGTCTGAATTGCATGCAACAAGTCAAAAAGAAAATCTGCCAATTGGGTAAGAAATAAGACATCTTTCTAATTTCAAGAAACTAGTAAAGCAAATTTTTCTTTTCCCATTGGCAATTTTTTGACTTGTTGCAAGCAAGTCAGACTTCATTTTTGTCTTTAAATAACTGGACAGACATTTTTCTGGACTTGTCAGTTGAATATGGAAGGATATGAAGGATGATAAGACAATTTTTACTAAACTAAGACAAAACGACTTGCTTGGATTTTAGTTTTTGCAGTGTAAAAACTGCAATATGTCTCTTTTCTTGGAGTTTCCTTCCCTTCCACATGTGTAAGTGGGATGCCAAACTCTCTTTTGAAATAAGTTCTATCATTTACACTTGTGTTAAAAGGACAGAACAGCAGTGTTTTGGCTCTGTTCTGGGAGCTCTGTACCCTTTCATTTGTGCACTTGGAATTCTAAAACCTGGAGAGCACAACCCCCTGTCTCTTCCATGTGCATACATTAACAGCCAAGGCAGGATGAGCAACAGCAAAGACCCCCATGAGAATACACATGATGCTGGTAAAAAAAAGCTTAAATAGTAGCAGCGGGGATGGATCAAGACATTATCAGCTGAGATGTCAGATATCAAAGTGGTGCTCAGCATTTCCTGCATTTGCTGAAGAGAAATGCGGGGCCCCTCATCTAGTCATCTTTTACCTTTTTGATTAAAAAAAAAGAAGAAAAAAAGGAAGAAACGGTTATCTAATGTGAGAAAAATGCAGATTGTTTTGTGTCATAATCCCAAGTTTCATAAAGTAGTGAAATATCAAAAATCTGGAAACACTCTACGTTGGAACAAAATTGAGCAGTAGAATCCAGCTAAGTTCTTTTGTATTTCATCTGTTGTTGCTCCAGAGAATAGGGCTTCAGTTTGTGTATGTGTGTCTATGTGTGTGTGTGTGTGTGTGTGTGTGTGCAAAAATATGTCAGACATTGCATTTCATCAGAGGCAAGTGCTCTCTGGATCCTAACTGTGCATTCTTTGTTTCTCATTATTTTTTGCCCTCTTCAAATCATCAGCACTTCAGATTAAACCGCCACAATCTCCCGCCCGAGTGTGAGGGTGCACACACACACACACACAGACACACACACACACACACACAGAGTCGCACAATTAATCACAAGAAAAAGGGGAGAGTCTGCTCCAGTTGCATAACACCTTGCACAGAACACAATTGCGTCTCCACACTCCCACATTTGCTCTCTGTGTCTCTCGCTCCCTCCGCGCTCCCATCATCACCTTTGTCAGCGGATAAACTCTTTGGCTTGCAGGCTTTCTATCAAAGCCCGAAAGCACAAAAAAAGGGAGCTTGCTGCCTTTATTCTCGCAGCCTCTCTGCTAAAGTCTGTTTAGACACTGTACACACACTCTCACCCCTCTGCAGCCTTCTCAAGAAAACACCCCCACATTCACCCCCACTGCCTCCTCTGATGCTTTGGAAACAAATTGCTTTGTCCTCACATAAAGTTCAGCCAGAGAACATGAGTGTTGACAGTTATGGTCTTTTCAAGAAGAGACAGAGAGGGAGAACGAGAGGGAGGGAGGGAGGGATTACTGCATGTATGTGTCGAGGTGGATTAAGATTTTTGACGCTGCTGAAAGGTCCTGACTGGAGCAGTTTTTCAGAATTGGTCAGCGAGTCTTAAGCTGAGATAATACGTTTTTAAAACCAAAAAAAGCAGGGGTAGTAATAATCATAATAACACCAAAGGAGGGAGGATCAAGCGTGGAAAAAAAAAAGAGCAAACAATCAAGAAATGTCTGGAAAACGCAATTTTCACTCCAAAACCATCTGTTCTTACAGCTGATAATCTGCGGTCGCTTTTGATTAAGATTAAACCTTCCTGAGCTATTAAAGACCAGCCTCTTTCTTTCTTATTTTAATAAAGATGAGTGATTTGAATAGTGATTTAGGGCACTCCAGAACAAGGTGAAATATGTGTGTGTGTTTGTATATGTGTGAATATATGCATATGCGTGTGCATGTGTGTGTCCTTGCGCCGTCTGCAATCGCTCAGGGATTAAGATGATTTATGCTGCCCTGGCGTGACTTCAGATTCCCAACGTGTGGGGTGATAGAAACCATCATTCATCTCCCTCTATCTCTCCCTTCTCTCTTTTTTTTTTTCGTTTTTTCGCTGTCAGTAAAATCAAACTAGTAGACCGGATTCCCTCGAGCGCCAAAAGTTTCACTTCATATTAAAATTCCTGCCAAGTCTGCTCTTTAACTAGCTGTACTTTAAGTGTCTTCAAACAGTACAAACAGTTCAGAGAAAAAGATTAATTTCTTTTCCAAAAACTGTAGATTCTGGTGTGTTATGTTAACAGGCGCTAAAAGCTTGAGGGAAATAAAATGGAAAGTTAGCCACAAAATTCAGCTACACTCATTGATTATTTCTCCCATTTTAAAATTCTGAGCATGTCTTACCTATTTACCCATAATGCAACTTTACTACCAATTCTCAAAGCTAGCAGTAGCTATTAATGCTCCATGTTGGCCTTTAATCAACAGCAGCTTATGGGAGTTAGCTAAAATCACTTCTGTTCACCTTTTTGATACATTTGTTTCCTGATACCAATTACCCACAATGCAACTGTACAATAATGTACCTGTAAATATATGAATATTTATTATACCAGCCCTAAAGCAGTTAAACTGAAGTGGAGATAAGGAGTTAGCTAGCCTATATAAGCTAGCAAATTAGCTTCTTTGTCAGTTTTCATGTGTTTTGTGAGTAATTTTTATACTTTAAGAAATCTTCCAAAGGACACTTCACTTGGATTTTGTGATGAGTCATGCTAGCAGAGGCAACTGCTGCTACAACCTGAGGTAAACAGGAAAAGCCAACTACTGAGGTTAGCTACACTAATTTTTCTTAGAGTGTGTCTGAAAGTCCAACTATCACAACTAAAAGCATTTACTTTTCCTTGTGGGCTGTGAGGAGAAATTATAACTCTGTTAGAGGGGTTTGTTATGCTAGCAGAGGCTAATGCTGCAGAAGCAGGGAAACAATGTGTGTTCATGTGTGGTAGTCGATATCTAGGTTACCATTATTTCTGGCATATATGCACCAATGATGACATTTTCTTTCAAAGACATCTACCTCTAGAAGTAATCACACTCAGCAATTAGGATATATTATGCCAGCGGTGGCTAATCCAGCTACAAGCAGCTGCGATACAGAATAGCAGCTTGCTAAAAACGAAAGCTAAGCTCACTTTTATTATCCTTTCTGGCATCTATATAAGGTTTGACAAGGGTATTACATGATAGAAGAGGCTAATCGTGCTCCAAACAGCTGTAGCATAGACCAGCAGCTCCCTTAAGAGGTTAGCCACGGTCATTTTTACTCCACACATTTCATAGTTTACTAGAATGGATCTACCCATAATGCAATTTGCTTACGAAAACTGCTTTGTGAGCAGAATTAAGCTGTTTGAGGAGATATAGAATGCTAGTTTGTAGCTAATGTTGCATTAAATTGGTATCCAGATAAGAGGAGATGGCTACAGATGTTAGCTAAACCTACATTTATTTGACTTCATGGCCTCAAATGATGTGTCTGTGTGTCACTGATGATATCCTTTTTATTTCAACTTGTACTCACCCACACTGTACTGTAACTTGCCTCAAGACAGCTGCATCCCTGCTCTAAAATTGGGATATGCTTCGCTTGTAAAAGCTAACGCTGCTACCGGCGGCTAGCCTGAAGCAGATGAGGGGAGAGGGGGGGGTGGAGATAACCGCAAAGGTCAGCGAAACTCACTTCTGTTTAACTTCACGCCTCCGGATTTCATCTCTCTGAATGTGTGTGTGTGTGTGTGGCATCCCTGCTATGAGACAACTACCCAAAGAGCAGTCTGAGAAACGACTTCCTCATAACAGCTATAACTGGATAATGACTGTAACTTGTTTCGCTGCGCTGTTGTGTGAACCCAATCTGTCACTTCCAGAAGATTTTCAAATCCGAGCCGTACATTGTGTGTGGGAGGCAGGCTAAACGGTGCCTCTCTGCATCCTACAGCCCTCTGTGCTCATGCAGTGAAGGATACAGTAGCCTTGTTCAACCAAAGAGACACTAGTGTTTATTTTAAAACAGTCCAAACAGCGCTTTCTTCCCTCTATTTCAGATGCAGCATTCACTCGCTCCCCTGCAGCACAAAGGATCCCTTCTTGCCTATGTATACAAGCTCTTGATTTGCCAGAGGTAAGCCTCTTCCCAGAAGCATCCCTTTCGACAATCGCACAAACCCATTCTTTTCGCAGTGAGTTGCAGGCGGTGCAGTGTTCGCCGAGGCTGCCAATAGCTGATCTCAGGGCATTTATTTAAAGAGATAGCGAGAGATTTTTACATGTGTTTGAATTCTGCACATTTTCCAGGGTATTGTGAGTGGACTCGCAGGCACATCATGTGGATTAGGATGCTGTGTTTTGACAGTCCATCGGTGGCGGGGGCGCATGCCGGGGCGTCTTTTGTCATCATGTCAGTCTCTTCCTGCTTCCCTTTTCTCTTTCTCCCTTCTTGTGCCTGATCAAATTTGAAGGGCTGCTAGATGCAGAAGGCAAAAAAAGCACAGAAAGAAATCAAAAAGAAGAAGTGAACGTGAAAGTCTCCAACTTTTAAACAACTCCAACTCTCAGTGGGTTGTTGACCATCGCTCATTAGTTTTCCTCCTCTTAAATCTAATCCCGTGTGCCCTACGGAGGCACTTCTGTGACTAGTTCCACAACCTCTGCTAAAGTGACTGCCCGAGGCTTAGCTTCAGATACAGACAAGATAAATGCTATTGTTTTAGCCTGCAAGGTAGCCATTAGTCTGCGGGCGGGGACTTGCAAACAAAAGAGCAGGAAGCAGACAAAAGAGTCTGAGGCTTTGCCACAAATGTGCAAAAACAGGTGTGCCCCAGTTGTGTGTGTTCAGAGGGTTAATGTTTTTGTATAACCCCCTGGGGAATGAAAAACAACTCACCTGGCTCTCCCTCATTAAATCCAAAACCACATTTAACTCCTTTGTTTGCTTCCAGTGTCGTGTTACTCTGCTTTGATTGTGTCCACTGATATGTTTCGTCTCTGTCCATTGTGCTTCAAACGCAGGCTTTTGACCGCCACTTTAGCTTTTCCCCCCTTCATCCCTCGCGGGGAAGTTTTGGCCTTCGGTGGGAAGTGATGTGCATAGCCGAGACGGGAGCTTTGTGAGGTGATTGCTGCATTTAAAGGCTTGAAAGGACAGCTGTTACGCTGAACGCCCCACAAAAGGGAAGGGGAATTTGTCCCTTCTCTTGTTTTGTGGCCTTAAGGTGAGGAAGAAAAAAAAACATCCACACCTGCAGGGAAAGTGGGATGCATGTTTGGATGCACTATCCCTCTTTGGCGCCAGGTGCAAAGATGTCAAAAAACAACAAGAAGAAAGGAGAATGCCACATCAGAGAGGATGGGGATCGAAAGGCAACAACCTTAAAGCTGGGTATTGTGCTTTTTTGTTGCACCCCAAAAATAGTGATAAAGCATTTACAGCTGCATTAAAGAAGAATCAATCCAATCAAAAGAAAAATAACTTTGTCTAAAATTTGCAAAATAACAAGTTCATAGTAAAGCCAGGGTATTGGGTTTTTCCGAATAAGCTTTGAACTGTCTCTCTGGTTTCCCTACTGCTGTAAACAGGTTACAGCTCTAAAAAATCTCCTTTTCTCACCCACTGGTTGAGGCCTGACACTTCGGCATGTCATGAACCGATTTCAGAGATTCTCCTGTGTTGAAGTCATTATTTTAGCAAGTCTTGTGAAGATCTCACCAAGATCTTGCAAAATTTGTTTAGAGGAGACTGTTTTTCTTTTCTTTCTTTAGTTTCTACAATGTATGAGTTTATGTTGGTTTGAAAATCTGATCACATTTTGCATGAATGTCCAGCACTTAAAACATGCGAAAAATTATACTACCCCTCTTTAAAGTGGGCAGCTCAGGTTAGATCTCAACCTGTTGCCTTTTGATATATCACTCCCAGCTCTCTACTCCCTGTTTTGTTTTCATCCCACTGCCTCAATCTTTCAATTAAGCCAGAAAAGCTCATTTCTGGCTACCAGTGCATTTATAGCCCAGCTTTAATTGAGAAAATTGCATATAGTGCCTTTAAAGTGAACCACTTACTGCATGGAAATTGAATCCTTCGGCATGCTAAAAATAAAGGATGATAGAGAGAATAAAGGAAGAGATAATCACGTGGTGGGTTTTTTCACAGGTACTGTATGGATATACTGTTCTCATCGTAAGCTAAAAGAGAGCACAATAGCAAAAAGCCCCTAAATGGGTCAACAATGCATAAGCAAGCAGCTTCACACTCAGCAGAGAGAAGCAGGGAGAGCAAATATTAGCAGCACACACACATCCATACATCGGCTGCAGACACAATTTCCTCCTCTTTGAGCACACACACACGTATATGCACACACACCAATTTCACGGCTGTGTGAATGGGTTCAGCGAGCGTCTGTCTTAAGTAGGCTGAGCGCTCGGCCTTCATGAAACATGTATGGAGCTAATGCTGACCGTTACGCGGGTTCCGTGCCGGGCAGTCGCCAGGGAAACTGTTTCGATGGACTAAAATGGACATGTTGAAAAAAAAATCTTGTAAAGTACATTAAAGTCACTCAGAATGTAGTGCAACGGCTCCGTCAGTAAAAAAAAAAAAAAAAAAAAAAAAAAAAAAAAAAAAAAAAAAAAAAAAAAAATCCCTCCTCTGTTCTCCGTCTACTTCTGAGAAAACAGCAGAAGGATTGTTCATGGTAGGGAAAAAATAATGAGCATCTTTTTTTTTTTAGGCTGAAATCGAAAAAAAAAATATCAATCACATCTGCTATGGGAGGATTTTTTTTTCCCCTGCTAATGCACATGTGACCCAGGGTGATTGTGTCCACGAGCTCAAGCATGGACACAAAAAAGGGAGGAAATAATGAAATTCCTCAGCCAGAGGAACTAAGGAGGATATTGTCCCCGCAGGTGAATGGAGTGTGCACGCATGCATACAACTGCAGAAAAAAAGGGGCTTTTGTGTGTGTCTGTTAGGAGATGTGTGTGTGTGCACCTTATAAAAAACCCCTTCGGTGTGCCAGGGGTCAAAGCGTGTGCCACACAGAGGCCTCTGACGCCGCTCTATTCGTATGAACTGTGTTAGCTTTTCATTTAAACCCCCCTCCTCCCTCCACAACCGCACCCTGCGTCCATATGAGACACATTAACTGCATCCTCAAGGAGGGAAAGGAGGGAGAGAGGGAAAGAGGGAGGGGGGCATAAACCCTCTTCTTGCATTGTTACACACTTTCATCTATTTTTATGAGGCGAGGAGCAGAGAGCAGAAGGGGGAGAGGGAGACATGGGGAGTAAAAATAAGTCCTGGTGGGCCATGTTAGTCTTGTTGAACCACTGATACGATGATGCATCCCTACATGGAGTTCTATAAGTGTGCAGATACGATGTGTGCACTCTGCACACCAGGATATACCACACATTCAAGCACACCTGGATACACACATTCACTTCAGCGGGCGGTATTGATCAAAAACCACTCTCTGCAGTGCACTTGGCTGAGCTAACACTTTGCCCTCTGTGTAGCTTTTATCAGCCAACGAAAAATTTCTAAGTCAAATCTCTTTTATTGTTTTTTATCTTCAACCAAATCATGTGACTTTCAGTAATATATGCCATTTTTCTATGTATGCAAATGAGGCAATGGAACCATTGATTACAAAACTGAATATGAATTTATAAGATAGTATTCATAATTCAACTGAGTGCAGTAAGAAAAAAATAGCATGCAATGTATCAATGTGGCCATAGGGGGCGCCAATTCGCCGTTTGACCACTTTTCAACAGCCATATTTTTGTGATTTCACACAAAAGGTGAGAAGTCTAAATGGGACACAAGTTTTGTGAATGAGGGATAGTTTTTGTTTATTTCGTTGACTATTAAATTCGTGACAACTTAGCGTCATCACTTTGGTTCGGCGGTTGAATGGCGCAGTTTTCCACACAATCTACTGCCAGTTTCTTTCAAAATAAGCAAAAATTCAACTCTTAAAACTGACAATCTATAGGTCAAAAGTGACAGTGAAAGATCACCACGCTAGGCTATCTAAAATGAATGATTGGCTTTTGATACACTGACGGATTACCGTGATTTAAAGCTAGCTAAAATGAAAGACCGCTGGTTCAAACATCAACAGATTAGCACGGTGTTAGCAACAGATATAACCACTTCTGATTGCAACATTTCAACAACAAATCAGTATCTTTTTTACACTTGGAATGCTAAGTTGGCTATTTTTGGACTGTAGCTAATGGGCTATCTTGAAGCATGACCTGGTTTTGCTGTTTGAGATACGAGTGGTCTCAAAAAAAAAACAGTGGGATGTTAAAATATTTTGAATCACTCTTTCAGCAATAAAAAAAAAAGTTTTCTAAAATATATTTTAGCTCAGACTCAGAGCCAGAGTTAATAAAAAGAGCTGATAGGTGTTACTCAATTCAGTGCTGCTCCAATGGAGTAATAGAGATGTTAAGGTAAGGGTTGTAGCTTAGTGTTTCAACATTAAGCATTTGCTGCAAATAAGTGCTGGATGTTGAAATGGGGCTCAGCATTTCAACATCCAGCATTTGCTGAAAGGAAGTGCGGCCCCCTCTTGTTTCGGATGTCTTTCCAAAATATATATTTGTTGGTGTATTCATTCAGGCCTGAATTGGTAAAATATCTAGAAAAACTGAATGTGGTTGAATCCAGGACAGTGAATGTTTTCCTCCATATCTTAAGCCAGTTTACCCCCCAGGCACAGCTACACAATGCCCTGAGACCACTGCTACACACACACTGATTATCCCCAGCCTCCCCACATAATGCGCAAAGCAAGCAACCATTTGTTTGTTCTGTTTTGACAGTTTTGCAGCTCTTAGTCACGTCTCTGAGTCATCAAACCACCCTGATTAAAAGACGAACATGATGTCAAATTCCTAAATAATAGGACCTAATTGGGATCAATTAGCAGTAGCAGCCGACGCTGCTGGCAGAGCGGGGAGCTTTCCTGACAAAATCCCTTTCCCAGAAGGAATGCCAGTTTACAGCCATGCCTGCTGGAGATGTGGCACAGCAAGCTGTTCCTGTAAACACACACACGTGTCGGGGAATCCAGACTGAAAGAAAGTTTTCTTTTCCCCTCAATTGGTGGCGAAGTTGTAGGCGGTGTAGGCAAAAACTATCCATGTTAAAGGTTAAGCTGCTGGCTATCCAGATTCAACACAAACATTTCATGTAAGATAAACAGAGGAGGCTGAATCTTTTATGCGTCAGACGAGGCACAAAATGTACACACTTCGCAATTCTTACCATAAAGGTCAGAAATGAGCTTCACAAAACATGAGGATATCTCATATACCAGTTTTGGCAAATGTCTGAAAATGAAGTCATATTTTTGCAAACTGGCTGGAAATGGGGTACATGTGTTTCTAATTGGATCACTTACATTTGGCAGAGCATGTTCACCTTTCTCGGAATCTACTGCAATCATATTAATTCGATGTGTTTTGTAATCAGAGCGGCATTCCTTTTGTGCAAAAACCTAATTGCGAAAAAGATTTTCAGGACGGAATGTGTTGAGCATGAGTTATTATGCATGCATTCATGTGTGTGTGTGTGTGTGTGTGTGTGTGTGTGTGTGTGTGTGTGTGTGTGTGTGTGTGTTAGCCTGAACCGTAAAGGAGGGGGTAGTGAGAGACGGTGTTTGCACATAAAGTATAGTATGTTTGGCAAACACATGAATGAATGCATGAGCAGCCGGAGCTTCGGCCTACAGAATGTGTGAACACCTGAAATGTGTTTTGTTTTACAGAGTTGTGTTTGTTTGCGCTTTTCGCAACAAATTCCCCGAGGTGAGAAAAATAAAAACGAGAATGCTTCTATTCTGTGGCTCTACCAATTTATCTTCTCGGATATGCTGCTGGTGTGAAATTGGCACGCTGCGACATATGCACATCTTCATATATACAGTATATACAAACATAGGTTCACACATATACATTAACTCAACCACTTAGATTAGTCACAAGATTTCAGTGATGGCCATTTTTCCCTTATGTCCAAATTAGTGTATGAAGCATGAAGAGCGCTACAACATCTTCTTACTGGGCTCAAGATTGTTACCCGTATAAATATACATTAATTAAATCTGAAATTCTGTTAGCATTTCAAGACAGCAACTCAAAGAAAGGTAAAGGTTGAAAACAAGAGGGACATGTGGTCATTTTAATGTCAAATGTTAAAGAAGTCATCCATGAGTCGCCACCAAAAAACAGCTAATTTAGCTGTTTGTAGGGTTAGCTAGCAGTTTGTCTTGCCATGTCCCATCATAAAAGATTGAGAAGACATTGAGACATACATATTGTCAACTTTAAAACTTTAATACAAGGCAACGGCTATTATTAGCCCTGAACTATATCTTGCTAACATTACACTTAGCTTAGATTTCTCTGTAGATTTAGAGAATCTGTCCACTTTTTTGTTTACTGCTAGAATGCTAGAAATTATTTTACTAGTTCCCACTCAACCAGGGATTTACAAGACTAGACAACTTCAAAAATAAACAAACATATTTGCTAACCATTAAATGATATGAGTGCTACGAGTAATAATTGCACTCTTGCTAACAATACTGTTATCAAAGATTTTCTCTGTAGATGCAAAGAATCTTTAAACAGCTCTAATTTTTATGGCTTTCTAAGTTGAAGGAAAATAGTAAAAAAAAAAATTATGACCCATTAGCTGTCACTGAACTTGAGTACTTTAAGCTAACTACTGTTATTAAGTTGCTAACAAGTTGCTGCAATCATTTAGCCACTAAGTGAAAACCTGGTTAACTTCAAAAGTAAAACAATGGTTGTCTACCAAAAGAATAGCAGTACTATTGCTACAGTTTTACCAGACTGTGATTCAAAAAAATGTGAGACATGGTTTAAACAAACAACTATCATGACAGAATGCTTATATTAGTGCTAAATTCTTGCTTTTTAGTGAATATTACAGTTAGCTATGCACTTTCTCACCACTTAACCTTGTAGTACTATCAATTATTGGTCCAAAATTTTCTTGCTCACTTTAATATTAGCTGAAGTGGTTATACTACTATTAGCTAATGGTAGCTAATAGGTCATTAAAGTTCATTCCAGATTTGTGCTACTTGTTGTTTTCTTAGTTGCCGGTATCACCTATATGCAGCATTTTCCCTCCTGGCCTCAGCATGACATCAGAGGAAAATGGCTGCCATGTAAATAAGGTCAATTGGCATCCCTCACAGCTAGCCCCTCCCTCGCTCCAGACCTCACACTGGGAGAAACATGGCACCCACTGTGTCCCAGTGCTGCACACCTGATGCTCCAGCATGCACTAGCAAATGTTATCTCTGCACAACCTGTCCTGCTGATCCTCTTTGTAATCATCCGCGGAATATTAACCGGTTATTGTGACAAAAGAGAGGAAAGTCAGAAAGAGGAGTGAGAACAGGAGGAGGAGGAGGGAAAACAAGCAGAAGACAGAGTGTCTGGGAAAGGAGAGGAGGGTTGGAAACAGAGGGAAGGAGGGTGGGAGGCTTTGGCTGAGTGCCTTGGAGGTGTTTAATTGTCTTCATCGAAGACCGCCCTGCCGCTTCCTACACCTGACACACAAACTAGAGCCAGAGAGTGATGATATCACGAGAGAGGTAAGGTAAAGAGGTGTGTGAAGGTAGAGTGAGGTGCATTCCAAACTAACAGCTGTTGCAGAAAGCGATTTTACTCCGAACATAACAAATGTCCGTGCCATTTGGAGAGGCTCCAAATTGCTAGTCGACGCTTCATTGCACCTAAAAAGGCACAAAATGCACATGGCGGCGCGTATGACTGTTGGCCCTCATTGTAAAAACAGTCATGTCTCTACAGTGCCATGAAAAGCATTCTCCTCTCTCTATCTTCTCTCTCTTTTTTTTCTTTATCAAGTGTGCATCCAGATTGCAGAAGACAATATAGAAATATCTTCGAAGCGAATATCAACACACGTTTTCCCTCCAAAAACAATATGGCCGCTTTGCCAGAGTGAGCTTTATCGCAAGCACTTGACAATAACACCTTTACAACACATTTGCTGCCTTTTATTGTGTGTAAGAATGGCTCATATTCTGTACATACACACTCTGAGAGCAGTACAAAGTGGCTGCACTTTTTTTTTTTCCTCACTCCGGAGCCAAATGGCCATCGCGGCTGTGTGATGCTTTTTCTGTGTGTGTCAGTGTTTGTAAGCCGGCTGAATGGCTTTTTTAATCTCTGTCAGGAGTGGGTGTCAGGACGCCTCGAGCTGCACAAAACACCGCGGCAACAATTCCATTATCCACACTCGGACCTTCACAATACGCAAGTGTTTGTGTCTGTCTGTGCGACACATTCATACATCGGTTCTTGTTATTGTTGGCGGCCTCCCCTGTGGTTTAAAGCTCCTGTGAGGAGCTCTTACCTGGTTATGAAAAAAGACTGAGGTTAATATCTATAGCTCTTTATGGGCTTCACAAGGGAGCAAGACTATTTGGAGTGTAGCCTGACTTTTTTGTCATTATTTACAATGCCAAAAACTGCAACAACAGGGTAGCTGTTAGCTAAACTAGCTACAGTAACATCCTTTCTATTTAATTTCCAAGGCAAGGGTATAAGATACTGATACAACTTACAGCTAACAGACAGCAAGACCCTTCAAACATTCTCTGAGGTTCCTGATTTACCACGGGGGGCTCCAAAATCATAGCTTTAAAGCGGAACCAATGGAAGCCTTGTTGGACAAAAAGCTTCAGCAATTGCTTATAAGGATAATCTTCCATTTGATGTGTTACACCCAAAACAAATTATATAAACCTGACAAGTCCAGAAAGTTATTACACAAGATGAAGCAATTGGGCAAACACATTAACTTTCTTGAATTGTGACATTATCAAGACTTAGAACATGAAAATTTTGTTTATCTTAAAAGCATATTACTGGCCCAATTAGGTTTGATTGGATATGTTTATACTTGAAATAAGACAAAAAAAATGGTTTAGTTTTGAGTTTTTCAATGTCAATAGATGGTTCTGGATGTTTATTTGGCCTTAAAACTCTTGAAACAGGGAATTTCACATTTTTCACCCAGCAGTGGAGACCTGTTCACAATGCTAGGGAAATACATTGAAATGCATTTAAAGCAAAAAAAAAAAAAATCTTTGGAAATTCAGACTAGCTATATGAAAATAATGCTTTTTTTAATTAATCTACTGCCACAGATATCAACAGTATTCTGCCATTATGAGTCTTGTTCTTTCTTTTTGACTGGATTGTATAAAAACTAATCCAAAATTTTGTCTAGATTTTTACGATAATGGATAGAATATACTATGCTGTTATAAAATTTGTCAATCTCTTCAAATAGAAAGGAACTATAATTTTTCTGTTTTTATTTCTGCCTGGAGATTCAGCATTGCCAAGAAACATCCACATCATTTCACAGAGATTTTACTTGCTATTGCTCATCCAACCTCAAAATCATCTCCTGACCCTGTAGAGTTAGCTTTTGACCCCCACGGGAGACTTCTAAGACCCCTGAGCTCTAAATAATCCACTGAGTAAAAGGTTTTCTTGGGTGGTTTTTCTGGGATGGAAAAAATGTTTGAATTTCTATGAGGTCTGTGGGTCATTCTGAGCATGAGCCTGGGATGATTTCTTAACAAAAAAAACATGAAATTTGAGTGTTTGTTGAAAGCTCTTCAGTTTTAGATATCTTATAAATTTAAAAAAGATGGTGAACTACTCCTTTTTCTTCCCTCTTACTTCCCATGTCTGTCAGAGTCATATATTTGAGGAGTTGAGGCAGCACTGGGTGGGCTTTACAGTCCACACACAGGAAGACAGCACCATGGATGTGACACCCGGGTGTGATTTGAATACCTGCCTGCTCCGGCTGAGCGGTGATCAATCATCTCCCCGACAAGCGCCACTCCCTGCTGGCGAAACTTCTCCATGCATGTAACCCCATCCCTCACTTCTTTCACCATCCTTCTATGCTTTTTTTCCCCTCTCATTTCATCAATTCTCTCTCCATCTCTCGATCCTCTTCTCTGCAGTGTGTGAGTCATTTACCCCACCCTACCACGCCACACCATGCCATGCACCCTTTCACCTCCTTGTTCTTTTGCATTAACAGACACAAAATATTGTCGCATCCAAACCTTCAAGACTCTGCGTTTTCCAATTTTCCTAATTTCCTCCCTAGTTTAACAGTCAAATTAATGTTTTTTTTTACTTCCGCACACACATGATTGTGACCTTGGGGAGGGCGTGCATGTGAAACACACTGATTGATAGCGCGGGAGAGTCTTCCGCTGGGTGATTTTTCACTATCCTACTCTGCGCCTGGTGGCACACACAAACACACACAGACGCGCACATCCCTCCACCAAGTTGAGGGAAATCAGACCTAAGACCAGTGCTGCTGCCGCTCAGCTCTTGAAATATGAATGGTTTTAATTAAACAAACTCGCTTTGCCATCTGGCCCCCACAATTGGGCTCGCTTAATGAACGGAGTCACACACAAACACACACACACACACGCACATATGCGCACATTATTAACCAGGCTAAGAGGCATTCCAACGGGTAAGAAAAACAGAAGCTCAGAAACGACAGTGGAGTGATCTGGTGAGGTGCTTGAGCTATGATACGATGTGTTTCTGTTCATTTTCTTCACTTATTGACAATCATAGCTCATGTCTGCTCTCAAAACTACACACCTCTGTTTCTGCCACCTCTGTGTCTCTATTCCAAGCCGCCAAGCCAACGCTAAATGATGATGTTTGTCATCCAGGAGTGGTACCCCAAGATTTCTCACCAGGAAGCACACAGCCTGGTGTTTGTGTGTGTATGTGTGTGTGTTTTGTGTCTTCAAAGTATGTGTGTGTGTGTGTGTGTGTTTGTGCGCTGGGGGGTGGTTGTCTGGCAGCCAAGTCACAGAAACGTGGGAGGCATGCTAACGTGAGCAGCCAGTAGGACGTGCTATTACTCTCTCAGAGGCTACAATAAATTTGCACTATTCATCTGTCTTAGCAAGCTGGCATCGACAAAAATCAGGCACCAGCCTCGGTGAGAGGCACTTGGGGATGTAGTGGTAAATAAAAAGTTGAGTAAACTAATGTTCAGGGCACGTGTTTGCTTTGCAATGAGGGAAAATAGTCCCTTTTGGGGAGAATGTGGTTATAAAGTGTAAAAGCTGAAGTGATTCAGAAGTCAAAACATTTCCTTATGAGTAAGGGAGTCTCTTGAGGTCAGATTCTGAAAAGTTAAGTTTAAGCTTTCAGAGAGCTGTTATTGTTGAACTGCTCTGTCACACTTCATATCATCTTGTACTCTTAAAGCAGGGGTGTGTCTAGACTTTTCAGGCTGGGGGGGGGCCAAACCAGGGTGGCCCAACATAAACAAATATGGCATATGCTTTCTATCGCTCCAATTCATTCCTACTTTTTCAAAGTTTGTGTATAATTTGTAACTTGAAAAAGTAGCATAAAACAGTCACAACATATCAAAGAGGGGGTATTCTACATTGTGTAAAGTAGCAACGCTGGATGTTCAGACTAAAACTGTGCTAATGATCAATACGCTACTGCAGAGGAACCAGAGAGACACTTCAACCCCGACAGCCCCCACCCCACCCTCCAAAAAGGCAGAACAGAAACCACCTTTTTAAACCTTCCCAGCATAATTCTGTAAAATATTAGAGGAAAAAAAACAGTGACTGGAAACAAAATTCATAGTTTTCAAAAATTACAGGGAAACTCTTCCTAACTGTCAAAATTATTCATTGGCCACTATGTTTGGATTGGACTGAGTCTTTTTTCACACAGCTGTTATATAAGTCAAAACACCAACAAATAAAACTTTGCTTTATTTTTTAAACTTATATTCAGGGCGTCATTACCTTCTGTTAGGATATGATTGCTTAAGACAGACAGGAAGTATGGGAGAGAGGAAAACCTGGGCGTACAACCAACAACTGCTGTGATGCAACATATACTTCAACCACTAGGCAAACGGCACCTCAAACTTTGCTACCTTCCAAAAAAGATGATTGAAACTTAACCCTCACCTTTGATGAAGGAACAAGCTAATCATGATTTGGGATTTCAGGGGTGGCCAATCAAAGGTGGGCCCATGCCCCCTCGTGATGCCTCTAGGTACGCCTCTGTGTTGAATATTTCTGAGCCCCATGTTGGTAGGAAGTAACTCGGAGTGGGTGCAAACTGTCCACAGATTCATAAAAAAAATCTTTGTTTAACAGGAAACTAAATAATAATAAACCTTTTCCTTTGGTTTCCATTCGTTAATTCTTTTCTCAGGCTAATGTGATTCTTCTTTCTGTCCACAAAGACTTTATTATCTTTGTTTACCTGTGTACAGCATCAGCCCCAGGCTTCACTGCACATACTGCTGCATTAACTCTTACAGGAAGCTTACAGACATACATTAGCATTCTCTCGCTAAAAAAAGCCCTGATGTAATAATGATTCATGCTACAGATCAAATAGGCTGCATTAATGGCCGTCTGACCCACAGCAACAAGTTTAACAAAGCTGATGTACTCAACAATGATGTTACAGCTTCAGCGCCGCGAGCTGCTCGGATTCACAAGGAAACACTTTCACTCACAATAAAAGGGCAATGTGGAATCATGTTATTTTGAGGTGTGCTTGAACTAACGCGGTTAAGAATTGAAACATCCACCGAAACCCCCCCGGCAATGTGGAGATCAATAATGGAGTGAAAGTCTCTGACCCGGTGTAGAAAAAAGAAACGCCGTATTTTCTATGTGGAACGGCTCTTTGACATCCGTAACGGCCTAATCGGGTGTTTGACTCCAAACACTCTGAGTTTATGAATATCTGATGAGCACCCGGGTAAGCTTATGAATAAGTGAGGGGCCCAGCTGTGCATCAGAAACACCAAGGCTTCTAGAAAGTGCCAAAAGCCTTAACAGAAACCTATAAAGTGCAATCCGCTCTTTAAGAAATGTTGTAAAATTCATGCATTTTTTGTTCTGTTTATTGTGCACTGTTCAGTCGACGTCTTTGAAGAATTCTCAAAGGTTCCTGACATCCAGCTTTTAACTGTCTGATATTAGAGTCGACCAAGACAGAGCAGCAAAGGAGGCCTGTTTGATTGTTCGTGCAGCGCAGAATGGGTCAAGAATGTGCCCGCGATGACCTCAGCGCTCCTTGTTTTCATTCACTTCTGGAAGAAAACTGCCTTGGCTTGAATGTTTCTCTCTTTTTCTTTTTTTTCTTTTTGTTTTGTTTTGACAATCCCCACGGAAAGGAGTCAACGAATAGAAAATAATAAAGTTCGAAGCCTGACCTTGATGAAGTAGATGAGGGGAAAGTAAACACAGTCCCTTGGCACAACTGTGCAAGGGTGGAAGACAGAAAGAAAGACAGAATGAAGTGGAAGAAGCAGACTTTTTGTGTGTGCTGTCTTGGCATGTGTTCGTCTGGGTTTGGTGGACGGTTGTTTGAGCGCACTACGCGAACATCGATTGGCAAAAAGCAAGTGAAAGCTCTGAATCAAAAAGAGATAAATCCCTTTGAGGGCGTGTTACTGTATGTCAATAGATTGTGATGAATGAGTCACGAAAAGTCAAATCCTTGGATTGAAAGTTCCAAAAATGTCAATCAAGCCTTAAGGTTTACATCCCGGTGCCCTCATCTCACTATCTTAAATCAAATCTCAAACACAGTCTTTGTTCTCTTCCTTTCTGCTCCAAGATGAGACCCTCGCCACGAATCCCAGTCACATTACGTATGTAAAACTGAGCAATTACCTGTTGCTAATGATGCCCTCGCCAGCACTGAACAGCAAAGCAAGCCATCTGCTAACTTTTGTCCTCCCTCTTCCCTCATAATGCGCTAATTTCCTAAAAGGTCCACGGCTTCATATAGAGCGCTAACAGTGTCTGTGTGTGCTCTGGCTACAACACAACAGGGAGTGCTAATGACTGTCGTTAGCATCCCTCAGGAGGCTGAAGCAGTTTGCCAATATTTGCCCTAACCTTAGATGATTGCATTTACTTTACACTTAGGTATTTAGCTCATGCCCTTATCCGGAGTGACCAAGCATAAGTGAGCAAACTAGACGCTTAGCGGCTTCCTCAAGGGCACTCTAACAGCAAACTTAAGGCTGCTTTTAATGTGACTGCGAGACAGGACCTACACCAATTAGAGTCTCTTAAAGCGCAAGGCCACTCTGCTGCCCGCCGAAAATTTATTTTACATCTCCACCTCTAGTGCTCAGATATATAGAGACAATATAATATTCAAAGTTAACCTGAAATCTTTACGTGATCTCAGTCTTTCATAGCTGCACCTCCATCTCCCACCCCTCCCCACACACAAACACATCAGTTCAGCTGATCTCACTAAAGATAGAGAAGCAGCAGCCGAGCATGTTGTTTCTCTTGGCTGGAGCCTGATTCATGAATTGACCTTGACTCCGTCTCTCCAACAAATCTCATCTAAAGCTGCAGTTCAGCTTGAAACAGTATCCTCTGAAAGCACCGAAAAGGGAGAATTAGCAACATGTGTGCCGTGGGCTGAAGCAGGAATTGATGGGGGTTGCGTTACCGGATGATTTGGTCATTGAAATGTCTTCTTAATTGGACAACTTTAACATGTAGATAAGACGTTTGTGGATATTTAATGCCTGGAATGACTTCTTTCAGCATGTTTCCACTTTGATTTTCTCTCAGTTTCCTAATTTTTCGACCCCCAAAAAACTGGGCCTTAACACAAACAACCCCTTTTATGGGAACACAACAGTTGACCAATCCAAACCAAGACAAAGAAGGAACAAAAAAACTCCTGAGATACTTAACTGAGCTCATTGTTATAAAATTAGACTACCTTAATGCATGTATTGCTGTTTCCTTCCCTTGCTAAATGAATCTGCTGCCACTGATATCGCTGTTATCCTGGTTCAGTCACCCCGGCATTTGTAAAAACAGAAATGAGTAACACAACAAAGATTTTTTATGCATGATTTTACATCCAATTTAACTCTATTTTTAGATATGATTTTACAGTAATTATTGACAATTGCAACAGTATACAGCTTTTGATTCCAAAACACATTTGGCGGCCAAGACCCCTACCTTGGGAACCACAGAATAAACTTTTGATCCAGTTTAGTTGATTTCTCTCTCACATAAATTTAAACTCTAAACTATGTCAAACATTAATAAAGTCACCAACAATGTCCCACTATTTGTTTATAAAGTTGTGTTATCGCCATGCTGAAATAATTGCTCACCGCAACGTCAACTAAATCTTAGTTAAGAGCTGGATTGAGGCGGCTCTTAGCTTGAAAACACCAACCACAAGTTTACAAAGCATGTGAATCGATTTTGTTGCATCACTCACTGGTTTCTGAAAAGGTGTAATGAAGTCTTTCAATGTGGCGTGCCATTTTGAGAAATATGACTCAAAAAAATAACAGATGGGCGCCAACAAGACAAAAAGGTCAAACACAAGTCTATTGAAAAACAGCTGCAATGTACACACCAGTCAATGATCTTGCCATGCCTTGAGTATTATTTAGGTTTATAAATATTTCTTAGCCTCTAAATAATCAAAATGGAAGGGTCATCAGAAATTACCACCTGGAGAGGTTGGTGCATTTCAAAAATCAGCTACAAAGACTAAATTTACTTGTTGTTCTGAGCTGCAGTTGGTCATTTCAGCTTTGAACTTGATTGGGTTTCCACAAGTTTTGGGCCAGCCTCTAGTGGACACTCTGTGTATTGCAATTTTTTCACTTCCAAACTGGCCTCATTTTATGAAACCAAGACTTTTTTGCAAGCACATATCGACTCAAATTAAATTGAAATGAGCCTTTTAACTAGTCTAACTTAGTCAGGAAATGGCTATGTACTGAGCCAACAAAAGATGGCCTTAAATTTCTCATTAAGAGTGTTTCTAATCTAATGAAGGGCTCATAGTGGCCAGTTTTTAAAAATGCGCACATATGTTGAGTTCACTTGACTTTCTTGATCCTGTCTAGGGTTATTAAATAAATTCAATCCATGGAAATGAAGCCCTTTCAACATTCATCTTCGTTTTGCAGGCTCATTGGGACATTACATTAGTGTTATTGGTCTATAAATCAGTTAAGACATCAGACCAAACCAAGCAACTCCATCCAGAGAGAGAGGATGTGTATCTTTAAGCCATTTGAATATCCTTATCCTAAGCTGCAGCGGGGAAGCCTCTGCACTTAGGCTTAGCACTCTCAAGACAGCTACTCCTTGTTAAGCGTCGCCTCAGACTCCTTGCTATGAATGGGACCATTACCCCCATCTCTCAATGCACACCCAAATGCACACACACACTCACACATATTTTAGCCTTGGTAGGAAACTAGCACAGACAAAAAAAGAAGGGAAGATGCAGGACTACACCTAGGGACCACCTTCATAATCAACGCCATTGCTTTCCATTGCTCCCACTCACTCTCTCTAGACTGCAGTCTTTTCACATTACAACCTACAGAACATCAGTTCTATTTCCCACAGTGGAAAAATGAACTCCTCCGTAAACGGCCTCCAGCCAAACACGAACTGCATAACACTACAGCAGCTATCTGATCAGGTTCGCAACAATTCACCCCCCACTGCCACTCTTTCATTACTTTGTCTTTGGACATACCAAGCAGGATGTAGAGATCTATCCTCAGTCAAGGTGAAACCTAGCTGATAAATGAAATGTAACGAGAAACCCAGAGGAGAAAGACAAGTCTGAAAGGTGTTGATCTTAAAGGCTACATCTGTTTCATTTGTTCCCTGGTGTAGTCCTTTTGATCAAACAAGCCTGAGGTTTATGAGACAGAACCAAAGGGTTCAAGATAACTCCCAGATCTTCTCTTCTTCTTGTTCATTTGTGGAAGAGCTTTAGCTTTCATAAAAGTTGCAACAACTTCTCACTACTAACACTACTGCCAAATATCTTAAGACACAAAACACCAAAAAGAATAGTGCTAAGAAGTCCTAAAGGGGATTGAACCTCATCGTTTGGTTTGTTCCTGAAACTATCTACCATGAGGTTGTTATTCTACGCAGTATGTGAGTGTGTGTTTCCTATATCTTAACGACTTCTAAATCTCCTTTCAGTGTTTGCCCCTACCATTTTCCATGTGCTCTGCCTCACCGACACTGCCATCCGGCGTTGTCCTCTCGTAGCTGTCCTCGGGGAGGGGTAGGGCGCCCAGTCTGGGGCCCGATGAGCTCTTGCTGCTGGGCGTCTCCGACTCGTCCAGGCCGCTGTCGTAGCAGCTCTGCAGCGATCCCTGCTGGTGAGGGTCCTGGGGCTGGCTCACCACCGAGAAGGTCACTCGGCGAAACGGCTACAAGAGAAACCAAACGGCCGGGGGTCACTATAAAAGGGACGGCTGGTACTTTTATTGTTTATTGTTTGAGGGGGAGTTGGATCCTTTTGGAATTTGGAAAAGGATTTTGGGTCAGGATGGTAGAGAAATAGGAAAGGGGAACAAGGGGCAAGGGGGAGGTTGGAGACGCTGAAGTGTTCTAGCTTGATTCTTGGGGCCAACTTCAATCCCAAACCTAGCTTAAAACCACCAAAAAATAAGACATTTTCACCGACCTCCTGCCAACAAAGACTTTTTAATACAACAAACAAGGTCCGGCTTTTCTCTTCAACAGAATACCTTCAGTAGGGGGGCCTTGTAATACGAACGTGGGGGGAGCTGAACAAAAGAAGCCTTTCACAAGCTTCACTGAAGCTCAGGGGACCCAACAGACACTACAGCTGACTACACCTGTGTTTAATACAACGAAGGAAGAAAGAATGCACCAGTTTCATTTTTCTGTTCATTTGCCCCTTAAAAAAGGAGGACAAGGTGAACAAGTGTTCAGCCTTGCAGGGGGTCTGAATTATCAGAAGCACAAATGTAAAGACAAGCAAGAGAACGCTGCACTGTTCGAGCTGTGGGTTCATGTGTGTCGCCCGCTCTAACACATTATTGAGTAGTGTCCTTCGTTAAGCGCTTACAAAGCATGTCGTGACAGCCAAGGCCTCTTTCTTGTTGTCCGGTTTCCTTTCTTTTCCTCACATCTTTTAATCCCTGTCCCTGTGTTGTACAAAGTAATAGCAAAGAGAGTGGATGAAAGAGGGAAGATGAGCATGAGGCAAGGAATGAAAGATCAGGCTTGGTCATTACCAGAATAAATGGCATAACAAATGGCTAATGCCATTCATTAATTAGACACAGCCTTTGTTGCTGCGCATCTTTCCCCGCTAAACCTCATCACTTGCTCATGTTGTCCTTCACTTCTGCTTTGGATCCCTTGTCCTTAGGGTACTAAACGTGACCATGGCTGTCTTATTCTCTCTTCTGAATTCGTCTGCAATTTATCTCAGGATCATAAGTCTGCAGCTCTGCCTTTGGTTTTAATCACTGTCGTTTAATCTGAGAGGCTGATGCCGAACAGCATGTCATCCTCTTATCGTGCTGAAGGGAGTTTGGAATATGTTTAAGGTTCACGATAGTGTCTTTTAGGCAACACTTTGAATTCTCTTGCGAAAAAATTATCATATGCTGTGATCTGAGTTAGCAGGGATGCTACGATAATAAGGCGCTAACTGGCTGCCTGGATGGTGTCTAAAATGGACAGTGCAGACTGGTGCAAAAGGATGCAGAGGTAGAAAAACACCAAATTGAGAGGCTGCATTTTTAAACTGTTGCAGCATGTAAAGTGGTCTAGGTCCTGCTTTCTTCATTTTCATGTGTGACTAAAGAAACATATTAGCAGCAAAACTAGCTAGGAAAGGTTTTTTTTATTTTTTTCAGTCCTCTGATGCCAGAACAAAATATAAACATTCATGTCTGGTTGTACAATTTACAACAGAGCAGTTAGCGCAGTAAGTGCAAGCGTATGCAGATGTCATGTCATCACATTTGCCAATTCAAATCACACTGTAGGCGTTGTACTTCCACAGTCAGCGGGCTACAGAAACAATACAAAAGACTGTTTCGCTTCCACTTTCTCAGGGTTGCTAAGCTGGTGGATGACTGAAGTGTCAACGTAGAGGAATGGAAAAACGTTTTTGTCTACAGGACCTTTGAAGGATGTCCATATCTTTTAGAAAATAGCTTTAAATGAAGCATAAACATGCATTTGAACAGAGAAATAAAGTTCACATTCACCAAGCACTGACAGGTCACCTTCTGGAGGTGAACCTCTTTGTTATTCTGTCATCTTCAGACACTTGCTGTAAGCGCCTCTGAGCCTCCGCCAGGCACACACTGTGAAGGATTCTCTTTTTGATAATGAAATTTCCCACAAGCCACTGGGAAAAAAATGGGCTTCCTTTTGCTGTGTGGAAAATAAATTTGCATTTATTTATATATTTCCGCCCTGCTTCTCTTTCTCTGGCTGGCTGGCTAACACAGCAATCTTGGCAATAAATCATGTTTCCATGTAATTACAATCAACACTCAACAAATGAATTGGTATAAATATTCATGCAAATTTCACTTGGATAGTCAAACATTTGTTGCATAATTAAAATCGGGGCCCAGAAGGAGAGTCGCGCTCTATAAGTGTAATAACACTTGAAGAGATGCTGAAATATTAAACATGTTTTTTTTAATAGTTTTATTTTGGTTTGTTTGTTTGTTTATTTTCAACTCTGCTGCTCAGAAACACTTGTTCAGCGCGAGGTGTGTTTTATCAAGTCCCACAGCTTGCATGTTGTCGCACAAAAACTACTTTGTCTTGATCAGTTTTAGCAGAGTGCCATACTCCTCGGGAAACACAGTTTTCTAATGATACAAATTAAACGACTGTTGCCTAATGAATTGCTGGCGAGACCGTAGCAAAGAAAAGAAACACTCCAGCAAGCAGGCGCCGAGGGAAAATTGAGTTTAGGTGAGAGAAAAGAAGCTGACGGGAAGAAAAAAAATTAAATGAACAAATAGATTTTATTCACCTGAATTTGCCTTATTTTCACTGGAGGGAAATCGAGATAGAAGAGAGGGAAAAAAGCTAATTTGTTTGCAGACCAGAAATGGAGTTCATGCAGTGATCGCCAGAGGCTTTGGATTAGAATCTGCAGCAACCACCGTCTGCACAGCGACCTTCGCTCCCTTCATTCTGTCTTTTAAATAAATGAATAAAATAAGCAAGTCTTTCTCAGTCATATTTCCCTTTGTATTTTTGTGCATATGTCTCAGTGTTTGGAGTAACAGGACAAGTAAAAAGGATCGTCCAACAATGGCTCTGTGCTTACTTTCTGCCCTCTAACCCTGTAAGACACAAATGTAGAGAAAAGAGATCCATAAAAAAACAATTGCGTATTTTCTTTTACAGATAGCTAAATCTGATTTAATCTTACAACAGGGGGTTAAGGCTCCTGTTAGGTGGTTATGAAACAGACTGGCATTCTTTATGACTCCTTACAGGTTATACCAGCAAAAAACACCATCATCTGCATAACAACTGAATATTTATTCATAACAATTTCGCTTCCAACTGCCTTCAGCTGGGTTAAGACGGCATAGACTGTCACCCACTGGTTTTTGAAGTGAGGTTTCAACTCCTCTCCAAATAGAAAAATGAGCAATTCTGACCAAGGTTTTTACATTTTTTTATTTTTCTTCTGTCTTTAAAGTTATTAGTCCTTTTTTGTAGCCTAAGGTAGTTGTCAGGGGTGAAATTGAAACATTTCTGAAAAGGTATTGTACAGGAAAAACTCTGGTGATAAAGAGAAATAAAATGTAGGACTTTATTATTCTGTCTGGCCACTGGTGGGATGGTTTAAAAAAAAGTGAAAACAATAAGTCTGAGACAAAAAAATGAGTATAGACAAACAACTTAAGACATTTTAGCTTTAATTTTAGTTAATCTTAGTTAGCTCTGTTAGCTTATGATACACTTTAGGCTAGCATGTTTTTTTTTTGTGTAAAGCCTTGTGACAGCCTTGATTCTGACCAAAAATGGGTTTCAGTATTATTATTATTTCGGACAACAAAAGATGTAAACATGTTTAACCCTTTTTTTCTCTCATCATTTTAACATTGCTGTTGATGGAACCTTTTAAGCTTTTGGGGCCAGCCTCAAGTGGACACTTGAGGAACAGCACTTTTTAGTGTCTTAGCATCAGCTTACTTTTTATACTGCGAATCTCAGTGCATGATAATTTGCATTTCAAACACAACCAAGTCAAGTCAGCAAAGGGATACAACTTGTCCACAGGGGTGCCAAATATGATGCTTAAAGTTTTAGGGCGTTTGAAATGTCTGAATCTCTGGAGAAAATAAGTTAAATCAAATGTTCAGTAAACCATAACAACAAGAGTTGATAACCAGGGGAGTAACAGCCAGTTCAGAAGTGAAACCTTTTCTGTCTGTCCACAAACCATGGCACCTATTTGACCAGATACTTGCCACCTCAGACCTTGTGCCTTTTGTTAAACCTGACTGAGAACACGCTCCTTGATGCCTTTCACTCTACCTCCTAACCTGACCTCCCGCCCTCGCGGTCCACTCTGCTGCCAATCAATTTAACAGCGGCTGAGTTGGAAACACAAGCACACACACACACACATACACTGAAATGTCATGACCTCACTCCCATTTAATTTTGAAGACAGGCACTTCGTATATATAAAAAAAAAGTCTTTGGAGTCAATTCATGTTATTGACTGTTACGTGATGGATGATTCAAAAGCCTTAAATTCAAAGATAATGGAAAAAAGCACAACATCATCAAATTTACACCTTGACACTTTCATTCTTGAAGCTAAACCACATGCTGTGCACTGTCAGAGTGTCGACAAGCTTTCAATGAATGGCTTTCATTACGCGTTCGCTATAGTTTGCTTTATCTTAACCAGATGCGGGGACCCCTTTCAGGCTCCCAACAGTGGAGGGCCTCTTCTGGGTGTGCCTGTGATTGAAAGCCAGCTGCGACAGCCACGGGTGATTGAGCAAATCCGTCATCCCACAAAATGAACAATGCAAACAAGCCACAGGTTTACTCGAGGAGGGGCGGCGGGAGCTCTGGCCGAAGCTCGGCCTGGCCTATTTCCTGGACGCTAAAGGGGAAACACATGGGCTGCCTGACTCAAGGGGAGCTGGAGCCAATAAAAACAGGACTGTGCCACTCGTGTCAATAATGTGTGACCTCTTGGATTTGATTTTCATTTCCTCCTCTCCCAAACTAAACTGTGCAGCTGTCAGAAGAGCTTTGTTTGAGCTTTACTTCTTCTTCTTTTATCTTCATTGTTTTTGAAGTGGAGCGCTCTGCCTTTGCATGAAACGTCAGAGCCGCTTAGATCAATGACACTATTTGAAAAAGCATTCATAGCACATTACTTGGGGCTGTACAGTAGTTTTAATGTCAAGTAATTCCTAAAAAGCTTTTATTATCGAGGCTCTTTTTCCTTCGTTGGGCCAAATGTCGCTTGTAAATGCTTAGTCGAGAACACCCACAAAAACGCCTCGTCCGCCGAGGATGACTGTTGAGCCCTTTCCCTGTGGATGTCTGGGTTCATAATTAAGCCCACCTACGCTAAAGCCTCTGGACATGGTCAGGGATACTGGAACGACGGAGACAGGCCTGGCTGGAAAACACAGTGTGTGTAATTTCAGCTGTAAATACCTTTGGCGGATGGCAGTGACCCACTACCGTGAACCACAGGAAGTAATTGTGGCTGGGCTACACTTGGGGCAAGGGGAGCAAACATAAACTGCAGAGCCAGTGTCTTATTGCAGTGAAGCAAGCAAGAGGAGAGGGAGGTACAGAGTCGAGAGAATGCGTAAGTGAGATGAAAAGACAGATTAAGAGGCCGGTTGAGAGAGAGGGAGAGCGAATGGAGTGACACATGAGGATGGGAATGATTGCCAAAAGTGCCAGTCGGTAATTAAGAAGCCTTGTTTCATTTTTAATGGGGAACCAGACAGTGACCTGTGATGCGCCACCTGAGACCTACAGAGAGTGCCAAATAGCCACGGTACACCAAACAACATACTTTCTGGGATCTTAAATTGGTTCAACCCAATCAGAGCTGCTGGTTCAGCTTGGTGTAATTCCAGAAGCGTGATTTGGAAAGATCACGATACTGAAGCAGTAAATGAGACAAATGCCCTCAAGGTGAATGTCTGACTGGAAATCAATCGGAATCTGATCAGGGTGGATTCAAGTTCTATTTGGGTGCTCCTCAGTTGCATTTAATTACTATGTAATGGGACAGGACAATGACGCTGCCATGTCTCAGTAGACAAAAACAAGACCGCCTGGGATGGTCACTCAGTGAGTTGTTGGAGTTTCACTCGTATTGCTTGGCTCCACTTTTGTTAGCGCAGCCCCTGCTGAGTCTCAGGTATCACGCTCCAGCCTGACTGATAGCTTTGGCCCTGTCAAGCTCCACTGCTCCTCTTCACTTCCTCTTTTTCTTTCCCTTCTCAAAACTTCACTACTCAGCGCACATTCCTCCCAGGTCACCTCGGATGAAGAGAGGGGAAACCAGGGTAACGTTTCCAATGAACACCCAAGACTCCGGGAGAAAAGGAAGGAAAACAAAGCCGAGATGAAAGCGGCTCTTGCGAGTTCATTGTCTGATTTTTTTTTCTGGCATTATCTTCTGAGTCAACAAAGATGCAAAGGTTTTTTTTTTTCACTTGGTTCGACTCTGAGTTTGAAAAAGGTAGAATTTTTTCACATCCTTTCAAGCAGCTGCCTCTGAGCATTACACTCCAACTGTGTACACAGTAATGGATTTAAAAATAATCATAGACAGTGTGATTAGGTTGACAGACTTGAATGGCAGCCTTTATGTTAAAATGATGCGAGTTATGAGCTGTGCGGTCATGGTAGCCACAAGGGTACTACGCCACATAATAACATTTTAGACACCTTTAAAATACTTTTATTGCAGGAGGTGCAGACGTTATTGGCAACACAGCCTCGTTAAGAGTTGATGATGCTATCAGGTCTCTCTTGTGGATCTTTGAAATAGTGGGGGTATCTTTTACCCTTCCGTTTTACCATGTGGTCGTTTTATGATCTGACAGCACACCGATCAATTGGACGTCCTTCGGTGCTCGTCCGCTGGGGTTCTCTTTACTGACCCTTTATTGAAGCCTTTGGCAGAAGAAATAGCTGAATAAATATATGTGCTCCAGAGCGAGAAGACTATTTAATACATCCAAAAAGACAGCAGGAAGCCCAAAAATATGATTGCCCTGATGCTTCTGGGTATTGTATAGTTGGGGAAGCGCCATTAGAAGTTGTTGCTAGGCAAAGGCAGTTCTCCAATGAAACTCTAAGGGGGCAGGGGGAAATCTTGTGCATTGGGAGCAACTTTGAAAAGAGAAAAACAGAGTTGGAGAGAGTATGCGGCGGAAACTTGGGAACAAAGAAAAGGAAATAGAAGATAAAGAAATGAGAAAGATGCCGATTCTTCTTTTGCTACATCTGTTTTCATCCCCCCTTTAGTGCCTTTCTTCTCCCTCTGTGTTTGGAATGCCTTTGGAGTAGTGCCACAGTTAGCACGTCCCTATTAGCATGCACCCCATGCGCGCAGCCGTAGAGACGGACCCGCAGGAAGGAAGAGAAAAAATGGAGTGGGGAAAAAAAGGAAGATCACACATGGTTACTTTCTTAAAGTCTGGGCTAAACTTTTAATTGCTCTTCAAGTGGCGGATTAGGCCACTGGTGTAACAGAGATACTATTCTGGGGGGATGCTTTTGAACATCTTCAGAAGCTTAGTCCAACCCCTGACCTGCTCTGAATGGCAAAGGAGAAGTGTTTCTTTTTTGTGAACTTGTCAGGGTGGGGGCAGAGATGGGTTGGTGTTGAGTGGCAGTGGATTAGCTTCAAGCTGACAAAATAACGCCCTTTGTGGTGCGCCACTGCTTTTCCGCTGGGCCTGCAGGAACACCAACGTGGCGGCCTTGTCTTGTGTCACTGATAGCTAACCGCTCTGAAAGACATTCAAGGGGCGCAATAAAGCTTCATAATTCATAAAGGGAACCTTGACATTGCAGGCAAAATATTTTATGCATGTCCATTTATGCTGTGGTAAATTTTCGCGGTGCAACATCCACGACTTATGTTACACCATCTCATTATAAATGGATGGGGAAGTCTCTTGTGTCGCCGTGTTGGAGCTACTGTTGCTGACACAAGTGCTGGCACACACTGGGAATGACTGTCAACCAAACCCTGACCCTGGTGTTGCTTACACACAGTCTGCCTGCAAATCATGCGATCACATTTCCTACTTTTTTCCGAATCCAGCCCTTGTTTGTGCTCTGACAACTGAACGGCAACACCGCTCAGCGTGGGCGTGCATTGTGCATCGCGCGAGGCAAGTGAAACTGCTCCCTGCCCACTCAAGCGTGCGAGCGCCTCTTGTCTATGAGCGACGTGAATGTGTGTGTGAAAGTCATGTCTCTGGCATTGTCATGTCATCTCACATGTCACAGCGCCATCAGCTTAGGTTCCTCGTTGTGGCGTTGGCGCAGCAGCAGGGTAAGTAAAGGGATGTAGGTGTCGTGCGCGCAAAGGGGGGGATCCATCACAACAGTGGCAGCGCTGCATCTGACCAACGGCCTACTACTGTCAGCTTGTGACGAGCCTAAGGCTGGCGCTAAAGCTAGGTTGTTGTGACACGGGACTGGTTGTCAGCACAAAGCATGACATGACATCAACGAGTTGCACCCTGGAGTTGGCGCAAAGCGGCCGATTGCCAAAGCTGAGCAGTCAGATACGAAGCTCACTTTTTGTCTTTTTTCTTGAGCCACCTATGCCGTGCTCGTGCAGATGGAAGATTTAGAATGATATATCTCAAGAAATGTCACCACAGTGGGAGTAATGAGACAGATTGTGCAGAGGAAATGGAAGGCAAAGATAAGGAAGGCTTTATTTACCATTCTGAGTCGCTGATGACAGATAACCTGTATTTAGGGGATCAGGGCTGCCATCCAAACAGGGAAAGGGAGGTTGGAGAGCATATCCAGCTTATCCGCTAATGAGGCCTTCTATTTGGGTACGATCATGCAGGCATGTATCATTCAAGTGTGATTAGTAGCGAGTGTCTCCCCTTCATTTTTCGACACCCACACCCTTCATGTCACCAGGGCAGCACCACCAGGTGGCGTGTCTTAGCCTTGATGCCAACTGTTGTCCTGATCATATCACACGCTCACACACTCCTCTCCACGTCCCATTCACCACCTGTTCCTCGCAACAGCAGCACAGGACAGCTACCATTCAAACAATCATGGAAACAATTGCAACAAATGAGTAATTAAACCCTCGTGTCAGGATAAATAAACTGACGGTTGAAAGAGAGGGGATGGAAAAAAGCCCAAGGCGAGCAAGGAAAGGAATGAATAAAGAGCAGCAGGGTAGGGAAGGAATTGAAAGAGATGAGTGCAGCCGCAAACATGCTTCACTCTGCTGGTGCAACATGAGGATTATGGGAAATGGAACGACTTCACACACGCACATTTAACAGACCTCCAAACTTGGCTCTGTGGAGATTTCCCCCCCCTCCTCCGTCATGTTCCCTCCATCCCTGCCCGTTCATCATCTCAACTCCTTTCCCCTTATCTCCGTCTCTGTCACTCTTGCCCGTTTCCCTCCCTAGCTCGCTATCTCCGTCGAGATCACGCAAGGTCAAAGCTTCTCCGACATTTGATGGATGAAAATGGAATTAAGATGAAAGCACACTTTCAGATAATGAAGATATGCGGCGGGAGATTAGGAAGCTGGGGAGGCTGGTGAGGTGCCGACCAAATTAATATTGAAATTTATGTGTGTTTGGCTCGGGCCCAGACAATCCCCATGTGTTATTTTCACCAGAGGGGGGCAAAGTGGAAAACATAACAAAAATTTTTAATGGCGTTTGAAGGGGAATGTGGAACGGCAGACGAGTGTTTGTTTGTTCGACATGAGAATGCAAAGTGCAGCTTTGTGTTGTATTCGACGTCACACCTCCACTTGAAGACTCCTGTTTAGAAGTGCATGTTAGCTAAAGTGTTTGCATACCGGCACGCGCCTATGCAGATATTTGCATTGACTTTAAAAGGCTTGCAAAATGTGACACGCAGGCAGACACATCTTACAATCCAATCTTTTCCCCGTCGCAGCAGCTCTAAAGGGCTGGATCAGTGGGTGTGTGTTTGAGCAGCGTGTTACAGCAGATAGGCGAAAGGGATAAGGCCCCTGTGCCTCAGAAAGCATCAAAGATAGACAGTCTATCAAGGCCGGGTATCGCTGTCTGATGACGGCGATATGCTCTGTAATCCGCATGTAAAATAGTCCTCTCCTCCAAGGCACTTCTTGGAGTGCACTCTCCTCGGTACTTCCTCATCTTTGCGTTACTTTTATCCCCTGTGAGCAAGGAGAGAAGAGGAGGGAAAAAAAACAGCAAGGAAGATCCGCCATGTGCTCTTAAGGTTTCAGTTTCCAGCCCAATTAGATCTCATTACTCAGTTGTTGACTTGGGCAGCCATTTTGGGCAGCTAATGGGAAATTTGATAATGGCGTCAGGTTGTTTTGGTCCCCACTGTCACAGCTCTCCAACACTCTGCTTGCACTTGCACTTTGTTAAGAGGGGGTGTCGAGAAACACAATTAACAGTGCGGCTTGTTTGTTCCCTCTGGTTTTTCTAAGTCAAAGTGAAGAAGAAAAAACATCGGAAGGAGCGGCACAAAGGAAATTCTCGCATAGTTCAATTTAGTGCTCTCGAAGCTGCTTATTGAATGAAAAAGAAGGCGTTCAGGTTACATAGGAGATCGGGGACAATGAAGCTCTTTGTTAAGATGTTAAATAAACAGTCAGGATGCAAGAAAAAGTCACCTGAATCAAGGGTTACCGAAAGGTCAAAGAGGCATGATTACCGGACACCTGTGCCTGCCTGTTCCCCTGTTGAGCCGTGTACCAATGCCCGAGTGCCATCCACGAGAGTGTGTGTGTGCGCTTGTGTGTTTAACCTATCACCTTACCAGCAGCTGGCATCCAAGGAAATGAAAGAATCGTCAGTTAGATCGCCAGCGCCGGCAGAGGATGAAGGAGGACAGTGGGTGTGCGTGGGGCGAGCAGATGGAACGTATCCTGTGTCTTGTTGAAATCCCCCTCCCTGCTCCTCCGCCTCCTCCTCCTCGCGGTGCAGGTGAAAGCACCTAACTGTATGCGAGCCCCCCACCCCCCACCCCTCCTCCTCCTTCTCTTCCTCTTTGTACTCCTAATCAAGCGAAGGACAAAAATGAGAGGACAAGGAGCTTTGTGAGGGGGAACAGAGGCGGCTATTGAAGTAACCCAAGCTAGTGCGGGGAGATAGCTGCTGTTTGGACATATCAGACTGCACACACACACACAGTCTGAGTAGCTGTTCTGCTCTCTGACTCTCAGTAGAAACTAGTGTGTGTCGCTGGGGGGAGGTCAATGACTCTTAGATGGCTATTGATTTAAAGTGACATCGCCGTGACGGATAATAGTGACGAGTGATGGAAACGGCGCAGTGCATCACATGCAGCATCATCAAGGAATCTATGATACCAGATCAATACACAGGCATGAAGTCGGCGTCTGGGATATGTGTGTTTGTGATTGCTATGGCCGCCATGCGTCATTGTGGATTTTCAGGCACCTCTGTCTTCCACCTCTCTTTTTAGTACACTCCATCATTTTCTCTCTCTCTCTCACTCTTCCGGCAGCAGCAACAATGTTTAAAAAAAAAAAAAAGAAAAAAAAAAGAAAAGCACACATCCCAACATCAAAACTCAAGGCCAGAATTGAGGCTGTCACATAAAAAGACAAAACATCCATTTAATTTGAGCTCGTATTACATTGCCATTTTCTCACTCTTTGATCTCAGAACAATGCCCGGGATTTGCCTCAGACTGGGCCGCCTCCAAAAGCCCCGCCGCTGTGCGGTACCTAGTTTCTGACGAACAGGTTTTCTCCCCCCGTTCATGGCCTCACAGAGCAGGAGCCAACTGCTAGCAGCGTGGCCTAGCACCCCGCCGCACTAATGATGGCCCTCATCAGCCCTGCTAATTTAACCCCCTGAGTAAATGGAGAGGTGGAGGTCATGGTGGGGAGGTTACAAGGAGGTGGAAGAGGGGGGGTTATTTATAGCAGAGGCAGCTTAGAACAATAATGAGACCCCTGAATGAAAAAAAAACACAACAGCTGCATCACACACATCGTCTAGTTCAAATTATTGAGAGTTTGGGACAAATTTGGGACCCCTTCTCAAAAATGCTATAGTGACTGTAATTCCCATAGACTCAACATAACATCACTTCACAATGCTCCTTTCTTCATCATCACACCTTTGCTCTTCTTCTTCTTTAGCTGGAATGGAAAAGACGACTTCCATTCAAAAATTAGAGCATCGTTAGCCAGGAATGACGTAGAGTCCTGCCTCAACCAGAAGTAGTTTTGCCTCACTGTTTTTGAATTCATTAGGCCAACAAAGACTAACGTTTTGCCACAGTGTGAACAGGCTGGGACTGTTTTGGGAGTTGGACCAATCAGAATCAAGCATATAACACTAACAGATTATCCAAGCCTGTGAACAATGCTATATGAAATCTCTGAATCTGTCTGTAAACTGCTCAGAACATCCTCAAAATATCACAATATTTCCACAAGATCTGAACAAGATTTTCATGAGAAATTCTAAAAGCATGAGGTCATCACATAAGAATCTCCTGATTGGTTTTTGACAGCATCAAAGTCTTCTGAAAACTCTTCCCGCTACAGGCCTCTAGAAGGCTGGCCAATCAGAAGGAAGAACGGGAAGTTTGTGGAATAGGGAATCTTAAAGAGATGACAACTAAAACAAATGAAGGTTTTCTAAAGCATCAGTGTGATGAAAAAAGAAAAAAAAAGGCTGTAAATCATGTTAAGTTGCCATGGGGGTACCAGAGGGACAGAATAAAATATACAAAAGAAAACAATGTACCCCCTCTTTAACCTTCCAAGTTTAGCTCAGAGAGATTTAAGAAAAATGTATAAATTTAAAGTCACAGTTTGCATTTTTTTTCAATTGAAAACTAGTTTTTGATTGGACTGATTTGTTAAGGTGTCAGTATGGCACATGATCAACATGTTAATAAAGCACTAAACCCCTCTTTTAGTTTTGATGATACAGGGTGTTTGAAGTGCAGCTGAGTCTTTTGGTGCTTTTCCAGGAATATTTAAACGGTGCCGTAACTTCTGAGGACATTTGCAGCAGCAGCACATCTTACACCCACCTATGTGAAACCTGTATTTCTTGTTTAAAGAACATCTTTCTATACGACACGACTGACGGCGTGTTTTTGGAGCAGTTGTCAAGCTGTCAGCGAGGATTCATTGCATTTTTCTTCTCTTGTTGTTTTTCCTCCGCAACCAGTGTGTGCCAGGGATCATCCCATCCAGATGTGATCATCACCGTTTGTTTTTTCAGCACCAACAACTTTTCATTTCTCATCCATCTGTCAAGAATATTACCCGGCAAGTCATCCATCACACTCAATCCACTCCCTAATTCTCACGTCTCTTGCGCTGCTTATCGCAATACTTGGAAGCCGGGACGTTATACTAACAAGGCGGAGAAAGACGAATGACTCGTCGGGTCGTAAATCCACTGATAAGCGGTGAGTGGTTTGTTTCACATTGCGGTTTAAGTCCGTGTTAGACCTTGGAGGAGCTTCTCCTTTAACACTCACATGAATGCAGGTCCCTGTCATCTCTCCCTCTCCCTCACCCTCTCCCTCTTTTTTCGCTAATGAGTTTCATTTCATTCCCACATTCCTCTACACGACCCTATCAACCCTCAGCCGTGTTGAGTTGCAGTGCCACCATCTCTCCACCTCCTCCAGTCTCTCTCTCTCTCTCTCTTTACAGTGCAGCTGATCTCCGTCGAGCCCTACATTCTCGTTAATATTTCATCAAGTGGGGAATTTCACATCTGTAGGTCACATTCTGGGCCCTGGCAATTAGAAACTCAAACAGCGACCTGGCTTGCTTCTTTAATCCTCCTTCTTCTTCGTCTTCTCCTCACCCTTCCACGCGCTTGTGTTTTTTTCTTTTTTTTTTTTTTCTCTTCAAAGGGAATTAACAAGTTGAAATTAATTTCAGCCCTCGTTGAAGTCCTCACAGCGCAATCGCCAAGAGTCACCAAGAGCGCGGAGGAGAAGAAGAGAAGGAGGAGGAGGAGGAAGAGGTGGGCCGGCAGTGGGGCAGCCAAGATGAGGCTGGAGATGGCGGTGGGTGACACGAAAGAGAAAGATAGGGAGAGAGAGACATGAATAAAATAACAGTCAGGGTTTTGAAAACGTTGCATGCTAAATTCAGAAGCGACCGCAGTCATTTGTTGGTCGCAGATTCTCTGTGGTCTTGGACAAATCACTCGTTTAGGGAACTAAGGACATGATACTGCCATGCTTTCTGGAGACACAAGAAATGGAAAAGCCATGGCTAATTACATACACTTTGCACCAGCGTGTGTGATTTTTGCTAAATTAAATATTTCCCCTTGCTGAGTAAAATTTGTATTTTCCACATTGGTTGCGTTTGCCTTTTAATCACACACCAAAGAACATCTGTGTAGAGGCATTAAGGGTAGGAAGTGCTCACTGGATTCTCAGGGTTTACCCCAGATACAGGAGAGGAACTGGATTAACAATGCTTCATTCACTGCCCCATCTTTGATTAACCCCCTCTGAACCACATGGCATTAGGAGGCTTAACAATAGGGTGCCTGGTGCTGACTCGTTCACATCTGTAATAACACTGGAGCAAGATGAAGATATAAGTACATGTAAATTATTAAAAAATGAGGGGTCGGGGGGAACTCATGCCATAAAGTGTTGTGTAACTCAAGAAAAGGTTACCTAAAGGTCAGAGCTGTCACATATGCAATGTAAAGACTCAAATGAGTCACTCTGGAAAACGACATCATAAGTGTTTTATTTGCCACACTCTGTCAAATGTAACTTGTTATTTCAGTGTAAAAATATGATAGAAAGGGCTTCATTCTCTTTATGTTGCAATCGCGATTTATTTGGTGTTGTTAAACACATTTTTAGAAATTAACATTAAAGTAATTTACAGCATGATAACATTCTTTCAAATATTTTTTAGTACTCCTAACTACTTTTTGCCCATTTAAGTCATTGATCACTCTTCTCTTCTTCTTTTGGACCAATTTTTTTTGCTACTTTCTGACAATTTCCTTATGTTTTTTTTTTCCACTTTTCTTGCAGAACTCTCATGCCTTTGACCATTTTTGCCACTTAGAATTGATTTTTATTGCTTATTCTAAAGGTATTTTTTCACCCCATTTAGCCTCTTTGGGCCAATTTTTGCTACTTTCAAATATTTTTCCAATTTATTTATTTATTTATTAACCAATTTTCTTGCTTTTTACCATAATTGCCAATAGAACTATCTTTTTATTGCTTATTCTTGTAGTCTTTTTTCACTCCATTTTGCCTCTTTGGACCTATTTTTGCTACTTTCAAATATTTTCCTTTTTTTTTTCTAACCAATTTTCTTGCTTTCAACCATAATTACCACTTAGAATTCCTTTTTTTTAATTTTTTTTTTTTAAAACTTATTCTTGTGGTCTTTTTTCACTCCATTTTGTCGTTTTGGACCAATTTTTGCCAGAATATTTTCCAAAATTTTTGCCAATTTTCTTGTTTTTGGCCATTCTTGCCTGATTTATTCTAATTTATTTAAGGTAAAATGGCATTCATAACGACTACCAACACAAGATGATAAGATAGTTCCTGGGAAAATTTATGTGAAATATAGTTATTCACATCAGTTTACAGTGCTTATGAGAGGCAACCATTTTTGTTTTGGGCAGTCAAACAATCAATGGACGACTGTGTACGCTCTGACCTCAAAAGACTTCTGGGATATGACACCCATACCTGCTCCTATTGGCTCTTTTTTGTCTTTGATAATTTCAAAGATCATGGGCTCCCCAAATGATAAAATTGAGTTACTGCAAAACTTTTTTTTTTTTTTTTAGGGGGGTCAGGTAGCCAAACTACATAAAAAATACTTTCTTTCAAATAAATGGCTTCCATTCTTAACCCAGGACTTCTTTTAGTATCCCATCTCCCTATCTCTCAAGTGTTTTCAGGATTTTGTGCAAAATATTTTGTCACCTCTGGACCTTATTGAAAAAAGGGGCACGTTACATTGAGGGGAATTGGGGGGTGTGGGGCTTTGGCCTCTAACACAGGATCTCTGGCATGGATTAAAAATGACCATCAGGCTTTTATCTGCTTAAGATACAAAGTGTTGTTTCCATACACACTGAAAGGGGCTCGTCATGCTTCACAAAGCTCCAAGCAATGAACAGTGTGCTTGTGTTGCAGTGATTATTAGCAATGACCGCACTGAGCTCTGACCCACACTGCACTCTAATACAAGACCTTGTGACCTTCCTGTTTGCGAGACGGCTTAGTGCTAATACGTATTGATCGGTTGTTGGGGTAGGGAGTGTGTGGAGGGAGTGACAATGAGGTATGGTTGGGTTTTTCAAATTTGAAACCCCTCAAAAAATAGAAAAAAAAACTGGCAACTGCACGTCCCTGCTGGGCTAATTTAAGCAGGCAAACAAGAGAGGCATCCCAGCAATCTGGCAAAATAAGAACCGATGCTCCCCGCTGGAGCCAGCCAACCAAGGCCATCACGCAGAGGAAATGGCGAAAATCCACAGAATCTTCCTCGGAGTTACAGTCTCCACCAAACGTCAGAACGCGAGCCAGCGAGCGCCAGAATTGAAAGAACAAGAGCGTGCACCTTTATTTTTTTTGTCGTCGTAAGGTGCAGCCAAAGCGGGATACGACTCTGATATGAGCGCGTATGATCAGTCGCAGACACACCCATCCCACATGCAGCCCAGATCTGTCCATCAGAGGCGTGTTTAGCCAACCTGAAGAAAAAAAAAAGCAGGGGGGAAAAAAAACTGCCCCAATCAACACAGAAGCCGAGGCTTGTCAGTCACACATTAGCAGCCAAGTCACCACAAGGCAGAGGAGGAGATGAGGCTGAATGCTTATTAGCGGCTGTGAAATCTTCGCCCCAAAGCTTCTCTTGCATTCAGACACCATTCCTTTTCTTTAAGAGGATATTTTTTTTACTTTTTTTTTTTTCAAAAAAGCAGAGATACGTCCAAAACCAGATATTTTAAGCACATGGATATCCCCGAGTAGCTCAAACTGTTACTGTAAGCATAAGAAAAGAGGTGGTTTGATATAGTGTGTTCCCAGAGATTAGGAGGCTTCTCTTTATCCCACGCAAATTTACTCTGCACCATGCTGCTGGAATGCTGATTGGGTGGTGTAGACTTTGGCCGCGGAGCGAGAACATTCGCCGTACATTAAAATTCACAATTAAAGTCAAAGAATGGAAATTGTGCGAGTTTGACTCCCAGAGGGTGGTTAAGCCGCCGTACTTTCCTCACAGAAGTCTGTTTCCAACTCTGGATCCTACAAAACAGCTCGGACAGGCCAGATCCGCACGCTTGCATCAGATATCCATCACGTTTAAACAGATGTGACACTAAAACAGGACGCCCCGCATCCTGATAGCATCACATTCCCTCTGCCCCTCCCGCGCTATCGCATCAATGTTGAAATAACGACGTCTTAACATATTTGTCAAACAGATGCAGCCACTTTACACTTGCTGGAGGAAGATGCAATATGCAGAGCTTTATGTCGTTCTGTTTTTTCAATAACGCCACACAGCGTGCTGTCACTCACGAGCCTGACCGAATTTCAGGATATGAACTCCCACGCACGGGTCTTCTCAATAGTTGTCATGAGTCACCGCTCGAAGCAGTCACTGTGATAATAATAAAAGAGAAAAGCAACATTAAATCATACATAAGGGGGAAGTGAAGACGAGGAACTGGGAAGCATAATCGTATTTTTAGACCCGGCATATGTGAATCGGATTGACGTCCGCAAAAGCGCCGCAAAAGCGTTCCACCGCTTCATCCTGCATCAACGCGAGGATTGACCATCGATTCCGGCGCCATCCCCGTTCAATCTGCCGCATGTTTGATCTCGGCGAAGCAAGAGCCAAAGAATAAACAACTCTATCACAGAAGGATTTTGCATACAAGGGAAAGGCAAAGAGATACAAAGCAAACAAATAAATGTGCCAGCCCTTATGAAGAATTCTGGGCTGTGTAATTAGGCGGCATTCATAATACATGACCAGAGGGAGAGCGGGAGGAAGCAGGGAGAGAGAGGGAGAAGAAAGGTAGAGGAGGGAGTGTGTAGGACAGCTTGATCCGCCACCATTGATCACATGTGTGTGCGTCGGCTCCAGTCGTTTCCATCATGTGGCCATTTGTGTGCCCCGCACCTGTGTGTTTGTGTACGTGTGTGTGTTTGTTTGGTGATGGAGGCAGACGGCCTGTGGCAGGTAGAAAATGGCCCGGGCCTTTTCATTTGACACCGCTGCGCCTTCAAACAAACTACCTAGGGCCCCCGCGCACACCCATAATCCATTCAAGGTAGCAAGCAATTTTCATTATTGACTGGTGAGAAACACAGGCTGAGAAAGAAAGAGAGACAGAGAAAGAAAGAGAGAGAGCGAGATGGAAAAGAGGAAAAAAAAAGAGGAGGAGAATAGCATGCCTGAGCGAGGAGAGATTGAACGTAGAGTGGGAGAAGTGGAAGAGATAGCAAAGAGAGAAAATAGATTACAAATAAAGAAAGGGCTCAAGAAAGGATGGGATTGAGAATGATGTGTCCGGAAAGGGTGCAAGCATGCTTGGGTACAAATATAGGAAGCGTATGTTTACGAATGCATGAGGCGGCGAGTTATATAACCTGACAACTCACACAAACACAGCTGGTGGGACACATTTGGCGCTATGCTAATCCAAACCTTGGGGTGGGGGACACAGATATGACCATGAAGTGACGAATGGGAGCTGTGAATGCGCTCTCAATTTTTCCCCTCAGATCGGGTGAAACACCAACATCACTTCATTTTTGCAGCTTTTGCAAATCAAGCTTTGCAGATCCACCAAGGTTGCTAACATTTAAGTGTCGGCTAATTGGAACGTGGCGCAGCAAACCATAAAAGAAGAAGAAGAGAGTAAAAAAGAGCAGTGTTTCTCGAATTGTTTTGGACCAAGGACCACTTATTTTCCCCCCAAAAAATCATGTATCACCTTATAAATCACATTTGAACTGATACAGTACCTATGTCTGGTATCTAGGAATTGATACCAGTACCCAGTAGTGCCAATTTTCAGTACTCCTGTGTCCATTTATTTGGAAACGGATGTTAATTTTTGTTAATAATGATAAAATCTAAAAATATTTCAATTTAACATATTTATTCCTCAATATATAAACATAAACAAATATATCAAAACAACACTTAACTGTTTGTGTTGTAATCACAATTGTTTCACAAAAACTATGCAATGTTTGTTTCTTTATAATGTACAAATTAAAGCCCAGCTCTACATACTCCATGTCCATCTACCGCACAGAAAATCACCTACTTTTCCACTACCACACAGGGATGCGTTTAGGTACTGAAATGTGGTACGGTATGATTTTACAAGAACTGGAACTCAGTACTACTGACGGAATTTGGTCGGTATCTATAAAAGTACCAAATTCAACATCCATCCAGCGTGTAACAAAAGCCCTGTTAGCAAACTGATGTATTAAAAACTCCCATCTTACATCACTAGTACTACTACTACTAGAACTGGCACTGAAGTTAGCTTCCATGGTGTCAACAATGCTATTTGTTTGATTTTCTTTTTATTGGTCCCGCCATAAGCCAGTGATACATGATTGCTTGGAAGCTTGTTTTTGGAGTCACCTTCGCTTGGCCATTTTTCTTTTTAATGTTCCATAAAAAAATCCACACTATTTAATCATAGCCATGGTGGACCACTAGAGGGCCCTGATGGACCACTAGTGGTCCCCGAACCACAATTTGAGAAACACTCAGACAGTATAATGATGCCAACCTGCAAAATTTCACACAAGATTTGTTTCAAATTCTGTCTCATCACTATTTTGAAGGTCAGCTAACGCTAACAGCAACATGTTTTATGCTTGCCCCAAACTCCTGATTCCCCGCCATCTTTGCTTTTAAGCATACAGCAAACTTGTGACGGAGAAGAAGCAGCACAAAAGTGAGAGAAAGGATTGATATTCCATGCCCGTCTTGTTCCAGTCAAGAGACCAAATTTCTCTCGCTGTGTTTTTCTACCGCTCTTCGTCTCGCAAACAACCTGAGCCGGCAGCCAGGAAATGAGCCTGTTTTGTTTTGTTGGAAGTTTTTTATGTCTTCTCCTTCTTCTTTTTTTATATTCTACATAAAAAAATGACAGCTTATTTGTCATTTCTCTCCGTGGCGTCTGTGCAGGAAAAGCCACAGGAAAAAAAAAAATAGCGTTTTAAAAAAAGCATCATTTATGGCTAAATTTGGCATTCATCGCACAATCCCTGCTTCCAAATCCCTTATGCTAACATCCCGGTTCCCTTACGCCTTATCTCCTCCTCCTCCTCCTCTCTCCCTTATCCTCTCACACTCCCTCTTTTCTCCACAGTCACATCATCCCTTCCTCTGTCTCTCCCTAACACACACATAACGCTCAGAGGGAGTGTGTGTGAGATTATGAGTCCCTCTCTTTTCCTTTTTTTTTTACCCCTTTCCCTTTACGACTGGGGCCAGGGCCCGAAGTTGCCTCTGTCAGCACAATAAGGCCCTATAATGGATGGTAATCATTCAGTGAGCGTGGCAGCTACGGCTAGCATGAAAAAAAAAGGAATAAAGTGAGAGAGAGTGAGAGAGAGAGAGAGAGAGTGAAGCCCAGCTCCTCCGCTGCTAATCTCAGCTAATGGCTTCTGCAGAGCCAGGAGAGAGCTATACGCACTAATAATGCAGCAAGGGAGGGGGAGGGGTTGGACGTGCAGGGTGGACAGGTTGGTGTCGATGAGGGGGGGGTCAACTGGTTGCTGGAAGGGGCAGTGAGTGTAAAGAGAGAGGAAGAGAGAGTGAGAGAGGCTGAAGGAGGAGGGAGGAGGAATGGGAATTAAGGTGGAGGGGAAAAAAGGAAAGCAAAGTCAGCTTAAGCGAATGGTTTAATAGTATCATTATTATGGGGAGGCACCCACCGTGGGATTTAGAGCCACACACACACACGCACACACTCACACACACACACACACACACACACACACTCACTCATATGAACAGCTCAATTTAAAGACCATTCACCAAACCATCACATTCATCAGTAATGGCTAAAAATGTTCGCTAGAAAATTCATTTGTCACAGAAAATCATTCAAAAAAAGGTTCATTTGGTTTTAATGCCTGATTATAATAAAAAATGTAAGAAAAAATGCTAATGTTGAGGGGAATCTACTGCAAGCTAACTCATTAGCTTAATGTGTCAGTAACATATTCAAATATAAACACTCCCACTCTTTGGATTCTCAGCTTCACTTAGCTTAGCTTAGTAGCACTTAGCATAGAATATGGACATAAATGAAGGTATCTTTTAAGCAGGCTCTCAAAGCAAGAATCTCTCAAGCAAACTCCTCATCGAACATCAGGCTAAGTTATAAGCTTGATGTGTCTCGTTAGCTTTAGCAGTCATTGAAGCACACTGGTGCTAGATTATTGTTAGATAATTCAAGAAATTATTATACTTTGTACTTGTTAAACAACTTAATAAAACACGATACAACAAGCTCAAACCTCAAAGCTAACACACAAATTGTTGTGTAACATTAGCTTGTTCAGTCATTTGCGGTGACTCATGGTGACATTAACACTTAATTAAATTTCTTTTTTCATACAGCAAGACACGACAAAACACTTCAATCCTTATCTTTTTCAACAATCTTTTGACAAGCAGAATCCAACTTGATGTTTTCTACAAAACCCACAGTAAAAGGGTTTATACCTAAGTTGCTCAGCTTAGCACAATTAGCATAGTTTGCTTAGCTTAGCATAATTAGCGTAATTATGCCAAAAAGGGGAAACAAGCTCACTTAAGCTAAGCTACCAAAAATGCTGACTCTTCAACTTCTTACTGTTGTGAAAATTAGCTTAGATTAGTTTAGGTTTAGATTAGCTTCTTTGAGCTTAGCATAACATGGGGGTCGGGGGGGTGTCCCAAGCCTTTGAATGGTTAGTTACATAACAATCTCTTCTTGTTAAACAATTTAATAAAACAACTATGACACAACATGTACTGAAACCTCAAAGCTAACACTGGTGTTGCTTCATTAGCTTGTGCCATTATTTCTGCTGACTCATGATAAGAACAACACTTAAGGGACACAAAGAACATGTCAGCCTTCCAGCAATCTGTTAACAAAAACAGGATCCAACATGTTAATTTGTACAAAACCTCAAGCTGGTATAAATCTATTGCTTAAATTATGAAGATATCTCGACAACTTGCTACGTCTTCAGAGCCTGTGCAGTAAATTTTAGCTAACCCATGGTGACAGTGTCAACTTGAGAGGTTTTCTGCCCCTGAATTGTCAAACAGACACATTTTTTCAACTTTGAAAGGGTTTGATAACAGAAACATGATAAGCTGTGTTTGTTGTTATTTGATGTGATAGCACAATTTAGCTAATGTTACACATAGAGCTAAGGAAGCTCTTTCCTTAAGTTTTAGTAGCTTCGAATTCATCTGATAAACATGACAGTAGATTATAATAAAGGTAAAATTCTTAGAGTAGAATGTGAAAGTAATTTTTGCTTTTCATTGTGACATCATCAAACTTGTTAAAATGCGTTTGGGTGTTCAGAATCAGAGATATTGGTTCAGGAGCAGCCTTTGCCTGAGGACTGCTCATTGTTTGTGAAGATGAGATTATTTGTACCGCCGCACAAAAAGCCTTTGTACTCCCGGCTTTTGGATTTGCAGCAGATTGGATGTATCTCCATAAATGCTTTCCACCTGTACAGAGTGTGACCTTTTGAACCAATCAAACATACCATCTGACATTTCATTATCTGGCCCTGNGAGCCAGGAGAGAGCTATACGCACTAATAATGCAGCAAGGGAGGGGGAGGGGTTGGACGTGCAGGGTGGACAGGTTGGTGTCGATGGGGGGGGGTCAACTGGTTGCTGGAAGGGGCAGTGAGTGTAAAGAGAGAGGAAGAGAGAGTGAGAGAGGCTGAAGGAGGAGGGAGGAGGAATGGGAATTAAGGTGGAGGGGAAAAAAGGAAAGCAAAGTCAGCTTAAGCGAATGGTTTAATAGTATCATTATTATGGGGAGGCACCCACCGTGGGATTTAGAGCCACACACACACACACACACACACACACACACACACACTCATATGAACAGCTCAATTTAAAGGCCATTCACCAAATGCTTCACAAACCATCACATTCATCAGTAATGGCTAAAATGTTCGCTAGAAAATTCATTTGTCACAGAAAATCATTCAAAAAAAGGTTCATTTGGTTTTAATGCCTGATTATAATAAAAAATGTAAGAAAAAATGCTAATGTTGAGGGGAATCTACTGCAAGCTAACTCATTAGCTTAATGTGTCAGTAACATATCCAAATATAAACACTCCCACTCTTTGGATTCTCAGACTAATACAACTTCACTTAGCTTAGCTTAGTAGCACTTAGCACAGAATATGGACAAAAAGGAAGCTATATTTTAAGCAGGCTCTCAAAGCAAGAATCTCTCAAGCAAACTCCTCATCGAACATTAGGCTAAGTTATAAGCTTGATGTGTCTCGTTAGCTTTAGCAGTCATTGAAGCACACTGGTGGTAGATTATTGTTTGTTAATTCAAGAAATTATTATACTTTGAACTTGTTAAACAACTTAATAAAACACAATACAACAAGCTCAAACCTCAAAGCTAACACACAAATTGTTGTGTAACATTAGCTTGTTTAGTCATTTGCGGTGACTCATGGTGACATAAACACTTAATTAAATTTCTTTTTTCATACAGCAAGACACGACAAAACACTTCAATCCTTATCTTTTTCAACAATCTTTTGACAAGCAGAATCCAACTTGATGTTTTCTGCAAAACCCACAGTAAAAGGGTTTATACCTAAGTTGCTCAGCTTAGCACAATTAGCATAGTTTGCTTAGCTTAGCATAATTAGCGTCATTATGCCAAAAAGGGGAAACAAGCTCACTTAAGCTAAGCTACCAAAAATGCTGACTCTTCAACTTCTTACTGTTGTGAAAATTAGCTTAGATTAGTTTAGGTTTAGATTAGCTTTTTTGAGCTTAGCATAAGATGGGGGTCGGAGGGAGGGGGGGGTCCCAAGCCTCTGAATAGTTAGCTACATAACAATCTATTCTTGTTAAACAATTTAATAAAACAACTATGACACAACATGTACTGAAACCTCAAAGCTAACACTGGTGTTGCTTCATTAGCTTGTGCCATTATTTCTGCTGACTCATGATAAGAACAACACTTAAGGGACACAAAGAACATGTCAGCCTTCCAGCAATCTGTTAACAAAAACAGGATCCAACATGTTAATTTGTACAAAACCTCAAGCTGGTATAAATCTACTGCTTAAATTATGAAGCTATCTCAACAACTTGCTACGTCTTCGGAGCCTGTGCAGTAAATTTTAGTTAACCCATGGTAACAGTGTCAACTTGAGAGGTTTTCTGCCCCTGAATTGTCAAACAGACACATTTTTTTAACTTTGAAAGGGTTTGATAACAGAAACATGATAAGCTGTGTTTGTTGTTATTTGATGTGATAGCACAATTTAGCTAATGTTACACATAGAGCTAAGGAAGCTCTTTCCTTAAGTTTTAGTAGCTTCGAATTCATCTGATAAACATGACAGTAGATTATAATAAAGGTAAAATTCGAGAGAGTAGAATGTGAAAGTAATTTTTGCTTTTCATTGTGACATCATCAAACTTGTTAAAATGCGTTTGGGTGTTCAGAATCAGAGATATTGGTTCAGGAGCAGCCTTTGCCTGAGGACTGCTCATTGTTTGTGAAGATGAGATTATTTGTACCGCCGCACAAAAAGCCTTTGTACTCCCGGCTTTTGGATTTGCAGCAGATTGGATGTATCTCCATAAATGCTTTCCACCTGTACAGAGTGTGACCTTTTGAACCAATCAAACATACCATCTGACATTTCATTATCTGGCCCTGAAAACAAGTCCTAAGCCTGCACGCAGCGGAAACGAGAGAGAATAAATACATGCTAAGAGAATTATCAAAAGGAAAAAACAAATATTTAAATACAGGACTTTAAACAAACATGATTCGACAAAGCAGTACATTGGCTAGTGTTGCAATGAGCACCATGCTTTGAGGGATTGGACGTTTGTCTAAAGGGATTAGCTCAGGGGATAAGCAGAATGTTTCCCATATCTCTTTAGCCTAACTGAGCAGATAGACAGCAAAATAGTCCTTGTTTGTGCCTGGCTCATTTTCCGTTTCCAAATATATATTTATCCCTTTATCCGGTGTTCATCATCCGCAAGGTTACGCAAGCTTGAGTAGAGACCGTACTACGAGGTCGAAGGTTTGAAAAGGCTGATACCAAATTACTGTCGTCCAGAGCTCATGCACAAGGACCGACGCTGGGGGATTGGAGGACAGAACCAGCGGGCGTTTGTCTCTCATTACAAGGCCAGCAGACACAGATGGCCGTGGTCAGAGCCGAGGATCAAATCTGTTGGACAGCACCCAATGGGTGAGCCATGAGCCTACCCGTGGTCACAGACAACAGTAATTGGGAGACAGAAGCTTGAGGGAAATAGTGGCAGCAAAATGCGAGGAGTTTGAAATCTGCAGCGAGAGGAAACTTTCCAACACACGAGAATTAAACTTCTTTTGAAAGATGGTGTTTCTCGTCCACGTCGCGTCAATTCACACACTAGCAGTGGGTTTCACTTAGTAATGAAGGGAACATTTATCCACATCTTCTTGGTCAGACATCCTGAATAATTCTCTCAGAGGGATTCACAATGGGTGATGTGGTGAGAATTTGATACAATTTTCTTTGCAAGGCTGGCCTTGGTTACAAAAAAAAGAAAATCTGCCTCCTTTCAGTGAAAATAGGTCAGATTTTAGCATCCAGCCCAGGGACAAAAACGACGTCTTCTGCACAGTGTAAACATAAAGCCACACAGAGGACAGAGAAGAATGAGGAGAGGGAGAAAAAGGACTTTTTTTTTCAGCGTGTGTGGGAGATGGAAGAGAGACTTAAAAAAGGTGATTCAAAGGAGGAAAAAGTAGGTGAAAAATGAAATAGATGGAAGGGATGGAAAGCAGATGAAGAGGGGATATGGAGGAAGGCGAACACAAAGGAGCTTATGGGGCTTAGAGTCTGATGTCTTATGAGTTTGTGTGTGTGTGTGTGAGAGAGAGTGTGTGTGTGTGTGTGTGTGTGTCTGGGTGGTCACAAACTCAACTTTTTATCCAGTTCTTCCACTCAGTTTAAAAAAATTCTACAGTGTAGAAAAACAGCAAAAACTTTGACATTGACTTATGCTAACGTTAGCATTTGTTTTTTTCCCTGAATTTTATACATTTGTTAAAAACTAGCAACAGATATTCAAACCCCCCATGATCTAAAACTCAACTTTTAAGCTTACATCTTCCTCTGTATTTCCTCTTATATTTTAATAATTTAGCTTCTTTAGCTTGTTAGTCATTGTCACTCTGATAACTAGCTAAGAGGTAAAACATTGAGACAGTTTACCACCTAAAATTAAGTGTCTTAGCACCAATCACTGAGAAAAGCATGTCAACACAGACATGTATCTAAAAGCATTGCTGCTAATCAAGTCGTTCCAGGATGCTAACAAGGTAAAATGGTAAAATGTAGATGTAAGGTTATAACTTAAGGCATTACATCCTATTACTAAGTGCTAGCATGCTAGTTAGTTCACATGCTAAAACAGTTTTCACACTACAGTAAATCTGGTGCACATGAATGCAGAAGCAATTTACTCTGTACCAACATTAGCTGGTATATTTCAGTCAACCTACTCCGTAGCAAAGGTTAACATGCTAACAAGCAAGCAAACTAATGAAAACAAACCTGCTTAAATTAAATTTGTAAACTGGTGTAACATGTTTGTATTAATGGTGCTAAGAAAAATCTTGATTTACTGCTGCTGACCAACAATTGTTATCAAGCTAGCTAGCAGGCTAAGATGCTAACTTTGTTAAACACCACTGTATTTTTGGTGAACATCAGCTAGATTACACACCATTGCAATGCAATTGTTAGAAAAAAAAAATAGCAAGAGATGCTGCAAATAAGCAAAGATTAGCTTGCAAACTAACTAGGATGACAACACTGTAAAACAGTACAGTATACAAAGTTGATATATTGTGTTTGGTATATTTGCATTTTAGACTTTCAGAATGTGAGCATGCTATTGTTATGTATATATTTAAAGTGTCATCAAGCTAACAAGCCAAAACGGTAAAACTGTTACATATTGCATGAGCAAACAGTAAGTCCATTATCACTTTGCATGTTAGCATGCCAATATTAGCATTTCCCACCAAGATTTGAGGTTCCTGAGAACCCAGTGCTAACAAATCTTGAACTTTTACCACTATCTCTCTCTCTCTCTCTCTCTCTCTTTCTGCCCATCTGTCTTGTTCCCTGCCACTCGTAAGACTGATGTATGCCAGTTTAAGAGACAGAAAAAGAACATTAATCAACAAAGAGTTGCCTCATCACTTCAGTTGAAGAGTGCGTCTGCATGTGTAAACAAAGCTAATACTATCAGAGGCATTAGACATCTGTGTCTGAGAGTGTGTGAATGTGCGGCGGCGTGTCTGGGTATAAAAACACCTCCTTGAACCTGCTTCCACCTGCCGTGACTGACTGGAGGCAGTGTGTTGAATGCTCCCCGCTTCTTTGTTGTTGTTGACATTCTAACAGTGTAGTGGGTTTTGTTACTAGTGAAGTGCCAGAGGTGGAATCCATCTGGCATTATAAAGAAATGTGTTGACGAAAGAGTACGGGGGGGGGGTTTGGAAGCGCAAGTACAGTGGTGAGCACGTGCGAACATCCCGTGTCTGTGTGTGCAGGACTAACACCCCAAAAAGGAGCCATGAATCATGTTTACAGCCTTGGCGTGAGGCCTTTCATCCATCACGCGGTGTGTTTGTGTGTTTGTGCGCGCGCTTGTTTGGGCACAGGTTGCTCTGCTCCTAATTTGACCAGAGAATGAGCGAATGTTATCATTTTCCTGCCCTTGACCTGTTCCCGCACTGCCAGACAGAAACATCAGATTGAGAAAAGATTGAATGAGGGAACTGGGGATATAAACAGGGGGAAGAAAAAAACAGCGAAAACTGCTTCAGGCATCAAAAGTACACGACAGCTACCAGGGGAGAATATTATAAATACTCAGAAACTGTTTTATTGTCTGCTGCTGCTTTTTCTACCCACTATGGAAAATCTCATTTTCAGTGACCCAGCATGTTGCAAATATTAGATCTCTTTGTAGGATGTCGCCGCTCTCAACAGAAAGTGTCATAGAAAAAGGGTTATGCCTGCAGATGGATTAGCTTCTGTCTTCTTCATGCAGTCTTTGACCTTTAGATGAAAAGTGCACATGGTTTTCCACACAATCAGGTGTTCTAATAGGAATCAGATACAAACGGCTGTTTGTGCAGGTTCTAACATTGGTTTGAAGTCAAGGCTTGATTCTTGTATAGTAATTTATTTTTTTGTCAAGTGACAACCATATTCTTGTAAATTTCCAACTTTCCTTGTGAAATAGTGACGTGGTTCTTGTTATACATTCTTGTGGGTTTGAAATTTTTACGTGTGTAAATTTATGGCTTAAGTTTTTAAACATTAGGCCATTTTTTTTTGTTCTGTTTTGTTTTTTGTTTTTTTTTGGTTAAGTTAAAAGTGTATGTTTGTAAAGGTAGGTATTAAATGCTGTTGTAAAGCTGGTACCAAATTCTTATAGTTAGTTTTTCTTGTAAGATAATGACTTGACAAATCAGGACTTTGTTGTTGTGAAATCAAGACTACATTCCTGTACAGTTACAGATTTACAGATTTACATGCTAAAACTTCTCCTTGGAAAGTTATGACTTCACACTTGTTAAAATACACTTTATTCTTGTACTGTTACAACTTATTCTTGAAATGTCAACTGTTCAATCTCATGAATTTAGAATTTTAACTTGTCAAGTTAGGACTTTTTTGTTGTAAAGTTACAACTTTACATTTGTTGAAATACAACTTTGTTTCTTTATTCTCCCTTCGATGTTTATTTTTTTCCTGTAAATGACTGTCATGACTTCATTTTTTGTATCTTGTTACGTCAGGACTTTATTGTTTTAAATGTACTTGCTATTCTTGTAAAGTTTTAATAGTAATTCGTAAAGCTAAAACTGTTATATGATTTTTGCACACTCGTAAAGAGACCTCTTTGTATAGATCTGGGTTCATTTCCAACAGTTCAAGATTTTTTCTTGTTTAGTCGTGACTTCTTTTTAGAAAAGCTCTCATTGTAGGTATGTGATCTTTTGTGCCCAAAAATTTCCCATTTAAAAGAATTTTCCCTGCAGATGGATAAGCTTTAGTCTTGCTGACTTTGACCTTTCGGGTGTGAAATACGGATGGTTTTCAGGAGACAAGTGACGGGATTTTGATCCCTCAGCTAAAACTTTAGGTCTGTCAGAGAAGTTTGAGCCCTGAAAAGTTTGATAAAATGTGTCCATGTTGAGGGTTTTTATCTCTTTTTACCCGTCAGTTTTTGACACTATCTGGTGTTCTAATAGGATTCCCGTCCACACACGTGTGCACGCGCACATGCACGTGGCTCACACGCCGTTTGATCTGGCTGGCGCTGAGGTGACATCCTGCTGCCGGTAACGAGGCCTGCTTTCGAGGAAGGAGAACCTGAGGTCAAAGAGGCAACTACAATTCCACCGGCTTTCATTCAGGGCTCGGCTCAACCACCCCACCTGTCTTTGAGCCCAGATTAAAGACCTTCAAAAATCGACAAAGGGAGGGAAAAGGAGAGGTGAAAGAGAAAGTATAAAGTTCAATGACAACAAAAACACCCTCGGCTGTCAAAACCCAATGTCACTGTAGCTCAAAAGGGAATTGGTAATTGGCCTGGAGAGTAGGAGAGCAGGAGACAAGAAGCAACCAGGGCTGCGGTTCTTTGGCTGTGTAGCAATGCTGAGGTATGCTACACGCATCGTCTCTAGCCCCAGGCAGTGAGAGGCCAGCTCGGCTGTGCAGGAGCTGCGCCTCAACAGCGTAGTTCTAAAACGGTATTGATGTCAAAAGGGGAATAAAGCTCAACGGCACTTCCTATTGTTGCAGGGAATATGAAAGACAAAGTGGGAGCTCCCCCACTGCGATGAGGGAAAAAGATGTTGGCATGAGTCATAAAGAATCACCACGAGCTGCTCAGTGGTTAACCAAATCACTTGCTGGGAACAGGGGAGGGGATCTCATGAATAGAGACAGATATATTCCGACATAATTCTGTGGTCAATAGCGAAATGTGCCTAGAGAAAAAGCTACTTTCTCTTTCCTACACAATGCCTTCTTTCTTTTGCAAGCACACCTGTTTTCAGTGCTTAGATTTAACCTCATCAGGAGGTTTTACGTAAGAGCAAAATCTGCCAACGAAAGATGTCGCAAACTCCTTTTAAAAATGCAACCGCCGCCCCAAAAGTGATGGCTTTCATTAATCTGTGCTCTCCAAGTTTGTTGTGTAGCTTACGCGTCATGTTTAGAGTGCACTAGGATTGAATTTAGAGTTCAAGGGAGGCCAAGTCAGCAGGAGATTCACCGACAAAAGACTTCCAGATCTCCTCAGAAAGTCCACAATGCCCCCTTGGAGAGGAGACGATGGCAGCTATTCATCCTTATTCACCCTTGTTCATTCAGCCTCTTCTTTAATTCCCATGTTATGTGTAGTGTGCTGTGTAAGGGATGCATTCAGCGAGGAGTTCAAGGGAGGCCGGGTCAAGCAGATCAAAGGGCAGACTGAGGGTAAGCATTAATTCAAAGGGCAAAGCAGCTGTATCGACACAAGACAGACAATGAGTCAGCAGAGAGAGCACTCCAAACCGTCTCGGTAAATTACACTGATAGCGTGCTGTTTGGCTAAAGGCTGAATTCTAATTGATTAGAAATCTACAAACAAAGACACAGACGGGAAGACAAAAAGTAAAATATTAGTTTATAAGTATATCATAAGATGGAGAACAAAAAGAGAATAAAGTTAAAAATTGATATGATAAAGACATAAACTAAGATTTGATGAGTATTTTAAAATACAGATGTTCTTATCGTTTCTTTATCCTTATTGGATTAAGGCTTAATTTTTGACTGAATTCTTGTCAAGTTACAGCTTTATTCTTGTTAAGAGAGTGCTTCATTTTTTAAGTAATGACTGAAGTTATGTTTAATTATGACTTTCTTCTTGTAAAGTGCCATACTGTATATTGTAAAGTTAACAATTGATGGTTGTAGATGGATTCCTGTAAAGTTTGCCTTCGTATTTGTAAACGTATTACTCTCTTCAATAAATACTGACTTTGTCCTTGAGTGATGATTTTGCTCACATAAAGCAGTGACCTAATTCTTGTAAAGTAATGATTATATTGTTATTAAGTTTCATATGTGTTCTTGTAAAGTTTTGACCCCATATTTGTCAAGTAACAGCTTTATCTTGTAAAGTAACCACAGTAAGCTAGTATAGTAATAAGCACATTTTAGTACAATAACAACTGTAGACCTTTAAAGTTACGACTTTATGAGTGTAAAGTTAGCCATTATTTTGGCAAAAGTTACTATTGTCCAATAAAAAATAAATAAATGTGGTCTTGTAAAATAACATCTGTACTTTTGTAAATTTCCACTGTTAAATTTCAACCAAATCCTGTAAAATTAGGACTGTATATTTTCAAGGTGATGATCATCTTCCTTTAAAATAATGACTTTATTGGTGTAAATGCAGCTTTAATTTTTATAAGGTTGCAACTACAGTCTGTCAAAGTGTCGACTTTTATTTTGCTCTTTTCGAGTTACAAGTGTAAAGTCTCAAAGTTGTACTTGTAAATTTTTATTTTTTTACTTCTAAAGTAAAGTTACAAGCTACGACTTAATTTTTGTAAAGACTTTTTGTTAAGTGACAACTCTTTTCACACATTTACCACTATTCATGTTAATTTATGACTTCTATTTCTTAGTAATCACTTTATTCTTTTGTGCAAGTTATGATTTAATTTTTGTGTTTTGAATTTTTTCCTGTTAATTCAAAGCTTTATTTTCACAATGGCATTCTATAACCACGTGAAATTTTGACTTTTAATATTGTACATTCCTTTCTTTTTGTTCCTGAATGTTTTCTCTTTCCTCTTTAAAGAGAGATTCTGATTCATGCCGCAAATTGAGACCATGAGCCTTATCCAGTCATAAATATACTACTACAATTCCTTTTACTCAAGGACACATCTCTTTAAAAGTAAAAGCTACACTCAAGCAGCAGTCAAAGAGTGTTAGTCAAAATCAGCGCTGCTTTGGTACTCCAGTCCAAACAAAGCAATCCTTCCATCAAGGTCCCCCCCTGATAAACTATTAAAACCCATGTCGAGGAACCAGTTTTGACATAAAACCCCTTGTCGTCTTTCCGAGGCCTTCGCTCTCACTCAACAAAATAAAAGCAGCTTGTCAAATAAAACATTCCAGTGGTTAATATTTCAGCATCACATGCAGGCAGGTTGAAAGCATGTTCCAGCAGTGTCTTCATGCTGAGAACGCCAGATTGTTTGGGTTAAGCCAGTTGCCCATGTGACCCCTCACCTAATACTTCATTGGTAGATTTACTTTCCTTGGCCATTTGGATGTATCACTAAATCCTGCAAAGTTTATCCAGATGGTCACCATGCAGTATGTGACAGTCCAAAATAAATGCAATAACAGGCAAAGAGAGGGTGCACAAAGATATCTTTGCAGCACTCTGCTTTTAATATTTCAAGGTTGTGAGCATAATACTTGCATGCTCTGGGACAGGGAAATTCACTTCAAAGGAAGGGTGTGTTTAACCTAGAAAATATAGCAATTCAGTAAAATGGAAGGTTTCAAAGTGTGTATCTGATTCCGTGTGCACAGCCTAGGGTTTGACTATGAACCTAAATTCAACTCGACTCTGAAGTTAAAGAAGAGAAGGTAGGAACATGGCGGCGGAGCTGTCAGAAGACTGCAGGGCTTTCTCTCTCTATAGGGTACCTTTGCATATGTGAATGTGCACGTGTGTCAATATAAAGACACCACCACATTAGCCCCGCTGCCGCCTTTCAGCAAAGATGTTCAAATGTCGCGGTCTGTGTGTGTTCCCTTTCTCTCGGGCCCTGCATCCACTGCCTCATCTTTTGTGCTTTTGACACGCTTGTACGTTCTGGCTTCTTTTTTTCCTCCGCGCTGTGTCACGATCAATTTGCCGCTCGGCACATGACGGCCCCTTGCGCCTCCGAGGATTTGAAACGACTTTGTGTGCAATCCCATCCCTGCTTTTTCTCACTTTCTCTCCCACATACAAAACGGGCATTTGTATTTTTATCCCACTTTAGCCTCTGAGCGAGATTGTGTCCCAGCTTTTGCCTCTCTGATTCCAGGTTATTGTTTGGATGGGAAATCACGCCGAGTGTCGCCGAGCAGACGCCAACTGGCAGCTCCTATTTTGAGTCAGATCTGGCTCATTTTTGCTGGTTTTTGCCCACCCTGTTTCCCGCTGTGTGAGGGCAGGGTCAGTCCAGTAATCTTACAGAACTTAAGCAGCATGTCTGTGCCTTTGTTGTGTGCATTCACATCTGTGTGTGAGCAGGGAGAGGGAGAACGAAAAGGCACTGAACCATTTTGGAAACATCAGGCCCAATCAGTGCTCATTTGTTCAGGGACCCTGAGAAACTGAGCTCATTGCCTCACATGGCGATGGAGTGAAAAGGGACAATCGACAACTGTGGCTCTATACAGCTACAGTTTGTTTGTGCACCTGACGCTCTTTTAATGGTTTCTGTGTCTTGGGGCATGTTGTAAAAAATTACCACCACCACATTTTGTCTTCAATACTTTGTTTTCTGTCAACATTCTTGCTAAAAAAAGAAGAAATGAAACATTCTCGCACATCCAGTAGCTAGGTGTGCCAAGATATATAATTATGTCATGTTGTGTGCAGGAAAGTCACTCATGTGCGATTAGCATTAGCCGTTAGCACAAAAGCAATTAGTTCTCTTGCAGCCAATAATGAGGGGTTAGTGTTGTAGTGGTTAGCGCACTGGCCCTTTCCACAGCAGCCGTCAGAACCAACCAATTAGCACACTAGCATTCAAAACACAAGATATTATTGTAGTACTGGTTGACCATTAGCACACCAGCTGTTATCATGCTAGCACTTGGAGCACAAGCTAGTATCATGCTGATGGTTATGCATGGGCTAGAAGTGCAGCAAAAGTTAGCATGCTAGCATTAGCTCTCTAGCTTTCTTGAACTTGAAGCTTTAACTTTGTTTTTATGCTGCTAAAGGTCATAGCCTGTTGTCACTGTGATGACTACAACTTTTGCTATCAAAGTTTTTCACCCCCCGGCTAACTTGCATCCTAGCTAGCTAGCAAACTGGGCATTTCTTACTAACACAAGCTCCAAAAGGTCCCAACCTTGGATTGAATCTCTGATTTCTGTGAAGGCTATAACCACTTTAAGGCTGGCTTGGACTGCTCTGCTAACTAGCATCATTTAAGCATCCTAGCTAGCTAGTAAGTCAATTTTCATGGAACTTTTGTCCTAAAGAGTCCTAGCCTGAGGTCAGAACTGTTACTACTTTGAAAATAATTGGTTTTGTATGGCAGGTTTTTAATGGCTTACCTTGCTAGCATCCCATTAGCATGCCAAACAACAAGCTAGATAGTTTTTACTGGACTTAAGCTCTAGTTTTTGCTTGTTGGAAAACCTGTACCCACCATGAAGACTGTAACCTTTGTAGCCTAATGGCGGTTTTTAACCTCTTAGCTAACAAGCATTCAATCAGCATGCTAGCAAGCGAACTAGTTAATTCTGATGGAACTTGAGCTGCATGTGAGTCCATGATTGTTTGTATTCACATCTGTTTGTGCAGAGAGATGGAGAAAGAAAAGGCATTGAACCATTTGAACACATCAGCCCCAAGAACTGCTAAAAACTGTTTTTAAACCGTCTGTGACAACCAATTAAACCCAGAATTGTCCAAGAGTTCATTATTTACTCATGGAAACTGGGTGAAATGCTAAAAACTGGGCTAGTAGTTCACTGAAGCAAGAGCATGCTGTTCAGGACATTTGCAATTCAACGACTGTCATCAGTGGTAATGCATGCTACGCCAATCCAGCCGAAATATTATATTATCATTCTGCTTTCGTATGCAGGTTGGTGCTGCCGCCACTGGCAAGGCTTCTGCTCCCTGTGTGTGTGTGTGAGAGTGTGTGTAGGTGGGCTCGCATTATTAAGCCAGCCGAGGCCTGAATGTATTCACGCAACCTGCCTCATGTATTGCGTCGCTCTTTCTCTTTCCTTCAATTCCCTCCGTTGCTTTCTTCCTCCGCCACGTCGTCTCTGCCAGTCTCTTCCTCTCTTTCCCTTTTCACCCTTTTGTTTTTCGTCTTCTCTGATCCTGCATCCATCTGGCGAGCGTCCCACCGCGGGGACTTTTACAGCAGACCTTTTCTTTTCCTCCTCCTTCTAATTGAATAATGCACCGTAGTATAAAATCCCTCTCATTAAAAGGGCCTTCTATGGATTAAAATGCTGAGGCGAACACATTTTCCGCATGCAGAGGTAACTTAATGTATTCAGTTACCTCCAGTAATGAAGTGAAAATGAGTGCTGACCGATGGGCTCCAATTTATGTGTTTGTGAGAGACGGCTCGGGCTGGTGGCTTTGACCTAATGGTACCTGAGCGGGGTGTAAGACATGTAAAGAGACGTTGTTTATGTGTGTTTGTTTAAGCGTGCTCTCCATCCTTTGACCTTTCAAATACAACTCCCAGCAGAATCTATATTAATGTTTAAAGATATATGGAGGCAGTCAATACAGAGAGCTATGTTTATCCTAAAGGCAACCCAACCCAAACATCCTCAGGTGATGTATGACGGCCCTGGTCAACATCAATACCACAGCCCAGTCTTCACACAACTCTTACTGTTGCAGCACAGTATGTTCTGGTAGCCCTGTGTAGCAAACATGCTCCATTAATGATCAAAGATGCTAAGATCTTTCAGTGTGTCCTCCGAGAGCAACATATTTTAGTTCAGATGGGCTCTCAAAAATACAGATTCATGCACACTTCTTTTGAAATGCTTTTGTTTTTCCACTCTAGAGCCGTCTAGAGGCTACCTATTAGACAACACACGTCTAATTTAAAAAGCAGGTGTCATCCATCACAGTTTTTCGTTTGGATTAGCTTGTCATGGTTAGCTGAAAGCCACCTAAAGATCCATCAAACACTTAGCCTTTTGACCTCACATTTAGTAGCCACGAACACCAAATACCTTCGATTTTGTTTAGCATTAGCATTAGCAGTTAGCACCTGAGCAATTACAACACAAGCAATTAATGAACTTGTGGTATATGTAGCAGTGAATGGCTGGTGGTTCAAGCACTTGCCGTCAACACTCCAGCACTTAACTTACTAACAGATTTGGTTGTTAGCATGCTGGCTGTTAGCACACATTAAGCATGCAAGGGGTTATCATGTAAGTCATTAACATGCCAAGGGAAATTAATGAAATGCAAAGGATACTGTATTCATCCCAGAGGGGAAATTTAACGCACCAAGAGTTAGCACCTAAGAAATCAGCAAGCTAGCAATGAGCACATTAGCAGCAGTTAGCACATAAAAAATGTACACACTGATATTTAGCATGCTAGTGGTTTTTGTAGTAGTAGTTTGTCCTCTTGCCTTAAGCGCACCAGCAGCTAGCATGTTTACAGTTCATTCCCATGTGGCTTATGTGGTAGTGGTAAGTGCACTGGTTGTTAGTTTAGCCCATTGACTAGCAATTAGCAAGCTTGTGGCTAATGTAGTAGTGGTTTACCTGCTGGAGGTTGCACACAAGTAGGTGGCATATATAATTTGCAAGTGGTTCAAATGCTGTTAGCGCAGCAGCAGTTAGCATACTTATTGTTCAAGTGCTAGCAGTTAAAATGCTGGTGCTTAGCAAACTGGCCTTTAGCAGTGGTATGGCATTGGGTGCCCTAGCTGTTAGCATTCTAGCAGTGAACATGCTGGTCCACAGTACAGCAGTTAGAGTTAGCATGCAGGCAAAAAGCTCGCTCATTTGTTGTTTTAAGGCTTTTTACTTTTCTTTTTTGCCTTTTTTTTAAACTCAAAACAGCTGAAAGCAGACAGGACAGTGAAGATATGACAAAAAAAAGGGATGTCGTTGTCTTTAAATCAAACCGCTGGTCAAACACAAACATTCCCTCACCATAATCTAGAAACAACCCTAATTTAATTCTTTACAAAAATGAAAAAGGACTGAAAGCCAAAAGGAACCCAAATATCCTCTTTTCTTCTCCTCTTTTGCCGTCTTATTTGATAGCGAGACTGTAAACCCCGTGGTAGAATTTCAAATTAACCAACCTCACCCGAGTATGAATATGAGATTTCTTCGGCTAATATTGATATGCAGAATTTTCTCATTATCCCAGGCGAATGAAACGGCTACAAACAACACCCGAGCAACCGTGTCTCATGCGAGGCGTGGAAAGGAGGGGAAAAAAAACAAGAAGAAGAAAGAAAAGTTAATGTTTAATTTGTGAAAACAACGCCTTCACTAATGAATTTCCCAAGTTTGTTTCCCTGCTTACAGCTCCTTGTTTGGCTTTGTTTTTAATAGAGCATGCTGATTTGGAGAAATGTGATGCAGAAGAGGCAAGGGGGGAGAGAAAGAAAGGTAAAAAGCAGGAAAAAAAAAACCTTATTTGGACTTTTCTGAGGTGATCCGAGCATGCCCTGCCAAAATGAGATGTTGGAGCTAAGTGTAAGACAAGAAACAGCTTACATGAGGAGTGCATTGCCAGAGGCATTTTAATGATCCAGGGGTCTGAGAACGTGAGTAACACACAGCGCTCCTCTGAGCCCCAGACTTGAACTGAATTATCGCTGTATACAGAAGCCAACATCTCCTCGTGGAATCACATAAATCAGCGCAAGAAAAAATAACAGGTAGTCTGGTGTCATGGTGGCCTCCAAGATTTTAGTATGGGAGCCAAAAATAAAAAAAAGATGGGACTTGTCTGCTGAAGGGGAGTTCAGGATGAGTTCATGAGAGCCAGTTTTTCTGGTGTCACTAGGAATAAGCATGATGTGTCAGGGCATGAAACGATCATAAATGGAAGGTTACTTTAGTCCAAATGTTTATAAAGAGACAAATTGGGTCTTACATGTGTATTTCACTGACAATCTGAGCGTTAAAGACTGTGATTAATGATTTTACAGGGGGAAAATCATTCTCTAAAGAAGCTTTATTTCACGCACCATGTTCCCTCGCCTTAAAAATGCAGCAAAATTCATCAGTGACTCATACTTCTTCTACGACTGTACTTTTTTTTTTTTCTGAGACAGACTAAGGAAATGCCTGGAATTAAAAAATACTGTGATATGAGCAACCCGCCCCGTTCCTTCTCCTTGGCTTTCAACTCTACTCACAAGAAGTACTGTAGCTCTGAAGTGGAATAACTTCGCCGAGTGCTGTGACTTTGTTGCACTCATGAAAGGAGCGTTCTTAGAATCGCGCACCGTTCGACGTAGGGGATGCACACAACCGTGTACACACACACACACACACACACACACACACACACTATGTGCCAGGAGAGAGGTTGAAGGAAGGAGATAAGAGGGGAGATGTCTCTGCTACCCAAGATGTTCCCAGTGCTGTCTTAAATGCGGTTTTGGGTTTTCCAGGAGTCGCTGCACAAATATGCTAACAAATGTATTAGCTGCCACAAAATTAAAACTGATCCGTCTACTTGTAGCTGACGTAATTAAAATACATGCTTTTCAGGCCAGTAACTGATATTTGAAGCAGAAAGCAAGAAGCCAGTAAAAACTGAGAAAAAAAAAAGTTTGCTGTTCACTAAAGCAATCTGTTTCCATTATTTACTAGCTTCCTCAAAATCAACCTGTAAATTCACCATCTATGATAAAAACAGAGGCCTAGAATAATAATAAGAAATCTTGCCATATAAAAGTTATTGTTTGAAGTACGCCATCAGAAAAAAATAGTGAATTCAATGCATTGTTACCTTAAAATGTAACATTAGCCGAAGAGAATCTAGTACCATAATTTGTTAGCTTCTAGGAAAAAAACAGCAACAAAAGCTTAAGAGTTACAGCAGCCCGACCACATTTTGCCTTAGTTTTGTGTACATAAATCAATGTTTTCTGCTCCATAAGAAAACTGTAGCCAACACTCAAAGAGTATATTTTGTCACTCACTTGTCCCTTATAATTGAAAGCAAAAAATATATTTTTATTTGCAAAGTAAAAGCATTGTTGGATAAAGCTGTTAGCATTACAATTTCACAATCATTAATGCTAGCTAAAAACAAAGCAAATGTGTGTAATAGCAGGAGTGTGGTTTTATCTACAAATTTCTGAGGCAGTAAACATAAAATGATTCACCAGTTTCATCTTGGAAGTGACTCTCAAACACTCCACAGCAGTAAGCTAGTGCTAATGTAAGGTTAGCTTGTTTCTTGAAGCTTTGCCAGTGTCTAGATGAGGCTGTTATGCTAGCTATATCACATCCCCACTGAGTTAGTGGCGCTTTGTTGTTAAATAATTATCAGGTAGTAGTGTTTTTGAAGAACTGGTATCAAAGGCAGCGCTTATTATTCGCAAGACTGGTATTGTTAGCTTGTTGTACATTCCTGTGGGCCACAGAACAGAAGCCGGGCTAAATTCCTCCTTTGACAGCTGAATGCTGTTACACACAGAGAGAAAGGACACACCCTCTCAAACACAGGAGCAGTAGCAGCAGGTGAGCGCCGTCTTCCTTTGATTTTCTGAGAAAAACATTGCACGTTGATCTTCGCGCCAAGATATCCTCATCCGCACTTCCTCTCACAGATTCTTTATATTCAATCCAGACGGTAGAAGATGAATTCAGACAATAATCTGCACTGATCCGCAGAGGAAACACAAACAAAGATTTGAGTTCCTTTCTGGTTAAGCTAGGTATGCAGAAGCGTGCGAACTGGGAGTGGATCTTTGTTTCCTTTTGTCTTGTGTTTTTTTTTGTCACGCAGGTAATGGAAAGTTCACTTCAGTGGCACGCTTCAACCTTGGCAGCCTACTTCGCCCCGTCATCACAACCATTTTCTGTCCACGTTAAAGTGCCCCAGTTTACCCACGTCAAACTTAATCCCACATCCATCGAAAATGCTAATGCACCTTCAAGAGAAGTTAGCGCTAAAGCCCGGTGAGACTCGTAACTTTGACACAGTTCATTACTTCAAAGACTTATTGTGTATTTCACAGATATCACTGTTTATTTAATACAATTAAAGAGATTCATCCCCGTCCACACTCACTCATATAAACACACACACACACACACACACACACTAAAGTCCCCTGAGGATAAGAGAGAGAGGAGTGTGTTTGTTCCAAGTTATCACAATAAATGTAATTACACTGGGTATTTAATGTTTTTTTCATGTTTTTTTTCCTCCTTTTGTACTTTTTTTTCCTTACCAAGAGCCTTGTCAGTTTGTAATTAGCGATCACTGAGAGGAATCAAAAAAAAAAAAAAGCGAGAAAGACTTGTTTTTATTCAACCCACCCCCCCCTTCTCCCCTGAGGGGACGATGCCTCACACGCAATTTGATTCAGAGCCGAATTCCGGAATCAAAAAGAAAAAGAAAAAAAAATATATCACTCTGACTTCAGACAATGCTAACTCTGGGAGATTCTTGCCCGTTTGTTTGCACATTTTCCAACCTGCAAGCTTTTAAAAAAGCAGACGTTTTGGAGGAGAGGATGGAAAGGATGAGGCTGAAAGTCCTATGGGTGTTGTTGATGTCTTAGTTTTCATCATTAAACAAAAAAAACAGAGAGAAGGCAGAGGAGAGACCCGGGCGGGACCATGAACATAAAGGCTTTTGTCTCCGTCTTTGATATGACACCAGCCGAGGGCCGAATCTTGAAAATACAAGAGGAAAACCGGTGCTTCAAGGCATACAACTTTATTGTGCAGTGAATATTTGATCACTTTAAATGAAGCAACTGGGGAAAGAAAAAAAAGAAAAAATACGAAAAAGGACAATTTTACACCACCCAGAGAAACGTTACACATTTTCTTCACTGTCTGGAATCTAAATTTAGAGTTCAGAACAAGAGAAACTCTTTTAAATTTTCATAAGCCCTTTCCTCTACACTTGTCCATCACCTTGTATAATAGAGGCACCCTACTGCTGGTGCTGCTGCTGCTCTTTCTTGCTTGTGTGTCTTTTGCTGTCTCCGGCTGATCTTTCCCACTTTTCGTCTTGTTCGACTTGAGCTAAACCGCTGTTAACGCAGACAGCCGGCCCTCCTGGAGTTGTTTCTGGCCTGAGTTGATGTTTATTAAAGCCAGATTCGCTCAGAAACATGAAAGCAGCGCTGCTGAAAAGGCTGTTTTTGGAAGGGTTGGTGTTCTAAAAGGTCAGGAATGTTTCGCAGCGAACAGAGTGATGGGAGAAGAAAAAGCTCTCGGAGATACAGTTCAACAATAGAGACGAGAAAAGGGCTCGGAACATGGACATTTTGCCTGGTCAATTATCACATTCTCAGTCGGTTATTCCCTTTAATTACACAGCTGTGTTTAAAACTCTCCTCTGATTGGTCAATTACTGCTCTCAAATGTCAGATATTACAAAACAAACAAACGAGCTTTTGTTAATTTCCTGTGACATTCACAGAGAAAAAGAAAACTGGTGGATAGAAATCTGAGAGACAGAGAATTCACCAGAAACAAACAAAATCAAACCTCAGACAAATGTTTTCACCTCTGCCTGTTTTGTGATGAAAACGTTAGTTTCTCTATTTTACTCAGTGTGATCACCCTGTCAGCACTCTGCTTTTCATAACCCCACTTTCATAATATACCATCACTCAAATGTGACGTTTTATGGTCAACAAAAATGAATTTAAGACCAACAAGCAGGAACCAAAGCTCACTCTAATTAACTGGATTTAGTCTTACTGACCCCAAAATTAGCAAATATTAAAGCTCCTGTTAGGGACTTTGTTTGTGTGGGTTTTTGTGCCTTCTGGCATTACGTAGAACTTTTTATAAGCTAAAAAAACATATATAAGACAGGTAAACAGGAACTTAAGCTCCAAGCACTCGCTCCCATATAGACCATCATTAAGTACTCAACGCGTTATGTTTAAAGCTCCTCTGAAAATGTTGGTACCTTTTAAGTTCCACCTACAGGAAATTTGCGGTGCTGTACAAAAAATATATGAGACTGGAAAACAGGAACAAAAACTCCCACTGGTGGTCTTTACTTTTTTCGCCTATATTTAAAGCTCCTGTAAGCGACTTTACTGATGTGGATTTTGGCACCCACTGTGGCACATTTCATGATTGACAAAAAGAATACAAGACTAGCAAACAGGAACTGAAGCTTTTGCTGTAATGTAGCCTGACTATGTTTTGGGTTAGCTAATACTTAAAGCTCCTGTTAGGAATCTTGTCAGAGAGGATTTGGCACCCTTTGTAGAACGGGTGGGTTCTACAAAGGGTGTCAATTAGGCTAGAAAAAAACAAAGCAAAGCTGGAAGCAACCACGAGTCTTTATCTTGTCTTGGGTGTACAAATTTTAATATTTTTCAAGCTCCTGTGACAAACTTTGTCCGTGACAACTCTTGTGTACGCTGTAGCACCTTTGTATAAAACAATGAAATGACCCCTTTTATGCTTTTGACAGTCAAATGTAGCACCCAGAATTATTTGGTGGTTGAAAATTTTTTTTTTAATTTTGGTGCGGACCCCCTTGTTGGGACTTCAGTCATTTAAGACTGCAGTGTAGAGTTTTTAAATCTTCATGCTGTTGTTTTTGTTTGCTTTTTCAGGTCACAAAGAGGTCTCACTGTTAATTTGAGTCTGTTTCATAACTTCTGAAAACCCCCTCACAGGAGCTTTAAGTTGACATTGATTAGCTAAAGGTGACAGTGTTGTCGCAGACTAATCCGTCTAGACAGAGAGTGAAGCTGCCACAGAGCCAGGTGGTCTGTACAAACACTCGTATTAGAGATAGGGCTTGTCTGAATTACTCTCCAACACAACGGCCTGCTGTTTATCCATCATTGATCCCCGCCCCTCTGCCCATTACACCTCCATGGGAGGAACCGGCTGTTGTCAGTCACAACCATTACAGGAAATCTATACGTAATACTCTTCTTATTATGAATGCTCATTGCAGGAGTTCAATACCAGGAGCAGCAGCGGCGTGGGTGGTAATCATTATTCCTTATGAGGGTATAGGTGACGCAAGTGTTTTTATCAGCCAGAATCTTCTGATGCACACAACATGTCAGGGTTGTGGTGTGCATATGCATAAATCGAAGAAACAAACATATTCCAGTAGCTGCAGGGCGGGTCGAGAGGATGAAGCGCGAAAAAACAAAACCACCAAGGGAGCAGGAGCTCTCAAATTGAAGCGTTCATCATAGATGTATAGATATCAAGAGTGCACACAGTAAAGCCTGGGAGGCGTTCTGAAACAATGACCCAGGAGCGGCCAAATTTAGAGGCAAGCTAGGTCTCTCAGGAAGCATCTCCATTTGGGCTGGAATGGCAAGTGTGACCCTCATCTCTCCGCTCCTCACCTCCTGCTAATTGAATCAGGCTGCTGCCCGGGATAATTCTGCTTCTGCATGTCTTTTTGTGTGTGTGTGTGTGTGTGTGTGGGTATGGAGTCTCTTAACCCTTTAACTACCCCACCCAAAAAAAAAAAAGGAAAGGAAACATTTTTTGCTTACATTTCTTATTGCACTGAGTGAGGAAAAACCATATTGTTTTTTCTTTTTTTAAAAAAACCTTTTAGTTTCTGAAACATTGACCTCTACCCAATGGCTGAAGCGTCACTTAGAGGTTATCATATGAAATTTCATACAAATACCACTAATAGTAGGAAAAGTCACATAGAATGTGAGTTTAGAAATTAATTAATTCCCCCAAATTATTCAGCGCATTGAACAGTTTTTAGTTCTGTAAGTATGCCACAAAATATTGAGCAATGTGATTTCAACCAAAGGAAGTACTGCATGAAACAAGAAAAAATATACATTTGTGAATTTTTCACCCTCAATGAATTGGAGAGAAAAAGTTGAAAACTTGAGTTACATAAGTCAAAATTTTGATTCTAAAAAAGTTGATATCATCTCAAAATGCCTTTTTGTCCCTCAAAATTTTGACTTTATAGCAAGTTTTTCTATTTCTATTGTTTTAACTGGCAGACACGTGCTTCCTTTGACAACTAATAATTCTCACATCCATTTTCACTTGTGATTGAGTGCTACTGTGCAAAATATTTATTTTGCATGAAAAAACTAGAAGAACAAAGCATAAAACAAAGGCACATTTGTATGCCTTCAATATGTCATCTAAACAACTTGACTGAGGAAGTGACACACAAAAAAACAAAAAATAAACCAAATTTTGAGGCCCAAGATCCATCACATACTTCTACTATACCGCAGAGATGGTTAAATCAGCTTGAGTTAAGTTAGAGACTCCTCATTGAAATATAGTAACTCAAAATGGGCTAAAGAGGAAGTTAAAGGGTTAAACCTAGTTAAAAGATGGGTAATGTGTCTCTCTGAGCTGACCCCCACTTCAGATAAGCATCCAATATATTTCACACGTGGAAGGGATTGGGGCAAGAACTGAAAACTCTGAAATCATGCAGCTCTTCCAGAAAGTCCCTATTAAATTCCCTTGTGGACATTCCCTGGGAAATTATGCATTATAAATTTGTCGACTCCCCACCCTCCAACCCACTTCTGGTACCCGGCTTTTTACTCTATTCAGATGCATGGATTTAATTAAGAAACAGCGGAATAAACATTAAAAATGTATGATTGGAAATTGCCGCGAGTTCTGGATTCTTCTTTCTTCCCGTCTTCTTTTGGAAACAGTGTTTAAGCATTGTTCAGAGCCTCCCCCGTTCTTAATGAGGTTTCATTTCGGTGAGGAACACCACGAAATGTCCTGGTGAGGACTTTGCATCCACGCTACAGGGGGAACTCTCTTTAAGGTTTCCTGTCTGATTCCTCGTACCACGGCTGTGAGGAGCTTTATAATTGTGCCTTATAATTAGCCGGTAGTCTGCCTTTAAGAACGCAGAGGTAAACAGGGTTTAATTAGGTAGGATAGAGCAATCTGGGACAGATGTTGTGCAGGAGGGATCACGCTGTGTGACTGCATTTTTGTTGTGTTTGTGTCGCGCTTACAAAGAAGAGAAACTCCATTGCGGAGACAGAAATAACTAATTGTCTCAAAAACTTCTTTTTACATGCAGGCTTGTTATGCTGTTAAGGAGCTTATGTGTTCAAAACAGAGAGAGAAGAAGAGAGGAAGAGGCGCCAAATTTTCGCTATTTTGCTGTTTTGCAAAGAGCTTAAGTCCACAGCCCTGCAGGCTGGCTCCCTAACCGTCTCCCTCGGAGGGGCCAAGAGGAAATCAGGGACAGGTATTCCGAGAATGTCTTCCTGACTTCCCCGCTAAGTGGTGGCTCCACTACTTAAAACCTGCTGATGGGATCTCAAGGCCCCACCTCGGGCTTAAATCGCCCCTAAACCATATGAAACTCAGCCCTGACGGGCAGGGGCTGAGCGAGGATCAACAGCCAACAATGTGGCGGCATTTTGGGAAAGTAACAAAAGCAAACACACCTAAGGCGGGTTTTATGGATTCTAAGCCTTAAATAACCACGTCGGCTAAGCTGGAAAGAACAGAGGAAGGAGGAGGATGGGGGTGTGAGAAATGAAGAGAGAGAGAGGGAGAGAGAGAGAGAAAGAGGAGGAGGGTCTGTTGGTGAGAGAATGGAGTGTTAAAACAGAGATGATGAGACACAGAAAGAGAGAAAAGGAAGCTTTGAAGGGCAGATGATGAGGATGACAGCGTGGAAAGAAAGAGAGAGAGAGAGAGAGAGTGGGAAAAAAAAAATCACGCATTCCTGACAGAAGCAACATGGCAGGATCACACAGCTATTTTTCATTCACACTCCTCTGCATTCGCACATGATTCCAAAGGTACCCGAGCCCTAAAGGAAGCCTTCCAGCAAAACACCGTTTGCCAATTTCTCAAACCTGTCACTCCCTTTTTTTGTTTCAGTGCAGCCGCACAAAGAGAGGCCTCCTGCTCGGGCTGCCTGTGATTGTTGTTGTCATTGTGCCGACTCGAGGTAAACACGTGAGGCAAGTGTCGGCCGTTTCCTGGCCGTGATGCATCACAGGGCGAGGCTGTGCTGGTCGGCTCTGTGCTGTGGGAGGGGACTGATTTTCTCTCCTTCCTCGCACCAGCGTTTTGACAGCTCGCAATATCCGTGGAGCATATTTCAGTGGGTGTTGAAAAATCGCATGAACACCGGGAAATATGACTTGTGTGTATAAGCAGCGATGCTTCAACAGTGGGAGTTTGAAGTGGTGCAGGCTGCATCATTTTTTACCTCTGTCTCAACCCCTTTTGCGCCTCGTGGCTGTTAATAAAACCGGCAGACGCCGCCGTCTCAGGCCGCGCAGGTGAAAGTGAGAGTGGGAGTTGAACGCCGTTGACGCCTGGGGAACATGTCACCCACATGTACAGACACCTCACACAGAAGCACACACCCTGCGCTGCCCACAGTGTTCATTAAGAGCTCTGACGCTGCAGTTATAGAGATGCAGAGGCTTGTAATCAAAGAGGAGCCACAGCGTGTCCCTAAAGGCGCAGTGTCCCTGCTGCTGAATATCCCACTGAGGGCTGGGCAATATGGGTGAAAAGTGTACCACGATATAAGTGTCTCATATCAGTCAAAAACGATAATCACTGGCTATTTTTCTGAACCTATAGGAGAAAAAAAAACAGAATTTAGATTAATTTACACAACTGTGATGGTGGGATATATTAAAAAAATTTAAACACTCAACATTTATTCGTCTGTTCCAACTGGTGCAACACCATTTCGCAAAATTTGCCTAACAAACTATTATTATTTGTTAACACTGTAGCTATTTGTAATCCTGTATTTTTAACACATAAAAAAGTGAATATAAATTCTATGTATTGAGTGTGGGCTCACATTATTCATGCCCACTTCTGCATAAATGGGTAGGGGCACCCCAGTCTGAAAAGTCTGGACACACCCCTGCTTGTCAGCTTGCAGCTTCTTGCAGGTTCATTATGTTGCTTTGCTCATTAATTGTGGAATAAACAGAGTTACAGTGAAAGAACGAACTCAATTTCTCACCAGGTAAAAGTCAAACAACTCCTGAAGCATTTATATCCATTAAGTGCGCCATTCTCTCTCTCTCCAATTCAAATGTATGTCGATTGCCCATCAGTGACCATCTCCCTCCCCACAGCAAATATTCACAATCATGATGCATGATCCTTCCAAAACACCAAAAGAGGATTCTCTTCAGTAAAACAGTAGTGTTCTGGGAAATACTGATGAGTGTTTCTTAATTTTACTACTTCTACTGATCATGTGCGTATCACAATAGATATTGCTATTGTTTTTTTAACCTAGCCCTAATCCCACTTATGCTTCATGAGATCAAATACGTGAAGTGAATAATTCATTTACACAAAACGAAAAAGGTTGATGTCCCTCAGGGTGACACTACCTGTTCATACTAAACAGTGCCAGCAGTGCAGGGGTTAAAAAAGGTATCAAGGTGCGAATGCGTTAAGCGAACATGTTAAAAACACCCTCAGGCTGTCTCCAGGGCGATCCAGCTACAATCAGACACGGAGTCGCACTTCATTAGGTCTCACGCATGCCAAGAGTCATTACAGTGAGGAGTCGCACAAACACACAAACAAGCTCTCCTAGAAGTTCATTCCTGTCGTTCAGGAGGCTGATGAGCGCCTGCTTTCCAGTCCGCACATGATCCACTCCGTATGCGCGAGGAACGCATACAGTATTTATTTAACATTCCTCCTGTTTGATCCTTGACACCAGTTCCCTTTAATCTGTCTGAATGAATTCATTGCTATTCAGCCTTCATGCTCCTCAGATGCAGGATGAAATATAGAGGACTTGTTTCATCCGTCTTTAAGATTCATGGCTATTTGATACTGTGGAATGTTTGAAAGCATGCGCATCGTGTCAATAATAGACTTGACCTTGCGAGGCATGTCTTTTCTCCAAAGGCCTGAATGAGCGACTCAGATCTTATTAAAGGCTTTTGTTCAGCCACATCAAGCTCATTTTGCTCTCCTGGTTTTTCTGGAAAAACGCGGCGCGAGCATTGTGTTGGAAATCTCCTCTGACTGGTTTCACAATGGAGGAAGATGGGGGGATAAAACTGGCCTTGAGTTAAAGAGCAAAGTATTCACTCGCCACTGATGTTCCCTCACTGTCTAATTTGATCTCATGAATCAAGAACTCAAAGTAGGTAGGACTGTAAATTACGGGTCCCTGTGGAGTGGTCACACCGGGAAGAGATGAGCCCATTGTGGCGAGGGAACTGCTGCCAATTTAGTGTTCAGGGACCATCATGTTTGAAACACTCCCTGCTTGCCCAGGTGGCTTTATCAAAAGAGTTTAGTGGAACATGACGTTCCCACACCTTGTGCAACTTTGGGCCAACGCTGATGGAAGGGGCTTGCTGCCCCTGAGCTTAACTTTTGGCAGTGATGTGTCTGAATTACCAGGTACAAGCAAGATGAGAGAGGACAGAGAATCTGTAAAACACTCCAGGCATATGGCCATGGGAAGTTGCAGAAGGCAAGAGGGGTGCCACGGAGGTATATTGCCATAGTAACAATGCTTGTCCCTTGAAGGCTTCCTGTGTAAATACAGGCATACGGTTTGAGCAACAATGAAGGACCCTCACTTTGTTCAAACAGACTCACGCTGGCACACATCGCGGTGGCATTTTAAACATAAATCACAAGGCCTTGGATTGTTATGTCATGTCCCTGATTCACCGAGAGAAGACGAGGGCGAAGAAAAAGATTCAAAGGAGCAGTCGCACCCTGACGTCAATCATTAAACGTGTCTCAGAAAGGGAAAGGACTCAAAAATACCTTTGTATGCCGAGCACATTGGCATCACCCGCAACTGGCATCACTCGGGGCGCTAATCTGTGCAAACACGAGCGCAAGCGCCCGCTGAATCCTGATGCTGATTAAACAGAGTAACAGTCTTCCCTCTAAGTCCGGTCGGGGATCTCTGTAGCCCACTCGTAAATGTCACCCATGTAGGCACTTAGCTTCACGTCAAAGTCGCTATGAGCTCCCCTCACGTCACCACTTCATATAAGAGCTCTTTGCCGCGTGATCGCCTTCCTTTGTGCATTTATGTTCCCAGCAGTGTGACTCCTTCCACTGAAGTCTGTTATTAATATATCATTATGGACAGATTAAATGTGATGTGTCTGACGTTAAGTGAAGCTCATAAAGCCGAGGCTGGGTTTGAAATAAAGTTGAGGTAAAAGATGAAAAACCTGCTTGTGTTTAAGCGCCTTTGTTTACCATTATTCTAATCATTTTACCGCCTCCAGAAATGTCAAATTGATTGATACCCCTGCCTTTCCCCCAATCCCAGACCTCATCAGCCTAGAAAAAAAGCAACCAATGTAACAACGTTCCCTTTCTGCTTCGCCTCCATGGACTAGCTCCCCCTCAAGGCACTTCTCGCCACTGAATCCACTCTGTAATTTACAATTGGCTATTGTGTCCCAAGTGTTGCATTGGACCAACTTGGAGTAAATGAACCATGTCAAAGACCGGTCTTTCAGTCTTGATTACATCCCCCGTGTTCCTCTCCCTCAATAATGGCACCAAACTCAGCAAAAAAAGAGCCAGTTCAGAACCGGTGATTATTCAGACACCTGAGCTCAACCTCTCATTCACAAGCCAAAATGGGCATTCTTCGCCAGTGGCCAGTTTGATGGAATGTTTGTTGTATCTACCAAGAACTCTGTTGCTTGGAAGAGAGAGACGGATAGAGAGAGCGAGGAGGACTCTATCTCCCGAGGTGCTGCAAAGAAAAGGAGTAAAAGGTGAAACCAAAGCGAGATAATAAACAGGCTATAGGGCAAGGTGCCGCAAATCAATACCTGAAACCGTATTAAATGTCTGGAGCTCCTCAATCCACAGTAGAATTTGTCTGACTAAAGCCAGCATTTTCAGTCATCTCCTCTTCATTTCGCAGTTGGCAACAGAGCTGGCTTATGGGACTCTGCTGCATACATCAGACCGTATAGAGTTTATCCTGACAGAATCATATGGAGCTCTGCTGCTATGGGGGAGAAACTTTCATCTTGACAGGTTTTAGAACAACTGCTATGTATAAACAACAAGTTTTCCCTTTCAAAGAGTCGAGTTCACCAATGACACATCCCCAAGCAGGCAGCATGACTTTTGCTACTCATTTATGAAGTCAGCATAAGAGTGTAGCCATGGAAAAGATAACACTTTCATAATAAGAGACATTTATCAACAAGGCTTCCAAGATTATTCCATTAACTATCATACATATATGGTGATGAGTAACATAACATTATCCTATTGACATGAGTATTTTGAAAAAAAGTACAAACTAAAATCCCTCCAGGTGTGACTTAAAAAGCAACAAACCATGTGACGTCAGTTTTTAGGATGGGTAACTGGTTAGCACTGAAATTTGGGCATTTATAAAGCATCTGGTTTAACTTATCAGACAGGTGTACATTAAACAAGAAGTTGAAAAATCAAAAGCTCCACCAATGGTACTAAAATCTCTCAAAATGCACCTAGAAGTACAAAAAAAGGTGCCATGTTCAGTATGCATGGTGGTTCTAGATTCACTAAATTTTTTAAATCATTCGGCTAATCTAAAAAAAGGCAGTTGTTTGGCACTGCGTCAAGACAAACCAAACGTTGGCACCAAAAGACTCTGAATAAACTGCTTGTTAAAGCCGCAAGAAGTGCAATGAAATGTGACCTAGTTGCTATGCCAGGTGCTTTTTGCCTGACATGATTTAGAGGCCAATGCAAACCATTGGCTACCAATGCACTGATGTAACAGCAGATTTGAAGTCTTTCAAAGCAAATATTGACAAATGTGTTTGATAAATAATCAAAACAAGTGATTTTCTGTTGATTGGATGATTTATTGACGATGCAATTCTTCAAATGTTACAAGCAAGTAAAGGCACTAGTAATGTAAGGTGAATGATGTCCCGTTTAACTGAAAAAATTTTGGTCTGGATATGGAATTGAAGTGCTAGTGCCAGTTTTTTTCCATCAACTTCCCAATAATTATACAAAAATACAACAAGGGTGTTATTTGCCATGTCTGTAAGAAGCATGCCTGAAGAGAGGGTGGAATTTAAATCACAAATTGGCTAGAAAGAGTTGAATTTGGAAACTGGCAGAATCAAAACTTAAGTGCTTGGACTTCGATTTTGAGGTTTTTTGAGAACATAATCAGCCCCACAACCTTTATCCACCGGTGGGCAGGTGAACTCATGAAGTATATGACAGCCTGTTTGCTTATAGGTATAACCCTTTTTGGTATGGCGCCTTTTCCTGCCCCTGCAAGTCTTTCGCCAATGAAAACTTCAGCTTTTCCACATACTTCTAGGAAAGCATGAAGGTGATGTTTGTCCCTGGGCGGAGGGAAAAGAGTTAAAATTAGGTCTAGATATCTTTATTGGCTCAACAGGGGCTCCTGCTGCTTTGCTCAAGGGCGCTCTAAACGTGAAAAGGGAGGTGCGGCATCACACCAAGACTGCTCCTGGATTTTAACAGTTGAAGATAAAGTATTGCTCCAGCCTTCAGGCTCCATCTGCTGCTGTATGTGCAGAGAGTGTATGTAATAACCAGACACACATACAAATATAATGAACTGCATGCCTTCGGTAAACACCGCAACACACACACACACACATAAATAAACACGCACACACAGGATATTGAAACCCTCTCAGGCATGTCGCCGTGCGTGTGCCTTACGTGCCGGATGATGGAGAGGCTGAACTGCCGAGGCCCCGTTTGCTCTCTTCTCCAACCTTAGCAGGACACACACACACACACACACACACACACACATATTCCTACTGTACACCCACACACTTCATCACGCTCGTACACATCCACACAGTGTGTGTACCCGCTGAGTACACATGCACAAACTTTCACACAGGTCCCCCCAGGCTTTGATGGATGGTCGGTGTGTGCTCTACCTCCTGTTTTATACACATATAATCTCATTTGGGGGCCACATGGTGGGAGCCGCACCAAAACAGGGCTAATAGAAGCAGTCAAGCTGTCCTATTCCTCCCCTTCTTTAGTCAAGTCAGATCCATTAGATCTGCTGCTTAGCAAATATGTATGACTGCAGCCTGTTAATAAAAAGCCATATCCTTTGGACAAAAGAAACGCAAAGCTTTCGGATGCATTATTTATCCAGGACAGTTCCTAATGTGTCTTGTGCAGTCAGGGGATCTCGGCGCATCTTAATATTTCAGTAGTTTCTTAATACAAAAAGGAAGGTCAAAGCAAAAGAGGGTGGGAAGAGAGATAAAACAGGTGCATGTCTGTCAGAGTCTTGAAAAAATCAATGTGCACCTGAACCCGAGGTGAAGGTTGTACCTATTAGATGCGCTTCGATTACGCCGCTGAACTTGTTAACTCTTCCCCTGTCAACACTTTTATGTAAGCACACCTGCCTGAACTCCATCCCTGCAAAGTCCAGCATTTCCCCTCAGCTTACCCGAGAGACACGTCAGTCGGAGCGTCTTTTTCTTCACCTGTCAGCTCAGTGTAATAAACAAGTTCACTTCACACTACCCGGGCTTTTACAGCCAGCTGCCGGAGCAAAAGGTGGCACTTACGGCTAAATTATGGATCAACATGTCGGCGTTTCATGGCTCGTATTCTCATTTTCACGAAGGCCACAGGTGACAACACAGCTGATGCTGGATGGGGCTTCAAATCGCCGCCCTCAGCTGACGGGGGGCCGAGGACCCCTTGCTAGCAGTTCCCTTGACACCTTAGACCTGTGTGAGCAAGACTGACAGCAAGTAATTCATCATGACATTTCCTTCACAGCGAGGGGAATCTGAGATAGGAAGGAAGAACCACACATAAAGATGGTTTTTTAAGTTCAGTTTCTGTTTATTGGCACTAAATTTTAACTAATGAGTGGTTCTGCTCAAGGCTCATATCCATTTAAGTGCAAATTAGACCCTCTGCAGAGATATAATAGCATAACATCACTTATTTGTCTTAAATTTGTTTATTGGCAAAGGGGAATAAAAGATCTAAAATGACTGTTCACTTATGATTCTGGTTATGTTCAAGGCTTCTGCCTGTTTTGAAGAAGCTTTTCCTTCATATTGTTTCCATGATATTACAAAAAGTGCACTCTACACCTATCTAAATCTATTTTTTTGTGACCAATTCATTCCTTCTACAGAAATTTAACCGAAAAGTGAATAGTCAAGAAAGACACTGCTCCTGGTCCTGCTCATTGTATCCGCCTGTCTTTGCCATTATTGTTAAAGCTTCCTTATTGATGGTTCAGTGTTAACCCCTAAAACTTAGGTATCATGACATCTCTTTGGCTGTGATAGATGATTTCCTCAGGGAAAAATTTGAAGATGAAAGCTCAGTGATGTGTCTGGTTCTTCCTAGGGTATCTGCTTGTTTAATTTAAAGGCTGTTTTCCAAAATACTTGCTTTTTTTTTAAGTTTTTTTTTTTTTGGCTTTCTTGCCTTTACTGGATAGAGGAGAGAGGACAGTAGATAGAGCAGGATAGGGGGAGAGAGCAGGGAATGACATGCGGGAAACAGACCACAGGTCCAATTCAAAACCTGGGCCACCCACTCGAGGGCGAACCTCATAGTGCGCGACCTAATCCACCAGGCCATCTGTGCCCCATAAGATACTTGCTTTTTTAGTGTACTTAAATTGGATATGTATGATTTTATAACTGTTGTCAAAATTCTGCTGAAAAAATAAGCTGTACATTCAGGTTGGAGGTTATCTGTCCATTGCGCCGGCTGTCCCCAAGGTTTCTGCCTGTTTTGAGGACGAGTTTCCTTGCTATCATCGTAACTATTTTTCTGATTGGTGGATCAATCTTGCGTGTCTTGTTGAATACCTTCTGGATTTATAGATTTTTTTTGTATAATGATGCAAAACTTGAAGTTAATGGTCAGGGAATATGTCTCCGGTTTTGCTCAAGTCATCTGCCAGTTTTGAAGGTTTTCCTTTTCCCATGATGCCAAGTTTTCACCCTTAGGTTTGTGCTCTACAACAAAGACATCTGTTTGGACCTCCTCTTGTGTTATGAAGCTGCTTTTAGGTGCTGGATGAATTAAAATTTATTAATTTGTGAAATCAGGCAACAAAAAGCAGAGAGATCATTGAATCATGTTTTGAATCAACACCCAGAGGACAGAGGTCAATGACCTTTCCTGCTGACCAACCACAAAAAGACCACACTATTATAGTAATGACTGCCAGACTCGGTTGCAACAGCATGAGCTCCAGTGTCAGACTAAACAAAGCACTATTGTTCAGCCTGTTAGTCTCCCAAACAGGGAAGCCTCACTTCTGATCCATGTTGTGATCCACAGAACTATTCCCTGGGGTTGTTCAGCAGTGGAGCTAACTGATGTTCTCATTTAGTCAGTTCAAGCCTCTCCAGTCGATACAAGAGGACGGCTATGTGAGAGAACAACAAGGCTAGCATGGCATATCATAGACCTTGGGAGCCTTGTAAAAGTCAATTTACTGTACAAACTCCCCCCTAACAATCGGCGTGAATAACAAGTCGGCTACACGGCGAGGCTGCGATGATTGATAGTGCCACAGGAAAGGCAAATCTGCAAAAATGAATCGGCTTTATCCTGGTGAGCCCTATCTAATGCGATCGCTGCCGAGTATGAAATGAAATTCCATTTTGGATGACATCAAATTGAAAGAAGAAGCGGGCGAGAAGGAGGTGGCATCCCTGACACTGCCACTTACAATCAGTGGCGTGTAGAGCAATCAAGGTGGCATGCGGCTTAAATTTCATGTCTGTTTTGTCCTTCGCTTCCCCTATCTTTCTTAATATTTTGTCATCTTATCCTGATAAATGTTGTGGATGAGGTTGTGCCACTGTGGTTTCTTCTATTACGAAGGTTTGGAGACAAAAGAGACAGACAGGGAAGGGGAAGAAAAGAAAGACAAGGAGGTTGAAATAGAGCGTGTCACAATTTCCTGTATGTAGCAGGTAAAGGAAGTATAGGAATCCTGCTCTGCTCTCCTTTCCCCTTCCTGTCCCTTCCATTTCTGCCGGCGTATCAGGTAAGTCTAATCCCCAGATTAGTAATTGCCTTGGAGCGACTGCATTCAAATCACCAAACCAAATTATAGCAGAAAACGCTGCCCGCTGCAATTTCATGAGTATTACCGGGCACTCTTACTCTCCTCCATTTTCCCTCTCAGAACACAAACAACAAAAGCACCGAGGAGCCATAGATTGAATTAAGGCGTAATAGATCCAAAACAATTTTGATAAAATTAGCCACAGTCGGCGGTACGCAGCACGGGCGAGGACGCTAATAATAACGCGGTGATAAACAAAGCACGTAATCTTATTTCTTGCTTAATAGAAGATTTCCCAATTGTTTGGCGTCACCTTTTTGCTTCCAAAAGGAAAACTTTGTGTCACAGTGAGCTGGTTTCTACCTTGAAATAGGGAGAAATAGGAAGGGAGAGTGAGAGAGAGATAGCCAAACATGGTTTAGCTCCCGTGGAACCTCTTATCAAGTAATTACCTCATTGAGTTCAATGAGGGAGCGACTGCCACAACAGTCTCACAGATAAAAATCACGCAAGGGAGTTCACCGCCTGGTGACTCGGACGATTGCTCAATCTTATGTATTTGGGTAGAAAAAACTGCATCCATCGAGGGCAAGTCTAAAGGTGTTTACGCGGATACAATTTGGGGCTTTCAAAACAAATGAGGCCAAAGGCAAAGTGTTGGATTACCATATTGGTTTCCTGTTCTGCACGGCGCCTGAAGGGCAATCACATCCTATGTTTCGGCTACAAACACCATTCATGTGACCTCCATTTGCATGATATTGTTTGTCCTATGCAAGTATGCCTGGGAGGGGTTCTGCCCTATGCAAATCAGATGCTTTGGAGAGGAGCAGCTGGACAGAGCGTGGGAGGTGAACGAACCCTCTCGGCTGGGTTAAGGGCAATGTCCAGTTACGCTAGCCGCATCAGCCCTCGGGCGGAGGGATAACCTGGTGAAAATTCCTCGACTGTTTTCCTTTTTTTTGTGTGTAACCTCCCTTGCCCTGAGGGGCTACACTGGGAGCGTGCCGCACACAAGCTGCTGTGGCTCACCCCTGATTAAAAGTGATCCACCTGGGCAAGAGTGCCGCTTTGAAGTGCAATGATAAAACAAAAGCTGATGGCTTGTGCTAATTCGATGGCTAAGTGATTTCATTCCTCGCTACATTACGGCCGGACAGCATTATTTTCTGGCACTGGCTGGAGCAGAAGCTGCTGCCAGGAGTAATAAAGTTAAGTGTTCTGTTAAGTGCACACACTACTCATCAGAGTTGAGCTACAAGGAGTGGGCACAGGTATCCAAGAAGTATCGTCACACGTAGACGAACAATGTGAATATTTTAACCAGCGTCTTCCAGGTCCTGCCATCAAGTTAGCTCAGCCTAATGACGGTTTAAATGTCACACGGACTAAAACAAAAGCCTCATCTCGCTGATAAACTCCCACAGTTGCCTGGTTACCTGTGCACATATCGTAAGATTAGCTTTGCGAGGAAAGAGAAAGAAACTCGATACCTCAGAGAGTACAGCCAACAGTCAGCCCCACTTCTTTTCTCTCCCTCCCTCTCTCTCTCTCTCCCTCATCTCTTCCTCTATCTTGCCACCCGACCCCGTCCGTCCCCTGTGGAACAGTGGGGGCCTTTCTGTGCACCGCTAACAGGGCCGTCTTTCTCTATCTCTTTCCACAGAAGGGCAAGAAAAGAGAGGGGGTGATGAAAGAGGAGGGCTTGTGTGGGAGGGTTAGTGAGTGTGCATGTCGCAGAGTGTGTCGCCTGTCATCGCTTGTAATAAATCCAAAGCATGTGCAGCTTTAGAAGGTTCTACTTGGCTGTAAACACGTGATGAAAAGTAAAATTATAACAATCAGTAAAAGAAAAGTAGTCACATCTGGTTTTTCTTGGAAAAGTATTAAAAAACCCAAAGAGACAGGGCTGTATCTAGATTTTTTTGGACTTAGGTGGCCCAACTCATATAAACAGGGGTGGCCAGAGTGTGTGTATTCTTGCATGCACAATAAAGCCATTATTCCTGCCTGTTTTCACAAAACACTCCTAAAACTATCATCAAAGCAACAATACAAAGGAATAATTCATAAATATTATCTTAAGTTATCAAAGAGGGGGTATTATATTGTTCAAGGTTTTGGACATGACTATAAAGAAACAACTCTGGACACAAAAGTGTGCAGATTTACAAACAGGTACATTTTCATATGTTGTAGAAATCCCCAAATCAGTCTGTAAACTGCGGGGAGGAGGGCTGTTTTAATAATAGCATGAGGTGTTCTTGCTAAAATGTGATCACATTGCACAAGAATGTCCTATCTGCTTCACTAAAACATCAAAGATGAGTGCCAAAAATGTCAAAGTCTGCCCCCCCCCAACATGCGTCTAGAAATCTGGCCAATCAAAGAGAAAAGGGGTTTTGGGGCAGGGTGCTTTAAAGAGACAGCAGCTAAAGCAATGCATATCAAAAGGATTTTCAAAAACACCAGTGTGAGAAAACTATGGATTCCTTTTTCAGGTGTATATTGTGTAAAGCTACCACAGGGCCACTATACAGAAAGAACGAAGCCTGAAAAAACACAACACACCCGCTTTAAAGACTCAAAATGACAAAGTTTGTCCAAAGTCATGGTTGTAAAACCAACAAATAAATTTCATGTAAGAAAACTTCAACACAAGTCCCACCTATGCTAATTGTAATTTAGGATTTGGGGAGTTTAACTTCGGGCTAGTGCCACCCCTTTCCACCCCTTTGGACATCTCTGCTTCAAAGGTTCATGAGTTTCCCTGAGTGTTTCAGTTTGTAGCTCCAGTGGCTCTTGTTCTAAAAACAGCCTATTTTTAGCGGCAGCGTTCCTGAAATCAAGAGCATGACCGCTCCACTACTTAATCTAATACAGAGGTGCCTGTTTAATGCTATAATTGGAGCACATGAACACGCACCTTTGCTTCAATTAGCTCCCTCGTGCTGCCATTGCATTACAGCGTTTTCACAGAATTTATCAAGAGTGGGAATTTACCGAGCCCTTGGGATATAAAAAGGCAATTTGATTACCTGCTAGCCATTGTGTATTTAATAGAAAACAGGCTAAACCCCACAATAAACAGCTGATATTGCCCAGTGGAGCCCTCAACACTTTCTTTACAATTCCTGTTTAAGCGCCCGAGGAATCATAAGGAAACGGCCTCTGTGCACGTATCCTAACAAAAGCACAGTTCATAAAAAGTTACCAGCGCTTTAATGCAGAGAGTAAATAAATAATTATATAAGTGAAGCGTAGTGACACACAATACATGCTGCTGCCGCAGCAGCAAATAGAGTGCCCTTTTAATTATGCAGGAGACATCCGAAAGCAACAGCACTCCTCACACTCTGGGAAGCAGCTCAGTGAATACACCATATTAGAAGCTGTTAGAGACAGAGGCAGGAGAAGAGGAAGGAGAGGGAGGGAGAGAAGTGAAAAGGGAGTGAAATGATTTGAGAGGAGGGGAGAGATGAGAGTGGAGATTTGAAAAGGAACCACTGCAAAGAAAAAAGACAGGGTGAAGGGAGAAAGAGAGAGAGAGGGAGCAGCATTGTAAAGGGGATGATGTGAAAAAGAGGCAGGAGAAGAGTTGGGAGAATATGTGGGTGTGAGGTTGGCTTCACAGGAGTGAGGGAGAGTTTAAGGGGGATAAAGGCGACAATAGAGGACGAGAAAAAAAAATAAGAGAGAAAAACTCCAGCTCTGCTCGGAGAGAAAACAGCACTCTTCAGGAGTTAAGCTGACACCAAGTAAAAGAAGGATCAATAATTCATTAGACGACCATAGCAAACACATAAAACAATAGTGTTCCTTCTCCTGAAAACGCAAATCAGCCGACTTCATTATGTATTAACTTTGCTTCTCGACGTCGAAAGTGCAGAAAAACATCCAAAAAGAAAAAATTACAAAGCCCAAAGTGATGAAAGCGCACATCTCCTGGAATTTGAATATCACATCACGCCACCTACACTGTTTTTCCAGCATGAGAAGCTAAAACAAGAGGAAGGTAAGAGTAGCTGCAGGGAGGATGGAAGAAAAGCAGGTAGAGAATGGAAGACAACAACAGGCAAGGGAGAAGAGGGTGTAAAAACCTCCAATTGCACTGCGAGGTCAGTGAATTGTTGATACTGAAGTGCAAAAGAATGTTAATATGACCCTCCTGGACAGATGTTCCTGCTTAAATCCAGACTGTAAAACTGACTCACAGCCTAACAAAGCCATGTTTGTGTTCTCCTTCTACCTTTTATCCGCGTTATTTTGGATCCTGTCAGGATAAGACAAGGCGGCCTTGTCACACACACACAAAAAAAAAGAAAAAAAAAAAGAGCAGGGGAGTGTAGCTGGCCCCTGCCTCGCTCCCCTTCTGGGTTAGAATAACTGCAAACCAAACCCTTATGTGAGCTGTCGGCAACACATATTCTTCGTTTTGACACCCCTGATGGAAAAGGCATGCCGAGATAAAAGTGGAAAAGTTGCCTGTGTTTGGTGGAGTGGTAACAGAACCCCCTCCACAAGCTGATCCGAACCCTTTTCTTCCCTTTCAATATTACATGTGAATGGCACTCCAAACCAAAACAGATCAATACCGCTAACTTGACACACATTAGCACCATAAAGGCAACAAGACTACTGAGACTAGCCCTGTCAGAAAGCATTATGGTGGAGAGAACACTAAGAGGAAGGAACAGAAGACATTTAAGAGTGGTGGAAAAGGGGGGGAGAAGGTAACATGGAGATGTGTCTTCTTACCTGTTTGTTGTACTTGTTGATGGTTTGACTGCTGTATTCAGAGCAGTGGTCAGATCCAAGGGAAATGTTATCTCCGGTGCCAACAAAGGTGTTGGCAGGGGGCAGGTCCTGAACTGCCTGGTGCTTTTTTCCTGCTGTCGGCGACTGCGGGTGAAGCTGGACGGTAGGGAGCGGCGAACTGGACTTGTAGTGCCGTGCCAGATCCGGGCTCCCTGGCCCTCCGTTGACAGAACGGTAGCGGCCCATGCCAGGGCTGTCTGACAGCTTCTCGTTGACGCCGTCGTAGCGCTGCCCGTTGGGCTTGGACGCCTCCACGGTGACGATGCTGCTGTAGAGGGGCTGTTTGGATTTCTGCTTCTTCTTGTCTTTCTTGGGTTTCTTGGATTTGTCGTGCTGCTGGGGTGTGAAGAAGTCTTCGTGGTCCTTCTTTCCGGCCTCGTAGCCATTTTTATTCTTGGGGCGGCAGTAGCGTGCCATGACGACGATGAGAATGATGAGGATGACGGTCATGATGCCGGAAACTACTCCTATGACGATGCTTAGCCGCTGTTTGCTGAGGTCATAGTTGGGGTCACCAGCGATGTTTTGGTTCAAGGAGGTGCTCAAGCTCCGGGCGACTTGGGCCTCCACGACAGTGGAGTTAGAAAGAGTCTCATTGACGTACACATGAACTAACGTGGTCGTACTCTGTGAGGGCTGCCCACTGTCGTTTACTTGGACTACAAGCCTGTGAAGGCCGTAGTGCTTCTGTTCCAACTTCCCAACAAGTGAGATGACCCCAGTGCCCCCATCGATCTCAAACAGCTTAAAGGGGTTTCCTCCGATGATGCTGTAGCTCAGGTCTGCGTTTGGGCCGGTGTCGGTATCAGTGGCGATGACAGTCCTGACGACAGTTCTGATGTTACTTGAAGGGGGCAGCAGAGTGTATGAGCTATTTATCGGGAAAGTGACAGTTGGTGCATTATCATTTTCATCCATGACGAAGAGAGAAACTGTGGCGGTGGCTGATTTAGGAGGGTCACCACCGTCTATAGCTTTGACACAAAACGTGTAGGTGGTTCTCTGCTCGCGGTCGAAGGACAAAGTGGAGAAAATAGTCCCAGTGTCGTTCTCGATGGAAAAGTCCTCCTCCTCCTCAATAAAAAGACTCATCTCAGCATTTTGGCCTTTATCTGCGTCAATGACTGTGACCATGCCGACTGGGCTGTTGGGTTCGAGGTTTTCTTTGACGTAGAAGGTGAACACGTCCTGCATGAACTTTGGTGCGTTGTCATTCTTGTCCGCCACAAGGACGACGACTGTGGCTGAGCCTTGAAGGGTGTTGATTCCTTTATCTTTGGCTATCACTTTGAATTCATAGCGCTCCGTTTGCTCTCTATCCAGAATGGTGTTTACCCGGATGTCCCCACTGTCTGCATCGATGGAGAAAAGCCCATTCACAGAGGAGTCGAGGGAATAGGCTATTTCAGCGTTCTTCCCACTATCTGCATCTATAGCTGCCACAGTTGTCACCCTCTCGCCAGGGGGATTGTTTTCTGGAAAGGACACCTCCACCACATTCTGGCTAAAGACAGGAGGGTTGTCATTAGTGTCACCCACCTTCACGATAAGAGAGTTATTACTTGCCAGGCTGGGGCTCCCAGAGTCCACAGCAACAATGACCACATTGTATTCCTGCGTGGCCTCATAGTCCAGTGGTGCAGACGTGTGGAGGAAGTATTTCTTTTTATTCTGTTCACCCTCCATTTCACTTGCTGGTTTCAGCTGAAAAGGAACATCCCCCACAACTGTGCAGGTGACGATGCCGTTCTCCCCCTGGTCCCGATCCGACACCTGAACCAAAGCGATGGGTGTGTCCACGACTACGTCCTCCGCCACGTTTGCGATCCCATCTTTTAGGAAGATGCGTCCTATTTTGCGTATCTCAATGGCAGGGACGTTATCGTTCTCATCCTTGATGTTCAGCACCACAGTGGCCTTGTCCATTTTAGGCGGCTGGCCTCGGTCACGGGCCATTACCGTGAACCTCAGTTGGCTCACTTCTTCACGGTCAATGCGGTGCAAGACACTCAGCCACCCTGTGCTCTCATCCAACCTCAGCAGACGCCTTACTGACTCTGTGGCTGCCCCGAACACATACTCTATTTGACCATTAACCCCAACGTCTGCATCAGCCGCTTTCAGCTGGAGAATAGGCGCACCAGGGGAGCTGTTTTCCGGTAGGTCAGCTTCATACACATTCTTCTCGAAGCGAGGGCTGTTGTCATTCACATCAGTGATCATCACCCTAAGAATGGCCTGGGAAGAGCGAGGGGGATCGCCTCCATCCCTCACGCGCAGCGTAAGCTCATAGGAGTCTCTCTGTTCCCTATCAAGGGCCCCTTTAATGATGAGTTGAGGCTGCTTCTCTCCATCAGTGGTGTCAGCAACTTGCAGTTCAAAGACGCTGCTCCTGCTCGCGCCTTCCTCAAATCTCCTCTTCCCGGAGAATGAATCCCCAGAGGAGCCCAAGCGCCTCAAGTTGTCCCCATTGTCCTGGATGAGCTCGTATCTCTCTATTCCATTTCTTCCAAAATCTCTGTCTGTGGCTGTGGGGAGCAGATAAAGGGTTCCAATTGGTCTGTTCTCCTCCACAGACAGTGTCAGGACAGGGGAAGGGAAAGATGGAGTGTTGTCGTTTATGTCTAGTATAATGACTTTTCCCTCAAAGAGGTCGACCCAGCTCTGAGCGGGTCCTATCACTGACACTTCAAAATCTATGAAGCACTCGTTTTCATCAAAGATCATCTGGCACTGCTGTAGTTTTTCACGGTCTATGCGCCTCTCATTGGTGGTGAGCTCACCTGTTATGTTGTCTATTTTGAAAAAATCAGAGCCTGATTCCAGCGTGAATGTCACCTCCCCAGAGCCGGCAACGATGCCCAAGTCTCCGGCTACGTTTCCCACTCTGACATCCGCGGGTCCCTCCTCAGCCAGACGGTACCGGAGCACCTGCTTTGCAGCGGGCTGATGCACAAACTGCAGAATGAGCATGCAATAGTACAAATAGTCCACTGCACCAGTAGTCCTCATTGTTCTCCCTTGGAAAAAAAATGTCCACACAGAATTGGAAAAATGATAAAAAGATGAAGAAGAAATCACGTCAGGAGAGTCCGAATCGCTTTCATTAAGAGCAAAGCTCTCTGCTGCGGGATGCGTGAGACTTCATCCTCCGGACGACTTCCTACATCGCTCCTGCTGCAGTGGAAAGCAGCAAGTGCACGGGATTTTCCTCAATCTTTTTTCCAAAACGCACTCTCTTTTCTTCTTTTTCTTCTGCTTCCTCCTGCGCTGTGTATGTGTTAGTCTCTCTTTCCTTGATTTAGCAATAAAAAGAGCCGCAATGATATCATAAAACACACCAGAAGAGGCTCCCTGCGCTCCGGGCGGTGCCACAAATATTTGAATTTCATGCGCGTAAAAGCCAAAAATGTCACAGTCCGAGAATCGAAAGTAAATTCAGTCCATATCCAAGGTTTTTTTTTCTTTTACTCACTGTTTGTGGGTAGAATTTCCTTGTTAGGGTGAGGCTGCGATATTCCTCTTCTCCCGCTGATATGTCCACATATGTTGGGAGGATTATTCAAATGCCCGCGCAGTTTTCCAAACTCATCACACAGCGCGGAGCCTGTCAACTCTCCGGGTCCTCAGGATGTGAATATGAGGCGAATTACCTGTCCGGTTGCCTACTCTGCTCTGCTCTGCTCCTCTCTCTTCCTCCAAGTCAGCACACAGAAAAGAGAGTTCTCCCTCTCTCTCTCTCTCTCTCCTCTCTCTTCTCTCGCTCCCTCCTCTCTTTTCCCCCCCTCTTTTTGCAACACAACTCCACTGTGATGAGAAAATTCAAGCAGGAGAAGGGAAAGGGAAAAAAAGGCAAATGAAAAATAAAAAAATGTAAATCCTTCCTTGGTTTCGGGAATAAAAAGCACACGTCTGTTGAATCCTTCTCAGTGTGTCCAGCACATCTCGAGCCCTGCTCCCTCACCTGCAGACGCGCCGCATGTGTTGGCAGCCCCTATCTGCAGCACTGTGAGAGGGATTCACAAATGATATTGCAGTCTCTCTCTCTCTCGCTCCCTCTCCCTCCTACTCTCCACCCCCTCCGGTTTTTTTTTTTCTTTTTTTTTTTTTGCTCTCCCCCGGCAGCGCACGTAAACAGGGTCGGACTTGGTCTTGGAGCGTCGGGGGTTCAGATCAGACGCCGGCTGTAGCGTCAATATTTGACAAAAACGCACAGACAGAGACGCTGATCACTCAAATAGTCATTCTGCGCTTTTGCGCCTCAAATTTTACTTATGCGCCTATTTTAGGGAGAGGATAGAGCGAGACATTTGAGTAAAAAGCTATTTTTCTAATAGAGATCGTGCTTCTCATGTGCCAACTTTTGCGCACTCGTGTCGTTTTTACCCACATACAGTATAGTTAGGAGTCTCCGTGCAGGGCAAAGGAGCCGGGACAGTGCTCTCTGTGTGCGCAGTGCTGTGGTTTCCCTGTGGTTACTAATATGAATGCGTGTGGTCGCTGTAGTGGCTGCGCTCAGAGCTCAGTGTCTGATCAGTCCACTCAGCAAACAGGAATCTGACACAGCGGTCATGAATTCATTTGCGTAAAGATCTAAAGAAGGGGTTCCTATTCGGCCACTGCGCAAATAACTCCACATGTATGAGTGTGAGCGCGTGCGCGTGTGTGTGTATGTGAATGAGAGAGAGAGAGATCAGAGCGCGCGGTGTGTGTCCCTCCACAGTTGCCTGCAAATGCTTGTAATAGTGGGGATGTTTCTGGGAAAGATAGTGCGTAAAAATCTTCAAATGTGCACATTTTCTTTTTTTTTGCACAATAAATGCGCATGCACGACGACACCTTCCTCTATAACTTGGTAATGTGGATCCTCTCCTGTGTTAATACAGGGACAGTGCGGCGCTGTGTCTGGAATTATACAGCGAACGAGTGTAATGAGTGAGAGCAGGAGTTAGAGGGAGGGGGGGAGGGAAGGGAGGGTAGTTTCAGCAGCTGCAGCTTTCTCAGACGGCTGTCTGAATTCCAGCAGAGCTTTATCCTTGCTTACTAGCGCCCTCTATCGTCGAATTCAAAACCAAGCTCTCTGAAAAGGCCTGTAGAAAGAGTTAAGCACATACAGGAAACAGAAAATGCATCTCTGTGTGTTTACTCTTGTGGTTAAGTTTGGTGTAATTTGTGGTGCATAATACATTTAAAGCAAACCTACACTGTAAGAAATGGAATGGTTGAATTTGGGTCAGATACTGCAGCCTGGTCATTTCATGTTACTTTATGTCATCATGTGGTACCTTCAAGCAAGGGTTCTCAAAAAATAATTCGGCCTGTGAAGCCTTATTGGTGACCAGTGACCCCCTGCTGTGAGGAAAGATACTAAAAAAAAAAGACAAGAAAGGCCTGGGACACTTGATTCAGCAGATCACTTGAAAATTGGACCACACTGTAAAAAATATTAGGTTGGTTCAACTTAAAATACATTGAAAAAAAGGAAAAGTTGGACACACACAAATGAATTAAGTTCTTTAAAATTGACACGATTGATTAAGTGTAATGTACTTACTAATTTAACTGTTTTCTTGTCCATATTTTGCACATAGAGTGTTGTGATGTATATGTTTTGAAAGTGAAAGTGAGGCATATCAGATCTTTTTAACTCTACTTTTCTTTGTTGAAGACAACTTTTATACAAGATACTACAAGATGAGGTTATGGGCCCAGTCCATATTAATGCTGCCATCTTGACTCTTTCAGAAACTCTCTCTTCATACGCCTTGTCTTGTCTTGTTCAACGTCTCCGCAATGCATTTTTAACCCAACTGATTTATTTGAAGTTCACTTCTCATCTTTAACGTATCACTTCATGCTGTATGGCGTCTGTATGGCGCTTGGGCCAGTCACAACATATCATATATACATTGACAAATTTGACTCCCTACCTGTATATAGAGAGACCACAGTCTCCACTGGCCACAGTAAACGTGGAGGACATAGATGACAGATGGAAAGGCATTTGATTACATTATCTATATATGACATTTATCTCATCCTACTGACCTCCCTGGCTGGATGGGAATTTTCAAACACAATATCTTGTAATTCATGATTTCCTCAAGCATGTTAGTATCGCGCTACTGGCCTCTAAATCAGCATGATTCGGACTCTGTGGAAGCGTATAACAGGTGGCTATCAATTGTTTAGCACTGTAATGTAATGGGACATAAACCAGGGGAGTCAAGGTTTGTAAAAATTGTCGTTAAAACTTGTGTCCAAGGAAGTCCATCTGAAATGTCAGATGATAATATAATAAAAGTATATGATTTTTAAAAATGTATTTTTACACCCCTAGGAAAAGGAATTTTACAGAGATGTGATGTTAGAACTGATTTCTCACAATAATGCACACTAATTCACATCATACACAACCACAGCTTTAAAATCTGAAATTGTCACTTTAAAGCAGGGGTGATGGACTTTTTTAAAGCTGTTATTCTGTCTCTCTGGTAGCCCTGTCGTCACTAAACACAAATTACAGATTGCCTATTCTCTTACTTGTGTTTTAAAAAATGCTTATTTCAGCATCCCCCCCCCCATCCATTTGATTGGCCAGCCCTCTTAAGGCCTGTCAGGAGGATAGAACTTGGCGTTTGAGGCCCACCCTGAGAGCTTGTCATGAGGATTCTTATGGAATGATGTCATCATTTCAGCAAGTCTGTAAGAGATCTTGCTCTCTTTTAGAAAGGATAATCTTAAGTAGTTTACAGACTGATTTAGGTATTTCTATGTCAAACAAATATGTAGCACGTTCAGTCTGAACATACAGAATTATTACTTTATGTTCATGTTTAAAATGTAGGATTGCAATATACCCCCTCTTTAAATTGTCATAGATTAGTTGTTTCTACAAAAAGCAAAGTAGTGACACATTACCAAAATGCTCATATTCTGAGTTTGACATTTCTATGTTGATATAGACTCATATAAGAGAAGTTTTAACCCTCTGATTTTTTACAGTGTACATGTTGGACAGCATGCATGATATAGGATAACAATGGTGGCCTTCTTCATCATAAATCTCTGTCTAATCAACCCTTTATTCAGTATGAAAAATGTTAATGTTCAAACATTCACATTCAGCTCACGGCTGTGCAAAGTATTCAGCATGAATCCATTACATCAAAGCAGACTCATAAGAAAAAAACAATAATAACTCTGCGTCCCAGGGCCTTTGGAATAACCACACGCAATGAGGAATTGAGCTCATTGGTGATTTGGAGCCGGTGTTTACTATCATGGTGGAGATCAAGGCTCAAAATCATCACTGAAATCATTATCATAGATGCGCGTGGCATCGATCTCGCTCTCAAGTGGATGAGCGGCGTAAAACGGTGCCAGGGAAAGCTCTGCAAAGGCCTCATCAGTGGGAACAAGGTGTTTTTTAAAACGAGATGCTCAGAAATATATATTTTTTAAAAAGTGTCTCACGCCAACGCTGAGCACGAAATTAAAACACAAGTTCTGAGAGGAGATGAAACACAAATGGCCAAAACAGAAAAAAAGTTCAGTCATGCATATTTCTTTAGATAGAAGCAAAAACGAGCTCCAGCTCCCAACATTTACTTCTTCCTTTCTCTTTTTCGCCTTGTTTTGCTCATGCCCCATTGACAGTCTAGACGCGTTAATGAAATGTGGGGAGGGAAAATGAAAAACTTGGATGATTGCACAGTCGGCTGAATTAATGGTCCCCATTTTATAAACATAATAAGAGAAGCAACGTCTGCCTGTCCTTACTGAGTTAATGCTTCGTGCTGTGACACCGTGTACAAGTTGTAATTACGGCGGCTGTCAACACAAAATGACACCAGTGATGTGCGGATGAATGAGTGGTTGCATTGTTCAAAGAATGCACGCACACCTCAGTGTTATCAAAGGTTAGCTGTTTGTTTATGATGTTGTGATTTTAATTATGTTTGTGGACACACATGTATATATAACGCCAACATGTTGCTGTTCTCAGCTGTGAAACAACATTAAAACACTGCATGGTAACATACATAGCAAAAAAAAATTCTGCTTTCCAATCAGAGACTGATATATGACTGTGCTATTTAAAGCAGAAAGCTTTGGATGAGAACGAGAGAGATAAGAAGTTGAAGTTAATTTATGTTTTTCTATATTTACCTGGCAAGGAAAATATTTAACACCTTAGGGAGAGATATGACAACATTTTTCTGGCACCAGCTTGTTCACACATTTGAAACTGAGAGGAGACTGAAATAGAGCTTCTGGAGATAAAACTGTTGCTGGCAGTCGAAGCTGTTCAAATTGATTTCTTGTGCATTAAATAAGGGATAATGTATAGTGAACAGGTGGTTATGCAAATGATAAACCCAACAGGGTGAGCGGGATCCACATTCTCGCTCGAAATATTTCACGTTGAAGCTGTTTCTGCCATAGTGACAACAGGTAGCTGAAAATGAATGACCATTGTTTTGACCAATCAGGCTCAAAATTCCAGCCTATTTATCGCCCAATAATCATATCAATGCTATTTTCGTCTTTAAAAGTAGCAGTACAACAAATTTTGCTTCTAAAACCTGTGATTTTTTAATGTTTATTCGGAAGACTTTAGTGGGCTTTTAGTTAAGACTGGCACACACTACAGGATTCTTCAAACCTTCACAGATTTAGAGACCCCACACTTGGCAATGACAAAAGAAAGATCCCACCTGATGTCGCTCTTCTGATCTAACTGATTATTCTATAGTGAATCAGGTTTGTCTAGTGTTGTGCTCAAGACCATACTATCCGAGACCAAGACTTTCATAAGACCAGAATGCAACGAGACTAAGACAAGACCAAGACTTTTGGGTGTTGAGACCGAGTCAAGACCATAAAAATCAAGAAATAAGATGGATTGATGTACCAGTTCTTGCATGTGTCTGACAAATGAGGCACTGGAGAGGCCAGAACTATCAGTGAGCTAACTGTAAATATTCTAAGTCAAATCAGAACACGAGATAATGGGAAACAGTTCAACTGAAACTCTGGACTCTAGGATGCTCAAATCTGTAAAGCTGTAAGACAGCAAGGCAAAAATAGTTAGTAAGTGAGAACTGAAGAAGCTTTTTAGCGTATAAATGCTTTACTTATCTATCAAAGCTGTTGCATGAAGCCTTAAATGAGCATTCAAAGGCTAAGGTTGCCGTTTGAAGTGTTTGACAACATTTTTTTTCACATTGGAAAAACTTTCACATAAATTAACCATTCAAAACCCAAAATATCTCAAAATAGCAACTATGACTCTAGAAACTAACAGTTTTATTTAGATTGCTTCATATTCACAGCTTTTGCTGAAATTGCTGTCATCCAAAACGCTGCAAGAAAAAAAAAAAAAGATTGGTCATGTTGCTTAAAGTGAAATCAGTCGTGTCTTTCAGAAGTTGGTGATTGCCTCTTGTTTATCGGATGAACTCAGAGAGGCACAATCTACCACCTCTAGCCTCCATCATTACGACTCCGCGTGGAGCCACGGTGCTGGTTTGATGGAGGAGTCTGTGGTTGGGTGTTGGCATGAGCACTCTGCAGGTGCAGCTAAATGGATTAATAAAGCGGAGGTGATTAGTGATTGGCTCTGGTTGAGAGGAGCGTTAGCTTAAGGCTAACCTGATTGGATCATCGTAACGAGGATGGAGTTGCTTGATGAGTGTTTGGAAAAACCATGAATTGATGAGAGGTACCATGAGTGGCATGTAGCAGAAAGAGGCAACAGCAGCGATTTTGGCTTCCTTGTGGATGAAACGGTTTCCCACTTAAGGGTTTTAAATAAAGTTAAAGGTTTACTTTTAGAACTTGAATGCAGGTAATTTGGCCCCCATGGAGCGTCTTTATATGTTTCATGTTGCTTTGGAAACTGCTTTTAAAACTGTGTGATCACAAGTCGTCTTTTGTGTTAGAAAAAAAATCCTGCTAATTGGCATTCAGCTGTGAAGCAGTCACCACAGTGTTAGCAATTTTCCAGTGGAGCTGCAGGTATTTTTGTCTCTTTGTTACAGAAATGTCAATTGATACTACAGCAAAATTGGTTTCTTTAAACTGCAACTTCCAAGATTTCACAGAGATTTTGCTCATTGTCCATAAACAAACAAGAAATTACAGACATTATCACATGAAAGCAGGTGTGTTTTTTTCAAATAGTGATGGATGGTTATCAAGCTAAACTGTTTGTTTTACGGAAGTTCCTGTTGAGATCTCATACGAGAAGAAAGACAGTTACAATTCCCCAGTGGATTTGGTCAAGAATCTGCTTTGTTGTGTTCCAGCAAAAGAGAAAGTGAAAGTAACTTTTTTATGGCAAACAGCAAGGTTGAAGCTGATATTCCAACAAATAGACTGTCTTACAAAACACAAAAAATTTACCACCAATCTGAGTAAAAAATGTTATATTACTAAGAACAAAAGAAAAAAATCCATTCTTCAGTTTGACTAACATCTGAGGAGCAACAGGTAGCTAGCCGGCTAACTAGCTAAGACTAGCTAGACTTCCTTGTTGTTAGCCAAGTTCTTGGCAGACCCTCCAGGAAGTTGTGATGTTGCAACAATTCATGCAAATTCAACTGATCTCACTGAGCTCTGGGCGACTATGTCCAATCACCGCAACTTACACATGTGGGAGGTCACAGTGACCAGTGTGTGTGTGTGTGTCTGTATGGATTGTTTTCGAGACCAAACGACTGTGAGTTTGAGCCCTGTCAAGATTTTGCCGCTTTGTAAAACACTTCCATGCGCACTTATTGTAAAAATGAAATATTTCTTTTTAATTTTTGAGACTTTTTAGGGTAATGTCACTTAGAAAATCAGTGCTTTCTTCACTGTATCAAGTTGCCTTTGATTTTAAGTTAATTCTATTTTTAGTACTTTTTAAAAATTCCTACTAGTTTTGCAAATTTCGCTCATTGCCACAGTTTCATTGCAAAAAAAAATCTAAAAACCCCTAACATGCACGTCAATTTTTGAAAAAAATGCTGCCACAAAATCAACCACAACAATCCCAAGTCCACGAAATCCCACAGGGGCTGTCCTGTAAGTCATTGGGTTTGTTAATTGTCTGGAGTCATTCTAGGCAAAGTTGTTAGTTTAGTGCCTGGAAGGCTGAGACTGGGAGGTGATGTGTGGTAAACAGGCACTGATCAAATTATTTTTATAATTGGTCAAAAATTCCTTATATGAGGTGCAGATGTGGCCTTGTACTTTGGGTTGTGACCCATGAGGCGAGCACTCAAGTTGGCGACCCCAGAACTTCAATTTGGTCAAAGGCGTTTCCTAATTGCTCTATAATAAACACTTATTTCTGTACAAAGCTGACATCAATTATCTATTCCAGTCTCCAATATGCATCTACACTGGTTTAAAGTTTAGGACAATGCCTCTTGGAGGACAAAAGATGGTCTATCTCAGTACAGGAGAGGCACAAACTGTCTTATCAACATTTTGCAGACACCTCAAATTGTTGGGCCTCATCATTAACATGACATCTGCATGTGTGTGCTTCTCTTTCTTCCTGCCTTCTTGGTGTAACCACTTGTATCTCTACATACATGTGTGGGTGTGAGCATTGATTTGCTCCTCTGGTTCGTACGTGTCCCTTGTTTTCCTCTGTGTGTATTTGTCAGTCACCGTCCCCAGTCGTCTGTCGCCGTTTCCGCTCTGACCGCAAGGCCTCAGGAGAGAAATACAACCATCCGTCAAGAACGTGTAAAAAGTCAGCCGACGGGCAGACGGGCAGCGAGCCAGGCCACATTTAGGCAACTCTTTGTAGAGCTGCCCGAGAGGTAATATGTCACGGCATCCTCCACCACAAACAGCAGAGAGAAACATCAACAGGGAGTGACTCAGAAGCAGAGAAGAAGCGTCCAGTGCCGTGGCGGTGTGTCTCAGCGAGCCTTTCTCTCTCCAACTCCCTCTGGCGAGTTGCTATTTTGAGACTCCTGACGCCTTGTTCTGCCTTCTTCCCCCCAGGGCCTTTTCTGAGAAGCGTTGAAGAGATCACAATACACAATGGGATTGGTTCAGAAAGTTTCGATGCCGCCCAGATCACTCAAGTAGTCACAGGGGGTAAAGTGGAGGGTGCCATGCTTTAAATACGAAAAGGAAGTAGTGTCTCTTGATTTCTATGCATTCGGGAACTGGAAGTTCAATCTCATGGGATCACCGTGGAGTTCTTCCTGACAAATGTACCAATTATTAGTGACAATGACTGAAACTGAGTGATAGTTTCAATTATGTATCAGCTTGGAAAGACACATGTTTTTTTTTAAAAAGAAGAAGGAATTTAGTTGACTGTAACTTTTACAAAACATGAAAATCTTTACCTACTTACTCATGTATGAATGATGAATGGATGGGTAGATGGATCAATGCATTTGAAAGGTTGGATGGATTCATTTGAATGGATGGGTGGATGGATGAATGCATTTTAATGGATGGATAAAGATAGGATAGATGGGTGTTAATGGATGGATGAATGGATGAATGCATATGAATGGACTGGGAGACGCATACTGATGGATGGATGGATGGGTCAATTGATAATAAATGGGTGGATGGACATATGGATGAAGAAATAGACAGATGGATGCATACATTGGATAGATGGATGGCTGAATGGATGTAAATTGATGGAATAGGAGTTGCATGTAGATGAATGAATGATGAAAAAGGTGACTCTCACTACCTACGCTTTGCATCTGGTCTTTGCCATTGACAACTGATCCAAGCTTGGGAACGTACCAGCTGCTCTATGCAAGGGCAAGGACAGCCTGTGTGACCTGTGTGATATACCCATGTACAGCAGTGCCTCATGTCCACTGTGTGCCCTCCTCGCTCATAGTCAGAAGGTGATAAACAGTAAAATTTTGTAACTTTCTGTTACAGTAAAAAAAACTGTTGATTTTTCAGTAATATAATGGCAACCCTGCTGCCAGTTGTTTACTGTTTTTTCACACAAAATTTGTGACAATGCACATGTGGACACAGGGTCCTAAGAGGTAAGGAGTGTTTACTGTATTTTAAGGAGCAGTTACAACAGATTCTGGTTTAACCACCATATATTTTTATTATTGATAATTTCATACTTATCAATGAGAGGTTTTAGGAGATTTTGGCTCTTACAAGCTCTGGCCCCATATCACTCCGATCAGTACAAGGGGCATATACATTGTAGACATTAGCCCCCACCCGCTGAGTCACCCAGTCACAACTTAATCATTGACACCAGTGACACACTTCTTTTCAAAAGGCCCTTCCAACATCAGAAGAAGAGTCTTTCAAAGCAGCCATTCAGATGCTTTTTTTCTCCAAACTGGATGAGTGTTGCCGTCGAGCTGCTATGAATGGGCAGATTTGAAGCAAACATGGTCCAAGGCGAACTGTATTGCGATAATTCCAGTGTCAACACTCGGCGCTATGAGCTTGACTTTTGTCATCGAGGAGAGCCTTGAAAGTCTGACAGCAAAGGGAGGGGGGGTTTGGCACATCACCAAGGCTGATGTGGCACCACAAGCTTGTACCCGGCCTACAGAATAAAAACGCATGCAACAGTGGCCGCATTATTGGGATCTGTTGAGGGAATAATAAGGATGAATTACCCCTCCCTTTCCTGTGACCCAAAAATCGCGGAGCATACTAAATCCGGCCCCCGTGTCAATGGCTGCCTGTTATTTGCATGCATTAAAGTGGGAACGGCGGCTTCTGTGTGACACTCATTTTGTGTGTGCCAGTGTGTGTGTATTGTCACAGATTGTTCCGCCGACCTCCGTCAACTTCAGCAGAAAACATTACGTGTGAAGGGTAGTCATTTCCAATGCATAGTTACTTCTTGAGTGCTATGTTTATATGTATGTGTGACTAAGTGAGTGTGTGTGTGTGTGTGTGTGTGTGTGTGTGTGTGTGTGTGTGTATTTGCCTGTCTGTCTGGTCTGCGGGTGTGTTTATCTGTTTATGAACAGCGCCGCAGTGTTTGTGTGCACTGTCCCACTGTTTCAGCAGAGTATAAGAAGACACCTGCTCGCCGATTCGGAGCTGGCTGTCAAAAACAGGAAGAAAAAGTGTGGTTGGAGAGGGGAAAAAAAGAAAAAGAAAAAGACGGCAGACCTGAGATATATCTATTCTGGCTCCCCGCTTCCCTCAAGCTGCCGGTAGGAGACTTCAAAATGGCTCCACTCCCCACCACAGAGTGGGCTCTGCCCTGTCAAAATGTCTTTGAATGGGAAATACAGACTGAAAAGTTTCCTCCTTCCACCCTCTCTCTTCCTTGTTGTTTTTCTCCCTCACCCCCATCCCCCCTTCCTCTCTGTCCATCCTTCATCGCACACAGAAAGGGCATCTCATCCTCTCCAGTGAAGCTCTCATTGAATGCTGCCTTTGCTCTGAGAAAAACACCCTTCCTCTCTCACTCTCTCTCTCTCTCTGTCTCTCTCTCTCTCTCTCCCTGGATCCCCGCCAGAGCTCTCTGTCTCGGTGAGGTATCTGCCAGTCAGTCAGAAGTCCATTCTTCACTGAAACATGATGTCTATCTCCTGGGTCCTGTCGGTAGAACAGTGCAGGTCCTGGTACCTTTTGTCGGAAGCGATTATGATCTGTGCAGCTCACAGAACAGCAAACAAAACTTAAGCTGACATAAGTAAAAACATACGATCGTGTTCCTATGAATATTAATATTCTCTTTTAGTCTCTCCTTAATCTCCAACATGTGAAGATTCAAATAATTCACCTTTATATAATGTGTATTATTTCAAAGTACTGCTTCCACTCCTGTATTCAGTTGTTGTAATACCACTAAAATTCAATTCCTTGCAGGTAGTGTTTATCTGTCAATAACTGAGCCTCAAGGCTGAAAACACATTCTGAACGCTAATGTTCAGAATGGATTTCAGTGTAACACAGGAAGGCAAAATAAATTTTGATTTCAAAAATGAATTGATTTCAAAAATTTAGCAGATCTGAAAATTGAAATGAATCAGAAATTGTGGAGACAATTCAACTGAACTGAAAACTGATTCCAAATAGGAAATTTAAATGAAATTGAATTCATTTAAAATTGAAGTGAAAATGTTATTCAACTGAAAAGTGACAAGAATTGAAAAATTGAATTGAAAAATGAACTGAATTGAAAAAGTTTATTCTGAAAATGTGAAAGAAAATTAGCTAAAAGGAATCTACAGAAAGAGAGCTGGCCAACAGACAGCTTTGTAATCCGCAAATAACTCAAAAAGCCAACAAAATCAAACTCCTAAATTCCTGATTCAACAAAAGAATCATCATCAGGTCTCTTGCTTGGCAGCGTCATTCATAACGTCACCGAAATGTCGCCAAAAAATGCTTATGCTGAATGATGAGACAAAACAAAGGTTTCAAAACCAATTCCTTGTCTTCTGATTTTTCTTTATTTTTGCCTCTGGGGTCCAAAGCACAAGGCTGGAAACCACAAGTACCACAGAGCAGCATTAAGACATCACTTAAACAAAAATTAAAGTCCCATGAGCAATCATGTACAAGATATGTCTCCACTATTTGGTGTTTTGTCCTGTTAAGTAAGAGCATAGTAACATAATTGAAAACTTCTATGCGTGTGTGGCACATTCATCACATCAAACACCAATGATTACTCGTTTCATGGTATGGACACTTGAGAAATCTATCTGCTTAAATCTGCTCCCTGAGGGGTCTTACATTAACAGTTAATCTAATTTTCCTCCTGTGATCATGTCTGAAAACCCATTCCACCCGTGCTTTCCCCCATTATTTCAGGTGGCTTCATCACCTGTGGCCAGGGGGAACTACCTAATGGCCATTTTCATTTGATAATTGGTTATCTTGACATTTCAAACCGGCTCCATGATTTGTTCATCTCTATTGTGAGCGGTGCAGTAATTAGAGCAGCCCTGTGCTTAGTTCATCATTTCTGAAAAGGATTTGAGGTCATTGTTGAGTTACATGGTTGGCATTCTTTGGACACGTTCATTATAAATGGCACTTTTTGTCTAAACTGTAAGAAAATCTGACCACCCAGAAAAGCCACAGAGGGAGTGTTTAAACCCAAAAACCGGAATAATTTTGCAGCTTTATTCAGCTAAATATCTACAAAACGTCCATCCAGTCGTAAAAAATATCCTCCTCAGGACAGAAGGTGATATGTGCCCTGACAGTGGTGCGAAAAAAAGATCCATGTTCAGGCGAGTTAACTCCTCAGGAAAAGAAGTAAATGTCCTTGTGAAAGTCTTCAGATGAGTGATGCCTCAGACTAAGCCTTCAATCTCTCTACAATGCTCATCTCAGTAATAATTCATTCTGCATCCTCAGAGATGGAAAATATTGATTTTCAATGAATAACACCCTAAACCAGCGAGCAGCCCGGCCTTAGATTGTCGGTAAAGTAAAAAAAAAAAGAATACTTCACGCTCTTTCCCAGAGAGGCCCATTTTAAACATCCACTCCAGGCTTGAAACATGTGAGTCGACATGCTAGTTAGTGTTATTACACCTAATTGGAAGATAAGTCCTTATTGTGTTGGAGAGGCTCAGACTGGCAGATAATAATTGCTGCAGTGTTCATATTCGCTGTTATTATTGTTTGTATGGTTCAGTGAAGACGCAGCTGTCAACGACAAAGTGGCAAGATCTGGTTTGAAATTAAATTCTGGGAAGTTTGAATATTTATTTGGCTCCCAAATTTGAAGAATCTGTGTAGTCAAGAAGTGCAGCTGTTTGTGTCTGGGGCTGACATATGTTTTGATAGAAAACAAGTCATCTGACAGCAATTCATACCCTAATACCCTTATATAATGAAAATGTTTGCATGAATCACTCATCTTTTAATAAGCTAAAGTAACTAATGCTGGATGTTCATATCTAACAGCATTAAAAAATAGCACCAAGACTCAGTAAAATGATGATGGCATCGTATCAAGATCTATCTGTTTCATGACAAGTTGGGGGTATGGACCTCGAACACTAAGGTTTGCCCATAGCTCTGTCTACAAGAGGCCTCCAGAGGACTGGCCAATCAGAGGTAAGTGGGTTTGTGAAGCAGGGAGCCTTAAAGAGACAGGACTACAGAGGTTGTACATCATGTAAAGACACCACATGGGTATTACTCGTCAATACTCGTGTGATGAGATTGATGCTTAAAATTATCAGTTGAATTTGCTGATATCCAAAATATTACCATGTTTCCGTAATAGTTTATCTACCAATATGTGCAAGCTATTTGATAAAAAATATGCTTTTAGTGCTACAATATGACAACTGCTGTTATGCGTAAATTTTCATTATTGTTTGACAATAGAACAGTAAAAAGACATTACATGATTTTTTCTGGTTTACTTTTTTTTCCTTTTTTTTTTTTAACTTTCATTCATGAAAAAAAAACAAAGTCGGTATTGGTATCAATGTTGGCAATACTGATCCTTTAATTACTTGGTATTCGGATCAATACAAAATATTGCAGTATCACACAACACGAATAAAGGCAAAAAAAAAAAGCCCAATACCCCGTCTTAAAAGTGTGAAATATTTCTATCATTATCTTTCAGAATGACTATTTTTTGGTCAAGACAGACATTCAAATTCAAACAAGTTGACCAATCTAATTGAACACAGTTTATTCATCAAGGTCAAACTTTTTTTTTTTTTTTTTTTGATCACAGAGTTTAGCTAAGTTAGGGGAGCTAGCTCTCCTAACCTTAGGCTCTCCTTACAGGACACAGCCAATTAGATCAAAATATGTTGGCTGAGACGTTGATGATGTCCCATATACTTTTTGCCACCCCTGAAGAAATGGGTTCGGCCACCTCAGTCATAACATTTAGACACACTCCTGCTTAAGATAAAAAGTTTCATCAGACTCATGTTTTCCCCAAAATGTCCAACTTTACAACCTCTGGACCGTACAGTAACACTTGCATTGGCGTATTTTCAGCTTAGTGCGTTGTAATCCATTATACGGCTACATCAATGACAGTGATTCAGCAGGATTAATGTGATCATCAGGATTGATCAATAGATTATTCAAGATTAATGTTTCGGCTCAAAGCTGCCTCTTAAATTAGCTATTTCCATACACTCCTACATGTCCGTGGAAAGACAGCAGAGATTATCAACTGCACTTTTTCCTGAGCCTATATTAATCTCACACCTGTACATCTAACACCTGTTTATCCACAAGACAACTCAGAGAGGCACCCTCGGAGTGAGATTCAAGGTAGCCTTCTTTGGAAGAACGCAACAGGAATATTTTAACGATAAAAGGCTCGGGCTTTACCGATGTGATTAGGCTTAAAAGTATAATGCGTTAAACCCTCTCCATGAACTCTTTTTGTCTTACAGCACGCAGAGATGACAGAAGGATTTAAGAACACTGTTAATTTTGTAGATCAGCGTGCATCAATCACAGTCTGTACAGTATTACACTGTTAATAGAAGCAGGGAAGAATTCATGACAGAATGTATTCAACAGATTATGTAAAATTTCAGCATTCTTCTGCTTTTGGCAGAGGGAATTCTGAAAATCTGATCCTGTGCTCAGTCAGGAAATTGGCACCCACAGATTTCACACTTGAAGCTGGGGAATGATTCAGTTTTCTGGATATTAATCAATTAGCACACTGTGTTTTATATTTTCATAAAAGAGAGTGTTACTGTGGCCAAAATATTTACTAAGTAGGCCTTTACTTGAATCTTTTCACTCTTACTACTCTTGCTGTTGCACTGTAAAACTTAAAAAAAGGTTTAAGTACCAGAAGTATTAGGGTTTCTGCTAAATTTCAATTCATCTTGAACATTTTTAGACTTGTTCTGTAGAGATATATGAAAGTTTGGCAACAACTGGGAAGCAACATATCCATTTAGCAAGCCTTTGAACCCCTCCTCTGCTACCATAACACTAGCCAGTCATCAGCGTATCAAATAGCACATTTTTGAGGAAACTCACTGGGTACCTCGCTCAGCTGCAGAGTTTCCCCAAATTATTATAAGAGCTACAGTTTTCATCAATGGAGGTGGCATTTTTCAGTCTTTGAGTCTTAGAAAAACCTCTAAATTAATGGACTGTGGATCAAATTAGTATGGGTGCATAGCATAATTAGCACAGTGTTGTATCTTGTAATGCAATGTAATGTTATTTCACATACCATCACTACAATGTATCATAATGTATAGAAACAAGAGTTACTTTAACTTAATGAAACATGTTGTGGCATTACATTACAACATGCTACACTACAAAAGACAATATAAAGTAAGAAAATACAGTGTTAGAAAATACTGCCTTAAAGACAGTGATGTAATGTAATGTTATGCTACATTACATGGCACACCATAAATGAACAAAATGTAACATATCAGACAGTAACATTATACAACACTATATATCACAACATACAGTAACCATATATTACCTTATGAAACACTGCATTACACAATTTAGTGTAACAAAATGAAGTGCTATATACAGTTAAGTTATTATAGGCTATGCTACACTACAAAACACAATGCAAAGTAACATAATAAGAAGTAACCTTATATAAGACTATGCTACATTTCACATATGAAAATAAAAAAAAGGGAATTGAATGTAGTGTAGCGTTTTTCATTTTAATGTACAATATTTCATCCCAATGTATTAAACAATTTTGCACACGATATATATTAAAACATTATATGGTAATCCACTAAAGTGTCCTTTGTCAAATACTATTATTTATTGTATTGTGAAGCTGCATGTTCCATATTACACCATCATCACACATGATACGTGTATTGTTATGCATTATAACATAATGGATCATCTCATTATATTGTATCAATTGTTTTGTATTGTACCTTACGGCATAATACCATACTTTTATGCAATATAATTGCAATCCGCCCCATTCATGTCAACTTTCAGAAACATTGTTTCAAATAATGTTTTTTAATAATGAATTTCTTCTTCCTTTTGCAATCACATTTAAAAAAAATTAGCAGTAGAGGTAGGGAAATGGGTGTAAATAAGAGGCTGGAATGGTGGAAATAAGCTTGTACTTCAGATGACAAAGCCTTTGCCAAGCTGCTTGCACATTAAAAATGTACCACTATAGAAACACCAGGCACATCCCTTTAAAATGACTCCCCACTGTGTGTGTTTGTGTGTTGGGTGTATGATCTTTTTCCTCCTTGAGCCAGCCAGTGTCTCACTTTATACCCTCTCAAATCACTCAACTTGTCCCTGGTTACCACATTACCCCGCAGCCCTCACATTGTCTCTTATCTGTCCCCTCTCCCCTGGCCTTTGAGACACCCCTCCAGCCTGCAGCAGCTCCCCTGGAGTGCAATCTGTTGTCCGATGGTATTGATCAGGCACACAAGGTTTTGATTAGAACACTTGGCTGGATAACAGGGGGCTTCACTGCATGATTGTCCTCAACCATTCCACTGTCTTGTTCCTCTATTGGCCAGGGAGTAGTGCACTTCATTGGAGTCAGTGATTGGATGCACCCTGGACCCCCCTTCCCAACCTCCTGCAGTTAAAGATCCAAGAATGTGATTCTCTTCTCCCTTGACTGAGTGTTTTTGTGTTGGTTTTGTCACATGGGGGCGAGTTAAATGGGGGCGGGAATCGGCGACCAAGGATGCGTGGCTTTGGAATGGATCTGAACTCTAACTGGGGTGGTGTACCTGGATGAAAAAAATTGTCATGTTTGGCGAAGGATGAAGCCAAGCCTCTATGGTCAATAGTGAATTCCCCCCTCGGAGAAGAGCCGCCAAACAATAGAGCGGGCATGTGGGTAGATGGGAGGTCGATACGGATGTTTAATCAAGAGGGACGTCCAGGCTTTTGCAGAAGAAAGCAGACAAGGACGAGCTGCTGGCCGGTCAGGCATTCTGACATCGCCGCTTAAGAGTCAGCCACCCATTGGCCTATTCACCATTCAGCCAATTAGGTCTTGGCTGTTAAGGTTTAATACCTACAGTTAAGGCTACTATTGTGTGCCAGCTAATGCTATTTCAGGCTTTCACTCACTCTGGAAGCTTTCATTAAATCCAGAAGAATGCCCGGGCCATTCACCGCAGCATGAGTTAAAAGCTTTGCATTTTCATATTTCCGTACTTCCCCTCCTCCACATACAGCCTCATCTCTACATTCATGCAAGGACAGCCATTCGAAAGAAAAGGAAAGCTGATTTCATGCTCAGTTCTGACTGGTTGGATTGTCTTTTTCAGTCGTGTAGGCAATGGTTCTCGTCAGGTACTTTTACAGCATCAGGATGGTCTCAAGTTTTTCTTGTTTCTTCGAGAAGTCAGTCACTGACTCGGGATCCTCATGTGATTCATTGACTTAACTCCCCAGAAAGTCAGAAGAGTTTCGTGAGCAGTTCCTACAAACATTTCACGGTCATCTGGCTGGATATTTCCGCTCCTTGTTCCGGGCTGAGTCATTCCAAACAGTGCCCCCATTGAGAGTGAAACTTATCAAACAAAAAGGCAAGGGAGACGGGCACTGGCACATTCCTTCAGTCCTGTTCATTAGCCGCACACTCGCTGTGATGCATGCTGGGGGATGTTGGCTGAGCTTGGCCGACCACTCGAGCACCGAACGCGCCAACAGATGTAGCGTAGCCTCTCCGAACAGAGGGGATCTGACTCGCTCAAACTTGGCCAGGAGTCTGGGGAGTAGTTGATGGAGTCGGAGGAAAGCGAGGGTATGCAGAGAGAAAATAAAGGGGAAGGAAAGTGAGAGAGAGAGAGAACGCTGGGAGATAAAGAGAGACAAACACAGAGAGAGGGGAGTTGGGGCGGGAGGTGGTGGAGGAGTTGTTCCCCTGGGGGATCACTCTTGGTGTCTCACTCCACTGGTCCTTCTAATGTGTGACGCTCAGGAGATTGACAGACTGTGTAAGACTCAGCCCACAGGAGAAAACAACAACAACACAAGTCAGACATATGAAAACGGCAGCTCGACTGGGCTGAGCCGTGAAGAGACAGCGGTGGGGGAGTTTGTTGGACGGACAGCAGCACTGGTTGATGTAACCTTTACGCATTCCGGGAAGGTTAGCTGAGCATGTGAGACCTTTTTTTTTTTCCCCCTCACCGCTGTCCTGCTTCACACTCGCACAGTTACGTGACTCTGAGTCCGTGAGTTGGCCCGCATCCCCTGGATGAAGCGAAGTAAAGGCCTCTTATTCTTTCACAAGGTCGTAACCTGCTTTTGTAAGAGTTCCCGTGAGGAAATGTCAAAGGGCGTCACATGTTCAAGCTTGCAAGAGAAAACTATTTTCCACTTCTTTGCCAATAAACCATCCAACCACAATGAAAAGGGTCAATTCATGATTTATGGAGAGAAAAGAATGAAGGTAACTCCAGGTAAAGGGAGCTAAAGTAGCGTTTTAGCTAGCGCTCTTTGCTTTCATTTGCTGAGTTTCACTTAATTTTAATGTTGGTTATCTGCTCAATTCCAGTAAGACTGTCAAATAATTTGGACCAAAAAATAAAAAGAGGTGAGTAATTTTTCCTTTACTTCCCAACATAGGCAACAATCAGGTCATTCTAAACGTTAAAACAAGCTAATTTTGATTAGCATTGGGAAAACCTTTTGAGTTATTTAGCGACTGGTTCCCAAAAAAATGTGGTTTTTAAGCCGCAATCTCAGCCACGAAAATATAGCTGATGAGGGAGCTCTAAAAACTGCAGTTAGTCAAGTGTCAACTTGAGGCTAGCAATGGAGGTGCCGCTAATTACAAAAAAAGCTTTATTTAATTATTTATTTTATTTATTTATATATTTACACAAAATAAACATGTTCAAAATCACGTAGAAAGGAATTACTCCAGTTGGAATCGTTCATCTATCTATTGGCAAAAACTTTATGAAAATGTATGAGACTCCCTTTTTTCCATGACTCAGCAGTTTAGAAGATATTAAGATTGCAAGTTTGACCTATTGGAAGCACAGCTTGTCGGACTGGCAAATGAGCACCTTGTAGCTGTTTGTGAGGAGGTTTACACCCCGCCTCTTTACCTCAAACTACTTCAATATTAGCATTTCCAATATGGCTATTCACAATGATTAGCTTCAAAACTCTGTATCAGAAACACATGAGTGATGTCAGAGAGGATATGTCTATATGTTATACAATCTTTCCTGGTTACTAAAGTTTATAAGAGTGGAGGGGCATTTTGTTTTTTTTCAGTGATCAAATTTCATAAAGAAATCCAAGGACACACTCCCCTGTATTTGGCTTTGAATGGGATAAAAGACAACTGAAGAAATAATCTCAATAATTGCAAAAACTTGGGACGTTGGGTATTTTTCTGATTTTGACTTCCAGCAGCAACAATTAGGCGACCTTAAAAGAAGAAACAAGCAAGAACAAGCAGCGCAAGATGTTTTGCAACTACTTCGAGATGGTTTCAAGTTCTTTTTTTTATTAGCGATCACCAGACCAAGCTTGATGTGATCAGCTTTTTCAGACGACACCCTCCATAAAATGTGGTTCCTACCAAAACTGCTTGTGGCAAAAAGACCCAATCCAACAAGGGCATTTTTTATGTCACACTGTTTTAAATAGTGTGACTAGCACTAGCACCAACAGTATGTTTCATAACACTTCCATCTAGCTGACCTGTAAAGATGTTATCTATAAGCAATCTGATTGGTTTACCTACCAACATCTTTAAAAGTACAGCAAAATGTGTCTTCATAAGTGAAGGTCAGGCTCATATAAACAGAAAACAACTTCCTCTTCTGTCCTATTATCTTGTCCACAAAACCTGAGGAGACAGGAAGAAAGCAGGATAAGCCTTTTTTATGGGCCTATATGTTTCGCTTATCTCCCCGCTGGCAAGCCTCACATGATATACCTCCATATCTCACAATGCGAAGCTCCCGCCCTAAAATTGAAAAATGCCACAGTCCCTCCACAATCCAACATCCCGTCATCCTCTCCATCATGTCCTTGACACATGAACATATAATTGACTGCAAAAAGGGGAGCGTTTCATTCACATGTATCTCTCAGCTTGACCTTCAGCGATGATGGAGTGAAGGCAGCAGAATGAAGATGAATGGCAGGTGGAGTCAGCGGTATGACCCAGAGCTACTTCGTCTGACTGGCTTTTTTTAATATGGAGGCTAAGCAAATCCTTACTATTGGCTTCATCTGCAGGAGCCTCATGTTCACACACAAAAGCATTTATAAAGGTGGCTTGAGGGTAGAGTGACCATGTTCTAAATAACCCAAAAGAGGATCCGCGACCTGGACTATTGGAGAAACTGCAAGAATACCCCAAAATACTCATAGCAACAAAGTAGCTTCATTACACACATTTATTTAAACACTTCTTTTCTGTTTGAAGAGAAAACTTTCTACATGGCAACTTAGAAATTCTATGGAGACCCATCTCTACCAGTTAAAACTACAAAAAAAGAAAAACTGGCTTTGTTGGGATTTTGTTTCTTTTTTTTTTTACCAATAGTGATTCAGAATTGTATAATACAAAGTCAATTTAATGAGATAAAAGGCAAATTTCACAGTTTTCTCAATGTTTCTCTCTTTTTTTCCTGCATAAATTTAACTATCCCAAATTTTTGCTTTACTGTCTCAAAATTTTAACTTTATATCTCAGATTTTTGACTTATTTTCTCATTATGGTGACTTTATTATCCCAACATTTTTTTTATAAAAAGATATTTTTTGGGCTTTTCTGCCTTTAATTGGATAGAGGAGTACAGTGCATAGAGCAGGAAAGGGGGAGAGAGAGGGGAATGACATGCGCGAAACAGGCCACAGGCAGGAATTGAACCCGGGCCACCTGCTCAAGGGCAAGCCTCATGGTGCGCCGCCATATCCACTAGGCCATCTGCGCCCCTATCCCAACATTTTAACTTTGCCATCCGCAAATTTTGATGTATTAGCTCCGAGATTTGACTTTTTACATATCAAAATTTTAACTTTGTTGTTTCAAAATTTTGAGTTTTATCTTGGGATCTCTATTTTTCTTATAACAATTAAGATTTTTTCTTTTTAATCTCAAATTTCTTGCTTTTTTTTCTCATAGGGCTGACTTTACGATCTCAAAATTTTGAGGTTTTTCTCATAATGTTGGCTTAACTATCTCAGAATTTGGACTTATTTATCCAAAACTTTTGACTTCATATGGGCCAAAAATAAAAGAAAAATCTCAATAAAGTCAAGTTTTTAATTTTAATCTATTTTTCAAAAGGGCTCCCATTATAATGCCTAAACATATGCTTAGATAAAGAGTAAAATATAAATGAAACCTCATAATCTTCGTTTAAGTTGAATTCAGATTTTGGGGCTTTTACATTTTCAGCTGCCAGCTTTGCAGACACAGTCTTGACCACTACAAAAAGAGGGGTACTACTGTATATCTGCAGTTTGTCCGTAAACGTGCATTTCCACTTCAGCATTTTCTGTCTGAGAGCAGAGTGCAAACAGTGAGAACATGTTTTTCGTGCATGCCAACATCCCAGCAGGTTGTTGCACCAGAATAAAGCCAGTAGTCCAGTGCACACTTTATTGTAAATATTAATGGTCTGTAGAACAAGCTGAGGGACCGTAGGGACTTTATCATACATAGAGTTTCAATGGGTAAAAAACAAGAAATGTACCACACAGCTTTTTGCTTGGCCCAGAAGTTCAAGTTTAATCTCTTCACAGTGTAGATGTTTCCCTCCAAGATGCGACACAGAACTTTTTTTTTCAAACATATTTCATTAACTGACAGAATAATGATGACCAGTGTAAATTTTTAATATATATACAGATTCAAATGATCCCATTTGAGATTCAGATAGAGGCAACGTTCCGCCAAATAATATTTGTCTGCAGAGAACTCGCAGGGAACAGCCAGTTCCCCTTCTGTATTTTTTTTGTCAAAGTGTATGAAAAGTTTCAAATCATTTTCAAAAAGTCAAACAGGAAATGATGCTATTAAATCAAATGTCAAAAAGTAATTATTAAAAACCAACCTTGACACAATACCTCACAAAAAGCAAAAAAAGATGCAGTCAACAGTTAAACTCAAATGTCCCACAACTAACATTTAACAGAGGGTGTCATCATTTTCTGTTTTAAATATTAGTATAAAGAAACAAGGATGTGTGTTGATACTTAACATGTAGATTTTCAAACTGCTACATATTTCTGTGTTGTACTAATCTCTAAATCTGTTTTTGAATTGATCAAAACAGTTATTTTAGAAATAGCACCAGAGTTTCAAAAGATCTTCATTAGATTTTCATAAGACGTGCTGAGTTTTTACTATTTTGAACATTTAAAGCTTCTCTACAGGGGTGCCAAAAGTTCAAGTACCCCCTCTTTAAGTCTCACGAAACAAAGGTGAATACTTTCAGTCTGATATTGTAAAAAAAGTTACATTTTAAAAAAATCAATGTGAGAAGACAATACATATTTTTGAACTGTGAATTGTGATTGTCTGAAGCCATCATCGGTCATCAAAAAAGTTCCAAAACCACCTCTTTAAATCTCAACTAAACACTATGCATTTTTCATCCCTGATGCTGTAAAGAATAAAAACACTTTAAAACAGTTTTAGAAAAATAAGTGTTAGTTTTATAAAGCTGTAAATCATGTATAGCTCCCTGCAGAGGTACCAGAGAGAATCATCATACCCCTCTTTAAGACCCAACAAATGCTATTTAATTTTTACCCCTTGATGCTGTCATGAAAAAGTGCATTTTAAAACACAAGTGTGAGAAAAATAGGGGTTTATTCATAACTGTAAATCATGTTTAGTTACTGTGGGGGTGCCAAAAAAAGATCATAATACCCCCTCTTTAAGTCTCACTAAATCAAGTGAGAAGTTTTCTTTTGTGCTGTCATGAAAAATGACATTTTAAAGTTAACAACAAAACATCTTTTCAGTTAACTCAGCAGACCTTATCATCAGAAAGTTTTATTTGAACTCTTTTCATAACTGCGTAAAAAAAAACAACAACAACAACAACACCGCTCACAAAAAGAGGCGCACCATTGTTTTAAGGTTTGGACAGAATGTTGTGAGGAAGACAACAGGCTGCTTTGTTTTTCAAATGTCATCTTTTTTTACTCTTTCAAGGCCAAAAATTAAATAATCTTCACTTGTTTGTGAAAATGAAGGGACAAAACTGAAACTATCCTCCTGGAATGAGTGAGGAAGCGTGTTTCTTTAAGATGCATGAATACGTGAACGCACGCTAGAGTGTCACATCTGCATAATGGATTTTAAGGCCGCAGCCACACAATGTGCATATATAGTGCACGTCCAGATACGTTAAAATTTAACACACATTCTGCTGCTTTTAAGTCACCCTGCATGTGACATGCATTCTCATGCATGTGTGGGTGTGTGACACATCTTCCATCAGGGTTTGCCAGCTTTCCTCTCTCTCAATATGTGTGTGTGTGTATCTGTTGACCACTCATGACACCCCCGCATGGGAAAAAAAGTGTCACACCACTCGTTGTGTGTCACAAGCAACTTGACTTCTCCGGTGTCGTATGACAAACACGGAGCGGCAAACAAAGCGCGTGTTGTTTTCATCATCACTTATGCTGCTCGGTGAGAGAGAAAGAGAGAGTCAGTGCAACAAGAGGGCGGAAATTGAGTGTATTTCTGTGTGTGTTAGCGTGTGTTTGTTGATACATGATAGCAGTGCATCATTGCTATAAATGCGAGTGAGTTAAGCCTGCCTGAACACTGGAGAGCAGGCCAATTACAAGGCCTGGATTAAACAGCAAATCCCCATTATAATGAGAGCCAATCACAATAGCCGCGGGGTATCCTAGCAACCAGAACTCGGATAGTGCGGAATATTGTTGTTGTTGTTATTGTGATGGGAGTAGAGATGGGGAAATGTATATAAATAGAGAGAAAAAGAGGGGGAGGATTGGGAACAAATGAAAGGCCAGATGAGAGGAAAGAGTAAAGATTTGAGAACAATGAGTGAAAAGAGAGATATAGAGACAGATATATGAAAAAAAGAGAGAGATAGTGAGGAAACATCGAGCGCTCCAGCAGGAATTAGGCAGCTTAGGGGGCATTATGTCAGTGTACATAGGATTTAGAGTATAAGTCTGGATTACGGCCTTTTGCTTTGATAGAAAATGCCACCTTATAGGCGATGGAGTGCTGTTTTGTTCTTCGGTGCAGATATCAAAGAGCGCACCCTGCTGCTTTCTGGAATGCACAGTCAGAAGGTGGGCACTCAATCCCTCTCTTTCGTCTGGGATTTGTAACGCCAGCCGCTCCACTTCTTACCGCTCTGCACTGGGCCAAGAGGACGAAAAAGGTACAGGACGACACACAAATGAGGAAAGGCAGGTATGCAGACAAATAAACAGAGAAGAAGAAGAAGGTGGCTTATTTAGAATGCATTCCACCGGCCTGTTTAATTTCACTCCGCTTTTCGATTACTTTGGCGAATTTGAGGTGCGGAGCGGAGGTGGAGATAAGGAAAAGTGAGCAATTACAAAGTTGTGGGGGGAATGTATTTCAGGTTTGCATTCAAATTTTCTTTTCATAAAAACCCACTCTTCTATTCACCTGGAGTTGCTTCCAGCTCATAAAGAATTCTTAGGAGGGAAATAATCACTTAAAGGTGCAAATTTACTTTTCCTGTTGCTCACAAAGTCAGGTACAGGAAAGAAAAAAAACCTGCACGCAAAAAACATTCCCTACAGAATAAATATCCACACACAATGTTTGATCCATGTGAAAAATCAGATTTTCTCTCTCAGCCATACACACCTACACACACGCTACGATTGCCACTATCCCCCCTCCCCTCCCCTCCTGCACGTTTATTGTCAGCTGCATGAGGGATACCGTGTGATTGGTCTGAAATCCTACACAGTCCTCCTACACAGTAATGTGCTGTTTTGCACCGTGGAGCTCTCTCTCTCTCTCTTTCAGGTGCCTCAGTAAATAGGGCCATTGTGTGGAGTGCATTACCCAAAGGTTTTACACCCATCTCTCCCTAGCGGTTTGTGGCCAGTCGCGTATTGGCCTCAAAGTCGCGGTGCCAAAGCATCACAGGGCTCGGGCTTTATATGTCGGTGGTGGGTGTTTCACAACACAGCTGCAGAAAAATCATGTTTTATTCTTCTACTTCTACTCCACTGGCTAAACAACTTCCTGCAGAATGATTAATGGCACAAAACTGAGATAATTAATGTGGCCAAAAAACTAATTAAAGGACCATGCGAGAGATTTTGCATGTTTTCTTCCATTAACTGCTAATTATACATGCTACATTTTCACTAACATTTTCCCAAGCACACCATGCTCTAAGACTGATTTCATACCCTCCAGGCAACTATCGGTTTCCATTTATTTTAGTACGGTGTGAAAATCACCTTGCAGAGATATTTTGAGATGGTACAGTCATGTTGGCTGACAATTAATAATCATACCACTGAAAGAAAAATAAGAAAGGTTTATTGAAAGTGTAGATTTAAAGGTACTTAGTGATATTCTACAGGCCTGATACTATTACAGATACAGACACAGCGTCCTGTTTGTGCTCTGCCTTCATTAGGGCCCAAGCCCAGCGACTTTAGACTACAGGCCTGGATTTTTTTGTGTATAAAAATCCCGCCTAGACTTACAAAGAAGTCTCTTAAGACCAGGTGAAAAGTTAGGCAAGTTGAGTTTCAGGTGACATTAATGAGAATCAGTATGAAGTGGACTCTCTTTGACTGGAGGACTCACGCAAACTGTCATGATGTATTTGTTTCAAAAGCGAAAGTGAAAGTAGATCTGCTCTTCTTAGTTCAATGTAACTCTTTACACCGGATAAAACGCAACAAGGTACTGTTTTTATCAACAGTTGTGTTGTACTGGTGTTTGAAACGTGACAACAAACTTTGCAAGCTTGCATTGCAGTTAAGTAGTCGCTCACAGCCCAGTGCTCTGAGACACACTGGTACCGTACAACATTGGTGACTCCTGGTTGTCTCCTACCAGTGCTCATCTACCAGGCAGAGAAAACATAACCTGGCTCTTCAATTTATTAATAGACTCTCAGCTTTGAACAGACCACTTCAGTGTATCTGCTGCATGTGGGTTGGAATGAACATTAACACAAACAGCTTAACCCATGTTTTAGCCTTTAGCTCTTGTTTTAGCCTTTAGCCCCTACTGATTTGTTTAGATTTACCTTGCTCTCCTGTCTATTTTCTGTCATTGAGACTTTGACTTGCCGTAAATCAATGCTGCCCAGTCCAACCTGACTGTAAGTCCTCACAGTCTGTTTCATGAAGATTAGTGAATACCAAACATGGACACATCAATGCTAGCTCATAAATTCTTCCAAAATATTGTTATTAAAATCCAGATGAAATGGGTCACTCTGGGGTAGTTTTATAGTCCCACCACCCCATTCGTTCCCTGCTCCCACCTGACAGTCAAATCAAAATGTCAACCCCCAACACATTCATTCTCTGGTTAAAATTGATTAACTCATTGGCTGCCTTTGACATCTATAGACGTCTGTTTGATTACAATCATTGGCTGCCACTGGGGTCTCTAAATGCCAATTAGTTTTTTCAATGTTTCAGCGTTGAAGGATCAGTCAAAATGTTTTAAAACAACTGGCAGTATAATGAGTTAATATCATTTAACACTGAAGCTTAGATAGATAATTCTGCTATGAATGACACTTCCATGACCTGCAAACCCCTCAGCATCACAGTGTTTGGCTTGTTTTGAGTTATCCCAGAGACAGTGCTACAACTGTGTGTTGAGCTGCGAGGGAAAAGTGAGAATGCTATGAGGAAAAGGTGAGCATAATAACACTTCAATGGATGGAACGTATGTTATGTTATGTTTATACTGTGCCTTTTACTTAAAGAGGGCAAGCTTGCTGTCATGTGGGAGAGGATTTGCAAATCATTGTATTCTGTTTTTATAAACGTTTTCCACTATGTCCAAAATTCATTAGAATTGGGGTTTGTGAGATAATGATACATTATAGAAGGAATTCAGTCCATTTTCTTTGTATGTTACGTAAAGGAAACCATATCAGCTCTATTAGCTCTGAGGTTGTTATTGCTGTACATTACTTTGTGTGAAGTTTCTTAACTTTACATCTTTTTCTGTGTACTAGCTCTGTTATATGATTTCTCAAAGCTTATTTCCTTTATGGTCAGACTCAGCCAGACTGTACCTTCTTCTCCTTTGATATCTGATCTCAGCTGGCCCCCTCTGTATTTATATCTTAGTTCTTTTGCCACTCAGAAAAGAGTAGGAGCAAGGAAGTTGAAACTGTCTGAACTCCCCAAACGAAATGAAAGTTATAAGGGCGATGCTACCCTGAACAAGTCGCCCCATCATGGCATGACTTACATTTACACAACCCCTGCAGGCACAAGAGTTCTGATGTCTCCCGCTCTGTGTTTTTGTCTCTGCCTCACTCTGTCTTTCTCAGCGCCGCAACTTGATGTCAAATAGAGTCAGTGCCCACACCACAGGCCTGAGGGAACAGCGAGACAAGTCTGCCTTTCTGCAGTCTCTTCTCTTCATCTTTCCCCTTGACTTTTTTATGCACTTTGTGAATACAGCGCCAAGAGAGATCCGCAGTTTAGAGAGTTATTTTGAAAGTCTGATTCATTTCCTACGATTAGAAACCTACATAAAGGAGAATGTATTGATCAATAAGAGTATCAGAAGAGACTATAGACTTTTGATGAGGTACTTTTCCTGCAATGGACATATACACAAATCACCCTTTTGATATCATCATCGACAGGAGCATTTAAAACTGTTAGCACTGGGTAATTGTTACTGTTTTTAGAGTATTATGAACTCTTCAGTCTGTGTTGGCAGCACTATTTTTGGATATAATGAACAGGGATTGTTAAATCAATATGAATGGTTTTCACCATCTGTCCTTGGCTTTTTCTTTTTTCCGTTTTGATGAATCTGACAATGAAAGAGTGCACATCGAAGGGAAGTGTGGAGGGATTTGTTAAGAGACAATAAAGAATGGGAGTAGGAGGGAAAGGAGGAAAAAATAGACGAGGGGACAATTAGGAACAGCGAGCGTTAGAAGCAGTCAAAGACACAGATTGAGAGTAGCGAAAGAGAGACTGTACGAGTCTCTTGTGATTTATACGGTTATTATCTCTTCCACTTGTGGGTGTGAATGGAGGCTGTCATGCATGCACCCTGGCAGGTCTCCTTTCCTTGTGTTCAGGGAGCGGGGGCCAGTCCCTGGGGCCCTGAGTTTGGCATTAGCATTCCATGCGGTAATGGGCCCCCATTTGCCGCTTGTCACCGCAAGATAGGTGGCTTCGTCTCCGCCAGAGTCCCTCCAGCTGAGCGGGGCCCCGTGTTCCCGTTGTGCTCAATGACCCCTCTCATTCTGACTGTCGATTTTCCTCTCCCTCTCTCTCGCTGCCCTCCTTCCTCTTCAAGCAAGGAAAACCAACTTTCTCCATCCCATCTGAAAAGGTTCATATGGTTATTCCTCGCCATCAAATAGACGTTTTGTTTCCAAATGAAGGAAACCAGAAGGTTGCTACGGAGTCAGTGAACCCCAGTCATCGCCGAGCTAATCCCACATGGTCCAATGAGGGTAGTTATTTTCTGGTTTCATGCGGTCATATTAGGGTTCATGATAGAACAGATGCCGGTGTCTACGCAGGCTAATGAGGTAGCAGAGTGAGGGTTCAAAGATCACCCCTACTCTCCACCGTGGAGACCTGAGTTTGTTTGGAGCCGAGCCCTCGGCTCCGCACCGCCCCGAGCAGATGAGACAGAAGATCACTAAGGTCCTGACCATTCTACAGCAGAGAATATTAATTGGAAATTGGTGGCAAAATGCTTTTTTGAGGAGCTGTGGAGGATTTCAGAGGTAGGATAAGAGCTGGAAATGTTCTGTAACAAATGGAGACATAAATCCTATATGTCAAACACAGAAAAGCACAAAAATGTAGACTGTTTTGTCAGATTTTCTTGAGCTTGTATTGAGGTTCTCTTCACAGCCAAACCAGACAATAAGTTCCTTATTCCTGTTAATAGTTTTTATGACACGCCCATTCAGGCCTGGGTTTATTTACAGGCTGCAGCCTTCTGCCACATCACTCCCAAATTTCTCGTCCAGTTTCCTATCAGTTGTTGAAAGACGCATTTCCAAGTCCTCACTCCCAAGTGATCACAATAGATGACGGTAGCGTGATGGTACACCCTCATTGCCAGTTCTTTTCTTGCAATTATCCTCCCTGCCCACCTGTGGCCCATTACCATGTGTATAGTGGTTTGTGTCTCCCTTTGACTTGTGCTCATCTCATCCTGTCAAAGGTGTTTTCTGAAGCTATACTTTGATTTACAGGTAGTTCTTGAGGGTTCTCTTGTCCACGTTACTTTTAAGCCTAGGGTTTTTTGTTACCATTTGACCTAATTTTAACAGCCATTGCTGAGGTTTTGTATTTTACATTTAAGACAGAGTTTCTGTATTGTTTTTGGTTCTTATAGTTTTCTTCAATAAAGACAATTTTTGTTGCAACATTGAGTCGTGTGCTTGTATCCTTTACAGAAATACTTGTTAGAGTTGCAAGAGCTGACAACTTGCTGTTTCCCGATATGACTGTTTAAAAAGTGACATTTTTGACAACATTATTGGGGACTTTTATTTTTGAAAAGTTTATGATTAAAGAAGCCAGGTGAAAGTTTTCAGCGGTTGTTGGGGGTTATAATATTTATAGTCCAACTCATCTTGGATGTCACTGGGAGGCAAAGAAACAAGTGATGACTATAAAACTCATGTTATGGCAGATCATAAAGCAGGTTGCTGTGTTGAAACCAGCCGCCAAAGCCACAACATGCCCGCCTGTCATAACTCAAGGACCTCCCATGGAGGGCATGCCCCACAGTTTGGGAGGCACTTTGTTTGATAAACAGAAACTTCATGTTCTCCATACGTACAACCAATAGTCAAATGGTTCCATGCAAGAATAGCAAAAGTAAATGACAACTTCAGTTTTTTCAAGTACTTGAAGTGGCAGATGGTACTTTTGTTGATAGCAACACTTCTGCCATTTCAAGAATGAGGTTTGGAACCTAAATGCTCACTTACTTGGAAGATTGAGGGTTCAGTTGAATTCAAACCAAAGTCCCTTTAAGAAAGGATCCCTGAAAATGACCCGCATTGATGTATGCATTCAATGTGAATGGGTGAAAATGAACCGCTTTGTAGAGCCATATGCCTAACCATATTTGGATGCTTTGGGCCATAAATCAATCTGTCATCATAGTCGTACGCATCATTATAAGGTCATTTCAAGATGCACCTTGCGTCAGCTCAAAAGTCAAACTTGGTTGGTGGTGACCAATAATGAATGGATCTAATAATCATGGAGAGCTAGTTTGTGAAACCAATAGTCAATGCTGAATTGAGTTATGTCAAATATGCAAATAAGCAACAACCCTGCAATCACCAAAATGAAAAAACACCGTAACCCAAATAGTCATATTTTGATGCTGTGGGCCATATTCCAAACTGTCACTCTAGAGGGAATATCCATAGTGAGAACATGCTGACATTCCATAACCAGACATCCAATGATTGCCTAAGATCAATGACTCATCAATTTTGCATGCCTGTTCATTAGTGTATGCCTCATAATGGCCCGCCAGCTGTTCTCTGAAAGCCAGATCCCTCATAGACAGAATCAGTGTATTCGCTGACATGTCGCCCCCATTTTGTTCAAATTAGAGCCTCCCTGTTCAAATATGTACAATGCTGACATGCACCATATGTCTCAAACATGCTTTATGTAATCTGTTTGCTTTGGCAGATCCTCATTTGCACCTTTGGTGGGACTGCAACTGGGTCACACAACGTAATGAGACGGGGAAATCAAAGTTAGCTTTGCCTCAATGATGGCCCATATTACGGAGTTTATCTGCTGATTGATGCACGGGCTGCTCTGTGAAGGTGAGGCGAGCTACTTGTTGCCCCCGCTGCCTGGTACGGGATCCGTCAGAGCGTAATACTAGGCGACAGCCAGGCTGGTGTTTGTAGCGCAAGCCAAGAGGGATTATGGGTAGTGGGCTTTAATATCTGATTTTAATTAGCAGTTTAACACAGTGATCACGCCTCATTAGGGAACTGGGGATGCTGCGGATGTGCGTGAGTGTGCTGGAGAAGGAGCAGAGAGGAGGATGGAATATAGATGCTAGAAGCCTGACAAAGAAAAACTGTCTATTTTGCATTTGGTAAAGCAGCGCGTTTATCAAGAAAATGCACTTCAAGTTAGGGATTAATCAAAAATGTGACATTATTCTGAAAAGCTTATAGACTCCACGCTGCAAGGAAAATGTTATACCATACTTTATGGTCCTTACACCATTTTCTGATGTTTTATAGCTCCACTAACCTTGGCCGTCCGCCAGGATTCATCTGTTTGTGTGGGATTCCCCAAGGCCTTGCCCTGGCATGCCACTTAAGGATTTAGAGTGAGTGTATCAAATCTGTGAATAGTCCTCTCCAGCACAGGATAAAAAGATTAAGGCATTTTAACCCCTAGGAACCTAGTGCCCTCTTGCTCTTGTCATCTAGGAATTAGTTTGGCTCTTCCAATTGGTGTTGTTGGTGCAGCGAGGTGGTGGGACACTCAGCAGGGCTTGGCGCTCCACCAGAAAGCTGCACGGTTGGGTGAGAACAGGACCCTCGGTCTCAGTAATGGTATAATGGGAGAGGAGTGGGGGTTTGAAAGGCTCCAGTGGTCAGCTGGTAACACACCACTGCTCTTTTTCTCTCTCCCCGCTGCTCCTTTTCTTCATCCTCGTCCCACTCGTTTGACTCGCCTCCCTCCCCTATCGCTGTCCCCGCCGAGCCACTGCCTGTCTATATATGGTGAGATGCATTCAATCCACTTTCAATCCCAGGGGTTTAGTTCAGGGGCCGTGCTCATTTTGTCAGAGGCAGTTTCAACCACCTCTCTAACCCCCTCGTATTGCACTCTGCCTTTTCTTCCTCGCATTCCAGCAGTTTTGAAAGGGAGCAAAATAATGCACTTTATAAATCCCTTAGAGACATCCAAGCGGAATAACAAACACCCCGAGCAGTCCTCGGCAGCGACACGTTTATCATTTGCATGAAAGTAAAACTGTTAAAAAGCAATAACGCCCAAATCTCACTTAATTCCTTTGTTTTTCTCTTTTTTTGATGATTCAGAATTAATACCTACATTTGCACAGGATGTTTTCTGAAAATCCCTTGTAATGCTACTTAAACAAAGCAAACAATTTGGGAATCTGTACTAAATAGGCATTAAAGAATTGCTCGAAGCTGCAACTGTGTTAAGGAGAAACAACAGCATTGGAAGTATAGAAAGTAAAAATGTTAATGCTCTAAAGAGCCGGTTAAGCCAAGGGATACATGGGAATTAGGGCCAAGATTAGTATCACAAGTAGAGCAGCGGGTCTGCGTCAGTACTCAAAGTAATGACCAGCGATTCATTGCACCAGATGTTGCTCATTTCTCATAACATGTTTGTGTCACTCTCGGTCTAATGCCTTCATTTGATACCCATGTTTCCGCTATTCTCTAGTCTTAAAGGCCCACTGCTGTCGTCCAGATATAGACCATCTTCATCACAAAGATCATCTAGATCAGTGATGGATAGCTGCCTACTTTGGTCTCATGGACATCTGAGAGTAGACATGCAATGGCATCTTTCTTTTGTGAATGGAAATCAATTGAAATCAATGACAGAATGGATGTATCAGCGCTGCACAATTGGTTACTGTAAATCCTGGCACTGGAGATATGGATAAGAAGTAAATGGTACAAAATGACAAATTTCTTCTATCTTAAAAGTGAAACTAAACCACAGGATTAACAAGTCTCAGGGTGAGCAATACCACATTGGTTGGGTAAGTGTTTCCAATGTTGGCAGAGCTAGCATCAACAGACACAATTTAACCAAACACGACCTAAAAACAACTTTGTCTTTGATTCAAGATCAAATTACCAAAAAACCACATAAATCTGTAGATATTCTCAGTCATCCAGGTCAAGATAAATCTCAAACAAGCCTTAAATATGTCAACTGGACCAACCTCGTGAGAGTAGGTTGGTCCAGTTGACATATTTTTGGCTTGTTTGGGAACTAACCACATCCGAACCTACCCATTACCCATGCTTGTTTACATACGGGTAGTTGAGCATTGTAGCAACAGAATGAAAGCCGTAAGCCAGAGCTAAAACATATCGGAATTTTGACTTCATGTTTCCAAAAATAAAAGGTGAAGAAGGAAATCTTAACAAAGTTAGTATTTCATTTTCTCTTTTGTAACTGGCAGAATTAGGATTCATGACATTATTTGTGTCTACTTCAAAGAAAATGTTCACTTCAGAGATGGGGTGTACTAATTAAATATCTAGGTTAAGAAGCTACTTTGTTGTACTTGAGAATCTTTGGATATTTTTCCCAAGAGGCCAAGCAGAGGGTCCTCTTTGGGATGTTTTACAACATGGTCACCCTCGCCTTAAGTACTTGTAAAAAGAGAAATCTGTCAATAAGGTAAGAAGCATCCGTTCCTCAGTTTCTTGAATGTTTTCATAATTCATATTTCTAGGAACTTAATACATTTTTTAATTTCCTAAAAAGAAGACACAAATGCATGCTTTGATTTTGTTTTTTGCAGTAAGAGAAACCAAGATAGGCTTCAAAGCAGAGGTACACAAGCAAATGTTTGTCTTGGATTGGAAACCAATAAAAGCCTGTTTGGAAACCTGATCATTCTGAACTCAGCTGTTCCTTAAAAGTTCGGACACCTCAGAGTTAGGATGCCAAACGCGGGACCAGGATTCTTTAAAACAAACAGAATTCTTAAATCCCACTTACTCCCACTGTTGGCCTTCAGAGCTTAAGTCAAAAGGTGCAGGGAGTCTGGCTGTCTTTTCTGTGCCTCATTGAGCTTGCCTTTTAACACCGCCATAATTAGTTTTTACCCAGCCTCCGGCCCTGGGTGTCTGGTTTTGTGGGCCGTGTCTCTTAAAGAATCGAACCTGTCTGGCAAACAGAAACAAACTGCCCCGCACGACTCCACTCGTTTGCACGCCTTCCCTCCAGATTGCTTATTGAACAGCATGTGTGACAGCTTAAGGGCTGGAGGGGGGCACAGAGGAGGCCGGCAGATCCACACCAAACACAATGTTTCAGGACACCTCTAATTTTTTCATCATTTAAGTTGTCCTATAATTAATCTGCCTGTACATTTAATTAAAAAGAAAAGTTGAGGGTGTAATTGAATGCAATGGCTGCCTTGTGAGTCGACCCGGAGAACAATGTGAGTGGTAATGCATCGTGGCAGCGGGGATACATCACGTTAGTTAATCTGAGGTTGACCTCAGAGTAACTTGGGGAAGAGGGAGACAGCAGACACTTTGCTTTGCAAACCTCCTGCAAACAACACAGACACATTTATATTCAATTCTGGAAATGTATCTGTCTCCTCATGGATGTTGACTGAAATGATTTCAAGAACAGAATAAATGTGACACGTGCTATTAGTTACCGCTACTGTTGCCTGTGGGCTCCTTAATGTAATTGTGTTTTTCAATAACCCATCTCTTTTGTGACTAGATCTAACATTTTAATTTGAATGACTTCATTGTGTTCTTTCCACGTCTTTTTTAGACAGCATTTAAAATGTGGAATCTCAAAATATACTATAATAATATATATCCACTTTAATATCATGCCACGTCTTGGGCTACATGTTCAAGATAGGTTTCTTGTATCAGTACATGTATTATTATTTTACCATCTCATATTATTTCATTTCATAATGTTCTGTACTATACTGGACCACATCTAATCATATCTGATCATATTGTTTCATATCAGGCTGTGCCTTCCATTTTTGCATCATATTGTATCCTGTATCACATCCTGTCCTATTATCAAAATGTATCATGTTGTATGATGCAGTATTTCATATTTTTGTCTACTGTTGAGCTGTATCAGAGACTAGTTTTGCATCGTTTTGTGTCCTGTGATGCCAGGTCTTGTTGTGTTATTATTGCAGGGCAAAGAGAGCCAATGTCACTTTTGTAATGTATCCATGTACAGCAGGGTCTCATATCCAATCGGCATTCGGTTGCCTAAGTTTTTCAAGTAAGGTCAACAAACATTTTACAGCAAATGTGGTGTTGTTTTGTATCATATTGTACCACATTATTCAGGGATGTATGGTGCGGTGTTGCATTGTAGTCCTATTGTAAAGTATTATAGTGTTGTATTGTGATACATCTCATGTTAAGTGTGGCATTGTACCATACTGTTTTTTAATGTATCATGTTGTTTTGCATTGTATCATACAGGATTGTGTTGTATCCTGTCACTTTTCCTGCAAATAGTTGTTTTAAATTGTGATTGTATACAAGTTCCCTCTGAATTTAGTTTAGCACTAAAGGCTGTTTTTGTTTGCATCCATTCCAGCCTCACAGGATAACGATGACTCACCACTACAGTGGATCATGCTCTGTTCAAGTTCACAACAGGGCAAATGCAAAATGCTACAACAGAAGCCCCGGTTCTCAGTCTGCATTACTCTGTGCCCTCAGACAAAAATGAATAATGAAAGAAAGACCAAACCGCGCACAGTCAGCTCAATTGCTAATGGCACGTCACGCTTGATTCTGGCATGCAGCCATTGTCAGCCAAACAACATCTGTGACATGTGTGTGCAGGGAAGGGGAAACAAAGCAATTTCAGAAGTCATTTGAGCCTAGTCAGTGATGGTCCAGTGACAATGTTTTGTGCTTGTTGTTGGGGGGAGAAAAAACAGTGAGGCGAGTAAATGAGAGTGAAAGAACGACAAGCGGCAGGCTAAACAAAATAACACTGAGTTGATTTTACTTTGTGGAGCTACATGACTTGGTAGACTGTTAGGCCATGCACCATCACAAATACTCAGTGCCTGTCACGGTGGAGATTTCACTGCGTGTTTTATTTTTGGAAAATGGTTTAACAGTGAAGTTTAAACTTTATTTGGGAATTTACTGCGACAGTTTAACAATCGTAGTTAATCATCTCAGCTTCAGCTCTCATATTTCTTCACACCTCAATAAAAGACAGCACTCTTTTGATTCCAGAATTTGAGCTGTACATACTTAGACAGTCCCTTTTTTTATTTTGTATTTGTGTTTTAAATAATTTACAAGTTAACAAGCCTGGAGTGCAATTTGGTTTGGGCCCACTGAGTCGAACTTTGCAACTCTCATCAAATGCAAAAGTAGTGCCGTTTTTTGGAATACAATCTGAGACTAAAATAAGAGCTCCAACACTTGATCTTTGTCAAATATAATGTTTATTTTCAGCAACAATTTTTTTACCTAAAATTGCCAGAGTTAAGCTACTATTATGTCAATTTCACTGACAAAAAAGTGTCCTGTAGTTGAAATAGAGGTGTTCCTCAGGGACCAATCATAAGACAACAATGTTTCTCTGTATTTATTAATTGTCACATAACTCTGCTGTGTTTTACTCTTTTGTATACAAGTGATTCCCAACCTGTGGGTCGTGGTCCCCTGGTGGGCCGCAAAGGTGTTGCAGGTGGGCCCCAAAATTGTTTCCAAAGTAGTTTGATTTTAGTTTGAACGTGTCTGTGTATGTGTGTGGGAGGGGTGTTTACATAAAGATAAAAACATACAGAAAAATGATTTAAATGTAAAAACTCAGTCCAGGGATACTAAATAGTTTCTGGTCATTTTTTTTGCTTCCATCACATTTTTAACTCACTGTGGTCTCATTTTGTACCACTGAGTCAACCCTAAACTCAGAAGATTTTTGAAGTGCAAATATATGGTGTGGATTCATCATTTAGGGCTTGATGAAAATAGAAAAAACATAGAATATTCAGTTTTTTGAGAATCTAAGAAACGCAAACCACTGATTCTTCATACATTTTCAAAGAGACATGAGAATCAAGGTGATGTTAGCATCGCATGACTTCTATATTTATGGGGTTGAAGGTGGGCCACGAAAATTTTTAAGACTTAAAAGTGGGCCCTGAGTCAGAAAAGGTTGGGAACCACTATTGTATGCCAATGACGCAGATATATGTCTTTATCATCAAATGTGAATGTATTTACAAACTTTTGTCATCCTACTTCCTTTGCGTTCGCAGTCTTGGCTAGCATAATTTTGGACTTCTGACTTTCACATACATATGATATTTGTGCAATAACTTGTGAAGAACTCTTCACAACATTTGGAGGTAGAATTAGGGATATTCAAGTCAAAGCTAACTGTGTAGCTCTCTGTTTACTCAGCTACAGCTACAGGAAAGAAGCTTCAAATTGTTACCTTTAATTATGCATGGCCTAACTTGACAATGAAGAGGTAAATATGCCACTTGCGACTGATTGGTTGGGGAAAAACACTTTTGTCTAAAGAGTCTGGTGACTCCCACAGCTTTGAATGTGATAACTCTCTGAATTAGCATATGAAGGAATTAAATAAAACAATCTTGATCACTCTAATGGCTAGGCAATTACTGTAACTCCCACATTTCAACAAACAGTCCCAGCACAAGCCGTGAGTCATTAGGATCAATTTTTAAGGCCGAGCAGAGGTGGGTTGAGTGATGAGAGGTTAGGAAAGACTTTTTTCTACTCTCTCTTTATTAACTCATAGACTGTTGTGATTATTTTATAACTGTCGTTTGAATCTGATAAACAATGTGCAGTAAGGAAAAAGGATATTTGCCATTATGGTGTCGTCACCTCAACATGACCTGCGTGGAAACTTGCTCAAAGATGTATAACAAGCACTCCTGATTGCTAATCTAATGGCTTTGCTTATAGTTTGTCACCCTCAGTTTCCTCGCCTCTTGCAGACGTCTCACCCATCTGTTTGCTTATTTGTTAGCAAAAATCCCTGACACTTGTGCATGCTTACACACAAACCAATTTGTGTGTACGTGTAGCTGTAAGTTCAAGCTGTTCACTGCTATTCCACATGCCCTCAACCCTGACACCACTCTCTCTACAAGAAAATGTAGGGTCTTTATTTACTATTGTTTAATCAAGATGGTGGATGGGTTGAGTTTAATTAACCCAACTTGGCGATAAATGTAAATGCCAAATGTCGGCCACTGCAACAGCATAAAGCTTTTATGAGTCGGAGCCCTTTTCTCTGAGGAGTATAAAGCAGCTCCGTGCTGACCCGCTGATTCTGAAATGGCCTGAGGTTGGTAATGAATCCTGTTACGAGATAGGGAGAGCAATGGGAGTTTTACATAAAAGTGATATGATTCTTAGTTTCATTTCACAGACGACATTTTATATCAGGGTGTTAATTTCAACTGGAGACAGAGCTGTGCCACTGTTTGGTGATTGTAACAAACATTTAGCAGGCTAAAACTGGTTCGTAAAACATAATATTTGGCTTTTTAGATTTAGTTTCACCCCTACTGAAATAAACCTGGCTCGGATACACACCAAGAAGAATGTTGCCTTGAATTTAAGTTCTTATGTGTGTCTCTAATGTCTAAATCAAGTTCAGCACAAAGGGAATTTTTTCTAATTCGGGGAATAAGCAAAATAGTCTTGATGAGAGTCACATGACAAGGTCGTCAACATAATGTTGGATGTGACAAAATCTAAAAGCCAATTAGTTTGACAGAACTCAACAACTGGAGATAGGGAGAAAGAACTTGCCTTTTCTTTTGAAAATTAATCAAATCAAGCTCTAAGCAAATCATCAAATTGAATTCTGAAATGAATAAAAAAAACAGAATTGTCTAACAAAATAGCAATAGAGGTCATCTCAAAGATATTTCACTGGTTTGGGAATGAGGCAAACAGTTTTCTTGTCAAAGCTACATAAGATCGATATCATTTTAATAGCTAGTTAGCATTGAAAAACATAACAACTGGAGATAGGAAGTGATCATTTTCCAAATCTAACCAAACCATGCTTAAATTTGCTAACAAATACTTTTAAGCTTTTCTACTGTTTTACCAAACTTTTACCAAAGTTCTGCTACATGGCAGTCCAAATAGAGGTCATCTCAAAGCGACATTTTGCCAATTTTGGGAGTTTAAACAGTACTTTTCCAGCTGGGAGCAACATAACCAGCACCATTTCCAGTGAAGAAATATTGGCCCAATGCCAGGAGTGAGTTGGCTTAACTGAATCCAACAACTGGAAATAAGGAGAGACAGAAGTAGCCTCGCTCTGTCCAAAGCTGTCTTCATATGATATATAAAGACAAGCAGCAGATTGTTTCGGCCAGTCAACACATGTGGTCGTCTATATCTTGATTGGGTGGCTTCACTCGGGAATTGGCTAAGGGAATGTGCTGAAGTGGAGCAGTGTTGGGGTCTTATTTGGGGATCCTAGAAGAAATTACATGGAATGGAATTGGTTGAACCATTAGGCAGTAAACAAGGGTTCTAGAAAGGTCTCAATTGGCCATGTATGGTGGCCACCAAAGGCCCTCCATCAAATCATCCAAGATGACCTTTGTGGGGCCTCTGAGGACACTGAGAACTGCATTGTTTGTGCTTGTTTGGAATCCCATTTTAACCCAATTGGAAAAATCAGGGTTGCTTGTTCCACTCGTTACTAATCCTTGTTCTCTGTGATGTTAAACAGCAAGTCGTACAATGATGTATTTCCCACAAAGTGAAAAATTGTAACTGTTTGAAATAGAGGTGCTACTCAGGGATTAGTCCTGGGACAACTTTGAGAATCCATATCTAAAAATCACTGTTGACCAGCAATTCATGCCAGCTCACTGCAAAATCTTGAGAAGACTTTTATAAAAGTTCGATTTCTTAAGCCTTTTATTTAATGAATGTGTCAAAATGCTTAGTTCTATTTGCATCCTGTTCCTTGCTTTTTTGCTAGTACTGAGATGGCATACAGCAAATTTTAACAAAAGAAGAAGAGTTTAGAAATTCCAAACCACTGAGTTAGAATATATCATGTTTTTAAAGACTCCTTTTGTCCCATCACAAAGTTGTATCTTCATTATTCGGCTTGATTTGGGTTTTATTTAAGTCTTTATTTTCCAATAGACATTCTTCACACATTATTATTCAGGTAGTACTCCAGTAAGAAGGGATTAAGCAGGGGTCGCCCATGTATTATCTCCACCTAATTGCATTTAAGTTCGCCAATAATTTTTGGACTAATTATTTTCCTCCTGCATCCCCTGGCTCCTATAAAGGGTTAGAGGAAGCAATAAAAGAGAGGGAAAGAGGTCCAAACGTGAATATTTATGTCCTTGTGTGTCTTTTATTCTCATTCTCTTCCTGGTGCCATTGGTGCAAAAAAAAAAAATCTTGCTACCAGTCTGTTCTGTTTGATGTGTATTTTGCTGCATTTCAAACTTGTTTTGTGGCATTCTGGAGTATCATCGGGGTATTTTGCTTCACGGTTGACTTGGTGACTTTTCAACACAGTGGTAGCCGCAGCCATCAACACATGCTTCAGTGTGCACCCCTTTTTCGTTCCATCACTCACTCATACATTCATTCACTCGCTCACAAGCTTCCCACCCACACACGAGTGCAGGCAGCTGTGCCGTGTGAAAAGGGGTTATAATGGCTCGAGCCAAATTGTGGGTTCCCGCTGCTCTCATCATGCGAGCCCTCACACATCCTGACCCCCTGTGAGGAGCTCAGGCCCGGCAGCGGCCCTTTGCTTCCAGCCAGACAATACTGAGTGAGGCTGACCATCATGTGAGGCACTGGCACTCCACAGGTGGGCAGCTGTTACCAGTACAGCATGGAGCTGAACATGGGCTTTGGCAGGAAAACTAAACTGAAGGAAGACGGCTGCAAAACATGCATAATTTTATGCAAAATGCCTTTTTTTTTCTTTTTTACTCCTGGGTACACGCATGGTTGTTTTTCTTGAGTACTTTGACATGCACTGTTAATTTAGTTTTCAAACCAGAAAATCCATTAGCTTAGCAGTGTTTCTTTAATTATATCATTTCTCCTCCACTTTAGAAAGTCATGAAGTGGTTTGGAAAAACAAACACTTGAAATGATGCTAAAAGGGGTTCAAGATGGTGAGTGTAATGGGACAAATTAATTAGTAGAAAGGTGTCATCTATTCCATTTTGCCCATCCCTGCACTGAGGTCATTGTGTTTTGTCTAATATATTAATTGCATTTTCTAAAATATAATTGGTACCCCTACTTTGAACACCAAAAAAAAAAAAAACTCAGAACAACTGGCAATATTCCAATTAGCTATGACACGATAACCACTGACACGTAGAGTGAGGAACATTGATTATCTCTTTGCATTCTCACCTGTTGGTAGGCAGAGAGTCAAAATTTTGTCCTTGAAGTTAATGTGCTGGAAGCAGAGAAAACTGGGAGAGGATGTGAGATAATTTAACAAGGCCAAATTGTGATGGCTAGATAAGTAGGTCAGAGAATCTCCAAAACTGTAGCTCTTCCAAAAAGTCATAGGCAGCCAAGCCTCAGTGATGAACATGGTGAGGACTGGGCAGTGAGGTCCAATTCTACAAGAAGAGCTTGTATTGCCATCATGTCCAAACCACTGACTGTATATTAAATGCTCTTTGTTTCCGCCAATTGTGAGCCTTGAAGCCCAGAGACTGGTCGTATGAGCACAGACATATTGATGCGAGTGCGACTGAGTCACACAAAGAAGCAAGGCTGGATGGAATTGTGCAATTGGAACTATGCACACCTCTCAGAAAAAAATCTAATGACAAAAATTATGCTTGGGAAAACAATTTGATGTATTTTTATAGTTTGGCATCGGTTCTATTTGTTAAAATCAAGTAGGCAGCCAAAGAGGGTACTCAAAAAGTGTTGGATTCACATTCAGTGATGACATTTTGAATCTATGGTGAAAACACAGGTCAGGGTCGTTTTGGTGGAAAAAAACAGACCTTCACAACAATATATTATGCTCATGATAGTACTGGTTTTCAGTTTCAACACTTTGAGTTGGGATAGCATTCAAAATCCAGCTCAGAATTCAATCCATTCAGTAGTCCAGTTCAGTCCTGGACCCTAATTAATCAATCCATTTCTACTTCTTCTGTTCTAAGCGCCAATCGGTAGCAGCTTGTTGTAGCAGCATTGCATTGCTGCTGTGACTGTGAATTTCCCCTCGTGGGATGAATAAAGAGCATCTTATCTCATCTAATCTTAAAATGTGTTGATATGTTTCAAGTCAATTGTGGTTACAATTCTTTAGAAGGGACAACCAAATGGTCACCCAACTGTGCCTTGCAAACTATAACTCCTACCCACTTAATAAGCTTTGATTGGAGGGACCACACCCTCTAGAAGCTGCCAAAAATTTTAAATCAAATTTTTTGCCATTGTCTTGCCCTAATCTTTACCACTCTGGCCTTGTACCTAACCCTAATCCTTGAAAAGTGGTTGTTGGATAACATCCCACCCTAAAACTCAAGTGAATTGCAACTACACCAATTGGTTTTGAAGTCATAGGAAGCATAAGGGACATTCGTTCAAGCCCTTGGCATCCAATCTAAAATGCTGTGTCATCAAAGAAGGCGAGTGGTTCCCTGCAAATATTACAATTACATAAACCAAAACCCTAACTGGTAGGAAGATAGAAATGAGCTTAATTGTTGTTGTTGTTTTATGATACACACAAGACCTTAAGATGAATTATTGAACTTTCCTTTAATTCTTGATTCTGATTGGTCAAACTCCCCCAGCAACGGTAATTAAATTCCAAACAGCAACAGCAACAGGAGGGATAACCATATTGAATCACTCTGCAGAAAAGAAACCAATATATTTTACCTCTGTCTGTTGTCAAGAATATCAGTGTCCATCTCACAGGCTCCAACCATCTTTGATTAGTGGAAGAGGAGTTGGTAATTTCTATGATGTAGCACTTAAAGTATAAGTGCACAGTAGGTATGGTTGTGCTTGTCATTTGCTGTTTTTGTATTCAACAGAAGAGTCCATTAATACTCATTTTAATGTCACCAAACATCACAATAAAGACATAAAAATTCCTCAAACTCTTCTAATAGGTGTGAGTGTTTGGTAAAGCAATCATGCTGCTTCATATTTTCCCTCTCTGCATCCTCTCAGCTGCCTCCCTTAAAGCAGCTTAACAACTCTCGGGGCCATTTTCACACCTACACTCACTGCTGTACCTCAAATCAGTTTGGGGAGTTTCAGGCGGTAAACTTACCTCAGGCTATTACAGCTATTTTTACTTGCCAAGCTAGTGCTTGCCACTGTGAGACAGTCTCATCTTCAGTATTTCTCCCTTACTCCTGACGCCTCCCCAGGTGCTGCTGTTTGATCAGAGCTTTGTCCGTCAGAATTTATTGGTTTATACAGAAGCAACGGGAAATGAGCGGGGAACAGGCCTGTGAAAAGGTCAAGAGTCAAATGAGAAATATGAATATCTCTCTCCTGTGTTTGCTAGAGTGATATTGCCTGATATTTGTAATGCTTTTTGAATAATTCATGGGTGACAGGTGACAGTCAAGTAGAAGGTCCATAAAGAATCTTCTTCCTAGAGGTTTAACTTTTCATACTTATGTGTCATTTAGAGAGAAATGTAACTCATTTCTTATTTTAAATAAAAGGATTTAGTTATGTAAATAGAAATTAACGAGAAGTGCCCAACGCTCCTGTCCAAATAACAGTTTCCTGATGCTGATTCTTACAGTGTTTCCAAACCACTTTTTATGCTATTTCTTATCCTCCTTTCACTCTCTTAAGTTAATGTACAGGAAGTGTTGATGGATTTGATTTTATGGTGACATCTGACATCAGCAGTTACCAGGTATTAATAGGTATTGATCAGGAGAATAGGTTGGGCTCATGAAACAATTTTTGTGTCTCTAATTTTAAATAGAACAATGCTATCTTTAGCATCTATTTCATCGAAGTACATGGTACTTGGTGCTATGAATACCTTTGTTGCCAAAAAATGGGCCACATCCCTTGCTGGACACACAGTGACACTGACTGATCTTGCAGTGCCGCTTCCTGATGGCTTTTGTAGGTTTTAATCAAACATTCAAAAGAATGCATTGGTTTACTTTTTCATAGATAAATCTCATAGAGCACCAGTTGGTTTGAAAATACTCCTTATTTGGGGTGAACACGAGACAGAAAGAGGTATGTGGTGCAAGTCTTGGTGTAATGGTTACAGGTAGGGATGCGGGATCCATAGATACAATTTAAGGGCTAGCCTCATGGGGCACGCAACCTAAACCGCTCGGCCTTACTGGCATCTCTAAATTTCTGTTTCTACGAACACATTTTTCAACGTTGGCTTTTCAGAGAAAGTGGGAGACTTCAGCAAACGTGATTGCTACAGACTTCCAAAAGTCTTGCAGCAAAGAAAAGAGAAGCTACGCTATATTATGCTATGCTACTGTGCTAGCAGTCAGCAGCTTCAACCTTGCGTAGCTTTCGGTTAGACATTTTCAATGTGGCTAGCATAGTTGCTGTACTTGATGGAAAAACTGCTATGCTAGCTGGTTCAGTGATTTGCTAGCAGGTGATGCTAATCAGTCTGAATTTCATTATTACCTTTAACAATGCTACCTCCAGATAACTACCTTTGTACTTGCTGCTTCACTGCAAGCTAGCTTGTTAGTTAAAAGAACCATGTGCTTCAAAGTCTTATGAAGGAAATGCAAGTGTTGGTTATGTTGACTGTTCTCAAACCAGCAGGCAAACATTATTTTTTATAATGCAGCTATTGATTTAAACAAATAAAACCAGGGCATAAGAGATAATAACAGTCCATTCAATTCAGAGCTATCTGTTTTGATGTCATGTCAGGGCACACTTGGGGTAAGGCAGCCTTTTTTCTCTTCACCAATATCAAATTGATCTGTCTGCATCCTGCAGCACTTTCAGAAAAGACTCACACTCTATTCTCTTTTCGACTCAGGAAAATTAAACCAAGGAGATGTGCAGGATACTCGCTCCCACACATCTGAGAGCAGGTCTTTTAAAAGTAAAAGCTCTGATCTGAGGCAACCTGCCGGCGACATAAGAGAGAAGTTCATGAATCTGGATCAAAACACAGACAACATGCTGGAGTGAATGTTTCTTTGTGGCATCAAGAGATTTGTCACGGTTGTCTCCTGACTCTCTTGGTATTTTTACTGTTTATCTCCTCTCCTTACCCTTCGATTAGATAATCATCTCAGACACACCTTTCAAGACCTCCTGGACTCCCTTTTCTGAACACATAACTGGGTTCTTGCCTCTATTTCCCAAATGAAACAAGACCACTTCGACTTGCTTGAGGGAGGGGTGAATCTCAAGGGGATCTGATTGGACCATAATTGAATTTGAGGGGTCACATCAAACAAGCAGTTCTCCCCCCTTGATAGCTACGATAACCTCCTGGGGAAGGAGCAAGTAGAATGCAAGGCGAACCCCATCGAGTGCAGGGGAGATTAAATCTCAGGGCTTCGGCATGGGGGGCCGTTTACAATACATGTTTGGGTTGTGCTTTGCTTTTACAGAGAAGGGATGATGTTAGACACAACACGTAGAATGCATAATTGAGTGAAAAGTCAAGATCTTAACTTTGTGTAGAGGCCTCTATCTTAATGGGAGAGCTGGATGCTTAATGGTGTCACAGGGGCAAAGCATGTCAAATCAATTTATCTCCCTTCATTAAAGCAGAAACGGCTAAGCTTATTACCAGCCAGACGTGCCTTTGTGCTCGTCTTATCCCTTTTAGTTGAGGACGTGACCTCACTGTTCACTAAGTGACCATCATTACGGTAGGGTCAGGAGGATATACTATTATCGCAGATAATCTTGGCTGCAGGGATGGAAGAAGTTCTGATACCTTTACGTATTTAGCTTTTCAAAAAGGATATTGGGGGGGGGGGGGGGGATTTAAACCAGATTATTGGGTTTTGTTGAAACATGCTCCTGGGTACTTTTGTGTATCCTATGATACGAGGGATGGATGGATTGTTGGAAGATGGGACGAATGGATGAATGGATGGACGCACAAAAAGATGGATGAAGGATTACTGGAGAATTAGATGATGGATGTATAGATGGATAGATGGGTGGCAGGACTGATGTCTGGATGGTGGATGGATGAAATGGAAAGACAACTGGATGAATGGATAAAAGGACAGATGGATTTTGGGATGAACTGACAGATGGATGGAATGGCAATGGGATGAATGGTTAAAGAAATGGATGGATAAATGGATAGCACATGGACATAAGGTTGGACGAACATAATGATGAACGTAAGGACAATCAAATGAAAAGGATAGCTGGTGAATTGGTTGGATGGATGGATGGATGGATTAATTGAATGATGGATGGACTTGTAGACTGATGGAATTATTGATGTCAAAGAGCTGTATGGACAATGGATGGATAAAAGGATGTCTGGATGAATGGATGGACAAGTTAATAGATAGATTAAAGGATGAATGGTCAATTGGATGGATAGATGGATGTACAAATGGATGGATGAATGGAAGCATGAATGTAAGGATTGAACAATTGAAGGTCTAGATAATGATACGACTGATGATTTGGCAGACACCAAAAAGGACAAACTGATGGATAACATTGATGAATGGGCAATTGAATTAAAGGTTGGATAAATGGATGATGGGATGGATGGGTAGCATAGGTAGATCATTTGTATGCTTAGTTATTGGTTGTGGCTCTTTTACCATGACTTGTTGCATCACTGTGGTGTGGCACAGTGGTTATAACTCTCACCTTCCTTGTAATTACATTTTCAGATACATGAGTGGTGACTAGGCTGGCCAATCTGGCAAAGGTATATCACGGTTATCAAACCATTTTATTGGAGTTTTGGCACCGTGGGCTGGTGCAAAGTCTTTTTGTGAAAAGAAATCGGGAAATTAGCAATGGCCCGGTTGACGGCTGCGTTGATAACAGGGTGAAGATATCCAACATGTAGATGTGTGCACATGACTTCAAACCCCACTCATACAGTTTCAACTCAGTGCCCTTGCTGGGCCCCCAGTCAAAAATTTCTGGATGGCCCTGCTCATTACAAAACTCAATCACCCTAGTTATGTTGCCTTTTGTAACATTAATTTCCAATTCAAGTCAGTGCTGTACTTCTGGTGTCCTTGTTCCAGGATGCATCAGTGCGTACCTTGATGTTTATCAAATGGAGTTTGTTTAAAGGTATGTGAGCAATCAGGTTTTCTAATTAAACATCCCTTCATACGAAAAATAAAATGTTTGAATTACTTACTGCTATCAGCAGTCTTCGGAGTATCAGAATGTGAAGTTAATTTGGTTGGAGCTGAAACATATTCATTGGCTCTGTGGTTCCAAAAAAAAAAAAAAAAGTGGGAACGGGAACTGCTCCAGCTTTTATATTGAATGGCTTACGTATGGTACCATTGTCTTGTGCCTCTCAAAAGCCTCCCCTCCTGCATTAATGGACACGTGCAAGTTTAAAAGCATTTCAATCAATGAGCCTGAGTCTTCTAATGGGGCCTCCTTTCAGGAAGAGGAGCTGGAATATACGTTTTCATTACAAGGGCCAGATTGCAGCGTTCACTCAGCGCACTCAGCCGTGTATTGAAATGAGAGGTGTGCTGCGTGATTACCGGAGAGAGTAAAAAGCTTCAGAGAGATAGGAGATTGTTAAGATGAATATATGGGCTGTTTTTTTCTCTTACATCATCCCTTCTCCAATTTACCTTTTAATAGAAAAGGCAAGAAAGTGGGGGAGGAAGTTGATGTTGATGGCCTCCGATGCTGATAATGTGCTGATGATGTCATAAAGACAACGACTTGATGAAATTAATGAGGGCGAGGATGTTGTGATTCTAAAATGCGGACTAGAGTAATGCATGTCCCTACTTTGAAATTCAAAACTGGTAAAACAACAGACCATAAAGTGAAAGCTGAATGAACATTTATCTTTATTCCTTCACACATCAATCCTGAGTTATTGCTTACAGCTTGTTCACACGCCAGGAAGTGGTGCGGCTAAATCAATATGCACTTCATCTCTTTGGTGCTGGAAGCTTGATCACATCTAGCAACCACTAGAAAAATAAACCTAAATGACAAACGGACTACCAAAATGCTAGCCAATTATGCTAATGTTTTCAAATGCTCCAAGTCCATAGCTGGAAAATAATCAACAATAATTAAGCAAGATAGCTAGCTTTACCACCAAAAGAAAACTAGAGCCACTAGCAAAAGATACCGAGCTAGTGAAATGACAGGTAATTTGCTAGCTAGTCAGACCATGCAAATGTTATTCATGGCTACTGAATTTTTCAAAAGGCATGGCTTATTTTCAGGAAGCTAGATATCTTGGTTGTTAAAAAACACAGTTACTGAAATCATGGTAAAAACCTTCTAATGTTGGCGAAGGGTTTGTAGCTTATGGTTACTGTCGGCTACCAAGCTAGTTGGCTTTGTCACTTAGCGGATAAAAGGGCCACGAGCAAGATAAAGCAAGCTGGTAAACTGACCGCTAAGTTAGTCCAAGCTAGTTAGAGCATGCTGGTGTGATTAAAACATCCTAAACTGTGTCCAGAAGAATGGGTTTATTGTCAGAAAGCGACTTAGTTAGCTTGAACGCTGGAAGGATGGTCTATTTTGGGAAGTGAGTTGTTTGTTCCTAGAGTTTTTTGGGGGGTAATTTTGCCTTACATTGGTGTTAGCTTAGCCACTGGACAGCTGAAGAAAGAGAAGAAATAAAGTATACAGAGAGGGAAGAGCACATGATCAAGGCTGGTAGTCACAGCCAAGTCTAAACATCGCTGTTTTAAAGCTTTTTAGCCTGGTACTTCCCCAAACAGACAAAAAAAAAAGCTTTAGGTACTTAATTTAGCAATTTTCTTCCGAGATTATACTTAATGTGTTCACATATTGAGGTGTTTCCCAAATTAACCCACCATCCAAGATACCACATTATCTTTCCGCAGTCACCCTGGAGGGTCTTAATCCAACAAAGAAACATTGAGCACAGACTAGCTATGTTCTTTTTGCTTGATATATAGAGAATTTGTTACTTATTTCTGTTAACATGCTAACAATTATGCATGAAAGGTGCAATTTTAGATAATTTCTGATTTTGATGGAGAATGGTAATTCCTGCCTCTCCCCCATCTGTATTTTACAAGCCCCACTTTGGGTAGCACTATTTTAATGAACCTTTTTGTCATTTTATTTCATTTGGACATTGCATTTTACTCTCTACAAGGAATAGTTGAAAAACTGACTTCCAACTGCTCATCATTAAAGCAGACTGCTCCAGTATTAAAGTCAGCACTTGAAGTACTACTTTAAAATTCAGCAAGAGAAGCAACTATGGCTAAAAGCACTACTCCAGAGGGGATCACAAGTAGTGATGGCAGCCATTAAATTATTTTACGAGAATAGAGCAGGTGTTGTTTAATTACCAGGGTGAAGATGGTGTGTGAGCAGGGTGTGAACAAAGTATTAATACTTCTTGAGAACAGAAAAACAAGACATAAGAGCGACAGTTGAAATTCTGCTATTTCATGTCTCTCTTAGAGTTGATACAGATGTGTTGTATCTGTATGTGTGTGTGTGTGTGTGTGCGTGTGTGTGTGTGTGTTACTTCCCTCCCTCATCTGCTGCTTCCTCTCCCTCCCTTTCTTACCGAACCACAGAAATTGTAAAAATGTCTATAATATGAAAGTATCTCCAATAGGTGTAATTACAAGTGGTCAAAGTTTCAATTTTCAGACTTCCAGCAAATATAATTAATCAAACTAATTGTGACACATTTAATAAACTTGATATTGCCGTTGGTAATGAATTGCACTTGAGCAAAAAATTAATTACTCTTCGCTATTGTGGTGTGCAAATATGGAAATAACTTAATTAGGTCCTTGGACCCGTTGCCGAGTCTTTTGTTGTACAAGTCTGCAGGTCGGATGGTATTCTTAAATGTGATTTGAAAAAAGAACAATACAAGAAAATTATATTTTTAAAGAGAAGAATGGAGTTTTTTTTTATCTCTAAATATATTTTGACCAGGCAGAATTAGAGTTACACACATCTTTCATTCACCTCAATTCAAGAGATCTACAATTCCTTTTTCCCGATATCCAAAATTAAATTTTGACAAGGCGAAATGAATTGTTGCTATCTTTAAATAGAATTTTAGTTGAGTCAAAATGTATTTAGAGATATCTTTAATGTGAATCACGGATATCTAAAACTATTTTACATATATCTGCAATTCATATTTTGGATATTCAAAATGACAAAGTAGATATGTTGAAACCTTTTCCACATGAATGGCAAAAAAGTGACGTATTTTGGATAACCAAAATGACATTGTAGATATCTGAAATGACAATTGAGTGTAGGCAGACTGTATTTGCGGATATCTTGAATGTTCTTTTGACTAGGTGAAACTGGATTACAGATATTGAATTAAAATTGCGACTACACAAAATGTAATTATAAGTCATAAATACGTTGTTGATATCTACAGTGTTATTTTCCCACTGCCAAACTGAGTTTTTAAATGTTATAATTGCTTGCCAGAACAATATCAAATACTCAAGATCAAAAAACAACGGGACAACAACAAACACAATGGCGTGAACGGCGCACACCCAAAACATTACACAGCAATCAATATTCAAAGCCACCAACTACAATACACCACAGCCAAACAGCCAATTCAGCACCACACACAAGTGAACTTCCAGGGGCGCATGTGCAGTTACACACCCACACACACTGCCAGTCATGCATTACACAACTACCACTTTCAGTCAAAGCATATGTAAAGTACAGCATAAATTGCACTTAGGATAAAAATAAACTAGACTTACCGATTACTTCTTGAAGAGGAATGTTGCTAGGGTGCCTTTTCTGACGAGCTTGTTTTAGCTTTTCCCCTTTGAGATACTGTTAAATCCTCTGGTTGATATGGTCCCACACATGTAATGTCCAACTTCTGCACAAGTAGTAAGTGCTAAATCCCACACAAGCAAGACAGTCAACTTGATGATTCATTTTCATGCAATGAATGAATGAATAAATGGAAGTGAATTAGCTTACAACACTACAGCTAGCTGCACCTACGTAGTGCCCGCCTTTTTCTAACCAGCCAATCGGATGCGCTCTGGGGCCCTGAACTTCAAGCCCCACTGCCAATCAGAAACGTGTGCTGGCTGCACGCGCAGCAGTTCACCAGTGGACAACAGCGGGAACAGAGGAGGAAAGTAGGAAAGTTGTGGACATTTCTGTGGGGGTTAAAGAGCAATTATTTTACTAACTTGAACTCAATGACATTTTTAAAAAGCTAATAATCCTCCCCTGCACACGAGCGCCATCAGGTGGGGCGGGCTCCGAAAGGAACGACGCCATTGCTTGTAAGTCGACCTATACGAAGAAGACTGTGAGACTATTCTCTTAACGGTTAGCCGAAAACCGGTCATTATTAACGCCATAGTGGTTAAATACGCTCTCAAACGGTTAAACTACGCGAAAGTGGATGTACTTTACCAGCCTTCAGGAACGAAAGGGACACAAAAGGTGTGCTGTGTTTTCAAACGGACGACGGTGGACACACCTGTGGCTTCCTGAGAACCAATGGTGCTGCGGTTGTCATCGTACTCCAGGACAACACCGGAGCGAAGGGGCGTGAACCTGCATATCGGTGAGTCACATTTAATTATGCCGGATTTTGTGGTTTCTGGGATGCTACCTGAACGCAACAGTTGCATTAACGGTCGCCGCACCGTTAGAAATGGTGGAAACGGTTATTTACAATACATGTGATTGAGCTCATGTGCTGCTGTGTGATATTAATGCTGCGTAGACTTGATATTGATACATAAATTCGCAATGGGCTAAAGTTTACTCTTTTGCTGTTGTGAATGAGATGAGTTTGAAGAAAGTTTAGACATTTTTCGAGTCAGTTTTGTGTCGTTGGTAATGTTTTAGCTCTGCTTTTGCTGTCTTCTTGCATCACTGAGGCTAATTTTACACATAACCGCTTTACTTCAGTGTGTCATATCCTACCGACACAACCTGTCACCGCCTAATCTGCCTAGTGATTGCTGACGTCACTGCCCGTCTCTATAATTCATGCATTTCCGACGCGGGTTTTTTTTTTTTTTTTTTTTTTTTTTTTAAAGAAAATAGTTATCCAAATACGCTAGGAAATTCTTAAAGGGACTGTGATGAATTTCTAAGTTAGTTAGATTTCTGTGATTTATTTGGTAGTAAAAGTGGAAACAGGAGCTGGAATGAGCAAAAGAAAGCTAAATAGGAGAGATATAGAGTACAAACTAAAGGCTTAAACACGAGCTTTAGGCTGAAACATGGGCTGCAGTGTGAAACACAGGTTACACGCTGAAAGTGGCTAAATGCTAAAATGCAAGCTAAAGTCCAAAACATGGGCCACAGGTTAAAACAGTTTGTTGCTTTTCACTGTACTACATTGTGTTTCCATTCATTTCTTATCTGTAGTGAGCTTTTTTTTCTCAATTTAAAAAAAAAAGGAGAATAAATGGTATTTCAAGTCATTTCAATGGGGAAATTTGATTTGACATATGAGCAATTTAAGTTAGGAGCACTTTCATGGTACGAATTAATCTCACAAGTCAAGGCACCAATGTATAGCAATCTTGCTCGTCCCCCAACTTTTCCGAGCACTACGACAGAACATGTCACATTCACCCCTTCACATTCACATTGATACACTGATTGCAAACGCTGCTACGCAGAGCACCATCAGTGTTAGCCAATCCCATTCAGCTCCTGGTTTGGGGTTCGGCAGTTCTCGCCTCAGGACTCTTTAGCACGTTGACAGCGGTGCTTCGGACAAATGACCTTCAGCTGCTCAGTGGCTATCTGCTGAAAACGTCAGACTCTTTGCCTCTCTGAATGTCTCTGCAGGCCTCAGGGCCGGCGTGAACTCAGTGTAATTTAGTCCATTAGGCCACCACTGTGGGAACATTTATGTAACTGGAGGGAGAAACAGAACCTAGCTTCACAGCGTTTCAAAGCAATTATAGTGCTTTTGACGCTTATAGAACACAGAGGGTGCTTTTATAGATTGTCTTGTACCTTGATTGTACATTATTTCATCACAGGTAATTTGCTGCAATTATATGCGGCTTTTTCTCTGACATTATGTTTTCTTAAAAATGTAGTTTGAAATAGAATTGCTTTGGAGAACAGCAGTTAGCGAAATAAAAAAGTACAAATTTGACTCTTACAGTGGAGTTCATGACACAAATGAAAGGAACTACAACAAGAACTTTTTGGGTAAATATTTTTGGGACCAGAAAATTAAAATATAAGAAATGTTGATTGATTTTGATGATTTGCCAAATTAATATTGAACAGGGTGGGGTGATAGTGCAATGCATCGATTAATCAATATTTTTACCTGCCTCTATATGATGGTGCAGGCATTTTAACATCCATTTAGGCCTCATCCACACAAAGTCAAAACGCTTAACAGTTTCCAAAATGATCGTCATAAAGATGAAGGCGTCTCAGAAAATGTGTGCGTCTATATGAATGCACTCGATACGCATGAAGACGCTGTAAAACACTTGCCAGACCTCTAGGGGTGCTGTAACGACATGAGGGAAACAAGTGGAAACAGAAGAAAAAGCAGTGGGCATGAACACTTTTGGCAAAAGTTGTGCCGTACTGTGTCCTCTATGATTGTTTGTTCAAGTCTGTGGTGGTTGAGAAGAAGGAGATTTTGCTGCAAAAGGGATAGCAGGGTCACCAGCTTCATCAACACATACGCTACATAGTACGCTGCCATTGTTGTCGTTGTTGTTGCCATAGTGCCACTTGTGGCGCATGCGTATTAATGACGATGTGAAAATATGACGTCAGCGTATCTGAAAAGTTGCAGAGAGCCAGTATACAAGGAGCCACATATACAGCGTTTCTAAATCTTCCCACTTTGGAACCTGGTTTCAGAAATGATCGTTTACAGACCCACAAAACGCCGTCTTCGTATGGATGATACGCAGATTCGGCAAAAAATGTATGCGTTTTGACCTCGTTTTGTCTTTGTGTGGATAGGGGCCTGAGTCTTTTAAATTTTGATCGGCAGATAAACAGACTATTTAACTTAAATTGCCTCTTTCCATAAATTGCTCACTCTTTTTTTTGTCTCACTCCGATTTCTTCTTTTAGAACCTTTTCAAGAACCATCAGTGCAAAATGTGCATTTGTGTAACTTTTCAACTGGTCTTAAGATTTTCACTAGCAGAAAGTTTTGAGTTAGAAAGCCACTACAGTAGTTTGTTGTAGCTGCAGATTTGATTTGAAGTGACTGGATTAGAATGTACTGCTACCTATGGCAGGAAAAAACGATATATTCCTTCTCTTTTCATTTGAAAAAGAGAGCATTTCAGCGACTATATTGATTTATTTTCTAGCAAATGAGATTTGGACATGAAAATCTTATTCTGGCGACTCTGAATTGGGACACAGGTTGGTTTTAATGTGTGTGTGAGTGCTTCTTCCTACATATGTCATGTTTTGTGAGCGTGTGTGTGATACTGTTAAACCTCCTGGAGTGTCACACAGAGCTCAGCGGGGGTTGTATTATGCCTCACCAGCTCACTAGCACCCCCTACTGCTACGCCGCTGCCGCCTAGTGACACTCCAATTTCACAGCTTATGTGTCGTGTGTGGACAACTCTGAGTACTTCAGGTGGGCTGGTTCTCTCATGTTTTTCTTCCTTTTTTTCTTCTCTTGTAAAATTAAACCAAGTGCACTGCTGAAGATGCACACACACACTAAAGATGCTGACAAACACACTCCAGCACATCATTTGGTGCATTTTAGCACATTGATCGAGTTGTTGAAGTCAATAATGTCCTGAGCTGTAAGTCACGTGACTGCCGGTGTTTTTCTGTGTATGAGTGAGTGTGTGTTTCTGTGTGTGTGTGTGTGTGTGTGTGTGTGTGTGTGTGTGTGTTGTAGCTAATGAGGGAGGGCCGGTGCACTGCCCAGGGGGCCCTTCCTGGAGCGCTACTCCAGCTCAGACAGCGGGATGATTAATGGAATGTAAATGTTGATGGATTATTGAACAGGGAAATGATAAAGTTGGCCTGAGCTCCCGTAAAATAAAAAAAAATAAAAATAAAAAACAAGGAGGGCATTTGGAGTCGAAAGGAAGTGTGTGTATGTTTGTGTGTGTGTGCAAGCGAGAAAGTGCACAAGGGTGTTTATAAGGCCGCACTTAATAGCCTGAGGTTTGAAAGCCACGACCCTTTAACCTGCTTTTAAATAGCTAAAGAGGCGAGCCAGAGCAGCGTAAGAAGCACCCAGATGCACAGCAAAATCAATGAGAATTCAAAGTGGGTCATCAATACTGTGAGAAAATAAAAATTACTCCAATACGATGTCATTAAATCCACAATTGGATAATGACGTTAAATTACAATGTTTTCTGGTTTTCCTTTCCTCTCTGTTTTCTGCTGTAATTCACTTATAGACTCGTATCAAGTGTCAAAAACAGAGTGAGTGGGAAAACCTCTGCTCTTTGTCTCGTTCAATAGCTCCACATTAAGTCAGCTCGAGTAATTAATTTCCAGCAGAAGGGAGGCACTCATGGACTCAATACTAAATGAGGAAAAATTATACGCTGGGTAATACTTATGAATAGTTTGATGCCCTGGCTAATAAAGTGGATTTCTTCTCTAAAATGAAAGATCCCAGTCAAGAAGGGAACATATATAAGGAATCAAATTGGTTGTGTTTTGGTCTTTCAGATCATTTCTGTAACTGTGTGTAAGTGAGATTGCAAGAGGGGTTTATCCAGGGGCTGCTTTAGGGGTGGTGTGGCCGCTCCCAAAACTTATGTTGAAGGTAAGGAGAACAACAACAGGCTATAAAGTGCCTCTCCTGGCTCCTGCCCAAAAGGACAGTAGAAAATAGAAAATTGAACCCATCAGCTGAAACAAGTACTCAACATAATCCATTAAGTCAACTGAGGATGGATCGATATATCGGCTGGTCAATATATTTCGGTCCAGCTTTTGCATTTTTACTTGTATCAGCATAGGGTGACACATGGGTGAGTTTGCCGATATATTTTTCCTCGGCATGGTTTATAGACAGGCATCCATGGGCAGCTCTGTGTTGCTAGGAGACACTGTAGTCTATGTACAGACCATGCCTTGCTCCTCCCCTGCTTGCGGACTGCAGAATGAGGCAACTGCAGAACTATATCATAGTATGTTTTTTGACAGACTTAAACAAGGGTTAAGCTTTTCCAACTGTTAATAATGTATTCTGCCTCTTTTCCCATCTTGTGTCAGTATTAGATGTGGTTCAATAAATGTTACTTATTTTTAAATTTTAGACTTATAACATTTGTTATCATTGTGTCATTTTTGTGATAAAAAAGCAGTATCAATCCAAGAAAATTGACAACCTGTATAGCTCATTGGCCAAGGGTGATGAAAAAATTGTGAAAAAAAAACGATGAGTCGACCCCTGAAGTTGGACTATAAGAATTTGTCAGTTTCAGCCTTGACTCTTAATATTATCGTTTTAATTATCAAAATCACATAACAGCCAGTACATACTGGTTTGAAACTGTACTGCCCTTAAGGAATATTGGGGGCTTTATCACTTCCACTTTTTACATTCTGGACATAAAGAGGAAGAACACGAAGAGGCTTGAAAAATCTGACCCAAAGTTTCTGCAACATTTTATAAAAACCGTGAAGTAGAAACTGTGGCAAGTCCAAGGCTGTTTTTCAAATTGCATAGTACATACTACATATGAATGTGTTGTATGACTGGCCTGCCAATTGAGAAATTGTTAATAGATTAGTTGACAGTGTAACTAAGCATTAGTTGCAGCCATAGAGGTCACTTTTTAATCTTTTGTTTAGCATTGAGCTTAAATAAGCACTTCTACTTTTTAAAAAGTTTGTTTTTAACTCGCACCTTGGCTCTTGTGCTTGAGTAAACAAGACTGGTACTTCTGTCACTTTGCTGGTGGATGTAGAAAATAAAGCAGGAGACTGTTGATACATAAACATAGATTAAGAGATTATTCCTTAAATATGCTTAGATCATAAATCTCACTGTGCAGCGAGATTCAAAGCCACTTTGATATGAAAAGAGGAAATAAAAACATCCACAAAAATAAATAAACAGAGCAGGATCCTGCGACTTGTTCCCTTGACTTTGAGTCTCACACCCCTCCCTCTATCTCCAGCATCTTATCTCCTCTCGAATGCTTAAAGTTCAGCCCGGCGGATTTGAATCAACAGAAAAACTTCTGGGGAAGAAAGAGGATTAGTCGATTGTTGCCCTCACCACACTCCTGCTGAATACAAGAAGCACTGCTCACGACTGGCAGCCTGTGTGCTGCTTTTTATGAAACCCCCCCACACTCTATAGGAACACACACCCTCACCAAACAATGCTCCTCTAAAGGCCACTTGCATAACTCTTCACTGAGGAATGACCTTTTATGTTTTTACTGGTACAACACTCAGTCACAGCCTGAGACTGAAGAGTGCTACAAGTGACATGGCGCACAGAGTCGCAGTATTTCCAACATTCGAGCGAGTAACGTGAACCATTTTTCTATTGTTTGGGAAAGTCTTCAGAGTTGGAAGCACTCTCAACTAAAAAGTTCCCACCTTTAAAGACAACTTTTTTATTCTCCTTTTCTGATATATGCCTTTTCAAATCATGCCCTGTTTTCCATGACCTTGATGATTGAGAATTTTCACAGACACAATATTATTTTACGAAAACCAGAGTGTGGAGTGAATGGAGTGCAGTGCTGCTCTCTGTTATTTTAGGTCTATTGGTATAGTTTATAGAAGAAGATGCAGTCTTTTTCGCAATTTCAAATATTTGTTCAATGGTTGGATAAAACATTTTAAAAATGGTGATTGGATAACAAAAACATTCCACAAGGAACTTTTGGGCAAAACTTCTACATGCAAACAAAACATTCAGTTAACAGCAAACTTTGTTCACTGAAACTAGAGAATATTCAGTGATTATATCATTTAGTACATCACATCTTAATAGTTTTCAACAACTTACCTGTTGTTGCCTGCAACTCTCACAATTGTATTTTCTCCTGAAATACTTTAATCTTCTTATAAATGGAAATGATGGCAAAATGATACCTTCACTGGTTGAATGTGTTAATTCAACAAATAGACTTCTGTAGTGCAAAAGAGCTATGGGACAAAAAGAAATCGGCCAAAATGTAGATCATGTTTCTTCTTTTTGTAGATCATATTTTACAAGCTACAATAACTTTGCACAGCCATGAAATTAAACCTTTGACTCTCTAACTTCTTACTTGTTCCAGAGGTAGACCCCTACTATGTGATTAATTGTGAGTAGTTAGCCCTGACTAGCTTCCTGGCTTAAAGGGTTCACCCTTAGTTCAGAATATTATAACAGATTTAAAGTGTGACACAAATGATCCTTTTGCTGGTTTAAGTTTCATTCTTAAATCTGGGAGGAACTTCTACAACCTCCCCCTCCTTGAACATTTAAGTAAAAAGATGATATCCATTGTTTCATGTGTCATATGTAATTAAACAATGACAACTTTGCAATTGGAATAGACCAATGATCTCCCCAATATTGCCATTTTGATGCAAATCGGTCAATAATCGACCGGTAAGTGACCAATTTAAAACCGGGTAATTTTGGCTTTCATGCAGCTGCCCCTCTCTGTCTGCAGTCACTACTCTATCTCCAGCATTGTCCCACCAAGAGGACTATCTGATTGGTTACACATAAAGCCACGGTATTGGCATCAACTAATCAGCAGTGAAAGCTGTGCATGCACGGTGCGTAGAGCAGGGAGGAGAAAAGGTTTTGCTGAGTGGAGAAGCTCTGGAGAGCAGACTTAAGTTTTGAGAGTAAGTTACTTAGCCCCGATGGTGGGTGCTCAGCGGGGTGGAATTAAAAAGTGTTGTCACTTTTACTGCTCAGAATATCAGTTATCAGCCTCCCTGACAATAAACAATTGGTATCAGCCCTGGAAAAAAACATATCAGTCCGTCTGTACTTTGCGCAGCCATTAACTGAGAGATTGAATCTCTGTCTTCTTATGGGCGTCAATGGTAGATTTTGACTTTCCAATGAATCTGCAAAAAGTTAGCAATGACTAGCTTACCTGTCTTCAAACGGCAGCAAACTTTGAAGAGGCCATCTCAGGTTAAATGTGCATGCAGAGACTTTCATTGTACATTTTCATTTTCAGATAGTAACTGTTCAGGATAGTGTCGCTTCTCCTCATCCACAGATCTGATTACACAAAAGTGCCACCACGGTATCAACAAATATCTGGAAAAAAAAATTGGGAACGGTTTCAACTCAGGCGCCTCATGGATATAGGCTGCAGTCGAAGGAATGATTTCATGCTCACATTTTCTCTCTGTCAAACTACCCTATCTAATAAGAGGCAAAAAACCACCAAATAATCCCAAAAAATAATCGACAAATCTAACAAGTGCTGTCCTTGGAATAGGCGTTCTTCACGAGAACACCTGACTCTGATGAGAGCTGGGGGCGTTGGGTTTTTAGGTGGAGGCGGCTGCCTCATAATTTCAAATGCAGGAAAAAAGCCCTGACAATGTCAGAGGGAGGGAGTTTAGTGATTCACAAAAGTAAAATGTGCATAAATTGCGCTTTAAAATGCAAATCAGGCAGTATTGTGAATAATGTAGGTACATTTTGAAGAATAATACAAATTGTGGAGAAAAAAACCCTGTGAGCAATGAACAGAATGACAGCTATCATATCGTTTGAGTGTAAATGTGGATGTTATTTCACCGGCTCATTTCCTGATTCCCATTTCCAAAAACATTCAAAGCACATAATTTGAATTTATATGGTCATTTGAAAAGTGACTAATCATAAAAAAGGAGCAGTGAAAAACTTGTGCAGGAAAGCAGGACATTAAATCTGATGCATTAGTGACAGGAATGTAACAAAGATGTGATGAAAAGCCACTTTTTACAGCTCCAATGTGCAGACAAGAGTAAATGATTATAATGTCAAATACAACATGTCAATAGAACTGTTGCCCAGTCACAGATGAAGACACAGAAAGGGAGAGCCACAGTTTTCTCCCCTGATAAAATCTTGTACAGGCATGCAGTGCCACCCTCAGAACATGTGCCAGGCGGTGGCAGATGCTGCAGTCTCAGCCTGCCTGCATGTTGACAGGTTGGAGCTCTCCAAGCTAACAAGCCAGTTGTGGGGAGAAGAGAGGGAGGAGAGAGAGAGAAAAAAAAAAAAGTGCCGTTATGGCGTGAAGGCCTCCCCGGTGCTGTGCCATTACCCAGCTCCCGGCAGGGCTGAGGAAGATCATCATTTTCACATAACAAACCGTAGATTATTATTTCGCAGACAGTTTCCTCAAGTGGAAAATTAGCTTCCTCCAACCGGGCGTCTTTCCGCCCCCATTCACCGGCAACAATTTACCACGCAAAGAAAAACGGCGTAAATGAAACTAATCGCAGGAAAAGCGATCCCCACCTTCTGTTGGCAGAAGCCATCAAGCAGCCCTGAGATGGGCTGCGTTTAGAGAGGAGAGGGAGCCTGCAAAGAGAGGCTGTTTATGGCACTATTTATCAGTATTTTGTCCAATTTGTTTGGATGCACCGATGATTGCATTCATTACAGGGATGTCTTTAGTAAAGCTTGGATTTAGCAGCTGGTGTTGCATGTAATTATTTGTCCATTCTGGTGTTGCTCTTAAACAGTATTTCTGTGATAAATGTGTAGCAAATGTAACACAGCAGCACCAACATGAATATATTCCAAGCACTCAGTCATTTCCTTAAAATGTTAATGGACGTCCAGAATTAACCTTGAGCTTCCATCGAGTAGACCGTAAGTGATCGATTGATCAACCCGACCGCTCATTAGACGAATCATTTCTTTTTCGCTAAATGATGGATGGTGTGACAGAAGTGTCAGAGGTGTGTGAGACGCAGGAAGGAAACATGACAGGGCAGGCAGTTTGCTGATACTTGACTGATACTGTCAAAGGGCTGAGGGTTGAGGTGCTGGAAATGGTGTGACATAAAACAGAAATCGAATCAATAAGGAGTCCTTAGAGAGTACCATCGTAGAAGGAAATGGAAAAGAAATCCCATCTTGACGAGATTCCAATGCAAATGTGAAGAAATTGTATTGTATATACAAATTTCTTGTTTGAAAAGTCTTATGGGCTCTTGCCTCTTATGCACTCTGTGTCTGAATGGGCAACCAAAAAAAAAAAGAAAAAAAAACCTCTACAAAAGCAACCCAACTTTGAAAGTAGCAGATTCATTTTGATGGAAAAGTTACTTGGTCACTTTTGTGACTGTACAAAGTGGTACTAACCAATCACAGCCAAGGATGGTAGGTTGGACTTTATTTGTGGTAAAGACAATACAGCTTTAGCACAGCAAGAACCCAGAGTGAGTATACATCTTGTTTTGAAGATTCTCTCAACCTGGCATTGTGTCATACTTGTGCCTGAATTGGTGGATTCACATCTGCCAGTACGAGCAATGCACGACAGGCTCCCACATCTCTATCTGTTTTTCGGAAGGAACTGAGTAAGGTCAGCCAAGCTCCTAAGGTCTGGCCCTTTGCCCCCAACTCTGTGACGCCATAAAAGTTTCAAAGTCAGGGAAGACAATGAAGCCAAGGCCATAACTCAGACTTTTTTTGCTCATTGGTTCTGCCTCAGTGCTGTCAAATACATACAAGAGTTTAGGGTCTTAGAGAAAACCAGTGTATATAATTTCCAAGATGATAATTCGTGACACACTATTGTCAGGAGTGCAAAATAAGTCAGTTACGTTTTGATTCTGGAGGTAACTTTTCAGCAACAAAGAAAAGTATCTTGATCTAAATTTGCAAACTTTTCATTGTCACGTTACAACTTTTTTTTCCCCCCAATCTTTTGTGATGAACTATCATTAATGGAAAATTATGCTTATGCTGATTTGATTTTTGCAAGTATTATCCAATGCAATAACTTAAGTAATGATAACTTTATTTATATAGCACCTTCATACATAAAATGCAGCTCAAAGTGCTTTCCATTTAAAGCAATTAAAACCAAAGCAAACGAAATTGAACAATCAAAACTAGGCAACATGGCTAAACATAACAAAGAAAATCAATTTTACACAAAACCAAAATAAAAACAAGAACACAATGACAAGTAAAGGGGATAACAGTTAAGGTAGATTTTAAAAAAGAAAGAAGATAAGATATAGTATAAAATAAGTGTAAAATATCCCATAAAATCTTAACTAAAAGCTTTATAATAAAGGTAAGTTTTGAGCTGCTTTTTAAAATGCTACCTTTCCACAAGAGTGACTAGATTTCTTGCTTCTTTGTTGTAATAAATTAGCACTCCAAGTGTTGGCTTGCTACATGAGCCATGCGACTGGCTTGCCATGGCAAACAGACAATTTGAAACAAATGTTCATCATAAATGTTTTTTTCTTCGCTGCTACCCAGCAGTCTTCATTCTTCTTTTCCTGTCATGAAATGTAGTTGGCGGGAATATTGTACTAGATCCAGGACTTAAAAATTATATTAATTGTTATCTCTTCTTTTCTTTATGGCATACAACGTGTAATGTTATTTCAAGAATCATGACCAAGCCTTCATAAGAGGTAAGAATTGCACGACTGGATTTTCCTCCCGTAGCGTACGTCATTTTATCTGTTGGAACAGTAAAAGCAGAATTTGAGCTTTGCTTGAAATCCATTCCTTTCACACACTATCTGGTTTACTGTACAACTCCATTCAGAGTGTGATTTTTCTTTTCATTACTCACAAAGAGTATATGATTACCTGACCTCCATAGAATCCATACATCCATTTTTTGTCCAGTGTGCAGTTCACAACAAAGTCAATTGTACATGTTGATTGCTTTCATTGATTCTCACGTTCCTTTTGTCCCACAAGTCCTACATGATTCCCGATCACCTTATTCCCCTTCACACACCTCGCGGCTCTCAGGTAATGTGACCCTTTTGCGAGGAACAAGAGGTTTGCACGCGCATCCTGTGGGACTCGACCAATTTAAGATACTCACATTGGCGGGGCTAACGTATCATTATACGTTAAATCTCTGGATGAGCCACAGACTAATTAATTGAATCATAGCGATACATGGCTAGAGCCACAGGCTACAGATGGAGCGAATTAGGGCCTGGTGCATAAGAATGAAAAATCGCAGGAACATGTATGGAGGAGGAGATGAGAAGTGGGGGAACATCCTCATGGGGATTGTGGCTTAAGGCAACCTCTTTTCTAGGCAACAGACCTACAGTGCATGTAATTAGACGGAGGGGGGTGGCGATCTTGGCAGCGTTTTTCATTTAATATATTGCTGATATGTCTCCCTGCCCATGATGTATGTAAGAGAGGGAGGAGTGCTCCAGTAAAGTGAACGCTCTGACTGAATTAAGATTTATTTAAGCATGCACATGGAATAGAAATCAAAGGGTGGACTGAGCTAGTGCCATGGGACCTGAAAAACGTGGGATGTATTAATGTCTTGGTATGTGAGCATTCTTTATGATGATAGACATCTGCAGTTAGCTTTGCTAGCGTCACACCTGTGCTTCTCACCTCGGGTTCCTGGACACCAGGAAGCAGGGAGAGGTTTGAGTTGGGGGAGTTGAGCGATGAAATGGTTGAGCTGTTTGATAAATGATTGGTTTGTCTTGGTGAGATTATTTCATTCTTCTTGCAAATTGGAAAGCATGCAGATATTAGGATGAATGCTGTTGAGCCTCAAGCATAACAATGATGCCCAATGATGTATGTTGGCAAGGCGCGTTTGGATAGAGCAGGAGCCAGGAAGGAAAGAGGGGGGGGCAAGGAGAGTTAGAAAAATGAAGGTCCAGTTGAAACTGAGAAAGATAAAAGCGTTTTTAACTCGTACTTCAACCTCATTCTGCCCTCTAAAACAGTAACGGGACGCATCATGAAAGGCAGGAAGTACTCATGGTGGTTGCATACAACCACTGTTGTATGACTAAATATTGTTCTTCTTGCAAAATCTTCTCTACAAACAGAATGTAGCATCGTACAATCCAACGATTATCCCTTGAAAACAAATGCAATCTGTGGCAATTTTTGTCCAAGTTGGACAATAGTACCATTTCCTGACATTTGTCGTCCATACTGGATAACGGCTATTGTTGATGTTGTCTGTTTACCTATCAGCTGATATATGAGATCCCAACAGAAGTGACTAATTATATAATAACACGCACAACTTATTGAGAAACATGGTGCATTTTAGGAAGGAAATGTGTGTACCTGAACGATGCTGCAGATTTTTTCGGTTGTCATGTTGTCATTCTCAAGAGTGACTAGTTGAGCTCTGTTGAATAAAACGTAGCTGTCCATCATCGTATGTGCAACTGTCATCAATCTGGCTTCGTCTACGCTCTTTCGACAGGGAAGCTATTCCATCTACCACTCAAATATGAAGCTTAGTTCAAGGACAGTTGCTTCATTTCAATTTAAGCTACAAAGGACTTTTTGTAAACTTGAGCATCCAATCAACCACTCTGTTAAATTTACAATTAGCATGACCGGACATAAAAGTTATTGCAGTAGGTGTTTTCTGCACTAAATTAGTATTATATAGTATTACTCGATCCTTTTCAGCCAAAGAGCCAAATTGTTTACGTGGTGAAAAGTGGCAAAATGGCAAGATAAGAAAAAATGGTCAAAAAACAGCAAAAAGAAAATAGGGGTGGGGCAATAATGGGGGGTAGACTTGGACAATGGTCAGCAAGTAGCAAAACATGGTCAAAAAGCAACAAAAATGGGTGGATGAGGGCATAAATTGGGAGAAAACTTGGGAATTAGTCAGAAAGCAGCAATAGAAAATGCTCCTAAAGCAGGAAAGAAAGAATGAAAAATGACTAAAATGGGCAAAAAGCATTTAAGAGGAGCAAAAATAGGATTGAGTTGATAGAAATGAACATAGCTTGTGTTTCTTTAACAACATATGAGATAGAGAAACCAAAAATAATGGCACAAAAATTGCATTGCAATACATGAAAATAAATCATAATTGGATTATTTTTGCAAATCGTTCCGTTCTGTGACAAACTGGGTTAAAATGAGTCAATTTTTAAGGCATTTTTCTGTAATAATTTTAGTGTAATCTAGGCGTTGAAGTCCTAGCTCTGGTCTTAACACATCAACTGGAAGAGTTCTCGAGTTTAGCTTTACACAAGTAGCGTATGAAGAGTCCAAATTTAGTTTAATGAGACATTACTAGATGTGCTTAGGTTGTCTTTGACAGAAGATGCAAATGTACAAATGATTAATTTCAGTGCTATAATGAATACATGGTAGGAAGGCAGATTCTGAGTGACTGGCTTTATAAATATATATATTTGTCTCAGGTTGAAGGAGGAAAATATTAGCTGAGGATATAAAAAAAGCACATATGGGATCCGCCACCGTTGCAATGGAAGAAAGATGTGGAAACATTCACAGCTCTGATAAGAGCTTGAGCTATGCACACACTCATGCACCCCCAGCGCCTTCACGCTCTCGTCTCCATGCAGCGTTCCAGTTGGTATTCAGTTCATGAGGTAGAACAGGAGGGAAGAAGCCACACTCCTCTCTCTCTCTTTCTTTCTCTCTCTCTTTCTTTTTTCCTCTCCAACATTGCGCCGATGATAGATGGAAATCTCACACTGCTGTAAATTGAACATTGCGTCCAGCAGACCATTCATAACGCTGTCCCTTCCCCGCTGCTATCATCGACATCACATGGCGTCGACCGACACTGACAGGCCTGGGCTTTAATGGAGTAGTTTGAAATGTTGGAGTGATGACAAAAGCAGTGAGGATGGAGGGTTAAATCATGGATGTTGCACAAGCAGGCATGACATGACTTCGACAAATCACAAATCAGGGCTTGAAGAGGTTTGAATAATTAAGCTAAAACTTTTAATACAAATTGGCCTTGATGGCTCGAGTTCTCATCTGAGTGGATCCGTCTTTTGCCGAGCTAAAAGCTGAATACCCCAACAAAGGATAAAGTGAAAAGTCTCCCCATCTCAGCAGTTGCCAGCCTGCCTCTCTCTTCCTCTCCTCTCCCTCTCTCTTCTTTATCTTTCTCTGGGTGATGTCTCCAGTTCAAAGCGCACACTGCACACGGACGGGGACTTAATCTGCCGAGCATGCTACAAAGGCGACCTTGAGGGGAGGTTTGATTGAGGTGTTCAAAACCCGGCTGAAAAAGAGGATTGATAGAATCAAGCGGGCGAGATTACTTCACATTCTGTACCACACCCACCCCGCTGACCTGGGGATAGTGTTGCAAATGAAGCCCCCGCACAAGTTTGGAGAGGGGAGCAAGTGAATGAGAATGATGAGAGAGTGAGGGAGAGAGGGGGAAGGTTGTTAGAGGAGGACAGAGTCGTCGACAAAGAAAGGAACTTGCTTTCACTTTCCAACTTCTGTCAGAGCAACTGATCAAACTGAGGAATCACAGACGTGAATATTGATGCCAGACTTCTCCATTCAAGCTTTGTACTGTACAAGTTTTCATTAGTTCCACTGATCCGCGCGCTTCTGCAGGAAGACGACAAAAGCATTCCGATTGTCTTTAGCAACAGATGTTTGAGTTTTTGTAAATCGAAATCTTGGCGCATTTGTTTGCTCATAGCTGCCTCTATTCAATAGGGCAAAATGCTGCTGCCTATTGATTCCTGTAGTCTAGCTTTGCTTTGGTGCTATGCTAAGTGGAACACAGCTTATTTGATGCATACTCCTTGTGTTGTTACATAAACGCTCCTTTGTGAGCATTTCCTCTTTTCATCTCCACCCGCTTTTTTAAAAAACAAGGGGGAGTCGGAGACGCTCGACGCGCTCCACAGTCTCAGCCGCATTCATCAGCTACGAGAGCCTCGCAATTATTCCCCCTCTTCAGTCAGAAAAAGTCAACCTGCCGGCACTGGCACACAGATGAATGACTGTTGTCTCCTCTGCTGGATTATTAGCCAGGAGATGTGTGTACACCGACGTCTGCGACGCCTCCGTTTCCCTCCCCCTACTATTCAATATGTTCCTCTCTGTGTTCCTCGTCAGGAAAACAAAATGCTGTCGGGAGGGAAGGGAAAAAGGCGGCAGAGTGCAAAGCTTGATGAGAGGCTTGATGATGACAAGCGTGAAGGATCTGATATAGGTGCCCCCTAGAAAGCTCCATCGCCAGCTTGCCGAGGAAAAGCGGTTCACCACTTTTCACCCAGAGGTTGAGAAAGTAGAAAAGCGGGGAAACAAAGGAAACAGAATCGATTGTGGCGCCTTTGTCGTTTGTAACGATCAGGCAAAAATCTTGAGGAATTCAAATGACGTGAGCACACATTAGAAACAACTGCGACACATCATCTGGTGGCTTTATAAGGAAATATCTCCCCGTTAAGCATCCGCAATGATATGTCAATACCATCCTTCTGTCTGTAATTGAATGGTTAGGTGCGTGCTTCATCTCGTCCGATTCCCATTAGCAGTCTTTTACTCTTTGTCCATGCTCCCTAGACCGTTACGCGGTCAGCCAGGAGAAAGTCCAAGCCGGGGGCCCCATTAATTTTGGTTACCGCCTTGTCTTATAGCCTGAGAATGTCCGTGACCGGCAATAAAAGACTGGGGAGCCATTATTTAAGGAGGAAAGGTGAAATAGAAAGTGGAGCAAATGGAACGGGGCTTAGCTCAGCTGCGTGGACACAGTCTCACATCGGAGAACGGGTGTCATCAGGGGAAAAGGTATGTTTCATTTCTGAAGGGATGTTTCAGACAGGAAAAGGGTCTGTTTGATGATAGGGGCTGGTATATCAAGAACTGGTTCCCGTTGAGAATCAATAAGCAATGATTCAATACATTGATATAGATAGCATGTTTACTTAAAGATTCCTTCTTGACTCTTCACATTACAGCCATACGTGGAGGCCGTATGATGTGGCACCACACGTCAATCACGCTCGTCAGTCAGTCGGCAAGTCAGTCGAAAGTTTGGCTTCACTTCACTGAGAAGATTACTAACAGAGCAACGTGCAACATGTGCAATGCTGTTGTATCCTGTAGGGGCGGCAACATCACTAACATGTTCAAACATTTGTCCGCGCTTTGTGTTAATGACAGAGAGTGTGATGGGTTTGGCAAACTTTTGGCAACTGCAGCTGCTGCTGCATCACTCTTTCTTTTTATTAAAAAATGTCTTTTTGGACTTAATATGAGCCACATTTACCAAACCAGTTCAGGAAAATGTCTTATTTCAAAATACTCAGAGACAAGGACCCTTTCACAGCAACTAGATATGCTTATTTTTTTCACCTTGTAAGGCCTGACCCATCAAAAAATCGTCAGAAATTTCAATTTTTTTTGGAACTGAGATGTTTATTAACCCTTTTAACAAAATCCACAAAAAATATTTATTTATCAATTCATTTATGATATATTTATTGTATCACATTTGACACACTGGGCAGTTTTGCGAACTATTTTATTTAAGTTTATTTAGTAAATATACAGCCATTTGATGCAGAAAATTAGTATTTTTTCAAAAAAGAGTAACTATTTCGCTGTTAAATTTACTGCAACTTCTTGAAAATCAAGGAATGATTTTCCAGAAAATGTGTGAGTGAAAGATTTTTAAAAGGGCCAAAATACAACTTCAGCTGACTGTTGTGATATGATAATCCCCAAAGTGGTAGAATATGTTTTTTAAAACTTTTTAAAACAGGTTTTTAAAGAAACCGTTTATCAAGGTCTTTGAAACTCATGTATCAAATATGATACGTTTGACAATAAAGTGTCAAAGAAGAATTGTTGAGTTTGTGCCCCTTTGAGTTTGTGACATATATTCATATTTATTTACTTGACCCCAAAATCTTTTGAAAAACCCGTGAATTTGCGGCTTCTGGTACTTAGAAAATTCACAAGAAGAATTGATAAAAAGATCAATAAACAGTCCAATTGATAAGCAGAATCAAAAATGGTATCCGTACCAATAAAATCTTGTTAATACCCATCTCTATTCAAAGAACAAGAAGATGAGTCAACAGTATAGTTGATTGGATCAGGAAGAGAACACTTGACCCGTATTGTTATGGAGGAAAAAGTCGTAGAAATGTGACAATTTGCTGACGACTCAGGAATTTACGTGGGCGTCCACAACCTATGGGCGAGCTGCATCTGAAGACAGCGTGAGACCTTGAAGACGATTTCAGGATGTAGGGCCCGATGTGCTCCGTGCTATCCGTCACGCTCCAATCTCTTCCCTGTTCTCTACCCCGGCTGCAAGGCACTATATCTCTTCATTCCTTTTATCCGCCACTCAGGAGATGAATCACAGCAACAATCATCCCGCATGCGCTCAAATGACACCGAAACACCGAACTGACAGACACACTGACTTCGACATAGATTCTTGCCTTCTTCCGCTTCTGCCCCCCCCCCCTCCCCTTTCCTTTCTCCGTCGTTCCTTGGAAATGTGAAGCAATTCTAAATCCGATTGTCACATCAGTTTCTGCCGGTCAAGGGGAAAGAGAAAGAGGGAAGAAAAGCAACCAAAATGATGATTTCTCTCGACTCAAGTCGGAGCCTGTCGTATGCAATCTACTCCGACATTCCACCTCATCAGCTTCTCTATTTAACAATTTTGTGTGCACAGAGGACATAAAAAAGGCGACAGACTGATGAGAATATGTTGGCAGGTACCTATTCAAACGCTGAATATAAATAACGCAAAGAGCGAGGCCTCCTTGCTTTTTAAAACACATGGTCATTAATTGTCATCTAATTTTCATATCCCACCGACGTGTTTGTGGCGCCGTCCTCATTCGTCTCACTAAATGTTTGTGACACATCGCCCACAGTCCCCAGAGAAGAGGGCAATGTAAAGATATGCAGAGATCTGCATGCAGGGACCTTGTCTGCAAGGATCACAAAGGCAGCGATGGAGTAAATGGAAATGCACAAAAGGGAAGGAAGGCATGACTCATCTGACGGCTGCCACGGAATGTCTCACTTTGCAACCTGAGGATCATATTTGATTGCGTCTCCTGTGTCTTGAGGGACTTAAAAGAGATGTTCGGCACTGGGTCAGTGATCAGAGGACGAGCGCGGCTATGTGATGTGGCATCTCGACTACGAGCTTGTCAGAGAGAAACAGGTCAGAGGAAGAAGGAATGCAAAAGTGCTGCATCTGTGTCAGAGATATGAGACGGACCAAAGTTATCGGAGAAGAGAGCAACGAGGCGGCGAGTCTGCCCTTTAGGACACAGGGCATTTCATTTATTCTTTCACAGTATTCACACGTTTAAGTTACATTTATTGAAATTAGCAATCAGGACACTTCCCAACATATTTAATGCCATAAAACTTATCAGTGCCATGATCTTACCGTCTAAACTTACCTTTGTTACCATTTCTTTTCTACCCTTATACTGACCAGAAAAACAGACATCCAAAAAATCTATAATTTAGTCTTGTAAAAAATTGCTTTGGATAAAATTACTCTGTTATTGGAGGTCCATCCAAAGGTTTAAAAGGTGGAAAGAGCACAACAGCACACTACTTCATGTGTATTTATGAAAAGCCAAGGTAGGGAGAGCACACACGGCTCTCTTTTGTGTGCATTAAAGACCGCTAATACAAGGGAGCATAAGACCACTCTTTTTCACATTAATTTAAGAAAAGCTGAGGTAAAGTGAGCACACTACCACTCTTATTCATGCATACATAAGAAAAGCCAAGGTTGGGAGAGCACACGGCCACTTTTTGTTTGTTTAGCACAACTCCACTCTTTTTTATGTGCAGTAATACAAAGCTGAGGTAGGGAGAGCACAAAAAAACCTCTTTCTTGGGTATTTTATGATAGCTAAGTTAAGGGGAGCACACTGCTACGGTTATCATGTGTATCCATGAAAAGCTAAGGCAGAGAGAGCACACTGCCAATCTTATGTTGTGCATTCATTTGAAAAAAAAAAAAAAAAACAAGGCAAAGAGAGCACCTCCCGCTTATTTTCATGTGCATTTATGAGACGCTAAGGTAGGGAGAGCATACAACCTGTCCTTTTTATGTATTTTCATGCAAAAGTAAGGCAGGGAGAGCACACTGCCACTTTTCTGTTGTGTAATCATGAAAAAAACAAAGGCAAATAGAGCACATCACCACTTACTTTGATGTGCACTCATGAAAAGCTAAGGTCGGAAGAGAATACTCCCACTCTTTTTTATAAAAATTCATAAAATGCCAAGGCAGGGAGAGCACACTGCCACTTTTTTCATTTTCACTCTTTTCTCGAGATTTTGCACTCTATAGATAACAATTCATTGTTTATTGGACCAATGAAAAACCAAGACAGAGCAGCAGGAAAGACCCTCCATGTACAGAACTGAGTGAGCATCAGCAAAAATTACATTGTGTGCCATTTTTGTTATTTTTCATCAAATTAGCCTGGCATCAAGAACAGTGGATTTTCTGCTAGCCAAGTTTGATTTTATGACCTACCTGAACCAACATGAAGTTTAATATCAGTATCAGTGATTAAGCACAGATCAATAGCAACATAATTGTGTTATTGTTGTGTTGAATGTATTTGGATTTGGTTTCGTTTTGGAGTATTCATCCATCCACAGGCATTTCTAAAGCAAGTACATGTATTAGATGATTCAATGTTTATGGTGTTAGAATTTAGCAAACGCAGGAGGGAGGAAAAGATGAGTCAATGAGGACACTGACCTTGTTGCTTTTTTGGATTTGAGTCTTAACTCTCAGCTCCATGTTTCTGCTCAAAGACTCCAAAGCTCCAAAGACCAGACATCCTAAAGTCAATCTTTCAAGACCAGTGATAGAGAAAGAAATCAATGATGGAAAATTAAAATGTGTTGCCTTTCACAACTCATAATTAAAAAAAATAAAATGTCCATGATAACTTATTTGTGTCTTATCAAGCCCCAGCTGTCCGCAGCAAAACGTCGCCAATGAAAGAGTTGTTTTTTGCACAGTTTCAAAGGAATCTATTCAGTCCTGGAATCCAAGTTAATGCTTGTGAAGAGGAATTTGTGATTAAAAAACTAACCTCATGAATTTGGTTTGTACTGTATTATTCTCTGATTTGGGTCACATTTCTTGAAAATCGATGGGGACTACTTTTCTACCTGCTTATGTTTTGAATGGCACAAAGTGAAAATGAGCCTTGACCTTGCTTTGACAGTGTTAATCCATTTTTCATTATTGTACAGCCAAAAAGAAACAGACATCAAAGAATCAGTTATTCAATATCAGTGAGACGGCAAAATGGAATTGTCAGAAAAGTCAAAACAGGAGGATAAAAAGGTTTTTTCTGTCTATGGCACAAGCACACAATTTATAACTTTTATTGGAGACCAGCATTTCACGAATATCAATACAACATTCATTCCACAGCCGTTTTCTAGTCCTCTTTTTTTCTCTTACATAAACAGAAGAACAAAAAACAAGTAAGGAGAGAAAAAAATAAATAAACAAAACTGATAATAATAATTTTAATAACAAATAAAATTTAAGTGGAAATAAATATTAAATAAATAATTGGAGTTGAAGATAAATCAGAACATAAATTTTAAAAAGAAACTAAATTATATAAAGGGAAGTAAAAGAGAGAAATGATTAAGAATAATCAATGGATAAATACACAGGGGATACATAAGAATTTGCTCGCACAAATTAAAGGAAGAAAATGTTCGTGCTGATTTTTATGAATACAAGGTTCTTTGACTGATACAGAAAATAATGGAACAAAAACTCAAGGCTGAAAACTGTGAATATCATGTTTTGATAACTCAATATGCTGTAATTGGAGATACATTCCTTGAAATTGACTTTTAGCGTCAATGCTAACAAATATTTTTTTGTATCGATTAAGTAACTGTGTTTTACTTTTCAGATCAGTATGAATACAGACTGTGAAAGCGGGGCTTTACAATCCTTCTAACTCTTTGGGTTTTAAGCAAAGGTGTCAGTAAAGTTAAGGATCACTGGCTTGTGTTTTTACAAACAATCTTTAACAACCCAGCATACAACAGCAGGGCTCAACGATATGGACAAAATTTCATATCTCAATATTAATGCCAGATAATCGATATCGGTACGTTACAGTATGACTTTGGGATTGGAGACAACTAAGCATTTTTCAGGAAAAATAATAGCATCATTATTTATCATTATACAACAGTATGATAAAGTAGCGTTTATTTTGTGCAAATAAAGAAATCATTTTGCTTATTTATTTGGTTCTTATCCAAAAACATCCAAAACATCTTTTCAAAGCAACTGACATTTTTCATGTATCATCATTCATCATCAAAAAATACAGAGGAGAGTATTAGTGCGACTTAGGTGAAAATATGACTACTGTTTTCACAGATTTTCTTGACATTTTTCAGATTTAACTATTAGGCTGTAAAATGTGTCTGTACACAAGGCTCACAGTTTCATGAGTCTTGGTCCTTCCTTAAAAAAACCTTTTCATACATCTCTTTCCTGTTTCTCTTTACTCGAAAAGCAGATATCCCATAAGACATTTTTCAATAGCAGCTCAGAAAAATCAATGAGGAGGAATAAAAATGCGCTGCTTTCCACAATGCCGGCATATAACCTACGAAGAGAAACAAATGTATGTGGCTTCAGCTGGTAAACAAATCCATTTTGGGTCCGATCTTTTCTCAGCCTTCAGCTGTACAACATTTCGAAGATGAGAGGGTTTTTTTGTGTTGGGTGATTCAGTGTTTGTGGAATGAGAGTTTGGCTAATGCAGGAGGGGAGGAATAGATGATTCAAAATGGACCACTGAGTAGGCTTTCGCCTCGTTTTTAAGCGAGAGTGTGTTTGGATCCTGGTTCATTAGGATGAATGAGCAGCGCACAGTTGCTCTACGGGTGAAAGGCCTCTCGTTAGTGATGGAGTTGGAGGTGCTGCTGAGGCGGTGGGCGTTGACCGGGACGCTGTTCCAGGCGGATGATACAGTGTTGTGCGTGCAACATCCAAGACGCAGGCTGGAAGACGAGATCTGAGCCAAATAAAACTGAATAAATGCAGTGGAAATATTCTCATTTGGTGTTTTTGTTGATGATGGGGAGGATGATTTCTGTCATTTTCGGTGGAATATATATTCCCCTTCTCCTAATGTATAACAAGTGGTAAAAACATCCACTTGTATACATCGCTGAAACAAAAGCAAAGCCGCTTTGTTCACACCTGTGAAGTGTCAAATTACACAGAACAGATCTCAGCAATGTCACAGCCCAATATCCGCCTTGTTCCTAATGAGCACTTGTAGACATTGTCGCTGTCATTTTCCCAATGCAAATTACCTGCTTTCCAACTCTGAGGTGCGCAATTCAGCTCTAACTGTCATCTTGAAAGGCAGGACAGACTGTACGTTCAGCGGCTCCTGTTTAGTCATTAGAGTTCACTGCAATTTATTTGTGTCTGACAGGGAGACTTTTGCTGTGAGCAAATAAGTTTACAGCCTTTGTCAAGTGAAAACAGAAGCAGAAAGTTTAGAATGATTTTATGACAGCTGCACTAAGTTGTGTTTTATATAATGCAGTTTAAACATCATCCTGTCAGCCATGTAAATATAGGTTTTAAATGTGTTTCAAAGTTACTTCCAGAGCTTTCTTAAAGTGTGCCGTCTTAAGAGAGTGGTTTTAAAAGAGCGATCAATCAAAAGGTAAATGCCATCCATCTCATTACATAATCTTGTTTCAATATCCTGCTATCAGCTGATTTTGCTAGTTTTTAAAGAACAACAGAAAAAAAGTTTTTAAATGAATATCAAATCATGTTTGAAGTCCATCAAAAAACAACAACACAAAAAACACCTCCCACAGTTTTTGTTCTTAAGTGACACATTTTCCACAAAATGCAGCATTTTTCATAATGTGAGTGACAAATGTTGACCGCAATTTTTAGATCTTTTATGCCTATTTAGAATTACACTGTCACAATCATTAATCCTTCTTTAATAATGCAATTTTGGATACATAAAGTAACAAATCCCCATTTGCTCACCCATAGTCTGTTTAAAAATGAATTACTACCCTTAATTACTCCAACAAAAAATGTCAGTGCAGAATTCAAATTCCAAATAAGTTCTTGCAAAAATAAACAGATGCAACTTTTTCCACAACGAAAGCCAAGTTGATATTAAAACTGTTGCTTTGTATTGCTCAAACTTTGTGCAATGATAATAAAAAAAACACTAAAGAAAAACAAACACTAATGTTGATTGCATGGTATTAAAAACTAACAATTGCATTCTACTATAAACCAGTAGCTTCAACTCAAGGTTAATTTGTGCTTTTTTCAGGCTTAACAATGTCCCTCTGGTAACTCTGGGGTAAGTCTACATAATTTACAGTTGAAAAGAAAATCACTTTTTTTTCACACAGTTGTTCAAGAATCCCTTATTTCAGCCTCGGCCTTTAACACTTTATTTAAGCTGCTGTCTCTTTAAGGCTCCCCTCTCTAAAAACCCCCTTCACTCTGATTGGCCAGTCCTCTTGGGGCACAGCTATAGACAGACCTTAGTACTCGAGGCTTGCAGGAGATTTTATATGTATTCATGTAGTGGTTTGAAAATTTGTACAAGATTCTAATAAACATCCAGCATTATGAAAGTGTATTCATCGTGTACACTCAGATGTTCGTCTGAGTTGTATTAATAAGGCTGGGTAATGAATTGCAAATTAGATTAAATCTCAATTTGACCTGCAGCAATTTTCATATAGTAGACAGTGCAACATTTCTTTCACCTCATGTGTCTGAATACAAAATTAGTATATTTTGGCAGTCGATGTTTTATATCAGTGTTACTCAACCCTGCTCAACCACAGAGCCAAATTGTTGAAAACTGCCTTTGCAAGAGAAACAATATAAGTTGTGACAAGTGGCAAAAATGGCATTAAGTGTTAGAAAAGTATGTTTAAGGTGGCAAAAATGGGCAACAAGCAAAAAGGGGGCGAAAACTAAGAAAAGAGTCAGAAAGCAGCAAAACTTATCATGTAAGAATAACATCATGAGTCAAAATAATATCTGGGTTTCACTCTCAAAAATATTTAACTTTTTCATAATATTCTAATATTTGAGATGTACCTTTTTATGTAGACAGAGTTTCTTTTGCTTTTTTGAATTTTCTTTTTACAATCCTTGAAGCAAATCACAAAGTTATCCCGTTCAAGATAGCTAATGGTAACAACAACACTTAAGATGGGAAACTTAAAAATAAGAACACTATAAATCGCAATTGCAATATAGGGAAAAATCATCCCAATTACATTATTTTTGCAAATGGTAATTAAGGTGTTAAAGACAACAATGTCTGAAAAAAAAAAAGTTGTTTGAGATCTCAAAGGAAAATGTTTTTTTTTTTAAAGATAAGAGGATAAAAGGAAAGTAAAACAACTGAATTTACTGAACTTGTCTCCCCCTCAGTGCTTTTGGTGTCACATTTTGCCAAAGTGTGTGACACTGGCACTATGCACGGGTACCTAAGTGAATTAATATCATCTGTCACAGCTACCTGCATACTCCCTTCGGTCCCACCCACCCAAGGAAGTGTAGCATCTCCCCAGGCAAACCCATTCCCTTCTTTCCACTCTTCAACTTCATCTGTCACAGATACTGTAGCTTCACCCATCTCCCTTCTGCTATGTGCCACCACCTGATGCACACACAAACACACACACACACACACACACACACACACACACACACACACACACACACACACACACACACAAAGGCTGTCTGAATGGCAAACTCTCGCCTATTTAATCTGTCACAGTTCTAAGCACATGCACACACACCTTTCTGGCTATCTGAGTGACAAGCGTAGCAATATCAAACCACATTCCTCATGGCTGCCATCACAGAGGAGGAAAAATAACTTTTGTCGACGAGCCCTACACAAATACAAAGAGAAGAGAGATTAATCAGCTAAAAAACAGGGGGTGAGGAAGAGGAATGAATATCAAAGGCCCTCGACAAGTTCATAAATCTGAAGTACAGATGAGGAGCAGAGAGGATCCAAGACACTTGTCAGATTTTTTTTCTTACATTTGGGAAAAAAAATATTGACAAAGTCTTTTCATATATTAGAAAACAGGTTAACTCAAGATAAGTGTTTCCTTTCTGGTTTGTGGAGCTACCAAATTACTTTTTTTTTTTCATTTATTTTTTCTTATCGCGCCACATTACAAAATATCAATATCATAATAGTAAATGTGCCACTTAATTTGTCATAAAGGCAAAAAATGATGCAAAACCACCCATGACACATTTTACGAATATGATGATGAATAAAAAATCCCAGAAATGCCAATCAAACCTCTTTATTTGAACCCACACATGCAAGCAAACCAGGAAAATCATCAATCCTGCCATGAACTGCCCCCCTGCTGGCTCACCTGTCACTCAAACACGGATAATGCCACGCGTCTGCAGATGCCTGGAGGCTAAGAGGACATTTGTATATCTCAGACGTTATTTTTGTTGTTTACATTTTAAAAACGTATTGAAAAAACAACCCCAGGGTGTAAAAAGCTGAAAGATTGTGAAAGTGTGAATAACAACAAATAATGGTGGTTTGCAAATTATATACACCCATTTTTGGTTGAAAATAGAGAAAATACTGTTGTAGGTGAATCTAAAAAATATTAGGAGTTTACACTTAGTGAGTAGCATTATTCCGAAAGCGTTGAACTTTTTGCTCACGCAGCCTCTTAATTCTGGAATGCATTCCAACTTTTGTGAGTGAGGAAACTCTTTATTCATTTAATTCAGCAATGATTCTCTCGGGTAGACGGTTCTTAAACTCCTCAAGTAGTATTAACTCCTTTAGATCCTATACAGATTTGACACTACACGCCTGGCATCACTTGTCATCTAAGGTCTCAAAGTCAAGACTCCGTCCCATAGACAAAACCGGCGGACACTTCTTGCGCTTTTCCCACGGGTTTACACCATTGACTGTATATAGAATGGACAGCGTGGCTCCGCCTGTCAGCGCTCTATGATTCTGAAGCAAGAAAACCCTGTTTCTCTAGCCACCATTGTGCAGACAGAGTCTGCGCAGTAGAGAATTTCCAGTGGAGCAGAGGAAAAAAAAAGAAATACAATTTTTTATTTCTTCTTCTTTAGAAGGTTTAGTCTCCTTTTGGCTCTCTTTCCCGAAGTTTCTTGTATCCCCGATAAAAACTACTCATGAACGGCAGCTGTCAACTATCTTAAAACGAAACTAAGAGCTCAGTTTCTAACGTCCAATAACTAATGAAAAACCAACTCCTCAGTAAAAAAAAGACTTGGACATAATGCAGCCAAATTACACCATCATACCACCTTAGCATAAGGATGAGAGAAACGTTTCTACCAGGTTTCGTAATTTTTTAAAGTTTTCCTGGCTCATATCTGGAATGCATGGGGAGGCGGGGCTTATGACCTATACTGCAGCTAGACACCAGGGGGGGGGCATCTGCTGGAAGCTTCAGTTTGAGCCGAACGTCTTTGCGTCCACGTATTATACAGTCTATGGTTTACACTGGAGCAAAAGTGGCCAAAACCCCCTTGGCCAGCTCAAAGCAGCGGATATGCGCTTGAACGCACTGAAATATGAGAAGCGTTCTGTGGTGCACAAATTAAGTAGGTGCGATCAATTTAAGCGTTAATGTTTTTTTAGCACAATATTACTGTAATTAATTAATCGTAATTAACGGGTTAAAGTCCTGGCCCTATTTTTAACACAAACATTTTAAGTGACATCATCTTGCTTTTAAATTTTTGTGTAATTTTCTGAAAGACAGTTATCATGACTTGAATTTTGAATTATGACATTCATAAAGCTTGGTTGTGAGCCCTTGAGTGGTATAAAACCCAACCTGTGGCCTCTTTCCCACATGTCACTTCTGTATTAAAATAGCTTTAAAAAATTAAATAACTAAATGAATAAAAAAATGATGACATTTGCAACCTTAGTGATGACATTTTTAGCTGGCAGCTGGTGTTCAGAATAACAAGCAGCACAGTACAGCGTATTCTTTACAGTGTAGAAAAAGTCTGACAATATGGAAATACCCAGAGTACTGGTACTTTAAAACTCTCCAGAAGTACAGCACTTGAGTCAACAAACTATGTCGTATAACACCCCCTGGGACACTCGCTGTTTTATGCAAAGTGTGCAGAGATTCATTTGGGATGATGAACAGGTGGTTTGCATTGTGAAGTGTGTATCAGTTATACCATAACGCCTGCGTATCCCGGCGCTCTGCTATGTGTCACCGGCGGCCTCTCCAGGGTGTCCCTTCCTCTCATTATTGTTTGTGCATACCTCCCCAATTTTCTCTGTGAATTCAATATCTCTCTGTCACAGCTGGAGAGCAGCAGCATGTATATGCCGGCTACAACTAATGGGCTGCAGGAAATACAGTGCAGCATGCCGACAACATAAGTAGGGGGGAAATGCCAAGCGGGACTTACTTAAAACTTTTGTTTTTGCTGCAAAATTACCATGAAAATGTATGTGTGTGTGTGAAACAGCAACTTCTTGTTTTCATTACGCTGCAGGTCTCTATGGTAATGGAAATCTGGGCTGCTTCTGCATTAGTTTACTATTCTTAGCCACTCCTAATGTTTGACAGTCAGTATTTGTATTTCATTTAGTCGGGTTTTGAAATGACTTTGAAGTGATTATTCAGTTTTGCTGCTGCTGCTGTGTTTGCAGCTGGCTGCTTTTCAACAGTCACATATTTAAATAGAGCTATTATTTAACAAACTCAACACTGCAGAAGTTAATGGACTGAGATGAATAACACTGTAGCAGGTAAATTAATTAGAGAAGGGTGAGGTTTTTTTTTTAAAGGCTTTTAAAGGACGGGTTGAAGTTTTATTTTGGCTGACCATGACAACAGGAGTGTTCGTTTTTTTTAACTGCCAGGTAAAAACGGTTTTAATGAATAACTAAAGAGAAGATGTAAGAAATAACTTTTTCCTTTTTGTATCTGTCTCACATTTGAATTACAGTAAATATTCACTTCAGGCGTCTCTTCATCGGATTCCATTTAGCTTTGATCTCCATCAAATATATTGTTGCCAGACGTTGTTGTCATTTTGAACCCTCGGCTATGTGATCCATCAACAAGGGGCGCGGTGTCAGAGCCGTTTGAAGATATGACTCTCTTTGTTCCTCTGAGGCAACACCTTTGACAGGCGGCAACAAGTTTGGAGATAAGACTTGAAACAAAGCGCTCGGCAGGAACATTAGAGCTTGTTTTGGGGGGGACTGACACCTGTGTTTCAGATGAACCAGCGGGTATCGCTTTGAGGGTGGACACATCTTATATCAGTGGATTGTGACCTTTCTGAATGCCAAAGCAAGGGGCTTTTGTTTGAATCAGAGCATCAAAAATGGCCCCGTGTTACACAAAGTGAGGAGTGATGAAGCACAGGAAGGCCTCTGATTTACCTGTTTGACTTCTATTACACATTTTACAGAATCAGATTCCCTTTTTAATTTTCTTTTTTGCTCAAATAACATGAACATTTCTGATAATACTGTACTTATCCTAGTATACAGGACATTTTTTTTTGTTTTCCAATGAAAATAGTGTAAAAGAATGGGGTCGTCTAACTATTGGCTCAAGAGGTTAGTTTCCTTGGGTCGCTACGAAGGAAGAATAATGATGAGATTTTATTGATATCAATCAGGGTTAGGTTATTAATTGCAAGTTAGATTGAATCCCAATAAGACCTGTTCCAATATTCTAATCTCAGGTAGCGCAATATTTCTTTAACCTGTGTGAGAATACCAGAAAAACTTAACAGTAGATGTTTTATGCTCCACACCAGCGTTACTCAACCATACTAAACTAATGAGCCAAGTTGTTGAAACTCAACTCTGCAAAATAAACAATGTAAGTCCTGAAAATTGGCAAAGATGACAAAAAGCAGCATTTCCTTCCAGCAAATGTAGGACGTTGAAATGCTGAGCCCCATTTCAACATTGAGCACTTTGCTGATGATCAGCATTTCAGCGTAAGTTTCAGGTGGAAAAAAAATGGCCAAGAAGCAGCAAAAAATGGAAAAAGAAATTGATTTAAATGGCTAAAAACAACAAAAATGGGCAAGAATATTTTGGGGAAACTTGGAAAATAGTCAGAAGGCTGCAACAATGGGGAGAAAGTGACAAAAAAATCAATGTAAAGTGGTACAAAAAATAGCTCAAGGCAACAAAAATTGGTAGGAAAGTTGGGATAAAACCTGAAAAAAATGGTCAAAAAATGGTGAAAAAAATGTGAAAAATGACTAAAATGGGCCAAAAGCAGTTTTGAGTCGTAAAAAAAAGTAAATATCATATTCATTTCCAACCACGTGTTTGTTTAAAAAGCCACAGGACTGATGACCTAGAACAATTGCACAAAAAAAAAAAAAAAAAAAAAAAAAAAAAAAAAAAAAAAAAAAAAAAAAAAAAAAAAAAAAACGAAACGCAATTTCAATATGTCGGGAAAATAATAGCAATTAAATTACTTTTGCAAATCATTCAGCCCTGATATAAATACCCTTATTGAGCCATAACAATCTGGTTGTTTAAAAATCCTACCATAGAACATAATACACATCATATAATTGTTTACAGTGTGCATCAGTGGTGTCATGACATTAACTTTTTACAGTGGTGGCCAAACTTGCACGTCCGTCATGATTGTGGGTTGTAGAGATTGTTGGTCTTAGCACATTAACTATCACATGAATTATAAAAAAATTAGATTTAATGATGATTTTGTTTTTGTGTAAATCTTGTTAGCTCGCTGCCTCTCCTTCAGTCCCACTTTCCGATGAACCCATCTCGTCTTGTTTATTTCTACCCCCCCTTTTGTTTTTCCATCTGTTTGGATTTCCCTATCCCCAGCCAACTTTGGCATCACTCATCTTCTTCCCCAGATCACCCTCGTCTTCCTCCCAAAGTTATCCTCTCCCTGACATCGTTCCACACTCGAATCAGTCTCTCGCAACTTTTCGTCCCACATTCCCCAGCTCACTGACTCCGTCTCTTTCCTCTTGTTCTGTTCCCCGCCGCCTCCTCCCCTCCCTTCCTTTTTCTCGTTCTATATCCACCACACCTCTCGCTTCACTTTCCTTCTTTACACGGACCCATCTCTGTCACCCTCAATGTGTGTGTGTTAGTGTGTGTGAGTGTGTGTGTGTGTTAGTGTGTGTGTGTGTGTGTGTGTGCAGAGGCTCATTGCCATGCCTAGGAGCAGGTGCAAGGTCCAGAGAGAGGGGTTTGGATAGACGAAACGCGCTCCCTGACAGAACAGGAACAGGATCGGTTTGAGGAGAATTAACCCAGCAGGCCTCTCTCTCTCTCTCTCTTTCTCCCCCTCACTCTCTCTTTTTTTCTGCCCCTCCCTGTCTGTCTGTCTCTCACTTTCGCTCTCTCTCTCTCCATCTGTTAGGACAAAGCTTCCAGACTGTGACAAACACATGAGGTGCAAGTAGGAAGACAGTGGTGGTGGTGGTGGTGGTTCACAATGAGAAGGGTTTCCAGCTCTTCTGTCACTCGTTTCACACGTTTACTTTCGACTTTGCTACATTTTTTCCTCTATAAGGCTTGATCCAAAAGATTTCATACCAATAGGGAACAAAAGAAGTGAAATTAAATCAAGTAAAACGCATAAAACTACACTACATTTTTTTCTTTTTGAGCCTCAGGAGAACCTTCAGAACCGCAGCAAAACGCTGCTAGACTAAATGCTTTTATTTATTTCAAGAACACTGCCTGGCCAAAAAAAAAAGCCACCTGGATTTAACGAAGCAAACAGGTACAAGCCCCCTACTGGATAATTACTGTATGGGCGATTATCTTTCAGCTGGCAACAAGTTATTTAACCCCAGCTGATGCAATGAGTAACTTCTCATTTCTTAAACAACCATGGAGAAAGACACATCCTGTGGTCGTGGAAAATATGTTGGTCTGTTTAAGAAGGGTCAAATCATTGTTAAGCAGAAAAAACACCCAATGAGATTGCAGAAACTACGAAAATTGGGGAGACTGGCCTCTAGAGGAATGGAAGAAAGTCATGTGGTCTGATGAGTCCAGATTTACCCTGTTCCAGAGTGATGGGCGCATCTGGGTAAGAAGAGAGGCAGGCGAAGTGATGCACCCATCACGTGGAGCGCCTACTGTACAAGCCTGTGGAGACAGTGCTTATTGTGGATGGATGTTGTCTTCCCTAATAGCACGGGTATGCTCCGAGATGACAATGCTAGGATTCATCGGGCTTAAATTGTGAAAGAGTGGTTCAGGGAGCATGAGACATCATTTTCACACATGGATTGGCCTCCACAGAGTCCAGACTTTAACCCCATTAAGAATCTTTGGGATGTGTGGAAAAGACTTTGTGCAGTGGTCAGACTCTCCCATCATCAACACAAGATCTTAGTGAAAAATTAATGCAACACTGGATGGAGATAAGTCTTGTGACATTGCAGAAGCTTATCGGAACAATGCCACAGTGAAGGCGTGCTGTAATCAAAGCTAAAGGCGGTCCAACGAAATACTTGAATGTGTGACCTTTTTTTTTTTTGGTACCAGACTTGTTATTTGGCCAGGCAGCTTAGCTTCTTTCACCTGTTGCTGCTTAATCGGCAGTTTGAGGGTTAACCACTGGTGTCTGTACCACGTGTTATTAATTTGTCTAGCTGTCAGTGAAAACACACATATGTCTGTATTCATTTTGGTGCCCTCTCAGGCTCCATTAGAGGGTCAGGTTATTGCCTTTTGATTGTATTTATTCCCTTCTGCCTTTCATTTCCGCTTTCTGCACCAAGCAATATTACCTGGAAATGCACTTCCCCCCCTACTGTTGTCAAAATTTGACTGATTGATTTTTATATAAATATATAAAAGGGAGTTTATTGCCTTGCTATGATGAAATGCTGTTACTGCAGAGAGTATGAACGATCAGTTTAAGAAATGTGGAGCTGTTTTCATACTGTATATTACATTCAGTGTTATGGGTGTTATTGATGTGTATGCAGTGTGAAGCAGCCTTTTAAAGCTGGTCCGACTGTCTGTAATGAATAACGATCACTCACTACAGTTCATAGAGAGATGGGATATGCATGAAAGCAAAATTGTAAGTAACTGAAATGTGAGGAAAAAAAACGCTGCCTTTAATCGATTATCTTAAACGCTTTACCTTCTGGGAAATGAGGGACAGAAGCCAATCCCAGCTCTGACAAGTCACTCGCCCATCTCAGAGCAAACGTGTGGTGACAGACAATCATTCACAAAAAAGTAATTTAACAAATTAAATAAATAAATAGGATAACTAACTTAAACTTTTTGCGAGTTCACCAAACTAAGACTAATTGAAACTATAGAAAAATGTCTTTGTCATCTTTGTGAATGTTTCTCAAACAGAAACTCACAGGCCCAGCCAGACAAAATTGCACCGAGTGAGATATGTTATTGTTCTGTGCGTGATTTTTCATCTTCTCATCTACTACTACAACTACCCCATTTAAAAAATAATATCACCTTGGTGATGTAGAGTTTGCCAACCTGCTAACTACAGGCACAGTTGCAGTTCTCAACTCTTTTGTCAAAGTCAAACCATATTGGTTAGTTGGCAATAGAGATGCCTGGACAATTGTTTAGAATAATTTGTTTCACAACGACACAAATGACTTAGGCTGTGTCCGAAATGGCATACTAACGTACTAATCAAACTAAGTGTGATGTCAAAATGAGTATGTAGTGTTTTCACATTAGATAGTATGAAAAGATTGAGTGTGCGAGAAATACCCGGATGTATACTATATCAGAAAAAAATTGAAGTATGCGAGGTGGGCATACTAGTCACACTCACACGCCCCATAATGCATTGTGAGCATCGTCTTCGGTGTCTGCGGGCAGTCAACATTTTATTGATTTGGGGAAATTAATGATTATAGTAGTATTGATATCGTAAATGTCAAATCTCCTAGAGACCGTAATTCAGCTAAAAGTTAGCAACTAGCAAACTTCCCGTTGTCAAAATAAAAGCATCTTTTATTTTCTCCTTTTGGTTCTTTAACGCTTTTGTAAATTGGGCTCTTGTGGAGCCGACCGGAAGTTTCTTCGATAGCATAATGGCGCGCATAACGGAATGTCTGAAATTCTAAATAAAACTTGTATCCGTGCATTTTGTGGCTCAAATGACCACATTTTGTTGTTCTACCTGGTGACTTTCTCGCTTAAAATGCTCTCTGATTTTCAAATGTGGTGAATCAACAGAGATTTTTGGTTACACTTAAGATTAGGGAACACATAGTCACTATTAACTAGGTGCTTATTAACATGCATATAAGTAGCTTACTATCCCCGAATTAGTATTTATTAAGCACTCATTAACCCCTTATTCTACATCTAATGCACCATGAACTCAGACTTTTCCATATATTAACTCCTGATTATTACTTATTGACTACAAATTAATGACTATATGTTCCCTAATCTAAAGTGTTACCAGATATTTGATAACCTGGTGTGCTTCTGATTTTTGTTGTCTGAGGTTTGAAATGCATCATGGGTAAATAAGTAAATTCGTAGTATACTACAGTGTGAACGATTGTCATTCTAATCATACTTCTAGTATGTAGTAAACAGTATATACACATTTAGTTTGTGGTACGTTAGTATGCCATTTCGGACACAGCCTTAGCCTCTAGAACCACCAAAAGAACCTTAATCAATACACTGGTGAGAATTGCATTTTTGCAATTTTTGCACATCAATAAAAATGCGAGTCCTCATTATTATCTGCATACAGTTAAAAAAAAATGAATGGAAATTTGAAATTAAAAGTGGTCCGAGCCAGCTCCCTTGTGGAACTTCTTTGTGAGGGCCAATGGGGATCTGAATCAAGAATTAAGCACTTTCAAAATACTTTTTGATTATGAATTAGAATTGGAATTGTTGAACAGCACTGAGTGAAATACACGACCTCTTGGAAACTAAATTCAAGGATGCACCACTCACAACAATTTCAACTCATCTGATTTCCATATGCTTTCAGACTCTCAGGCAAATTATTCCTTGAAACATCAGTATCAGTTTCGCAATTGCCATGGATTTTTGGTAACTGTGCATCCCCAAAAAACATCCCAAGACATTACATCACTCCAAAGTGGGTTAATTGATGGAGGCTTTTGCTTCTTAGCTGCTAAATCAAGGTGGAAGAGTGGCCACTTGGATGCTAGCAGGAGACAAGTATTTTTTAGAAGTTTCACTTATTTACAAGTTAAAATTTGAAAGCCTAGATTGACTTTAGAGTTAAAGTGGCTCCATCTGAGAGTAAAAAAGAGGATATTAATATTTCAAACTTTTTGTTTAAAGGCAAGGACGAAAAAGACAAGTGAAAAACAAACGGTGGAGCGAGGGTAGAACCAGATTCTTTCGACGCTAAGTGAATGTTTTCAGGATGAGAAAGGGCAAAGTCTGACTTCATGTTGAGAGGTATTTGTGCTCATTATTCTGTTTGTATTTGTGTACTCGTGTTGGTGTGTGGGTTTCAGCTCAGTTACTGAACGGTTGGGGATCTTTCTTGCCTTCCGTTGGGGTTGGAAAATTAAGTTGTTTAAAAAAAAAAAAAAAAAAACGAGCTGCTTCCAGTTTCGTCTTAATTTAAATTCTGAAATAATGAGACCTCACTTGGACCTCCTCGAGAAGTGTTTTCGTTTGCTTCTCTGTCATTAACAAATAAATAAGGAGTAAACTCAGAGTTTTTAATGACAGGACTTTTGGAGACAAAACTAAATTACCGTCTGGATTTTCGACATCAGATTCCTGATGTTTCTGTTTACCGTGATTAATAGTCACTGTACGTCTTTGAAACTGGCTGTTGCGTCTGATCTCAGAGGAAAGATGACCTGCAGACAGTGCAAGAGGCACAGTGGAGAAGGAGGAAGAAGATGCAATTAATAACAGCTCTCAATATAATCCTGTCCCTAACTGATGCCTTTGGATTGAATCCAGATAAGAAGGGACAGGAGTGAAATCAGCAGGAGGGGAAGGGGGGACTTTGAATGTGTCACTCCGCATGGGGATAAATGTGGAAGCCTGTAAATAACAGCACAGCGCACAAGTTAAACAGGCAGCGATAAGACCTGAAAAAATGTGTTTGCGCGCTCTTCTTTCACCAGTGTGTACGGTCACGCAGGATCCTTGTTGCAAAGGTTGTTGCGGAGGAAGTGACAAGGCGCGATAGCAAGGGAAATTGCTCCGACGTTGTTGTTTGTAATGACAGCATGAAGAAGCGCCGGGCTGTGTTGTGGCCTGCGGTTTCTCTTCACGTGTTAATCGCCATATGTCCAGATTTTAAAGCTTTCCTGACCGGGGAAAAAAAATAGAACTGTGACAGTAATGCCTGCTGACTTTGATTGACATTGTAGGCTTTATTCTCGGCGTAAATCCAAAGCCACTGGAAGAGAAACATACTGTAAACACCAGTAAATAAACATTCAAAGAGCTGTTGCTGCACCAATCGCCTCGTCTGTCTACATTACTCCCTGGCAAGTAAGATTATCCGCCGTGACTTTCGTTCTACACAACCGCACTGACAGGCAAAGAGCGTTTCCATGAGGATTCTGAGCTTGTTTTACCTTCCCAGCTCCTGGCGTACAGACAAGATCAGGGAATTGTTGATTTGATTGCACCCTCGCTTGTGGCATGCCAGGAAAGAGCATGCAATCATTTGTAATTTACTTAATTTACAGATGCCAGTTCAGAGCATGCAATTGAGAATAGCCCCATTTCGTTGAAAGGATGGGGTCATTAAATGTGGAGTGTGCTTGTGTCGGCGTGCTGGTGGGAAGTTGTTTTGTCAAGTTGCACGCAGCTTGGCCGCAGAGCTTTGTAGACGTACTTGTTCAACCTCTTAAACCTCTTCGTGTGACGTAAACGAGCTGGCCCCTGTGCTACTTCTCTGAAAAACAAGCTCTGTTGTGGTGTATGAAGGGGGGATGAATCAATTTGCAACCACTGTGATGAATTTGCGAGGAATGTCTCAAATGCCTAATTCTAATGGTGATATCAGTAATGTACAATTGATGACTGTATTCTTGACTTGCACACAAACAGCCATAAAGCACTGAACGGACTGTGGAAATAAATCACTAATAAGCATGTTTCTGCACACAAGAGACCCGTTAGAGAGATGACTCAGACAGCAAATCAAACCAAATCTATCTCTGTGTCACGGCTATTATTGTGTGTATTGCCTGAATGCCTCTGCATTATTGACCCCTACATAAGTTCATCAATAATTAATAACTTTGGCAGCCTTGCTAGAAGCTTGCATTGTACACCACACGTTCAAAATACATATAGAATTTCAATTTCTATTATTATGGGAATAATATCACTGTATATGGCGTTTTAACCATCACATCAATGGTTTTCTGAGATATAAAGACCTACATCTAGTAAGGGAGTTGTAAGTTGCTGGCTATACCAAAATAAACAGTTTTTTCTAACATACACATTCAAATATTTTTTTGCTGTCACCAATGTAGAAGCTTTGGGAACAATACTGATAGATACTGATAAAAAAACAAATGATGAAAATCCAACTTTTTTGAGGATACTCCTAGCTAGGGCTGAAAGATGTATCATTATTGTATCAATATCGAGATATGAAAATTCAAGATATTAATATCCCAATATTGAAGATATCAAGGATGTAGATTTTCCCTGCTCACCCTGCATGTAAAGCTCAGACAGTCACATGATTATTGGTGACTTTCTGTTAATGTTGGTGAGTGACATTGAGCTCTAATCGATAAACCACACTTTCCACGTCCTGTTTTAATATCATGCTTTTATTTTACAGAAAAATGGTTGGTTTTCTCTAAACCCAGAGTCATATTGTATTGTATCAATATCTACGTATCTGGCATTTATATCGAGATACAAAATTTTGTCCATATCGTTCACCCCGACTCCCAGCCCCCAGTGGGCACTGAAGGTACTGCAGTTTTTGTTAGAGTTAGCAGCTTTGCACGCTTACAGTAACAATGGCCAATTTTGCAGGGAAGTATAGCTCCATATCAATTATTATACGTCAATCATATGTTCAGAAGTGGGACTATCAGATGAATAGTGTATGAATCTGCTAAGGTTCAGTGGGTCTTGTCAATAAATCAGCATCAGACTTGCAAAACATTTACTGTTGACAGCTTTCTTTTCAACGTTGCATAGATGTTCAGTCATAGAGGGCAATAAGAGATAACAGATACAGAGGCAGACGCAGTGAAAGGAGGCAAAAGAAAGAACTCCAGCTATCTGACAGACAGTATGACAGAAAAAAAAAGACAAATCCACATTTTTTTGGTGCAGTTATCTCTAATTTTCCAGAGCTGAGAGAGGTATCACAGAGATTCAATTTAATTAAACAATGGTCCAGCCATGTCCAAGGTCAGATGTGCTGGCTCAGACGTTACTGCAGAGGCAATGCAACTGAGGTGAGGACCTGACACACACAAAAGCCTTTGACAATTTCTGTGAATGATGGAAAATAAGATTTTAACACCACATGAGGATAGTGAGCCATTGGCACTAATTGCGCTCATTACACAGGTTCAAACCAGCAGAATCGTATTATCTGCTCGGACAAATGCAATTTAACACATCAAAGCCCTGCAGGTTACCTCTTGTTAGACCACATGATAGAGTTTTAAACTGTGTTTGAATTTCTAAAGTGTTTGAGCGACTGCTATTTTCATATCCTCTATTGGTTGTGTTTTTCTTCAGTGTGAACCACAATTTCGTAAAAACAGCCCATCAGTTTTCTATTTAAAATGTATAAAAGTGTTATATGTGACTAACTTAACATCAAAATGTTGGAAAGTGCCTTAAAATAACTTAAAGCTAAGTGTGCTCTTCATAGTAGCAGCCTCTGAACTTCTTGAACAATGAAAGAAAAGGAAAACTTTTGACATATGGTAACTTAGTTTTAAGTTAATCTTCCAAAAAACAAGCAATATCATTTAATAAACAGAAACTTTTAACATATTCAACTTGGAAGCATGACATTGTTGACCAAAACAAAGTTCCCATCTGCATCTACATGGCCTAGCAGCAGAGCTATCAGTTGGCTTTACAGCTAGCTAGAATAGCTTGTACTGATGTCTTAAGTAGGTAGTGTGGTAGCTTAGATATCTTTGTTGGCATTAATTTCAGGAGTTGATCTCGACAGGTTTGTTACAATAAACTTTGACAAAACTTGCGTTACCATTAAATTATGTAGCGTAACCGCTAGCTTGAAAGCTAACTTGTGTTAGCTTGCTCATTCATTATACGTTTTATTGGCTGTTTCAAAAATCAAGCTAAAATTTGCAAATTGGTCCGCTGAAAAAATTGTTGTTCTTAAAACTAACAGCCAGTTTTGGCTATTTTAAAGATCAACTAACAAGCAAACATACAGTAAATATGTAAGCTAACTAGCAGAATTGTGAATGAAATTAAACAATGTTTGAACAAAAAGTTTTATTCAAACCCAAGCAACTTTGAAACACTGCTCTCATGAGAACAGAAAGGAAACGGCGCTGAGCTTTTTCAAAAATTTCTCCATGTTTTTTTAATAATTATTTGTCACCTTTTTCTTATTTACAAAAAAAATATTATTTAGACTTATTTAGACCATAACATTTCATTTATCATGGCAATGCTTACACCAGTTTATGCATTCAAGCAAAGACACAATTTGATGCATATAGTGCGCTGCTTTATCTATTCTGTTAAAGTAAAATATGAAAGCACAAGCTTACATTTTCTTTGCGTTGAGTAATTTCCTCCTCTTTTTGTAGTAAAGTTTCTTTTTTGATACACATTATAAAACTGAGAATGGTGCTGCTGACTTAAAAAAAATAATGAAAACTCAAACACAGCTAAAATTGCTTTTTTTGCTTTGATGAATGCAGAATTCTTTGAAACACATAACCAGGAAACCAGTGCACTCAGTGCTCACATTACAGCTGACAGGCACAGTGCCGGCAGCGTTTTAGTGAGGTGCAACATTACATTTCACATTATCAGGTTTCAGAAATAAATTATGGGTGCAAATGTAGCTTATCATGGATTTGGGAGCACGTGTGGTTAGCACTGGTTATATTAGCTGCTTTTTCCACTACATCTCCTTGAATTAATGTGAAACTTTTGCTGTCTACTGTCAGGAGACATTTACCACACAGCTTCTTCTCTTTTGGACATTCATTAGACAGAATCAAACCAAATCAGTGCAGCAACAAACCCAAAACAAACCAGCAAGATTAAACTAGGAATCCAATAAGTCCTTCATTCCTAAAGCCCCCGAAAATGCCTCCGCTACTCGCTTGTTAATGACTAATGAGTGGGTTTGGTACCTGCCAGCGGTCGTCTCATCTGTTTCTAAACTTTTACAGAGAGCTGCTGTTCATGAAACAATACCTTTTGTATAATGTTTCATAAACAGCACAGTAATTGCTATGTTATGTTTGTTGGCCATTATTAGCATTTAGCTCATTAGTAAAAATGCCAACAGTTGCTTATAGAGAAGGGAGCACAGGAAGGAAATTTTCAAAAATTTCAGGACCGCCTGTCCGGAAGTTTTTTAAGTTGTGACTCATACAAAGTGTGGTTTAAAAAGTACTACTTCTATAAATCAACCAGTTCCTAATGACTGTTCGATTATTTACTGAATATTTCATGTTGATTATTTGTTTTACCAATGTGTTGTCCAGGGGTCATTTGGATTAATTATGAATAGGGCTGGGCAATTTATCAACAATTAAATTGAAATTTGGCCTACTGAAATATTCTAATCCCAAACAGTGTAATATTTCTTTCACCTAAAATGTGTTAGAGCATCAGATTTTTTTTTTTTTGCATCAGATGTTTTATGCTCTACACCGCTATTATGTTACTCCATCCTACTCAACCAAGGAGCCAAATTGTTGAAAACTACCTTTTGAACAGAAACAGCCTAAAAAAAGTGGTGAAAAGTGGCAAAAATGGGCAAGCCAATTGGGAGAGAAGTTGAAAAATAGTCAGAGAGTGGACAAAAATGGTCCAAAAGTGCCAAAAAAAAAGTTAAATTGACTAAAATGGGCAAAAAGCTGTCACGAGTAGCAAGAAAAAAGAAAAGTTGTTTTTTTTATCATGCTGTTATTAATGTCATTATTCATTTTCAAAAATGTGTTAGTTTAAAAACCCATAAAATGTGGAACATAGAGTCGTATCGTACCATAAACCGCAATTGCAAAATAGGGAAAAACAATCACATTTGGATTATTTATTCAAATCGTTCAGCCCCAATTATGAATAGTTCCCACTAACCTTTTGGTTAATTGTTGAATAGTTTCCAATAACTATTGAATAAATCATGAAACAGCTTCGAGTGACGATTCCATTAGTTCCTGGTGGCTTTTTAAAAGTTCAAGTGCCCGAACTGCCCATCCCTACTCTCAGATTGGAAATATTCCTCTCACTACCAATGAAAATTGTGAAGGGTTTGTCAGGTCCTATATAAAGTTATGAAAAGTTAAAAAACGCCTTCTCACTTTCAGGTCTCTCTGAAAAATGTGCACTGGTTTGAAAGGGGTCACGCACATATTTGAATAACTGCTTCAGATTTAAATAAGCTTTAAACCTTGCAGGAAACATTTGAGACACTGTTAACAACCTTATTCGTGGTCTCCATTTGTCAGCCAATCAATTTCCCTCTCCTCTCCTCGTCGTGTCGGAAGTGGAGTCCTCTGTGATCTGTCTCTGTGAAACCGATCCTCCTCCTCCTTAAATGGCGCGACCACCGCAAAGCCGAGCAAGCCGCAGCACAGTCTCAACCCCTCCCTGCGTATCTCACCCCTTAACTTTGAACTCAGATCAATATCTCTAAGTGTAACTCGATCAATAGCTTTGGTGTCATCTCAAAGCCTGTAGTGCCTAAAATACACAAGGAAGCATGTTTAGGCTTCCTGGAAGGGAAGGACACGATAGATCCTAAAACAAAGAAGTGCCATCGTAAACATGAATTATTCATTATTTGGTCCCATCTTGCTCTTGGTTTTCATACTTTGTTTTCTCATTTATAACTCTTATTTTCTCTCCTCCTTTCTCCCTTCACTCACTCCTGCACATCTGATTGGTTTGAGAGATCATTGAGGTTACAGCCTGGATGGATACATGGGTCAATATCGAAAGAGGATTGGAGTTCAAATGAGTGAAAAGACAACCTGAGAAAGCAACCAAGGGGAAGAAACAAAAAACCCTCAAACACAATCAGCTGCAATTTGCAACTAGTGCATTTTTCCTCACAGACAAATTACCATCACAGATTGATTATTTTCCCCTTCGCTTTCTTCCTTGCACTCTTGCCATTTCATTCTTTTTACAGTTAAGTCTTAATTTTCTCTCTTTGTCTTTAAGTATAAATCATAGTCCTGGCATGATTGTGAGCAGAATTACTCAAACCACATATGTAAATACCCCGACAATAAATGCGTCTTTATCAGATTTGGTCTATTTTGAGATGAAAAAGCAATTCAACACCATCTGTTCTTCTTGATAGATCTTTAAAACATGCCATATTATGTTTGATTGGTTACTTTCTTTAATCAATGAGCAATTAAGAAAGGAAGAAATTACAACGGGGCGTCACAGGATCGTATGAATCTGTATTTACATCTACTGTTTCATGCTGATTGCGTGTAAATAATTAAAATCTGCATCTTAATTAAATGTTCATGTATTTATTAAAGCCTTTGTGTGAGGCTGTTGTGCAAAACAAAATAGTTGTAGCTTTTGAGTTTGGTCACGCACAAAATAGTGTTTTTTGTAAACTTTTCTCTGGATCACATTTTTACATTCCTCAAAAATTGAAACCCCAAAATAAGTATAAAGCTAACACATTCAAACATTTGCAAGTGCCAGCTTATGCTACCTTGCTAATTTGAGGTTGTGTTATAACTTTCTGAAGGATTATTTATTGTGTGCTAAATTCTTCAAAGTAAATTTTACAATCCAGAAAAATGAAACAATGCATATAAAAGTAAAAACCTCACAGTTATTGAAAACCAAAAAGTGTCAATTCACAGGAAATGGCTATATTAAAAGCTTTTGGTAAAATGATGCATAATTTTTGCAGTGATGCTGACACTACTAGTAATTTTTGGCTCGTAGTATCATAATATTACAAAATAGTTTTTTTTATTACATTCTGAAAAATTATTTTAACCAGATTTTTCTTAAAGTTTTGAAGTTTCTGTACTCAAAGCATTTGATTAACAATAGGTAAGACTATGCTATGCTTAAGCTGAAGTGATAAACAATAAAAAAAAACTGAATGTGTGATTTAATTATACGTTTTAATTGATCAAAATTGCATGAACATACCTTGAAGTTTTGGATATCTGTTTCCAGTTTTGTGAATTAGATTTGATTAAACAAACATTAACAGTGTTTGAAAACAAACAAAAATAAAGATGTTTAAGATCTTCAAGGAAGATGTGTACAAGTACAACTGGATTTGTGGTCGTAAAGGAAAATGTTATAATAAAGATTTTTAAAAATCAAAGCTCTAAATTAAAAGATTTTTCCAGATGGGGGAGGGCAGTGTCTGTTTTTCTACATTCAGGGAGCCTCTCTTTCTACACTTCTGAAAACTGTGTATTAAAACAAATTGGTGTTCAGGGTTAGCATACTTCAATTAGACACAGAAGACTTAATGAGGTAGTTTTTCAAGCGTCCTATCCTTTACATCTTTCTGCCATTACTTGAATGTAACTATCATCAAATGAAGTTATGTCGCTACAGTGCTATTTCATCCAAATGAAAACACCTTTAATAATTTCTTGTAAGAACATACGACTCCTGGTGACCTGAGCTTCTTCGCGTTGGAAAATATAAATAAATAATATGAAGAAAAAAATGGAGATACCACATAAATCAAGAATGGTGCTTAATTATGTATAATTTATCATGCATAGCTCAGCACAAACCACCAAAATAGAATTGATTACGATGCTAAGTGTCCATAATTGATTCATATAAATGGACACAGATAATTATCACCAACCCAATTAAAGACGAAACAAACAAGTAATCTCGTAGAGGGGGAGCACTTTCTGTCTCACTGGAGAGTTGAAATAATTCATGAGCTTTGTTATTACTCTGGTGGCTCCCTCACCACAGGGATGAAGGACCTGGAGACTGTTTTCATAAAATAAGGAGAAAAAAAAACAAAGAAAAACAGGGCATGGCAGGGCTTGTTCAGACATGGCTGACATGGTTTCTGATCAAATGGCCCTTATGTTTCTCCTCTATACTTTGCTAAGCCTGGGGTGCTCTGGGGATACGCCACAGTGGCAGGTGAATCAGCGCCTGCATTTGTTTACTTCACAGAAGCAGGAAGGAGAGCTTGACGGACTGCTCAGCATGCAGACCACAAGCTGTGAAGAAACATTTATTTATTCTGTCCAGGAGGAGGCCTAGTCCCATGAGGAGGCGCGGCTCCTCTGGAGTTGTAAGATGTGCACGTTTTGTGTGTGTTGGTGTAGAAAACAGAAGATATGCATGAGAAATCACTCCAAGTGTAGATTAACGACTTTCTTGCTGCATACAGACACAAATACCTAGATTATTTTTTCCCGAGGGCGCCATTAGGGAACACATCACAAGAGGAGAAAATGGCCTCTTAAAATAGGGTGACCAAATGTGACCTTTTGCCCTGACATGTCCATTTCACAGAATTCCCCTAAATATCCATGTTTTTCCTCAGCTTGCTCTATATACCATTATTCTGACGTATCAACCTGTCAAGATTTTAAATATGGACAAAAAACGTACTCTGACCGACTGGCAAATGCACTTTTACAAAAAAACTGCATATATATGGTAGTACCCTGTTTTTCATCATGGTTGTGGTCATGATCAATGTTAAGAATTTTTTTGGCCTGTATTACATCAAATTTTGAGATAAAAGGTCAAAAGTCTAAGATAAAAAGTCAAAATTCTGCATTAGAAAGTCAAGAAATTCGAAGCAAAAAAGTAAAATATTGAGCAATTAATTCAAAGATATGAGATAAAAAAATCCATACTTTGAGAAAATAAAGTTGAAATTTGGAGAGATTTTCAGCTAAGTTCTGTGATAAATAGTGAAAATCATGAGATAAAGTTGAAATTTTGACTTTTTATTTCAAAATTGTCCTTTCTCTTAAAATTTTGACTTTGTGAAAAAGAAGAAATCTCAACAAAGCCAGTGTTTTATTTTCTATATTTTTCCACTGGCAAAGCAAGCTCCAATTCATTATTTTTGTTTAGATAACTGAAGAATTTTAGATAAAAAAAATTAAATATTTGGGTTATGCAGTCACTTTTTTTCGTGGTTGTGGTCATGACCAATGTTAAGAATTTTTTTGGCCTGTATTACATCAAATTTTGAGATAAAAGGTCATAAGTTTGGGATAAAAAGTCAAAATTCTGCGATTAAAAACTCAAACATTTTGAGCTTAAAGGTCAAATATTGAGTGGATGAGTCATAATTTTGAGATTGAGAGTCAAAATTTTAAGATCAAAAAGTTATTATTTTAGAATAAATAGTCAAAGTTTTGAGATATTTTGGGCAAATTTCTGAGATGAATAGTGAAAATCATGACAAGAAGTTGAAATTTTTATTGAAAAATTTCCCCTTCTCTTGAATTTTAGACTTTGTATGTGAAAAAAAAGTAATCTCAACAAAGCCAGTCTTTCGTTTTCTATATTGTTTTCTGGCAAGAATGAGCGCCCATTCTTTATTAATGTTTATATAACAGAAAATTTTCAATTCAAACAGAAAAATAACTGTTTGGGTTATGCAGCTACTTTGTCTTTTTTGAGTATCTTTGGGTAATTTTGCCGTAATTTCAAGGGGCCAGGTAGGGGGTCCTCTTTTGGGGCTTTTAAAATATGCTCATCCAATCTAAACTCAGATCTACTTCAACTTTTAAAACCCAACATCTTTCTAATTTTTTTGAAATTATGATAAAATGATTATTTTCTTGCCCTCTTTGACATTTAGAAGTTACCTGGTGATTCAAGCCATTAAAATAAAAACCATGCACAGGAGGACATCAAGTAGAAAATGAGTTGAATTTCATCTCAACATTAATGTGCAGTTTAGCCTCCCAGTGGGCACCACATTTGCTTTGCAGACGCACGAGGAACATGCTAATTACTGCTATTTTCGTTGATTTGTCGAAAGATACGTCAATCTTTTACCTTGATAAGACCACAGGAGAAAACAGAATACTTCCTCGGGATGGAGGGTGGGCTACTTAACCGTCATTTAACCCCAGGTGACTATCCTCCCATCAAAACCAAAAAGGAAAATTGGAGATGGTTAGAAATCACCAAGGGCAGAAGGGTCCTTCTAAGCAGATAAATAATGTACTCAGGCAGGGTTTGAATTCACAGCACGCACCCCGCGGATAAAATCGTATCACTTTTATTCTGGTCGCTGGAGGAAGTTGGTATCACATTCTGCGATCTCAAATAAGTGTGATTAGATTCCCTTGCTGTTGCTGGGAGGAGTGGGGTCAAAGGTCGTGGGTAGATGGGGAAGGAGGAGTTACAGTTTGAGGAGGTCAGACAAGTCCAGCTATCACAGGATTTCCCCCTCGGTAAATGATTTTACTGTTAAGGTTAAACTCGAGGGCATTGGTGGAGTGTCTCTAGGACTCAGATAGAGAAGTCCATCAGACAAGGGTGAGGGTGGAGGGGGTGGGGGTCCAGATCCACTGTAGTCATCTCGTGATTGGTACTGAGGGCAAACAAAAACAACCTTCCTCTAAGTGACATTGTAGAAAGGACATCCTTGTCATAACGAAAACAGAACATGACTGAAAATCCTGAAAACTGAAGTGGTCTCTCGTATTGAAATGCACTGAAAAATGTGTGAACACAAAGCCCTTAAAATATGAAAACTGAACTGAATAATTCCATAACCTCGAATAAGATTACAAGGAAAAAAACATTCCACATGTGTCACTCTTCCTCCTGACATCTCTCTCTTTTTTGGACAAGCCATCCTAAATTCTCTGTTGAGTGAGTCATTATTTCTATTATTCAGATTAGTGCCTGACACTGTTGTTTTAAACATGTCTGATATGTGACAGAATTGAACGATGCCATAAATGGTTCCTTCCACCAAAAAAGAAAAAAAAGAAAAAGGTTTCTTTCAGCTCAGAAATTGAAATGACATAAATGGTTATTAAGGGAAGCTCAAACTCAACACTGGAATAACTCTGGTTGCAGAGCTACAGCCAAACACAAAGTCACTTTGATGCCCAAAAGCACATCAAAACAGATTGAATCACATCTGTTTACAAAGAGCAAATAAACAGTATTGATACAAAACATGGACCTAGTCTACCCAAAATCTTCTTTAGGTTTCAAAAGCCATAGTTATACATCTGGGTTTATCATATGCCGAAGTGGGCTTTACGTTTAAGGGGGCTTTCACACCTACGTCTTTGGTCCGATCTTTCAGACTTTTTTGTTTGATCCGAACCAAAATGATAGGTGTGAAACCTCCCACGGACCTTGGTCCGGACCAAACGGGACCACGGTCTGGTTCGTACCCAGTGTGAAAGCATTATTTTGAAAGGTTCGGAAACTTCGGACCAATGACAGGAAATTACGACGGGACTACCGGAAAAAGGAGACTCTCAAGAACAGGAAATTTAATTTCAACAAAGTTATGCCTCACTAATGACAGCTAATCTTTTCAAGACACACCTCCTCTTAAGAGTCGGTATAGAGAGATTGCATACCTTCTCCTCCTTAAAGTTGTCGTCTAATAATAAAACTCAGAAGACCACCCCAGATCAGACTTTTGTGCAGCTCTTCAAGTTGTCGCTGCTGGTGATATAAAACCACCGGTAACATAAAGGTGGGAACGAGTATTTCATTCAATGTTGACAACATTCAAGCTGCGCGCTGATCAACATGCTGACATCAGACGCACGCCGGCCAAATGACCAATCACTGCAAACCACAAAGACGTAGTTGATGACAACATCAAGTAGGTTTGACGCGCGAGTCTGTTAGACCGTTTACAGTAATGATTGTGTGAAACCGTACCAGACTTAACCAAATGTAAACGATGTAACAAAACACAGACTTTGGTCCGGACTTTCAGGTGTGAAAACACCCTAAGTGTCCACCTTTTAAAACTCCAAAACACACCAGGGCAGTGTGGTTTGTCTGGTCAACAATCTGTGTGTTTCAGCTCCCCCTACATTCTTGTTGGCATTGTGTCTTTAAGCTTATACGACCGCAGAGACCCATGTCTTAGCTTACAGCTTTGATTCAAACCTGGCTTTAAGCAGAGTTCTGAAGTGGCACTTAAATCTCTTAACCGGGTTTTTTGCATAAATGCATGTTTACACTATTCCAAATGTATGAACAATGGCAAAATATTTATCCTCATTTCTCGTATTTCACAAATGACCCATTCAAAAGTCTTATCCATAAATGACCCACAGACATACTCAAAAATGAGCACTTTCAAATATTTTAAAGGACAGGGGAAAAAAGACTACATTTCACATATATTGTAATCAGAATGTTGCCAATATATAATTAACATCCTTTTCAAAAGAAACTAGATTCATTTCAAATGTACTGAACCAATGTTTCACCATTGTTTTTACAGGTTTGGTTTATAGGTGTTTACATAAGTTGAGGTCAAATTACCAGCTGCTAAATAAAGGTCAGAGTCGAGACATTTTTTTTCTAAATGGTTTTGTAAAGACGTCAAATTGCTGTGACACTTTGAATGGAGAGCGCGGAGACTTGTCGCCTTTTCACTGAGCCTGACATCTGCCTCCACTGTACACATTTCACCTCAGCGGTGCCTGGAGATGAGGGCGTACTAAACGTGACATTTGCGATTGCAGATGAGCTTGCAAATCAAGACTTTACTGCCATCACCAAGCGGGGCAGGCACATATTCATTTATTTATACTCCTAGATTGCTACCATCAATCAGAGCATTATAAATCTTCGCCCCTCATCAATAGGCAATCTGCTAATGCATGCGGCCGATCAATTCCTGACGAGTACAACCAACATGCAAAGCAACTCATCTCTTTTTTTTCAGACACACACAAACACACAGGTTTTAGCTCTCCCTCTGTAATATACTCAAACAAGCTTAAGCTTAACAGTAATACCTGTGTGCTAAAAAGACCAATATGGTGTCACATGATTTGAGTTGTGGGAAAAGTCTTCACAAGGGAAATGGCCATTAATTGCTTAACCAGTAAAGATTCAAATTATACCTTAATACTGACATATTATTCATATCCAGAGATATACCCAGGACTGGTCACCAGTCAATCACAGAGCCAACACAGAGACAGACAACCGCTCATGTGCACACTTACACTTGCAGGCCATTTAGAGTCACCACTTAACCTGATAAGCATGTTTCTGGACTGTGGGAGGAAGCCAGAGTACCTGGATGCAAGATAAGAACATGCAAACTCCACACAGAAAAATCCACCATGACCAAACCAGGACTCTAAATCACTTAATGTGAGGCAGCAATGCTAACCGTTGTCCTACAGTAGCTGTGAAACTGAAAATAAGAGAAATTTTTAGCGTCCCAAAGTTGTTAATGTCACTAAAAAGCCCATAACTGCAGTGCTAAGCTTTAGCAGCTATTGTTACATGCCTTAAAAGTTATGTTTCTTTATTTTTTAACAAGAATTATGGCAATTTGCACATTTATTGACTCATGGAATGTCAGCCAGCTTCTCAATCTGTGGGATCCAGGCAACGAAAATGTGACCAAAAACAACTGAAATTTTTTCAGTTTAAAAGAATGAGTCAGTGTTTTTATTTTTAAAACTTTAATTGTAGCACAGATCAAATTATGTTCAATAGGACACAAGAGTGCCAACAGGTGGTGCTGTAAAGAAGCTTTAACTCTCAATATTGCTAAGCTAAACTAAGCTAAGCTGGATAACTGTCTTTGTCACTAGCTATAGCTTCAAAACTGTTGCGAAAAATTTCAGAAGTTTCTTAGTCTCTAAAATCGGCAAAACAAAATGTCAAAAGTGGCTATTAAGCTTAACTTAGCTAGTTTACTATCTTTGTACCATGCTATAGCGTCAAAATTGTTATGCAAAATTTTAGATGTTCAGTATCTTCATATTGCAGTCTGAAAATCATAAAGACATAAATGGCTCGTAAACTTAGCTTATTTTAGCTTAGCTTAGCTTTTAGACTGGGCCCCAGGAAGTGTTAGCCTAATGCTTTTAAACAGCTATCACAACACCTCTAAAGTGAGTGTTAACATTTAAGTCTAGCTAAAAATTTGCATTTTCATGTTGCAACAAATTCTTAAGCCATGAGGACAACTTGACAGCAAATACAGGTTATTTTTTCTGGCCATTCAGTTCAATGCTCTCCTCAAAGGAATAGCATAGCGACTGATGTCCCCTCAGAAATGAACTATAATGTAGCCATTGTTGGGTATTTAAGAGCTGCTTTGTCTCTCTTCAAGATGCTCATAAAGGGCTGAATATTTTCATATTTTCCATACACATCTACATAAGATAAGAGGAAAAGTCCTTGAGTTATTGTCAATGAGATTCCCAGGAAAAAGCAGCTGGGATCTTTAAGGACATGCTCCAAGAATATTGCCATTGTGTGAGGAAGAAGATTATGGTATTTCAGTGATTTTGGGTACACGGCCTTGAGTGTCATTGTAGTGAATCTGGCTTAAAGGGGCTAATCCCACCCACTGCATTTGTGCTCAGTTCTAAAGAGAAAGTGACAAAAAAAGACTTGATGTCATAAAGACCTAATAAAGTCAAATTTGTTAACACTTTACAGGTTATCAAATCCTCATCAAAGTCGCTGTCGTACAATATGTTCTGGCCACGGGACAACTGATGAACATCTAGCAGCCCTGAGTCGACTGATGCACATCTGTAATAAGAAAAGCCAAAATGGTGTTTACAAGAAAAACACATTTAGTTTATCCTGCAGACAAGATAACACAGCCAAGGCAAATGCAAACACAAACAGAGAAAAGCTGTCGGCACATGCAGACACAGGGACGCATCCACAGACACACACAGATTAAAACCGCAGAGTGGCCCATCCCATTAACCACCCGCCTACCAAACAGGGAAGCCAAACACAGGCTGTGTTTGCAAGGCACACGGTGACAGATATACCGTAGTTTGCTGTGGCGGTGCCCTTGACTGCCCCTGCCCTTTCTCCTCCGCAACACAAAGGCAATTATCACCTTGTCTCTCTTGAGAAAAGACCTCGCTCATTCAGCCCCGGCCCACCCTCGGCATTACAACTCAGGGCAGATTAATTGTCATAACAACGGGCACAGGCGGCTCCCAGCACCTCCTGCTGGACGTAAGCTAAGGAGATGACATCATGTTGTGTTATTAATGCTGACATTAGTGGCGGCAGGAGAGGGGATCAACATGACACTTCTGTTGGAGGATGGAGCGCAGACCCTTGCTCCACAGGTGGGGAAGGAAAATGTCACTTTAGCCAAGAGTATGCTAATTACACAACTTAATCAATGGCTTTTGCTAGCTAACATTTTTTGGATGCCAGCCAATGGGGCATGTAACAAGTATTCTCATGCAGGGTTTTTGAATGCCATCCCCAGTGCTTTAATCCATTTCCCAATACCCCAGGGTGTTTGTGGGCTTGTGTTTGTTTATGAAAGTGTGTCGGGGAAGTGAAATACCCGTGCAGGTGGGCAACCATGGTTAGCAACTGACATCCAGGAGCTATGACAATACAACTGTCAGAGGGAGGGTGGAAGAAGTATTTGAAATGTCACTACCTGTTGTGTTTTGCTCACACCTGAACATTCAGAAAGTTATACTCCAAATTTTAAAACCCGTAAGTTGAAAAAAACAGAGCTTCTATAAAGCTAGCTGCTTTTCAAGGTTGTACTACATATGCTAATATTTGCATGAAAAACTCACAATGGGATACTGCTATATGGCGAAAAATAAATTCAGTCTGACTCTTATTCATGCTGGTTAGCTTTTAACTCACATGATTGAAGGCCTTTTGAACCTATGGTGGATAGGGAGAAGTGATAGTTTTACTGAGACATTAAAGAGGACGTAAGATTGTTACCATCTTGATGAGACTGGTTGAAATGGTAAGGCCACCCAATGGTGAGGTCCACTTTCTGATATGTTGGGAGGATGGGCCTCTAACACCAAGGTCTACCTATAGATCTACTCCAGAGAGCTGAACAATAAGAGGGAAAGGAGAAAATCAGCTACAATGAAACCTTTAAGTCTGTGGCTGGAATGAGAGTTTCTAAAACACCAATTTCAGAAAAAAACAGGGGTACCAGAGGAACACTTTGTTGCAAATATGTAACAGTAAGGATAGATTTGTCTTTTTGTTATACTCAGTGCTGAAATATGGTCATTAAGCAAAAAAGTTGTGATGGTACAAGACAAAAAAAACAAAAGATGGGTGTTGATGTTATGTTGGAACATTTCACTTAAAGCAACAGAACTGTTAGATCAGTTTGGTCTGACGTCTGGGACCCCTGAAAACCTATTCAATATTTCATGGTAGTAAATGTAACAGTCATTGTCGTGTTTCAGTGTTGACCCCTATATAGTTTTATTGACTTGGACTTGTAATCCCCGAACAATTCTTTTTAAAAATTTGATTATTATCATTTTTTAAAATTATTTTAAAAAATACAGAAATTTGATATATGTTCACCATTATTTTTTTCTTCGCTCTGTGCTATGTCACAATCTGAACTTCCACCTAAAGTTTGAAATGGGTGCATTTAGCTTTTCCCCTGAGTTGATTCTACTCCGTCAATTGCAGTTTGAAGCAAGCCTCTCATCTCCACTAATCAAAAGTAATGAAATGCAAGTGTCAAGCCTGCAGTCGGCTCCATGAATCAGAAATAAAGTATTAATACAAGAGTAATTAACTTGCTAATTGGGGCTTTTGCTGGCATTAAGGTTCCCTGTGCAGCATCCCATCTCTTGAAACTTCCCCTCTGTTTGTAGAGTGTTTGTCTAGCTTCAAAGAAAGCAACATGCCCTTTCTGGCTTAATTGTTCTTACTTTATTCCTCGAGAAAATTAAAATGCACTTTGTGCTTTAACTTCTTCAAATGTCTGCATTTTATGAACCTTATCAAATGTTGTTTATTTGCTCACACATTGTGAATACAAATTAGCACTCTTCCGGTCAACCGCGAGACGTGTGTCAACCTCCGCCGGGATTCTTCTAAATAATATCACAGAACAGGGCCAGAGAGGACCTGCCACCACTGTTTGACATTTTCTGGGGGGAGGGAGCAGTTTTCCGTGCCTCACAGTCTCATGTTTGACAGAATGTAAACCACCCGACCGAATCGGGCCACATGGGCTCTATTGGAAAGGTCAAGAACTCCTCAAAGCAAGCGCCCAATCCGCGCGGAGATGCAGCTGTCATGATTGGAGGAAATGGAGGCATGGAATGGTGTAGCCATGGGGCAACACTTCTAAGAGTGGTGCAATTACAGCAACCAACACAATCGACTGTTAATTCAACCCTCTGGACAACACAGGGCGAACCTGCTAACCTTTAGTGCTACAACAGTAGAATTCTCTCTCTGGCAAGTGAACTTTGAGTAGAAGTCTTGAGGTGGTGGTTTTATACATCAGGTACATTTTTGACATTTGGGTCACCATTTTTCTCTTCAAAATTTTACAATAGAACAGTAAATAATAGCACTTTGACTTATTACAAGAGATTTTCACCAAGCAGCCAGTTCGGATTGTTTTGGTAAATAAACAGAGAGGCCTGTCCTTCAATCCATCCGTCTTTGTTGACAGCGTGCCACCTTAACAGAACAACACAATTAAGGGTCACTTCACATTAGGCTCTGCTTAGGAGGGGGCATGAAGACACACACTGTTTGGCCATTAGCGTCTCTACCCCTGACAGACATATCGCTGTGCTGTCAGCAATAATCCATGGTCATAATCAAAGCTTTTGATTCCTGGCGCCAAAGTTGCTTCCAGTTTCTCTCCCATCTGAAGCACAATGCCAAGTGTGTTGAACATCATAACAGTCCAGATAGATGTATTAATATGAAAAAGTTTGAAAGTAAAGTCAAACAATGGGCAGTAATAGCCAGATGATGATACAGTATGATACAGTACAGCATGATACAACAGGATATTCTGCAATTAATACAACATGATAAGACATGATAAATTGCAGTACAATACATCATAACACGATATGTCATGATAAAATACATTTGAATATGGTAAATTACGATACACAACAAGCAACACTGCTTGGCCAAAAAAAGTTGCAATGCTGATGCAACGAGTAACTTCTCATTTCATAAAAAACCATCGAGAAAGACACATCCTGTGGTCATGGAAAAGATATTAGTCTGTTTAAGAAAGGTCAATCATTGGCATCAAGCAGAGAAAACATCTAAGGAGATTGCAGAAACTACTAAAATTGGGTTAAGAACTGTCCAACACATTATAAAAACTGTAAGGATGACGGGAAACCAACGATTTCCAAAAAGAAATGTGGTAAAAAAATAAACTCCTGGATGTTTGTGATTGGCAATGACTTAAACATTTGGCCAAATTGAATCAAAGAAAAAGAAGTCCAGATGAGTGCAGATTTACCCTGTTCCAGAGTGACGGGCGCATCAGGGTAAGAAGCTTATTGAAACAATGCCACTGCAAATGTGTGCTGTAATCAAAGCTATAGGAGGTGCAACAAAATATTAGAACGAGTGACTTTTTCTTTAGGCGTTTTTTCGTGTATAAAACCCAAATAACACAATGACACATTCCAAAACAATATGAGGGATCCAATGAGGCATGATGGGATACTAAAGTATGCCATACATGGAGATACAGTACTAAAAACATTACAATACAGTGCAGCACAAATAATACAATCGAACGCACTCGTATTTTCTTTAACAGACAACAGAACCCCTTATCTTGCAACTCTTGAATAGAATAAAAAATAAATTAATATATTAACTTGGCTAGGCTTAAGTTAATTGTTCACACAATACACTGTAAAGAAAAATGGAAAAAGTTGAGCACCCAGGTCAACCACCAAACAAACAAAAAAACTGAAACAAAACAGTGTATTGTGCTTTTAGTTTTTAATCAGAACATAAGAATTTTGTTCACTTTTGATTTGTGTTCTCATTGCAAATAATTATTAACTTTTAGCCTCTGTTTTACATTTTTCTTTTTCCAAATTAAGAACACAATCCCAGCTCCCCTGCAACAATTTAAGCTACTTTTATTCATAATAGAAAAGAAATGATAGACCAAACGTTTTTGTATTAATAAGGTCTCGGGAAATAATGGTTTAATACTCTATTTTTCATCATGACTAACCTGCTGACAAGGCATATTGCATCTATTAAGCCTAATTCTTATTCTAAAATATGACACAATGATGAATTTAGCACACTAATGTCAACAGCTATACTCAGCCTCCAAAAGCTCAAGTTTCCTGGCTTCCTCTGCTTTCTCCCTGGGGCCAAATTTGCAAAAGCGGGTCATCCCAGACCTCATCTCCTCCCCCTTGGTGGAGTAGTCTTATTCATCTATCATAAAGCCTCCCAGTGGATTTCCCCGGCGATGTAAATTGTGGGGTTCTCAAACAGCCTGAGTTTGGGGAAAAATGTATCTCAGAGAAAAGCTACTTCTGCTTGTGTGCTGATGTCCGTCCCCTAGATTCCCTTCTTTCCTTATCTGTCTGCGGTTTTATCTATTCGCCAAGGTCAGACGGGCTTGAGGCGATCAGTCCTGATAAAGACGGGACGTGGATAGACGGGGCCGGGTCAAACGGGCCATGTCCAGTAGTTGGCGGTCATATCTAAACTGTCCGATAGATAACGCATTGCTTTTTATTTCACGTTACACCTCCACGATGCGCCCCATATCCAAGATTATCTTGCTTTCGACGGAAATGATTTGCTGATTCAGAGTCATTCTTAATCGAGAACAAAACAAAGAGGAAAAGAGTGAGTTGACTGCTGATAGAAGGGAGATTTTATAACACCTGCACATTCCCATCCCGAGGCTCTGGGGAGCAGAGACTAACTCATCCCTCTCTTCCTTTTCCCTCAAGATTCAAGATTCACTTTATTGGCCATTGCACATGTTTCAGAGCAACAGAATTTGCCTTTCAGTTACATCCCATCCAAGAAAATAAAAACACAGAGACATGTAACATGGGGAGGACAGGAGTGGGAGAACTGTTTTTTCACTTTTCTGCAGCACCCAGTTTCATTAGGGAGAAGGGAGAATAAAGGGAAAGAGGAGGGAGAAAGAAAACATAACGCCGACTACGCTCCGAGGCGGTTTGGGATTAGGGAAAAGCACCTCAGATCAATATCGAATGAGATGATTATTTTTTTTATTTCAAATTCTTGTTTTGATTAAAAAAAAACAAACATGACGAAGAAAGTCAGTATTTTTGTTGAAAAAAGAGACATTAATAGATACATATGAAAAAATGGGAATATGAAAAAAACAGCATTTTTTGGTTACTCATTTCAGAAAGTGAAACCCAAATATAATGTGGACTCATTAAACAGCGTGAAATATTTCAAGCTTTTATTTCTTTAAATCTTGATGATAATAGCCAACAGATCATGAAAAGCCAAAATTTGGTTTCTCAGAAAATTAGAGTATCATACAACATCAAATAGAAAAAAAAAAAAAGATTTTCTAAACAGAGATATGCTTCTGAAAAGTTTGTTCATTTCTATGCACTTAGTGCCCTTTTTACTACTTGCGACAGATTTCTCCCATTTTACTCACTCGGCATTTTTGATACTTTTGGATCTCTTTTTTTTTCTTTTGCTTTTTTTCTGGCTATTTTCCAAACTTTCTCCAAATTTCTACCACTTTTCACCAATTTTTGCTGCCTTTTGACTTATTTATGCCCCCTAAAACTTATTTTTTACTGCTTCTCCTTACTGTTTTTGCCACTTTTCACCACCTAGAGTGTTGCTTTTGCAAAGGTAGTTTTCAAGAATTTGGCTTTTTGGTTGAGTTACGCTGGTGTAGAGCATAGAACATTACTGCAAAAATATATAACTAGTTTTCTGACACATTTGATGAGCTTAAAGAAATGTTACACAGTCTGTGATTGGAATATTGCAGATTTAATCTAATTTGCCATTAATTGCCCAGCTCTAATTGTGATTGACTGATTTACCCTTCGGCACCTTCGGGTAGAAATGAGATATCATGGGTGCCATTTTTGATTGATTTCACATAGTATCATCAAAAATATCCACAGATGCTTGACGTCATGATTTCTTGGGTTTCCCTTGGTGTTGTGGTTGTTTACTGTAACAGTACCCTCCGTTGACTGAAGTAAAGCCTCAGAGAATGCTAAAGCAAAGACAACAGAATGCAAGGCAACCAGAAACTCCCACTTATCCCAAACACAAACATATTTCTCCTTTTCCTCCACTAAGGGAATCTAAAGGAGCTCTATTAAATAATTCAAATGGCTGTCCTAGGATGCCAATCAGAAATACTACAGCCATAAAAGCCATGTCTATACTTGGTGCAGAGTGGAGGCCCCTGCAGCAAATGAAGGCATTATTCTTGTTATCCTCCGGAGGATGCAGCAGCACTAGTATTTCTCCTTCTTCTGCTTGTCGTCGATTTATTTCTTTATTTATTCTCCCGGAGCAAGGAGAGATGTTTGGGTTTTGAAGCGGGACATATCTGCAGGGGGAAAAAGCGACTGTCAGCCTACTTTATCCCCATTTGAATAGTGCCTCTCTGCCTCCTCCAAGGTGAAACACACACACACACGTTGTTGGAAAACTGGGTTAGAAGAAAAAAAAAACATCCAAGGCCGCCTTGCAACATTAGTAGAGGTGTGAGCATTCAGCACCCCTCCTCCAATCGTCTTTATATGACTGTAGTAACTTATCCGTGCTATTAAAGGATAAATTATTGATCCCTGATCTGGGCTGTGTTGTGCTTTGACTGCTTGTTAGTGCTACTGTGTGGGATTTGAAACCTTCATGGGTGAATCAGTGCCTAGGAGCTGTGTCAGATTGAAGACAACGCTTTCAGAAAGGAAAAATTAAACCAGCTCTCCTCACTGTTGGATTTAGCTAAAACTTATCTTTTGCATTATTCTGTTTTATTTCTGTCTTCCAGCTTTCCCTCGTAGTTCTCCCCAGATTAAACATACAAATTTACCTTGCATTTAATTGAAATGTGATGTCTGTACAAACAATAAGTGAGGGTATCCAGCAACTAAGGGCCTGTGTCCACCAACTGTTTTTTTTTTTTTTGACACTATCAGAACCAAAGACCTCAATTTCTTCTCTTCTTGGTTGTGACATCATATTTCTTTGAAATCACTAATTCTAAATGTTGGATCTGTTGAATCTTCATTGCTGTTAACAGAGCTGAAATTGGAAGTCCTGCCCCCCTCTTGATTTTGACTGGTTAGTAAGGGAGAAGTGACATTGACAAAAACGTTCCAAAAGTGGAACTGATTTTGATATGTAACATTTTGAGCACAATGACAAAAGAACAGCACTTTGTGACAAAAATACAAGAAATAGGATAAAAAAATCAAACAAATTAAAACAATTTTTAGTGGAAACATGCCCTAATGTAGGGACATATTCAGGCGTAATCACGTGTAACCAATGGGGAGCCAGTAGACAACAAGTTGAAGGCTAAATTTCCCAACAGATTGATAATTTATTCTATTAACAAGGTGAATGAGAAAGTAAAAAAAAATTAAAAAGTGGGATCTCACCAAACTTGCAAAACTTACTTACTTAGCCAATACAACTACAGAACAAGAGATATTCCAGGCCAATCAACCAACATCTTATTTATTCTCATTTAATTTCTCTTTTAACACACATATGCTACTTAGCCAGCTAATTTACTAAGCTAGAATATTTAGAGCTTTCTTGTTAATATTGCAAATATAGCGCCAATTCTTGAGGAAGACAAAGTGCGTCAAGGATGAGTTTTATGATTTTTTGCTCATAGCAGTCAAATGATAGATAGCAAACTGGCTAGCTAGCTTTTTGTCACCAGTGATTGTAACGACAGATGGTCGTAGTTTTAGGGGCAAAGATTAAAAGGGCAATCAGAAACAAAGGAAATAGAAACACCTTGGTTATAATGAGAAGGTTGTTAATGAACATCCACGAGTTGTTTACATCATATGATTCTGTTTATTTAATTAAAAGTTCATCTGTACAAACTCAAATTTCCATTAAACTTTGACCTACCCAACTACAATTTACCGGAGCTAGAAAAGAAACAAAAGGAAAGTAAAAAGGCTTTTAAGAAAACCGTGTTCCCCTTCTCTCACAGACAGCAGGCACTTTGTCTCTCTATGGTGGAGCAAGCTTTCGAAAACCCAAGAGTCCATCTCCAAGCTGTGCTAATGGACAATTTAACCACCACTTTCCTTTGCCTCTCAGTGCACATTTCAAATGGCACCACCACCAAACCTGCAAACACTTACCCATTTGGTTACCCAGGGATGATGTCACTGTATCTGGGGAGTGGGGCTTGTGCACGGCCACGATCCGTCTTTGTGTACATGTGTACATGTGTACATGTGCGCATGTGAAGGGAAACAGCCAAGGTCGTTACTCAATGATAAGGCCCCAGTGGAGCACTCGTGTTATCTGCTCTGCCTGGGGACTCCCTGGAGCAACCTCTACAATTAGCCATCTACCCTTTAGTATTTATCCCTGTGACAAACACCACAACCCCACGACTGTTGCTGAGGCAGTCTGGGAATAAGAAAACACCCGGCAGCCCTCTAGTGCTGTCAGAGATGGGTGCTTGAAAACATCCCTGGTTGGCACACTTATGAAGCTAATATTTACCAGAGCTGATGCTTTTTAAGGATGAAGCTAACACGACAAGGAATGCAGGACATTTAATTATTTTTTTATTTATTTTTAGCAGATTACAGTAACTAAACATAACTTGCTCAAAAGTAGCACTGACTTAGGATATTGTTTTTCCCAGTATGCAATTAGCTGGAGAATTTTTTTGATGCTCTACTTGAGAAAAAGTTAGAACATGAAGTTCTTTACATTCATTGGTTATATTGTATATCATTGATTGCTTTTGCTTCGAGGTGGTAAAATTTCTCTAATCCTCAAATTAAGAGAATGTGATATTCCCGTCAATGAATCTTTGATGCAATAACGACTTTTCAAGTGACTTCAACGAGGAGTTATTATGCATTTTTTATACTTCAAATTTTCCATCTGATAGCCCTTGCAGCTTTGTATGATTTGTAGATTAGAGAAAAAAAAATATTTTCACCCCAGTGTTTTAGAAATCCCATCTAGAATGCTTCATTTAAGCTACTGTCTCTTTAAGTTTCCCCGCTACACACTCCCCCTTTCCTACTGATTGGCCAGCCTTTTGAAGGCCTGTTTAGGGCTGAATTACAGTCAGACCTTGGTGTTTGAGGCCCATCCATCCAACACGTCATAGAAACTGTCCATTGTTTCAACAACTGTCTGCAAAATTTTGTAGAGATGTCTTGCAATTTGCTGGAAGGTAACATTTTGAGAAGTTAACAAGAACGTTCAATGATTTCCGCAACATATAAAAATGCAGCAAAAAAAATACATTAACGCAACTTTAATAATGTTTTTTAATCAAATTGATTTGAGTATTTGAGATAATAGTTATTAAGCATTCATCCACTTTACTGGACCAAATTTAAATCCATGTTTACCAAATGCTGTCAGATGACTTTAACCATATAACACCATTTCTTGTTGGGGTTTCTAATTTTTTTGTGAAAGATATGATAGACACTTTCAAAATATGACCGATTGATGGAACTGCCTACATATGAATTTGTTGTCCTCATAGAAAGTTATTCAAATAATATTGCCGTTAAACAGCTCAGCTTAAACAAAAAAAGCAACCTTTTTTTCAGTTATAATTATCTTCCACACTGGGTCATTACAAGTGTCAACTGCATGGAATTGTTCAATGAAGAAACAAGTCCAAGTGTTCACAATTCCTGTTTTTAGGGTTGAATTTTTCTCCTCCTCTGTACTGATAAGAACCGTCAGGACATATTTGAGTTTCCCCTGTTGGGTTAGATCACAAACCTAAAGTTACACTCTGTAAAAATTGACAAAAATTCCATGCATTTTGTGTCATGAAACAAGCACCAGGCTTGGAACAGCTCCATAGCACCACTTTTTTCCTTCCTCGGTGCAAAAAGACAGTGTGTAACTTTTGAATTGCAGAGCCTCACTGATACCACAGACCCAGTAGGACAGAGCTCATTCTCACTATGTGAAAATTGCAGAAATACTGTCAGGGTAATCTAAGAACATTTCCTCCCTTCCGAGAATGTTTGAAATCTGTGTGGGAGTTCAAGGCAGGGTGGGAGTGGGACTATTTCGACAAGAGTCCTCAGGTATTTGCTTCCTTTCCTGCGGTGCAAAGTATATGCTTTAAAAGTAGAAACACTTTTGATACAAACAGGGAAACAACTGACCTGTGCTGGAGTGGTTTTCTACACAGCTTAGACTCTGGTTTACAGATATGGAAAGGTAAAAAGGCAGAGGAAATGTCAGTTACTGGCTTTGGAAGTTTTACCCATAATTTAGTGGTTTATACTTTGAAAAAGATCAATCATATCAATGCTACTAAAACTTGAGATACAGGATATTGGATTTTTCTTCTTGCTTCTTCTTGCTAAGATCACATCAATAATCAAAGATATTCAGTTATTTTTGTCTCTTTTTGTTCAATGTAGCGCTGCTGTGCTTTGGTGGCGCCTCCTGAACCGCATGGCTCGGATGAAAAGTCAACAGGTGAGACTGCAGACTTGTTGTTCAGGACGAGTAAGTGAGCTGCTTTTCACACAACTAACGCACAGCCCGGTCTCTATTTATAATTTTTCCATCAACTGTGTGGAACCCAAAATACTTCCACACAGCGCTCCTCAGGTGATTTATCGTTGTTATGAAATACACCGCACCCTTTGTTTACTGAGGTCAAGAGAGAAGTTTATGCGTCTGTTGATCAAGATACGGCGAGAGCGCCCTCTGCTGGATGAAACGTCCACTGTTCCACGCGCCCTGGTGCGCTTCTGCACTCCATATATTACATTTGAATATATATTTACTCTTTGCTTACGGATATTTGGCCCCATGTTTGAATGTTTATTGAAATATTAAATATAAAGTGACAGCCCTAGATCTAATATACTGATATCTTACAACTCACTTAGCCAATAACTGATACTTAAGGCTGGGCAGTATAACCCAAAATTCATATCATGGTATAAATTGAATCCTTTCACGGTAACAGTATATATCACGGTATAAATGTTGTGGGTGCAAAATTTGTAATGGAAGTGTTTCTGAATGGGTTTTCTTGTCTCTTATCAAAGCCAAATTGATTTAAAAAATCAACAAAAAAGCATATAAGCATATAATGTAGTTTTAATATAAAATCATTTATCATGCAGAAGAACAGAAACAAGGATAGTGCCTCAGAAGTATGACATTCTTCCATTATGCAAAAATAAAGTCGATATTGTAAACAGTATTTCAAGTTAGAGAGATTTTCTATGAGGCAAATGGCAAAAACAGTGAAAAGGTTCTGTAATCCAAAATTATGCAAGAGTTACCACGCATCTTGCAGATGACATTTTTCTGCTCCACATCCGATTTTTTGAACCCGAACCACGCCCAAATCACGGAAGTAGCACCATTTTTTTTTTTTACCAGTTCCTCCTCCTCCGCCGTCACTGTGCTTGCAGCCATTTCCACACAGAGGCAAATACGAAGACGTCACGACGTGGCGACGTCACGTTACCCCGACGTAGTGACGTCACAGCATGACGGTAGAGCACAAATCTCTACCATGGGCCAAATTTATATTGTTTCTACCGTCATACCATGCCCTACTGATACTGATAACACAGTTCTTTTCCACACACCTAACTGTAGAGATCATCATTTCTCTTCCATATTGGAATTAGTGTGCAGTGTTATATCAAACAAAATTATACCAAAGGATACCTCCAATCAAACCAATAACAACAAACAGGGCAAATTTCTCACATTGTGCTACACACATCAACTTCACGCATTGGACAGTGCCAAGATCCAGCATTTGATCCAGTAAGTGGATTACATTTGCAGATTTCAGCATGTTGACCAATTTCCAAGACTTAATTTTCAAGCCAACATCAACCAATACTGTTAACATGCCCATAGTACCATGCATCCCGAACTAAAACCTAGACGTGGTGAAATCTTATTCCCCTGTTGCAAGTATAGGTGAACTTTTCTGGATGCTCATATACCTTGAAGAGATTTCCTTATTAGCTATTTTATTGTAAAGTTCCTCATTAACTATGATTTTATTTTGACACTTGAATATTTTGCCAGTCTGACATTTGGCTCATTAAACCTAAGTGCCTTCATTGGCAATCCAAAATAGTCTCTCCTCCGTTCAGCGAGTCAAACTTAATTTAAATGGAGCATCCTAATTCCCTAAATCAATAGAAAATGCCAACAATGAGTCTGCAGCTTTTTATTTAAGTTTATTAAATATCATTCACTTGGATTGCAACCTTCTTTAGAATTTGTTTCCATTTTTTTTAACAATTAAGAAGAGGGACACAAGCTGCAGACCATGTATTATTACCAGATGGAATTGCTACAACTAATGTAAATCAAATATAGGGATATTAGCATAAGTGAACAACAGTTGCCAACAGCAATGTTGATTTTCTGGGCCAACTAAAAAATTAAAAGTCTAGAAAAAAAATGCTACAGTAAATTTACTGTTTTGCGCTTGTTATTACCTTGCAAAGGGTTTATTTGAGCTTCCTCATCCACACGAAAACACTGAAAGAAAAATACATATTTTTTTGCCACTAATGAGCTATTAGCATAACCTGACAAGAGTTAGAAACCTTAACATTGATTTGGTAGCCTTTTAATGGGAAAAACAACAAGTGAAGGTCAGTTAAAAGGAAAGGAAATTTTTTTTTTTTTTTTTAGCATTTTTGCTGCTAGCACGCAGTCGCTTACTTTCTGTGAAACCTATTTTCATTTGGTTAGCTTGCTTTGGATTTATTTGGGCAACTTTACTGACACAAAAATGGGGGGCAAAAAAAATGAAAGAAATATTAATGAACAAAAATGGTATATGAATTAAACGATTGAAAATAATTTTGAAATTTTACACCAAAGTGTTAAGGCAATGGACTTCGAAAGCTAAACCCAGTATCATCCCACCACATTCAGTTTTAAGATTCAGGTCAGGTAGAGATTTTCCTCACACTTCTTTTTTCCTATGCGGCGTATACAGTTCATGTGAACCCTGCGCTGCTTAGATCTGCAGCCCTGAAAGTGTACTTTGTGTAGACGTCGGAGGTCCTTCTCTCGCTCGCTTGATGTGCTTCCTTAATCAGAGTAAAATGTCTCCTTTCTTTATCATTTCCAGGCACGCGCTGAGCCAATTAGCTAATCATTATGGCAAGGCAGGTGGTGCACTAATACAAGATAATAACACACCTTGGGCATTCAGAGCCACCGTACTGCTAAGGGCTTTTCAGCAACATTGCACAGTTCTGCACAAGCCTAATTGGGCTGCAGAACATGAGGAGGGGAGGTGGGAGTGCTGTTAAACCTGTAACTTTTGTGCCTGGTTTCAATAAAATAATGAGAAGGGCATTGGTCACTTTACAAAGGACGTTCTTTTTCCAAAGCGAATAGAACCTGGAATTTTTTTTTTTTTTCAATTTCATTTGAAAATCTCAAAGGAGAGCAGAATGTAATGCAATATTATAAACACCTAAATGGGAAAGTTAATTTATACCAGTAGTTAAATTAAGAAACTTAAACCCATTCATCATGTAGGTTCAATACACTAAGTCTTGTGTTCCAAGCATATTTTTTCTTTGAATTGTGGCTACGGTTAATAAGGACCAAAGGAGGGTTTTTAATTACAGAAATTTTAGCCTCCTGAAAAAGTACACTTATTTATGTGCACTCATCATATGTTTGGGGCTCCTTTAGCACGATATACTACGTGACTTCGATAGATGACTTTAGCTCGTCTGCGTTACTGGTTCTGGTGTCTTTTAACTACTTTTCTACATTACCCCCAGTTATCTAAGGGGTTTGGGTTGGGCGAGTCTACACTAATATCTTATTCAACAAGCTTTCAGTATTTTTTGCGCGGCAGGCAGGTCCTGCTGGAAAATGAAATCAACTCCTCCATAAAGCTCATCAGGAGAACGGAGCATGAAGTGCCCTATAAACTTCCTGTTACAAACAAAAAGATGAATTAAAGGCTTGAGAAACCTTAGCAGGAGTTTAAAAAGTGAAGGTTCTGGAGTGGCCATCTCAGTCTCCTGACCTCAATATCATTCATTCACTCGGGGGAGATCTTAAACCTGCAATTCATGCAAGACAGTCCAATAATTTACAGGACCCGGAGGCTTTTTGCCACGAAGAATGGGTAGTTTTACCATCTGAGGAAATAAAGACCTTCATCCACAACTACCACAAAAAAAATTCTAGCTGTAATTGATGTTAAAAGGATGTTAAAGTGTCCTTCCCCTCACACAGTAGTTTTCCTTTGGCATGTTTTTGTAGTATGGATAATGAATGCAGTGAACATTTGTATGTGTTGCCCCAAACTTCAGCACAGTAACTTCAATATGGTAAAACCAAAGAACAGTACAGCGTGTTTAGTGACGTATGATCTAGACCCTTTTTGGCTTTGTTCAGTATTGAAATGTTTTTCTTACATCACAATTAAAAGAATCAAGTCCTGGAGATATTTCACTCTGTGTATATTAAATCTATGTAATGCATTAGTTTCACTTTTTGAAATGATCTACTGAAATCCTCAAATTCTTTTCCCCACAAGTCGTCCAGACTTTCTTCGGTAACTGGTGATGAACACTCCCTGATACTTTCTGAATATTTTCTTGTCACTGCAATGTACTGTCTGCACATGTTTTCCTGTGTCCTATTTCCTGGCTGTCAGTCCATAAATACATCTCATGAATGCATGATGAGGGTAGAACGAACACTGTCGCACACAATATTCACCTGGAAATAAAACCAAGTACAGATTTAGAATGGAAATTTTGAGCTTTACAGCACTTTGAGTTTTTGTCTTTTCAAACTGAATGTGTACTACTGTCAACAGGAAATGATTCAATTCTTTTTCTTCCGCGATCTAAAAGACTTTCAGCTCCCTCATAAAGAGCAACTAAAGGTGAGGATCTTTATCCAAAGCCTAGATCACACAAATGTTTTTCAAAATAGCACCTGACAAGTGATAGATCCACGGGTGAGCAGTCACTCCCAGTTAGCGAAGTGTTCATGTCACTGCGAATGCACCGTCCTTGTGAAAACAAACTGACAGTCAAGAGTGTCAAAACTAGTTTGCTTCCATTACAGTCCCCCTCATTCTGAAGTCTCAAGTCACACATCTGGTATTTGTGGAAACAACATTTAACACACCCTCTAACTCAACCGTGACGTCTTTCTTTCATTATGTTAGCGCCTCCGAAGGGCAGGATGCTGCGATTCTGTCCCCTGTTCTTTGACTGACATGGCGGTTATGAGCAATGATAGCTGCCAGGGCTCCGAGGGAGCATCTAAATGAACTGACACTGGCAGTGTGAAGACACCTTGCGCTAAATCCACTGACAACATTATTATACTAAGGACTTTATATAGGATGATGAAGCCTGGAGAATCAATATGATTGATGCACGGCACCCGGGACATAATTCCTCACGTTTTATTTAAGTCCCTCGCTCAGAGGGGGTTTATTGTGGCTGCTGTGAGTCGGAGAGGTGCAATTGAGTTATGCTTGTCAGTTAAACACTTTCAGTTTTGCTACACACACAGGGCTGAAGAGGTAGTAAAACATACTTTCTGACATTAGCTTGGAGTCAGCTGTGTCCTGGACTTGGTCTTTGCTTGGTGTGAGCCCTCAATCCCACCTTAAAATTCCCTTATTTGCCCTTACATGTCCACTTGGTCAATTTCCTATAGAAAAACTTGGCATATTTGGAATAATTTGAACATGTAAAGTGAAGAGCTGTGACGTAAGCCTGATGGTCCCAAACTCTCTTTCATTGGTGTTAATAGCTGACTCATTAGAGGAAAGAGTTCATAAAGTTCACAACAAAAAAAGAATATTCGACAAGATTAAAAGCATTACTGTGAAAAGTTCAGGCCTGGATCTTCTGACAGAATATTTTTGTGCTTGGTGTCTTTCTTCAGAGAAATAAGTTCTTAAATAAGTGTAATGGCCCCAAACTTGTCTTGATTGGCATTAATAGCTGACACATTAAAAGAAGAAGTTTAAAAAGTTTATTCAGAGAAATCAAGTCTTAGAAACATGGGGGAGCATTGTGCATAACACCCGATTTACACATACAGCGTTTTCGTTACGCTGTACTTAGCTGCCACTCTTGTCAATCACTGCGTTCACACCGCACACACTTGTGTCCTTCTACGTCTACCAATGTTTGCTTGTCAGTCTATTTTTGCCGCAGTACTCTCCAGAAATGCACCAATTTATACAGAACAATTCATACCAAACAGGAAAATGATTATCAGGTCAAATTCCACTTCCATTCCAAGGCCATTTTCAGAAATTTGCATTGTAGGTCGGCTAAATCAGTTTCCGAAAGGCTGAAAGTAGGGATGGAACAGTTCACAAAATCTACGGTTCGGTTTGTATCACGGTTTTCAGTTCGGTCAGGTTAACACTGTTATTGTTTTTATCACCCCAAATACCATATATTCTAATAATTCACTGTTAACATATTATTTTTAATCTTTTTTTTTTTTCATTTATAGTCATGTGGGTGGCTGCGGGTAGTGAAAGTTGTCCTCTCCTACCCGAGTCTCTTCTTGCACTGCCAAGTGACACACTGGGATGATGTCTCCGCAGATGAGCTAACATGTTGGATGTGTTAGCGTTAGCATAAACAAAACGTGTTTTACAGTGCTTGCACACAGTCACGGTTTTGTCCACCACTTTCTTACTGCCGTCATCGTAGGTAACGTTAAATCCAAAGTGCTCCCAGACAGGAGACCGATAGGGTGTCACAGGGGCATCCTCTATCTCTGGCTGTTTCTCCTCTCCGCGTGCCATATCCACAACACACACGCCTCCGTATGACTGTGCTGCCTGTGCTTCGCTTTCGTCTCCAGTTGCGCATGCGTATGACCGTAATTACACATGGTCCAAACTGAGAAGATAAACAAAGGAAAAAAAAAAACAAACAGCACACATGCGCCCCGAACCGCGTCAGGAAAATAGAACTGTTCGGATTTTTTTTCATAAACCGTTCCATCCCTTGCTGAAACACATCAGTATTTTTGCGTTTCACCCCAAAACGGTTGTCGTTTAAACAACAGATGTTTTTTCAAACTGGGGACAAAGCCTTCTGTTTGGGGTTCAGAGTTAATTTGATTAAGTGCACGTGTTCATTCATTTCAAAAATAAATTCAACTACACATAAACATTGTACGCACTGGATACGCCACATTTGTGAATGATGAAATAATAATCACACTGCATTTTATGCTGATGTCAAACTAAGAAGTTAAAAATTCTAATTAATACTAAATTCCATTTCTGCAATGTTCCTCCACTTCAGCCAAACATCTGTGTACAATACAGCAGTGTTACACTACAGTGCCCACGGTTTGCCTGCCATATGTGCGGCCCAACTGTTGCTGCTTTGTGTACAGTGGAGGTAATGAAACCCTCTGTATTTTTTTTGTAAATGAAGAGAAAACTACACTACTGTTTTTTAACTGTGATTTCATCAGGGTAACTTGTCCTGTGGTTGCTTTGTGCAAACAAAAGAGTGATGTTTTTCTCAGGATAAAGGTTGAAATGAACAAATTAAGGCAGTAATTACTGTAGACAGAAACAAAACTATCAACTTTGGATAATAATATCCTTGTCTGGAGGTTGGTTTTCTCTTCTACAGAATCTGCTTGTAAAGGTAGGAGAGAGATTTAATGCATGTTAGACTCGCGGTATATACACATATATTCAGATTTTTAAGCTCGGAGGGAAGCAGATGGGTGAGGATAAAGAAGTAGAAATAGGGGAAATATATATATTTAAGGTTTATTAGGCCAGTGTGCAATCTCAGGCTGCTTGCTCAGGGAAATCAGTGCCCCCAGGCTATATCCCATCCCCACGGCTGCTTGCAGGGAGATACTGGAAGAAAGAAAAGGGAGGATGTTTGCGTGTTAGCACTGTGGGAGGGATGAGGATTGGGTAGAAATGAGGAAGACTGAGGCAGCTAATACTTGAGATGAGTCTGCGTCTGATGAAGAATCCTCTACGTGTAGCAGTGGGTTTACTTATTAGCAAATCATGGCCGGCTGTTTGCCTCGATGCAGGAAACCGTGCCATGAAATCCATCAACCCACTCAGTAATTTCTTCCAAGGATGAGGAAATGCTTGAGTCATTCAGGTGTGTCAATTAGGTCTCGGAGAGAATAGTTCCATGATGCAGGGTTTTGAGAAAGAATGACACACAATACTTACCTTCTGATTCCCATTTCAGTCCTCTGGTTTTAAAAAAATACACTATTACAGTATTACTTTTCCCCTTTTCCTGTAAATTCACCTTGTCTTCTTGGCAAACTGACCACCAATTCCCCTCAACCCCATTTTAATTTACCCACCATATGTTTAGCTGCTGCTATGAAACAGCAAAAGCATGAAGCTCATGAATATCCCAGTGACTTAAAAGACCTATAAAATGCCCAAACACGTGAAACCTCACATATGTAGTAAAAGACCAGTTGTGGTAAAAGTAATCAAAATACAAAAATGGTCATTACACTTCAGGTGTAAGTCTTAGTCCAAATTCAAGAAGGCAGGGAGATAATTCATAAAAAGATCACAAGGTTCCTTTATTTGGACATATAAAGAGGGGATACTATATAATCACATATTTTCAACATGGACATTGAATGTAACCCTAATCCTTTATGATATCATCAGCTGTGTGTTTCCATAGTGTTTCCATAGTGATCAGATGCCTCCATTCATTTTAATGGGCTAAAACCTTTCTGAAAATGTTCAATATTTTTTTTTTCCAACATATTTTTAATTATTTTTTCATATTGTCACATAATTAAACAGAGGTAACCAAGATACTATATGTCATGATGAATTTCCGTGCAATATGTTCATATAAACCCACCCCTAAGGTTTAGAGAAAGACATAAGGAGTAAACAATAAATAATTAAATAAAATCCCGCCCAAACAGTAAACCTCAACAGATCTCAAAACAAATAACACATTGACTTTAAATAAGAAAAAATGTTCAATATTTTAGAAGTATTTTGGTAAGGTCTGAGAAAACATACAGCATACTTCCTTTGAAGTAGCATGTCATCTTAAGCCATAAACAGTGAAAATATGAGAAAATTTGGATGAAAAGTGAAAAGAGCCAAAAAAAAAAAAATGTAAAGAACAATAGGTTCAATAAAGTTTGATTTCTTTACTTTGAAATGACATAATGAAAAACTTGCAAATTATTTTTTTTCTCAGCCCTTTAACATCCCTGACTTTATCTGTAAACTGCTCAATTTTTTAATTTTTTTTCTATAGGTAGTAAAAGATCTAACTGAACAACTATAGCTTTAAAGTTCAAATGTTATGCCACATGGCTCAAAATAACTCTACAGGTTCATACTCTATTTTTTTCTTTTTTTTCCCTTATGTGTGCTTGATTTATGAAACTTGAAATAAAAACCTGAATGACAAAAAAATATATATATTTACAGCTCAACCCCCCTCCCGCGTTACATCCTCACATTGGGCTGTCGACTCCTCATCTTGATATTTCTGCCTCTGTCTCTTTTCCTTCCCACGAAGCACTGTGTAACTATTGTTTGGGAAAGATCTATTTATATGAAGTCTTGCCAGCTTGCTTCAAAGCAGTGTGAGAAAGAGGACAGTGTTATTTTTGATAAGGGGAAATCTGTGGAGTCAAAGCAAGAAGAGGGGAATCGTGACAAGAGTTAGTTACATTAGCAATGCTTTGCATGGTTCCACAATCCCCGATTCTTTTCTCTGACCTTTATGGGCTCAGGGTTTTTGCTCCCCTGCTTTAGACAGGGAGATAAATGGGTCTGTGTCCACTCTGGTTACCAACACAAGTCCAATTATTCTGTCCTGGCCATCCAATCTAGTTCTTGCCTTTTTTTACCGAGTGTGTGATCAAATCTTTGCCTACTCGTGAATTCACAGCTCAGGCCATCGTCTCCGTCCACACCATGTTTATTTCATAAAGAAGATTGACAATATCAGAATCATCAGATGAGGCCCCAATATGAGATAGAGGCAGAGAATGTGCTGATGCTGTCGGGGCCTTTTTTCTTTCTGTAGCTGCTCGGGTAAGCAATTCAAAGATGGTTTTTGAAGTTCATCAAAGTCACAACTGTCATTGCGGCAAGATGATCATTCTATGAGGGGGCATTCATATCGTTTAATGGGGGAAAAGAACGTAAAGGGCCTGCCTGCATTTTAGACGGACATTACAGGAATATTGATCTTTACATTTCACTTTGGCAAGAGCAGGATTAAGAGTATTAACTCAAATCTTGTACTGTTTATTCAATACAAGGTCAGCCCTTTTGTTCTGCCGCTCAAATGCAAATTAAAACTGGCAGTTGTGGAAATTACTGACGCCCACATCTTGTATAAACCAATAATAAATAGTCACATAAATTTCAACAAAAACATCATCAACCCAACTTTCCTTTTCACATTTTCTGGCAGTTTTCGGACCACTTGACGGCTTTCTGAGAGATATTCAGCAATTCATACTCCAAGTGATGATTGCTAAAGCACATTTCATTTCAGAAATACACTTCAGCAATGCCCCGAAGAGTAAATTAATCCAAATATCAAATGTTCCATGTGCCTAGAGCAGTCGCATAAAAGCGAACATAAAGACCAAAAGGAAAGAAGAATGAGGTGCTTTTTGCAGGTCGGGGTGGTAAAACCACCCAGGACCACACAAAGCAATAACTGCAAGGACAAGGTAATATTAGCCTTTATATGACATATACAAAAGAGAGAACTCGCCACAGGACACATTTCTTTTATTGTACGAGGCCTCCTTTATATCAAAATTCATTTGGGGCCCTAACAGGTCACAATGTCTACTTGTTTAGTGCTGCTTTTCTTAGAATTTTCTATTGATGTGACTCAGCTGAAGCGTCTCTGAGAGCCACCAAAGCCTCCTCATAAAGGTGGGAGAATGTAGTTTACTCTGCACTTATTCCTAAGCTCGCCAAGCTTTGTATGTGCCTCGACGTATAGACTACCTTCTGTTTGTGGGGTGGGCGGCTTCTTTACAGACGTAGAACGGATCTAAAATTAGCAGTTTTTGTGCTCCTGAGGCAAACTCAAAATTAACTTTGTTTTCTTACAGGCAATGGAACTGCTCAACTAAATGCCCTATTAAAGGAGAAAATGGGGTACCAACCACTACAGATAGAACCACATGCTTCTGGAGGAGTTTGTAGGTTTACTTTAAAGAGGGGGTGCCGTGGCTTTTGGGGGGTTCATACTGTCCCCTGGTAGCCCTGAAGAAGTTTTACATGATTTACACCAAAAAAAAAAGTTTCCATCACACCAAAGTTTGAGAAAATTCTCATTAGATCTTCTGTCCGAAACATTTTGTTATAGCTGCTGTCTCTTTAAGGCTTCCCACTCCACAAACCCCCTTCTCTGTGATTGGCCAACCCTCTGACAGTCCAAGGAAGAGCTATAGGGAGACGGTGAAGTTTGAGTTAGGAAATCCCCATGCAATGACCTCATTACTTTAGCAGATCCTGTTAAGATCTCATGATATCTGTGAGTGTCCTCTCATAGATATTTAAAAGTCGGCTAATCCTGTATTGAATTTTCGAAATTTTGATTTTTGCTCTGCAGATTCAAACTATCAGACCTAAAGAAGATGATCCTTAGGAATTATTCAACTTTAAGTGAATTACAACAGTGTGTAATGATTTTTTTTTTTTTGTGGGCATGGAGTGAAATGAAAACAGTGTGGCTACTCCACTTATCAGATATATTGGTCTCATTAGTACCTCTTCTCCTTTATCCGTGCTCAATCACTGTCCTGTTTAGCTTTTTTCTGCCCTTTTGTCTCTTTTTTTTTTTTTGGCCACAAATAACAGTCCAGTCTGTCTGGATTAAGGAGCCAGGAATTAGAATTTTGAAAGCACCTTTTTAGCACTGATAATAATATTTTAAATGGATATAATGACCAGGCATATGTCTAAATATGAGGCTTTTTAAAATCACATAGAAAGTCCTCATAGTCCTGTAATTGGGGAAAATGGCTGTGGCCAAAACTCAAGTAGTTCCTCAAAAAGTTCCTAGTTGGAGCACTGAATCTAGCCTGTGGCCTCTTTCCTACATGTTGCTCCCCACTTTTACCCTTTTTCCTTCCTATCCACTGTCTTCTCCGATCTGATTAGAGGCACAAAAGCCCAAAAAATAATTTAACAAAAAGTCCTTAGTATCTTGGGCACTTTTCTGCAGTTGAAAAGTAACTTTTGTAATAAATTGTATCATATATCTAATTTATGAAATAAAAGTCACTGCCTCTTGCCATAAATTAGGAATAACATCAACAGAATAAGGGAATTGGGAGAAAACTTAATGGCTTTAATGACGACTTTTATGATCTCCCCTTATAGAAAATGTGCATCACAAAAATGACTGTGTGGACTGCGGGACAAAGCTGCTAAATATGATCATTAGAAGTTAATTAGAAAATATAAAAGACATTGTCCTTCTGGGTTCAAGTGTATTCCACTATTGTTTTGCACTTTCACATCTACAGCATTGTAGTAGAAGCATCCTTGAAGCTTTTGTTTTGATGTGGCCCGTTGTTGCAGAGACCTTGGTGAAATACTGATTGAGCTCTCCAGCACCAGAAAAGCCTCAAAGGGAAGAAAAAATTGAAAGCTCTTTCTGGTAAATAATGTGATCTACTCGGGTCCACGCAGACTCACTCTTCATGTCCTGTTCAACTAGATTACGCAAAACCGCAAGTTACAAGGCATTTCACAGAGAGAGAGAGTGAGAGAGAGAGAGAGAGAGAGAGAGAGAAAGAGCTCTGAGGGAGATAGAGACAAGAAAATAGAGGAGGGATCGAGATGAGAGGCAGAGAGGGAGAGGGAGTCAGTGAAAACTGCACGCAAAGCTTTGTAAAGCACCGGGGATGAAACATCGCTTCCCTCATAAGATGATTATGTTGTTAAATGAGATATGGCAATACTCTTGTAAGCGCTTAATCCAGGGATCTCCAGCTGCCATGAAAATGTAGCAGATGTCAGCGGGATGACACAAAGCTGAGGAACGAGCAACCAAAATTCTCCCCCTCCTCCTTCTCCTTGACACCTCTGTCGAAAGCTAACAGCGAGCGGTTCCTTTGTGCTAAATCTGTTCGAGTTTTCAGCTTGAACGTTGGCGAGCGCACATCTGGTCCGAACCGCCACACTTTGAAGGGGGTAAAAGAAAAAACTGTTTTTGTTTTCTTTCTCTGAGAAGTCGCCAAGATTTAAGACTCCTCTGAAGTTGCCTAAACTTGGTAATGTTTGGATGTTGCTTCTGAGAAGCCATTTTCCTCTCTGAAGTTTCTCTCGGCGCTTTCATGCAGCTCTCCGGGCATTCCCAGGTGGGATTTTAAGGGTGGTTGGACCGAATCAGAGTGGATTTCCTTGGGGTACATTAAAGTAAAATGTTCGACTCAACCCTTTGGGATTTGCGCTGATGACATCATGGCAGCGAATGTGCCACTCTAGTCCCATTAAATCAGATGGCATGATCATTTAGTCTAATTTGCCATCAGTCCCACTAATTGCATCTGACTGTCGACTCTGCAGAGTATTGTAATTCCCTTGAACTGGTTAAAGTGGATTGGCTATGCTTGAACTCCTAAACGGCAGTTGTTATATGATTTGTTTTGCTAACGTTAGCTCATCATTCTCTTAAACCGTAAAGGTATAGATTTGTGTAAAAGTGGTTAACAATTGTACTCCCTGGGGCGCATGCATCACTTAAACAGGATCACTTCACTCCAAACATTAAACAAAGGTAACGTCTTCAAAAACGATGTGACCATATTGTACAACGAGATCAAGCTTGTCATATCAGAGGCGTCGCAAACATTTACGGTCCGGCCTTCCGGGAGGCGCTCAAAAAATGATGTCTCTAACTGCCCCTTTCTCTTATCCTTCCCCTGTTCTTTTATCATTCTCCTTTTTTTCTGCTCCCTTCTGCGGCTCACGGAGCTTTGTGCTCGTGTTTGAGCTCTCACTGGCTGACAGGTTGTCACAGATAATAAGTTTTAATTCCCTGTGTGGGACTGAAACTCACTTGCCTTGTAATTTCCTCATAATTTTATTCCCTTTTGAAGCCCCTGAATGTAGATTGGTGAGATGTCAGTTATAAGTGTGGTAAGCTGGGATTGTAATATATTCCAGTGCACTAAGACCAGAGATTCTGTCAAATTGAGGGGAATAAAGTGCATTGTTTTATGTTTTAATTTGGAGATAAAATAGCCGTTGCTAATTTTTCAGTCTTAAAATTATAGACCATTTAACACTGAGTGCTTAAAGCTACAGTGAATAGGTTATTATTATTACTATTATTTTGTTTTGTTTCCAAACAAATTGAAATTGTCACCATTTTATGAGTGCCATAAGCAATTGAGATTATAATCTTCAAGATTTTTCTATTTTTTAATCATCCTTTTTTTTTCTTTTTCCGGAAATATGTGGGGTCAAAAGTGCACTGCAAAAACAAATAAAGCAGGTCTTTATGTCTTATTTTTGTAAAAGTTGACTCATCAGTGCACGTATGAGCCACATTCAGTTAACAAGTCCAGACAAATGTCTTGTTTCTAAAAGTCACAAGATAAAAATTTACACCTGGATTGCTTTTAAAATCTCAAAAATATATATATGTTTTAAAAAAAATCCGTTGAGACATTATTCTAATTTCAAGACTAAACATGCACATTTTTTAAGCAATTAAGTTCAATAAGACAATTTTTACAAATACAAAGACAAAAACTTTTGCGTAGATTCCAGTTATTGCAGTGATTGGGACTTGCAACAAATTGTCGTGACCAAAAATGGTTGAGGCTGAGAGTTGAACCACCAATTATATTTGGAGGTATGCACTTCAACCACTAGGCTAACATGAACATAATTAGCCAGCTGAAACCTGCATTTACCACCATGTTGGAAGGCTGGTTATTGAAAGCAGTTAATTCAATAATCTTGAAGCTTTTAGTATGAGCAGAATTTTTCACATCTGCAGATACTGATATTTTACGTTTTTAGCTGTTACAATTTTATGTCGATAATATTACGCAATATTTTCCAGTGCTAAAATTTTTGGGGCGTAAAATTTGACTGTTAGAGAATAGGGCGAAAATTCTTCCAGGGAATTAGGAATCCAATAAAAGGTACCAACTTTTGAGTTCCTCGAAAGAGTTTTAAAGCACTTCAAACTGGTTGATTGTGAAAGAAATGGAACAACAAGTGAGCCCACTTTGACCACGCTGCCGTCTCTGCAGTGAAATAAAATGCTACAGACTCTTGTGAGTCATATGATCTCACTCCAACCCCTGATCTCCATTTGTCCCAGCGGTGATGTGTCTAAACGCTCCACAGCCGATCTGATGGACACTTTTCCTTGAGCTCCTGTTCACCCCTTCCACCCCTCAATGCCACTTTCTCCCCAATCCGGCATAATGAGCCTTTTCAGAAATTCAACTCAGGGATCTCGGCCCAGTGGTGGGCTTGCTCAGCAGCCCAGATTTCATTCCTCTTTCCCCTGTTGCTAAAGCCTCCACTTGCCCCCGCAGCTTCCAGGGATGCTGAAAAATGGCAGNTTTTTTTTTTTTTTTTTTTTTTTTTTTTTTTTTTTAAGATATTTTTTTGGGCTTTTCTGCCTTTAATTGGATAGTGGAGGACAGTGGATAGAGTATGAAAGGGGGTAGAGAGTGGGGATTGACATGCGGGAAACAGGCCACAGGTGGGAATCGAACCCGGGCCACCCGCTCGAAGGCGAACCTCATGGTGCGCGGCCATATCCTCTAGGCCATCTGCGCCCCTCTATTTTTTAATCATCCTTTTTTTTTCTTTTTCCGGAAATATGTGGGGTCAAAAGTGCACTGCAAAAACAAATAAAGCAGGTCTTTATGTCTTATTTTTGTAAAAGTTGACTCATCAGTGCACGTATGAGCCACATTCAGTTAACAAGTCCAGACAAATGTCTTGTTTCTAAAAGTCACAAGATAAACATTTACACCTGGATTGCTTTTAAAATCTCAAAAATATATATATGTATTTAAAAAAAATCTGTTGAGACATTGTTCTAATTTCAAGACTAAACATGCACATTTTTTTAAGCAATTAAGTCCAATAAGACAATTTTTACAAATACAAAGACAAAAACTTTTGCGTAGATTCCAGTTATTGCAGTGATTGGGACTTGCAACAAATTGTCGCGACCAAAAATGGTTGAGGCTGAGAGTTGAACCACCAATTATATTTGGAGGTATGCACCTCAACCACTAGGCTAACATGAACATAATTAGCCAGCTGAAACCTGCATTTACCACCATGTTGGAAGGCTGGTTATTGAAAGCAGTTAATTCAATAATCTTGAAGCTTTTAGAATGAGCAGAATTTTTCACATCTGCAGATACTGATATTTTACGTTTTTAGCTGTTACAATTTTATGTCGATAATATTACGCAATATTTTCCAGTGCTAAAATTTTTGGGGCGTAAAATTTGACTGTTAGAGAATAGGGTGAAAATTCGTCCAGGGAATTAGGAATCCAATAAAAGGTACCAACTTTTGAGTTCCTCAAAAGAGTTTTAAAGCACTTCAAACTGGTTGATTGTGAAAGAAATGGAACAACAAGTGAGCCCACTTTGACCACGCTGCCGTCTCTGCAGTGAAATAAAATGCTACAGACTCTTGTGAGTCATATGATCTCACTCCAACCCCTGATCTCCATTTGTCCCAGCGGTGATGTGTCTAAACGCTCCACAGCCGATCTGATGGACACTTTTCCTTGAGCTCCTGTTCACCCCTTCCACCCCTCAATGCCACTTTCTCCCCAATCCGGCATAATGAGCCTTTTCAGAAATTCAACTCAGGGATCTCGGCCCAGTGGTGGGCTTGCTCAGCAGCCCAGATTTCATTCCTCTTTCCCCTGTTGCTAAAGCCTCCACTTGCCCCCGCAGCTTCCAGGGATGCTGAAAAATGGCAGCTCCGTCGGCCAAGTGTGGCCGCTGTTTCAGCAGGATAAGTGAGCCGGGGGAATATTGTCTAAGTTCCACTGAATGTAAACGAAGCACCCTTTGCTGTCACCCTGGAAGCCGCTGGCCTGCCTTCTGTCTTGGACGGCTGGTTAGGCATTCTTCACCTCATAAAGGATGCGACAAAACAAAAGGCGTCTCTTCTGAATTTATGCCACGGCCTGCCCCATTCCAGCACAGAATTGTCACAAAGTTCAGATTCCCCCATAACCCCAAGGTTGAAGAATGTGCCTTGTTTTACTGTCAAGAAACCAGGAGAGAAACAACGCCTCGTGACACCCGGAATAATCTATCGAGGATGTTTCTGTCAGACAGGTGGATTATTCCAAAGACAAGTGATGTGCATGTATTCAACATCAGTGCCATTTTCCACGGGCTTAGGTGTCACGGGTGCCCCGTCGTGAATCCCTATGGATCCCATGTGATGGATGCTCTTAATGAAGGGTGTTAATTTAAAGTCACCTGCAGGCTATAGCAGTTTCATCCATAAGGCTGCATCATCGCCTATCCAATGTTCTCTACACTGACAGAGCAAGGCCCAGGGAGAAGTGAGGAGATGGAATTGGATTTGAAGCTCTGAGGCAGGTAATAAAAAGCAACACTCCCACACACCAAGGAATGTGATTTCCCCAAGTACCCCTGGCAGACATGTTGAATTTCTTGCTGTAATGTATAGGCGGCCAAGCTATTCATAACAAGGAAAGGCCCTGGCGAGTACACTAGCCCAAGCTTGTTTTCTCATTAAAAGAGCCTTTCCTGGTCGAAAAAATGCAGCGCGTGAACTTTTATCAAGCCGTGCGTAATGTACTTTCACACCCTCATTACATACAGTTTCCCCACCTTTAAACCCCGGTGGTTCCTGGGTAATGGCTCACTCCATTGAGCAACCATTTCATTTGGTAAGCGACACAGGAGGGAACCTGTTCGGCCAGCACGTGACGAAACGATAAGGCAGAGGGGTCCTATAAAATCTAAATCCATCATAAATGTAAAGTAATTTTTCCCATGCCATAACACGTGTACATGTAGGAGGAAGGCAAATAATGAAGTGCAGCATTTCAGAGGGGGGTGGGGGAGGTGTTTACAAGCACAGGAAGTGCGCTTTCATGGTTTTGAATCAACATTCCAGCAGTGAAGTATAAAATTGAAGTTAGTTTCGAAATCAGTCATGTTTTCGGTGACAGACTTGGAAACGGTTGGTTTGCGATGTTGAGCTGTTGAATTTTTTTGCACCATTGAGAGAGGAAAGTACGGTGGCTTACCAAAGGAAAATGAGATTTGTTTAGCAGGGAGTCTTAAAAATACAGTAGCATAAACAAAAAGTTTCAAATAGAGGCTGAAAAAGTGTGTGAGAAAAAAAATGTTGTTTTTTTTTATTTTGTTGTGACTGGTGTCAAGCTACTACACGGGTACTAGAGGGACAGTATAAAGCTCCTTCCTGAAAAACACAATACCCCCATCTTTAAGTTTGCCAGGATAACACATTATTTTAGCATATATGCCAAATTGAACATTTGTTGCCCAAGTTGAAGCGTTTGATCTACATCTAGGAATGAATTTGACTTTCCAAAATAATCAACATTGGCTTTCCTTAGTTTTCTCTGATGCTTGTTTCTTCATTCCAGGCTTATCTTGCTAAGTATTCCCTGGAGGCTCCTGAATGTAATCAGCTAAAATCAATTGACCAGACCAGCAAATGGCAAATAGATACTGATCAATACTTTCTTTCACATGTGTTGTTGAGCTTCATGCTAGCCTGGTTTCGGAGCTGAATAGAGAAGTAAGACAGAGCTGTTCATGCCTCTGGTTGTCACGTTAAAGATAGCTACCAGCAGGTGTCAGTTCTGCCCAAATCTGACCGGTGGAAAGGCTCCATATTCCACTTTCCCCTCTGCTGGTTCCAGGGTTTTGTCCAAGGAGAGTTTTGGGGTGACAGCTGTCCATGCAGAAAGGGTCCTCAGTCGTTTTCTGTGCAGGCCTTTGGAGCAGCAGAGATAGCCCAAGGCTGGAACTAAGCCTCCTGCTCTCCTCGCTGACACTGATCCGCCGTCTCTTGCATGGCTACACAGCCAAAATAAAGCAGCCACGGTCAACACTGGGAACAGAGGTTGAAGGGGGTGTAAGTTTCCACTTAGTGTCATCTTGACAATTTATTCACTTTTCCTGAAACATCTACATTTAACCCATCATTTCTGGCACAGTGTGGGTTTTCCTTCGTGCCACTTTTTATGTGGAAGTGCAGTAAGTAAAGAGCAGACACTTCCTCTCAGCTAATCCTCCATTAGACACTTGGTGAAGAAACATCATTAGTTTATTTTAATGTGCCATGATGGAGGCTGAGTGACACTAATGGGGGGCTGTGTTAAAAAATGGTGTCAGTCTTGGCACTGTGACGGTTCACTGAGCAGCACATTAGCACTTAAAGTATCCCAGCCCTTTAGGTTTACCTTACTGTACCGAGCCTATAGGGAAGCGTGGGGGTTGGGTCGTGGAGTCAATATTCCAAAATGGATTTTTATTTTCATAATCGGAGGCGGGGAACTATTGTTGGAAGAGACATCCTGGAGAAGACACAGGAAATGTCTCAATCCTTTCCCGAAGCATCAATCCTGAAGATGCATTAGCAGGAGTGCTGAATGGATTCTCCTCTTTCAATCCAAATATCCACAGTCAGCAAGGAGGATTTGAATCGAAAACGTGACCATCCCTCACTCGATCAGAGGGAAGTACTTATGGGATGCCAACACAGCAGAATCTAGTTGTAGTAAAAAGACAGCGGATGCTACAGAGGAGATTAAAGACCTCTTTAAAGTGTGATTATTAGCGATTGTGATCATTAAAGCTGTGTGATTAAGCTGTAAATAGAACTGGACGAAATTAATCTAGATCTGTTGCTTCTGGATGTCGTAAACAACTTTTTTTTAATGTGAGAACTGCTGGACTCTTCTTCCAGAGAAACTAACCGCCGACCCTTCAAAGTAACAAAAGCAAGTGGAGAAAAAAGGAGATGGACTTCACCGCCGTAAGTCTCAAAACATGTAATAACCACGAGGTGACTGGGGTCAAGTGCCGTCACTCCATCCACAGCCCCAGACAATTTGATACAAAAGACAGATAGACGGTGAGTCATTTTACCTCTTGACGTTATTGCAAAAGAGGTGGTCTTCACTGCTCCACTTGACACCAGTCATGCATCAAAGGTCAGGCTTCCCCAGGGTTATAGCCCTTGAAAAATACAGCAGTGACAGGTGAGGATTTTCTGGTGTTATGTAATCTCCAGATAAAGGTTCCATGATGGAAAAAAAAAAAATTAAAAACGTACAATTCAGGGGGAACTTAAGCAGGGGTCAGTGTTTTCTTTCAACCTTTCCAAAGAAAGTGTGTAGTGTTAAGTGTAGGTTGTAATGGAAAACTACGGGGTGTGTTCTGATGAAACTTATAAAAGTGTGGACAATGGGAAAACTCAGCAGGTTACAAACCAAATCCTGCAAATTAACGTTAGCCAAAGACACTATAAGTGCATTAGATTACTGTTTTTAATTTGTCTTTCTCTTGGTATAAGTCCCTAAAAAATGATGATAAATCAATAAGTTATGCTGCAAGGTTGTTCTAAAGCAAACAAATAGCTTGTTTTTTTATACAGGGTTCCTACACATCCTTAAAAAGTCTAAAAAAGTCTTAAATTCATGTATTTAAAACTAAGGCCTTAAAAAGTCTTAAATTCATTGCAATGATACTTTCTGGTCTTAAATATATTACTCAAAGGTCTTAAATTTTTCAGGGTAGGATTTTTTTGTTTTATTTTTATTTTAATTTTTTGTGGGACTTTTCGAAAAAGAGACGTAGAGTGGATACTGTCTTAAAAGCTGCTGATATAAATTTTTGTCTGCATCCTGGGTCACTTTTTAAACTTTTACATAGAGCCATTAATCAGAGACAATCACTATGTGCAATAAACGGACAAAAAGTAAACTTGAATGACTCTCATTGAGAGACATGCATACTATGATTGGATTGTAATGCAGCTGAATACCCCAACTGTTGACCATCTTAATGTGGTTTTGGTCTTAAATTTCATTCAAAATGGCATTAAAAAGGTCTTAAGAAGTCTTGAATTTGACTTGCCAAAACCTGCAGATACCCTGTTATATGAAAATGGAATTTTGGACAACTCCTAAGGCACGACTGAACTCTGAGAAAAAATAATTGAGCACAGGTATATATATAAAGATATTTTTTCTGGCTTTTTCATGCCTTTAATTTGATAGGGAAGGACAGTGGATAGGAGTAGGAAAGGGGGAGAGAGTGGAAAGTGTCATGCAGGAAACAGGCCCCTGGCTGGATTTTGTAATACAGATGGATAGGGATGGATACCAAAGTAGGTACTTTTAGAGGTACCGACTTAATTTCGTCAGTAGTATCGAGTATTAATTTATATAAAATCAAATGGTACCATGTTTTTATACCTAGACACATCCTTGTGACTGTGAGGGAGTGGAAGAGTAGGTAATTTTCCATGGGCATGGAGTAAGTAGAACTGGGTTTTAACATATGGTTTCTGATATTTTCCCATCCTGACCCAAGTAGATACATGAACTGCTTATTTTTTTCACTTTTGCACAGGCTTCATATGTTTAGATGGGGTCTTGCCACTTTGTGTGTACAATTTCTCAGTACTTCCGGGCACAGCCTCAAGTGGTTTCCTCAAGTTTTTAGCACTTTTACCTTGGCTTCATTTTTCGCTGCCAGAGGTTGTCTCTTGGCTCAACAATCACATGCTCTCATTTTTAACCTATATCACATAACAATAATTGGAAAACAACCAAAGCTTCATCATAAAATTGTTGTATTAATACACAATCAATACACATTCAGAGATGCATCGGCAGAGTTTTAATATTCAACTCCAGATCATCAGCGTAATTTAAATGTATAGTATGTCACAGTTGAATTTAGGTGAAGTGAAATGCAGATATTAGATAAAGGGAATATTCTCAGAAGAATGGAAGATTCCTCATATAATTTGATAAAAGTGACAAGCCCTACAAATCGAATGCAGGGAGTGAATTAATAATTCAAACCCACAGAATCCTTCCTGAGACAGAGGGGGAGAAAACAGAGGAATAAGAAATATGATCCCTGTTGTCTGCTCAGTTCCCTTTTCTTGTCTTTTCTCTTTTTTTTCCTCCTGAACAGATTTCATAAAATCTGGGACACTGAGGTCTATATATGTTTAGAATTCCTGCATGTGTACTTTAAAAAAAAAAAAAAAATCTTCCAGGTGAAAAATTGGAACACTAAAAAAAACATCTTATCTGTTCCTTTTCAGGCAACCTTCGATAGAGCAAGATGAAAATGTTACGTGGAATAAATAGAGTTCATGTCAGGGTCAAGTGGAAAGAGCACCTCACCCGCCCGGCTGGTACTCAGCAAAATACAACATGTCTTTTGTATTTGCATTGCTTTCATGGTTCCATTGAAGCTGTACCTGTCAGTCGGTCTTCAGGGGTTAATAACCCAATCTACAGCAATAGACTTCTGGTAAGTGATTGAGCAAAGGTGGAGTGACCTTAGCTATCTCCTTGTAGAATATAACTGAGTTGTTTATTGTTTTTCTCCTCCCTTTCCCTGCCCTCCATCTACGCTTGTTTTTGATTCGCTTCTACTTTGCTGTTCGGAGATGCCCTTTCCATGTGTCCCCCATGGCCGCCTTTGCTGGTCTGGAGACTTACTCGTGGCGCCCCGCCCCTCAGCCTTGGTTTGCGGCTGTGATTGTCCTCCGCACCGATGATGCCAGAGGATTTAGTCTGTATTTTCCTCTCGCACCCTCCTCATCATCTCTCTTGCTCATTCACACTCGACTGTAAATTGCTGGCTCGCCAAATGTCGCACGAGCGACGTCACATCCTCGCAGCCCCTCAGGACATGCTGTTGGGTAGTCCCGCGTTCGCACTCAGGCGCACAAACAAACACTCACACGCACGCATGCACGTCTGTTTTCCCGCCAAGCAGGATTTATAGTATTTTCCCCCATGAATCTTGTGGCATTCGCCCGATAAGCTCCATCCTGCCAGTTTCTAGCTGCCTGGCACTAAAATGTGTGTGAAGCCTCTGAGACCTCCTCTATCATTATTCATGAACATCATTATTTTGCAACTGTCTGCACTCTTTCATTGAATTTTTTTTTTTCCCCTGCACCAAACTGTAGGCGGCCTCTAGTATCAGCATGTAACACACAGATTCTTTTGGTTCTCACTCCAAAAAATTAAGTATGTGTGAACCGTCCTTAAAACGTGCTGCTGACAAGTGTTTGGGCTAAATCTTTCTAACGCTTAATCGTTCCCCCTCCCCTGCTGTAATTGGTTTAATGTACAGTGAAATAGGGTCGGATGTTTCCTTTTAAACTTAAACTGCGGACAGATCCTGCCTCCCTCTCGCCGAGTGGCTGTCAGGCTCACTTAGAAGCTTAGGTAGATTGAACAAAGAAGGATCCTTTAAGCTGAAAATCCAATCTGAAGGGGGCTGGCAAAGTATTCTTTAATAACTAAATGATGCATGAACCATAGCATAAGTCAAAGACAGAGGTTAAAGCAAGGACAAAGCACCTCTTTGGTCTCACATATAACGTTCATTTTACAGCTCAAATTAAATTCAACTACCTTTGTGTTCGAAAAACATGCAGTACATTTTCTGCGAGGAGCCAAGAAAGCAAGCCAACCTCACACCTCTCTGTGTTAGAAATTTCAAACTAATGAAGTAAGGTTTGCATGAATGAGGAGCACTGAGGGTGAGTCAGCATGACGTACCCAAGTACACTATTATTCAGTTATGTGGTAGACAACGTGGCAAGACACTGCACATTATTATCACTAAAGGTGTATTCAACAAAGATTTTTAGGGCTTTGTTTCACCCACTTTCAATTAAAGGGCCTTACTTGTTGTATTTTTGCAAACATTTTCAATATTCAAAAAGTGTCATGCGTAGTGTCTGACTAAAGGTTAGGGTAAAGGGTTTGAGGGTATTATTAGAGGATGGATTTAGGAATGGGTATTGAGAACCAGTCCCTGTTAAGAATTGGTAAGAAATGGGTCAATACATCAACACCATTACCTTTTATTTTTAAGGATTCTATCATCAATTCTTTGCGTTATGACGAAGTGGATGGACCTCACATTAACTTTTCCATCTCAGCCATCTTAGCTTAACAGATACATTACAGAAAACTCTCATTCAGGATTTTCTGCTTTACTGAAAAAGCACTGTAAAACTGAACACATGAAGAAATGTGTATTACTCCCTAACAAGAGATTCATATTCAATACATTTAACATGTTATAAATCTCCTAATGTGCCAAAAACGATATCGATAACATAGGGCTAGCTTGATGCTAGCATATATGGGAATTTGCGCTGACATCCTAGTGGATAGCACACATGGATATAGTATTTTTAAAACAGAATTTCAACTTTCATCGTAGAAACATATCACAATAACTTTTAGTTAACAATACGAAAAACTCAAAATTGTTGAAATACCAACAGGCTCAGGGCTGACTTAAGTATAACTATGGCAAGCTCATGGTTCCACACATTGCTATTATCACTTCAAGACACTAGGTTGCCTTCTTCAGTCAAGAGCATAAAACAGAACAATACCTCACTCTCACGTGACGTGATTTTTACTTATTTTCATATATTTACATCCAGAGATTCCTAAATCCATACACCAATTTCATATTTAAGTACTTCTAAACTCAGAAATATGTTGTTGACAAAGAAAACCTGACATGCCTACTATAGATTGATAGGGGAATCGACAAAGAATCGGATAAGTGAAACTTAACTATATGCTATAAGTCAAAAATACAGATTCTACAACCATGTTCTGCCGAAACAAATAAGGGCGAGCCTTCTTGCAAATGTACATAATAAATGACTCACAGCTGTTGCTACATTAAGTGACTCAAGCCATATTGATTGCAACCCATGATACAACGCCAGAGCTTTTGATTTAATGGAACTAATGTTTGGACTATTGAAAAAAAGACAGGAAAAAAGTACTTTTTGAAAATTATACAAACCAATCCATCAATTTAAGTTTCAAAACTAATGGCATTCTCAACAATCTACACAATAAACAACATTATACTTCGCATTTAAACCCAAAGTCCTTTTCCTATACTGGTACCAACTGTGGTGACATCACTTGAGGCAGTATTTGGAATATTTCGGAAATCAAGCAGTTGCCTAAAATCTTGTTTTTCTCAAACAAATTGACATTCTCTGGTACCAGTAAACAGACTTTGAATTGTAGGATCAGTGAAATTTCCCTTCACATTTCTTTCCAGTAAAACAAGAACATTAAACTGAGTGGTTCTTGGCTGTTTTATTTCCATTCCAAGCAGTGATTTTTTAGTATTGTGCTCCATCCTGCACTTGAGTGTTTGTGACAAGATGAGAAAGACACAAATTACTGTAAATATGAGGAGGGCTTCGGATTTCATGTCTCTTGGTTTTTCTTCAAAGAATAATCTCATGTCTCGAGGGCAGAGACTGACCAAGCCTCATTCTGGGTAACATAGGACTTAGTGTCCACTCCGGCCGCGGTACGCATTATGCTCAGCCTATTCTTCAGTCATCAGCACAGGCTGAAGCAGACATGAAACCCTCTCTGAAGAGGAGCCCCAGGCTATATTTTTCATCCAGACAGACTCCGCACACAGAAGAGAAGCCGGACGACTCCTGCCCCGTCCCCTCTGATTGGGCGGAGACGCTCTGGCCTACATAGCCATAATGAGCTCTGCGGTTCACATAGGTAGTGAGCTAACGTGGCGAGACATGTGGCTAAGTTAATAGAGGAGGCAGAGTAACCCGGGCACAAACCTGCAGATGTAGGAGTGGCGTTTGATGGGGTATTGATGGGCTTTTGCTAATCCTCTTTGAGAAGTCTGACAGTGAGAGAACAGGGAAAGATTTAGTGCCCCCAAGGCACATCCAGTGGTAATAATGAGACTGTGGGGTCTTGTGATTATCTCACAGTTTCCCTGTTTGCAATGGTATGTGGGGAAGAAAACACGTGGTGATAGAGAAGACAGGAAATAAGTTAAATGCTGAATAATCTATTTTTAATTTTTGGATAACCTAAAATACTGGAATATGCATGATGCATGAATTATGAAAGTCAGTGTCAGGATTTTTCCCTTGAGTGTTTTTATTTGTCTGAAGGCATGAAAAAATGTTTTCCATTTTTTTCCCCCAAATATTTGTAACCGAGCATACAACATAGAACAGCGTGAACTTAATGTAAATATAGCTTATTTTTTGTTTGACTTCCTTTTTCTTTTTTTATCTTTTGGTAATGTCATAAATAGTCTTTTTTTTTTAATGCTTTGCGAAACATTTTAACTCTCTTTCATCCATTTTAATATTGAATCATTTATAATTTATAAGCGTTTTCACCCTCAAATGTTTGTCTATAACAATTTTTAAAAAATATACATATGTTTGGAAAAAAAAATTTCAGGCCCTAAGAAGAATAAAAATATCCTGACACAGGCTAATATGAATTTCCACCACATGAACCACTGAATTTAGGAGTAAATAACTTTTAAATAGGTGTCTGCTATAATGGCCACTATGCACCACAGGGTTAACAACTAATCTGAAAAGGTGGACACAATTGAAAAGTAGACTTTTTAAGTATTGAGTTTATTTGTTACGTATAGAAATTGTGGTGTACTGCTGGTAAACTAGAGAGAAATCAATTTCTATTGAAAAGCAAACTTTGAGTTTAGTTGAGAGCTCATTTGGCCAAGCTAAGCTAAACTAAGTAGCAGACTGGGTAATAGCTCTACATTTTTCAGGTACACATCTTTGTCATTAATCACTTCTCTTGCTAAGCAAAACCGAACAAGGGACTACCAATAGCTTTAGAATTTACCGACACAAAAATGTGATTTTACTCTACCTGTGTTACAAAGCTGGATGGGTATAAGCTCAACGTTTTGCAGGCACACATGTAGGCTAAGCACTGATTAGCAGTAGCTGTAAATTTTGCTGTCACACGTATGGTCTGAGTCTACTTGTTTGACCCAGCTAAGTTAAGCTAAGCCAAGTTAGTACTGGCAATAGCTTTGAAATTTGCAGGCACACGTGTATGGTATCAATCTATTGATCTTGCTAAGCTAAGCTAAGCTAAGCAGGGGACTAGCAATAGCTTTAATTTTTGATGGCACTTATGTCTGATATCAATCTGCTCGTCTTACTCACAGGAAGATGAAGAGATTATCAATAACTCTTCTTCTTGTTAACAGAGAAGCACACCCAGCTGGAAACCACATACAAGCGTTATTTCACATAACTCACATACACCATAGCTCAAGGCAAACAGCTCTAGGCTACAATTTTTATGCTTTGTTTAATTTTAGATGATTTTCATGTGTGTATATGAGATGTTTGGTTTTCTACTGTGTCGGATTTATCTTTTTCTACCTTGGACCTGTGCCTGAATTGAATGAAACTCCTCTTGCACGCATCTGCACACAAGCACTGTGTAGAGCCGCTGTTAATCTGAGCCAATGCATGGCCCATTAGCTGTTTTGCGGCAGTAATAAAACTCCCGTGCATAATTCATGGCTCTGTGCTCTCAGCCACTGTCATGGTGTGGAGGCAGAGCAGCTTGAAGTTAACTGCATATCAAATTTAGAATAAGCTATTAAAACAACCTTACAGTCGAGATTGATTTGTCTCGTCTTCCGAACCCTGGTGTGTTATGTTGCTAAAAGCTAACTGAGCTGCATCAAAGGTGAAAATTGCTTATTGATATATAATTTACCTGCAAGAAAAAAGGTGTGTGTGGTGATTAAACATCACATTTGCTGGATCTAATTAACACCATCGCGCCTCTGGAATGACGTTTTCCATTTCTGCCCATCTGACTGTTTTGTTTTACCATCTATTCCCCGCTCTCTTTCCACTTCTCTTCTTCCCAGCGTTCATCATCCTTAACATTTGAGGGGTAGTACAGTTTTATGTAAATGTCTCAGTGATAAAACGACAGAATCTTTCCCTTCTGAAATGACAAAACTGCCACGATTCCATCCTTTTGTCTGCGGATTTGCTTTACTCTCTAGCTGCTCCGCAATCCTCTAAAGGTGGCAAGACGTCATGTGTTCGCCAAATCGAACCTGACAACTGTCTCATTCATTTGCAGCCAGTGTTTGTTCCCGAAGTTGGAAAACAACAGCCTCCTTGCATTCTTGCATCTCTGAGAAAAAGTAAAAAAAAAAAACTGTAAATGCTTGCAAAAAACAATCACCTCAAGGCTTCTCTTTTTCTTCTCTCTCTTTTCTGATGTACACCACAGACAACACCATACATAAAGAAGCCTTCTTATCTTATTTGAGCAGTTGCTTTAGGTATTTCTGCAAACTCCAAGGGGCTGGAATTATAAATCACTGCGAAACAAGATGGCAATCAGCGGGTATTGTTGCAAAGAAGACTAATGAAACCACCCACCCTGGTAAATGACCTGGAGATCTAGCGCGATACCCACTCCCCACAGTCACTGAGATGTGATACACTGGATCCTGCACCGGCGCGCTCTCCCATGATGCGCCTTGAGCTGGCCCAAGCCAGATAAGGCCACAAAAGCAAACCAATGGGGCTCTTTGTCTGTTTGTTCCATTACGGGAATGCAAGCTTATTTCAGATTTGGCTGGATTCTGTTTAACCGCCACAGAGGACATTATAATTTTATCTGCGAATGGGATAGAATAGTGTGTTAGTGCGGGCTGTTATTCCCTGTGGTAATTCACATTTAATTGTAAATACATGCTTCAACCTTTCTTTGGAATAAATTAGCATGTTTGCTGTTGTTGCTGTGTACTTCCAAGGACCTCAAAATGATCAAAGGAGTGAGTTTGTTTGAAGAATGAAGCATTCAGCATATTTTAGGTTAACAAGAGCTGAGTTTCTCTCTACAGCAGTTGGCTGGTGTCATCTCCCCAACCATCCTCCCCTCATCACATACGAGACAACATCTATTTTTATCCTCTTATTACTCTCTTTGCATCTTTCCATACGTGATGACGAAGGCTGTGGCTCCCAAACGACACCATTATTATCTCTGACTGCGGTGCTAAATCACCTCATTTATCTCTCATTGGCGTGCCAACTCGGAGAGAAACCCCGAAATAGGAAACAAACATAAAAGAGTTTTAAATAGGATGGATATGTTGCCATAAACAGCAATATCACACTGGTAGAATCCATATTATTCAACACCAGCTGGTTCGGTGGCTCCTTTCCCAACGTACTCAATGAAACCCAGTCATTGATTATACTTTACTACACTAAGGGTTTAGTTTGGCAGGAAACGTTGCTGCACCATTTACAGCAGTTTCACCATCCCCATGAAATGAGCGCTGTTATTATCATATCACATTAAACTTTAGCTCTTCATAACTGACCATACCAATTCTTCTAGAGCAGTGGTTCCCAACCTTTTCTGTCTCAGGGCCCAGTTTCAAGTCTCAAAACTTTTTGTGGCACACCCTCCATCCTAGAAATACAGAGGCCATACAAAACCTCTATATTTATAGGGCTGAGGACTTTTGTGTATGCATATTTAAACATTTTTAATATCCTTTTAAACGTAACCAAGTTTCAACAATGAAACACTATTCTTTATATTTTTATCTTTATATAATTATACCCTCAAAAATATCATTTGAGAAATACAATATGATTTGGTGGCCCACTTGCAAGACCTTTGCCGCCCCCATTGGGCCCCACAGGTTGGGAATCACTGTGCTACAGTGTATATTTACATTTCTATATGCTGTGGTGCCTTTTTTGGGCAAAAAACTCTGCTATACATCAATACAACCTTCATATCCTGGCCATAATTAAATGTATAGACTTAAGTCTAAACCAATTGAATGTCTAAAAAGTGCCATGAACTATAATAGATAGAAAATTTTGCACACATTTTTCGAAAGAAATAGAACAGAACAGAATGTACTCTATTAATCCCCAGAAGGAATTTCAGAGTCACAGTCACAATATAAGAAAGTATATAGTGCAAAACAATAAAAAAAAGAATAATATATGATGATGTTTTTATCTACCTTCTTGTCCAGAGTTGGGCGAGCGATATGATAGACCATTTTCATTCATTATTCATTTCATTCATTCGTTAGCCTAGCTTAGCATTCCATTTGTAACGTCAAGCAGGCTTATACCGAAAGTTATGAAATTTTTTTATTTTTTATTTATTTATTTATTTATTTTCATTTTACATGTTTTTATTGGAAATTGGGCAAGTACAAATAAAAAAAATACAAAAAAACAAGAAAGTACACAAATTTAAAATGAAGTAGATAAAAGTAAGCATTTAGGTAATGGTGTGTACATAGCCCAAGGACAAAGGAGGAGTGCAGTAGAGACAAGTTCAGAAAACAGGAAATAAAACACAAACACGAACAAATAAACAGAACAAAACAGAAAAAAAAAACCCAAATACATCAGTAAATAAAGCATCAGCGTATTACAAGGTAAAGTAGTCACAGTTTCACAGATGAAAATGTCAATGGGGTCCAAGGGGGGGTCTTAGGAAGTTATGAAAATTCTATTGTTATTGTTAATTCAAAGAAGCAGGTTAAGTTGCTTAGCATTGTGTATTTGTAGTCAGGGTTAGCGGTTTCCTATTGTTTTCCAGTCTGTATGCTAAGCTAAGCTAAGTTAAGTCAAGCACATAGCTGCTAGGTGCCATGTCAAGGAGACAATTGTAATGCAATCAAATAGAGCTCAGTAAATATAAGTCTTATTGGTAGGATTTAGGAATAAAACTTTTCATAATTGACGTGTAAAGTTGTAGTGTTGTGTATGTGTTGTTCAGTCTGTGGCTGAAACTGTGGTTTTCTAAAGCAAATGATCTGGTTTCATTTTGCTGCTATGATTAATGCAGTTGTGAAACTAAATACTCCTCTAATAACTCTGCCCTCCTACGTACCTTCCCACTTCATCTCAGTCTGAACTCCCACCTCAAAGTCCAAGAGACGATAAACATGATCATACTTTGAGCAAATACCTTGTGTGATTTCCTGTGTGTATGTGCTTGTTTGTGTTCACGTGTGTGTTAGTGCATTCAGAAAGGATTAAGATAGACTCTGAGTTATGGCAGCTGCCTTAGGAGGGAAATGGAGAGGGCGGGAAAGAGAGAAAGAGAAAGAGAGAGTGGTGGTGAGAGGGGAAGGGAGATGGTGAGGGAGGGAAGCAGACCTGGCGCCCTGCACTCAGCACTTTCACTGACTTAGCACAACAGTGTGGATGTCACAGGCTCTTAAATCACTCCCAACCTTCTCCGAGCTCCATTTACATTTCAGGGAAATCCTCTAGCCTTGAGCCAAAGAGGTTGTTTTACTTAACTGTCTCTGGATACAAATATCAATTACTGTAATGTAGCGCCTGCTGAAGTGTGTGCGACTGCTGAATGATAGAGAAGCTAACGCAGCCAAAGAAATCAAGGCTATTCTGCAGCAATGTGAAATCAAAAATGTGTAATGTGAACTAATCTTCATTGAAATATACCAATGTGTTCAGAGGCATATTGTTTGATACTGATTTTGGCATTAAAGTGAGGCTTCCAGGAATCAAAATGTCAGTTCTGGTAACTATGAGATGACAGAATAATAGAAGGGTCAGGTAATTGTAAAACATCAAAGTCTAGCTGGAAGTAAAAGGAAATTATTCCATAGTTTCTTTTTAACAAGTGTTGAAGTCTTCATCTTACTTCCTTTTACAACATGTATTTCTATTTGATATCCAACTTGATTGATGTCTGTCCAATCACTGAAATTGATATAAAATAAGACAGATTTATGCTACATTGAGGTGTTTTCAGAAAGAAAAAAGATGGCTGCCATGAATCTGAAGAGCTACGAGTCGATTTAGCATTACGCAAAGTTAAGGATGGTTCCATCATTGGAATAAATGAAACCGATGATACATTCAGACCCTGTGGTTCTGCTGGAATCAATGGCACTCTTAGCATCATTGGAAGTAATGGTATCAATAATAGACCATAAAGAATGGACAGCGTGGCTCCGCCTGTCACCGTTCTACGATTTTGAAGCCAAAAAACCCTGTTACTCGAGCCGCCAGAGTCTGCGCAGTAGAGAATTTCCAGTGGAGCCAAGCAAAAAAAGAGAAATAAAAAATATTTATTTCTTCTTCTTTAGAAGGTTTAGTCTCCTTTTGGCTCTCTTTCCCGAAGTTTCTTATATCCCCGATAAAAACTACTCAAGAACGGCAGCTGTATCGTAGCAGTAGCGTAAAACAAAACTTGTAACACGGTTTTTAACGTCCAATAACTAATGTAAAACCAACTTCTCTGTAAAAAGAAACACTTGAACACAATGCAGCCAAATTGCATCATCATACCACCTTAGCGTAAGGATGAGAGAAACATTTCTACCGGGTATTGTAATTTTTTAAAGTTTTCCCGGTTCATATCTGGAATACATGGGGGGCGGGGCTTATTACCTATACTGCAGCCAGACACCAGGGGGCGGGGCATCTGCTGGAAGCTTCATTTTGAGCCAAACGTCGTTACGTCCACTTATTACACAGTCTATGGTATCGATAGCACTCTCAGCAACACAGGGGTAATATCGACTTTAGAAAAACAAAGCCTGTGGAAGTGCTAAAAACTGCAGTTTATCCAGTATCCACTCGGCACTGGCTGCATAAAGACCAGACATCACAAACACACCAAGAAATCGATGGCTTCAATTGTGTCAACACTTGTGTGAGTTGTACAACTTGCGTCTATCCAAAACAAAAAGTGTTTTGTGTTTTCCTCAAACAGTAGCCTTTATCTGATGGGCATATGATGGATGGTAAACGGTAAACGGCAAACAAAGACGGGTTCTTTTAAATAGCAGTGGCTCTCTAATGGAGCACCAATGGAACATCAATGATTGGAACCAGACGCTATTCCTGCTCAATGATTGATGGCCTCTGCACATTACAAATCACTCAAGAGCATTAGATTACTCATTAGCACGTTGATAGGGAGACGATGGACCTTAGGTTAATTACTGATGAGGAGTCTAATAAGGGGACCTCCTTGATGCCTTTGTAGGGCGTTTGTGAGTGCACTTGGGAGTGGTGTTGTGCAGTAGATAGACGACAAGTTGCAGTCTTCTGACAAATGTTAACCCCAGGGCTCTTGAGTCTTCAGAGATGAAAGTTCCTATATTACGTTCTTAAAACTTAACCTGCTTGAGAACAAAATATATCAGACCAAGTTCTTATTGAAAGCACCTCAGCTTTACAGGACATAATGCATATCTGACACCCCCCCCCCCTCAATAAGCTTGTCTATTTTGGCCTCCACTTTCCACTTTAACACTGATTGCTTACTCTGCAGTAAATAAATGTAAAACAGCTGCAAGCTCTTGCTGGTTTGTGTACTTAGACAATATCAGAAAGCTATAAGGCTGCTGAGGCTGCTGACTGTTTTATTGCTCTGCATGGGGGCAACATGATGGTGTTAGCTGGATGCTAATCTCTGCTGTTGTGCAAAGCTGCAGTCATCCATCTTTGAGTATTATTTGCATCAGTTGCATTTGGGAATTCCTGCTCATCAACGTCACATGATACTTCACAAGACTGCAAATTATCGTTTTTTTCAGGTTGTTAAGTTATTAAATTTCAGCTCACGAGTCTTTTTAGTCTGCTGCTGCATTTAATGAGACGTTCTGGGGTAATAGTAACTCAAATATTATATGGGTTGTGTTTTAAATGCCTGCAATGGCGGGTGAATTTAAGGTAATATGTAACATCAGGCAGTGCATCAAGTATGCTGTTTTAACTCTTTGAGCGCTGCAAGAGAAAGACATATAAAGTGCATACATTATTAGTAATGTGATGTCATTAATAGTAGAGTAATAAGTTCAAACAATCTTAATCCCATGTTTTACCATGGGTTACTTAATGACATCATCAGCATACATACTGAGCACGTTCTGAGGCAGTTTTGATTCCTCCTAAGGACAAAAACATCAGAATCAATTTGAACATTAAAATTCAAACTTAAACATTTAAAATAATGCACAATTTATCCAACATGGCTCATTGTAATAGCACACACTCTGTCTATTAAGAATTTGAAATGGGTTAGCTAGTGTGGCTAACACTGGCAGAGCAAGCACCACCAGCCCTCTGTCCTTGCAAGTTAACGTCCTCATATACTGTATGTATTGGTTATAGATTGATCCTGTTGAGTGTGAATAAGTCACTCAGAGGCTTGTAGCCTAGCTTAGCATTCAGTTTGTAACCTTTTGTAGGCTAGTACTAGGAATTATCAAATACATCTGTGTCTTTTCTTGTTGATTTGAAAAAGCATTCGTATATAATGGGCTTGTGAGATTTAGTTTGTGTGTTCGCAAAGTCTCAACCTAATTAGGTGAAGCAACGTAAAGCAAGTTTGTTCATTTGGCTGATAATCGTAGAGCCAGCACCACCAGCTTTATGTGTCACTTGAACTAGACCTAACCTAAAAAAAACTATTTTTTTATTCTCTATTTTTCTCATCACACCATAGTGGAGGATATCACCTTTCATCTGCGCTTGTTTACATACAGGTAGTAGAGCGTTAAAGCATTTTGGTCATATCAACCCACTACAGCTACTGCTCTTGCTTTTGACAACTTTTGAGACACATTTTAAGCCTCAAAAACTAAAAATGGTAAACACCCATTTAAAAAAAGTAGTAACTGAGGAGGGTGACAATATTGCACCACTTTATTATATTCCAAGAACAAACAGGCAAGATAATAAACACTCTAGCCTTTTTTTCAAAGCCTACAATTTGATGTTATGAACAATGTGTGTTTAATGTAATGACTGGAACAACAAGGGAATTTGACCTTGACTCTGAGTAAAACAAGGTCTCCTGTATCAGCTATTTTTGTACACTGTGACAAAACAAAACATGTAAAAACCAGCCCTTCCTCATCTTTGTGTGGGAGCTAACTTTTCAAAGGGTAACGGGGGAGTATTAATGTCCCACCCATACTTTTTTTTTCTGTCTCTACTTGTGGCAGGAGCAAAATAAACTCTGTAAACACACAAATTCCATTTGATTTGGCGGCTTGTACATGTTGGTTTTCCCAAAGGCCCTGCAGCCTCGAAATATATTACAATCTGTTCATGAAATATGTTCCCACGTTTTATTTTGAACATGTTCTTGCGCTGTGAAGCTAACCTAAGGGCCAACCAACTCAAATTCCCATGTTTTTTTTTTTTTCTTTGTTTTGCTTCTGCCTCTGAGCCTTGCCTTCATGTGAAACACAAAGTTGAATTCCCCAGTTGGTACTGTACGCAAATAACCACTCTCCACCTCTCATTTACTAGAGATGGATAGCCCCCATTAATGTGGTTTGTGCTGCTTAATTATTTAACATGGAAGATGAGTGAAATGTGTCGGGTTATGAATACAAGCAAAAAGGAAGCCCAGATGGAAGATAGTAAGATAATGGAAGCGCTGTTTCCTGGTCTCATCTGGGATAAACTCTGCTCTAAAACGCTGTAGTGTGTTGTATCAGAATCCCCCCTTGAAGATAAAGGCAGTTCAGCTTTTTTCTTAACTTAACGAAGCTGTAACTGGAAGCCTTTGTGCTGCTTGCTCAGTATATATGCATGAACCTGTCTTTCAGAGGTGACTCCATCATCCCAGCATGCTCTTGTGCACAATAAAGGGATGAAAGTGTTTGAGTTTTTGTTTTGAAACCATGTGCCTCTGAACTCTTGATAACCTTCAGGAATATTGAAAAGAGGTACAGAGTGCAAGAGAAATGCACCAAAACGATTAGCTTTCTGGGTTTTTATTTTGTAGATTTGGGTTATGATTAGAAATGTGTAAAAAGCCGTTAAATATGCAAAGTGCTCACGATTTTGAAAATGGTATTTTCACACCATAAAAGCTTATTTGAGGGTGAGCAATTTCTACCTCCTGCTCTTTCACTTAGCTGTGTTTCACACAAGTCCTTCACTAACATCACACAGAGGACAAAATCAAAGATTTTTACTCATTAAAATATGCACGCTAGTTCAATGATGGACTTTTTTTTTGTGTAAGAGCTTCTTTGATAGTTAAGTTAAACCAAGGTGCCCGGGTTAGGCACCTGATCAGATTTTCAGCTTAGTTTCAGTTAATTGGGTGGATACTGCTAAACATGTGGAAACTACTAGCTAATGATTTATTTGCTTCAAAAAGGATCAAAAACAAAAACATCCACAAAAATAGCTGCGAGACTGTTATAAAAAGTTGGACCAACTGTAACAACCCATTATTTCACTTTTTGAAAAATGCACGTCAGTGGACCAGACATTAAACTTACACAGTCTGTGTTGCATTATGGGAGACGACGAGACGGCCGTGCTGGCCGGGTTGTGTCTGGCAAGTTTGCCAACACAGAATCCCATCACACAGATGGTGAATGTTTGCATGAGCCAGCCTCCATGAAGGTTGTTATTCTTTTATGTTTCCTCTGATACATATTGGCAGATATTTCTTTGTTTTCAGGCGTTATGTCCACACATGAAATAAATGTTTCTTTTAATACTCATCTGTTTCTGGTCCAAAGAAAGCATCTTTCAAGTGCTAAAATGCACAAATGAGTTTGAAAATGGATACTGATTCATGTATTGAGCTAGCCATGTTAGCCACCATCCAAAAGTTAAACAGATTAAAGGGATTGAACACAAACATGGAGATATTTTTTGTTATTTTTAATTTTTTTAATCTAAAAAAATGTTGTTTTTACTGGTTTCAGTTATTTGGTCACTGTGTTTGTCACATATCAATGTTGTAAGAGTCAGAAAATATGTATGGGCTCAGAAAACTGGGACAATTTCTGCTTTTGGATGAAAAAAATAAAAAACACTGTGAAATGTTGCCATAAATGGGGTTTGGGTTGCTAGTTAAGCAAAGTGATGACATGTTCCTCAATAAGAAGACCATTTTTTTCTCAAAGTAGCAGCTTTGGTTAGTATGATATTGTTTTGCATTATAGCTTATTGTCTTGACTTGTTGCCTTATATCAGTGATTTTCAACCTTGGGGTCAAGACCCCATGTACCTGAAATGTCCAGTAATTCCCTCTTCTAAAACCTGCAAAAGTGTCCACTTGGGAGCTGAAATGTGGGAGAAAATAGCCTTTTTGGTTGCAAAAGCATGTGCCAAAGTGCATTTTTGGAGACAAAATTAAATAGATGTTGCACGTATAGGAGCCAATACATGTGCAGAAGTGTCTTTTGGGAGTCAAAACGTGATAAAATGCCATCATTGGTACCAGAACATGTGCAAATTTGTCCTCTTGGGAGCCAAAATATGCACGACTGCCATCATCTGAGCCAAAAAATGCAAGCTGTTTTTGTATTTTTTATGTGGTTCCTGCCCTCCAAAACTTTTATACATGGCACTGGTTATAACAGTTCTTGTGTGATATATTGTCATACCATTGTATTTTGTCAGACTAATGTGTCATTTTGTATTGTCGTGTCACATCGTGTTGTGTAGTAGTTTATCATATTGTTTCAAACCCTAATTTCCAATGTATATCAAGTCAGATTGTTCCACAGACTATCATTGTGTTGTATTGTATCTCATTGTATTATTCTATATTGATGCATGCTGCAGCGTGTCATATCAGGTTGTGTTTTATCCAACAGTATTGTTTCATGCCTTATCATCTTCATCCTAAAGTTTTGTTTACTTAGAAGTTACCCTGTGATTTCAACATTTCTGAAAGTATGTACAAGAAAAAATTAGGTAAGTTTAAACTTGCCCTAAGTTTTGTCTGACAGGATAATGTGTGAAGCAGTATCAGTGGCTTTGAGATGGATTAGAACTTTTACAGACCCTTTTTAAAAATGCTGCTTTTAGGAAACATTTCATTAGGGAATCTAATTTTAAAGAACTTAATGACTCTTTGATATCAGTGATCTGTCTCAAAGCTGGGTCAATTACCCAAGCTTGTAGGACAGCTGACAAGCAGCATTTTACATCGCCCACAACAGCGCTGTGCTGGTTTTATCACACTAGTTTCCCATGAGCATGCATTGACCCCACCTTCTAAAGCGCGGCTCATCTTAATTGCCTGGAAAATTATCATCTGTGCTGGGAGAAGTGAGGCTCAAAGTTTGTCTTAATTTATTCTGTTCAGGCTGTGATGACTCTGTCCAAGGCGTGAAGTGCCAAGCTCGGGGAAATTCGGGGTAATTGGGGTACTCTGAGCAGGGGGGCCTCGAGACTTGCCTGTGGCGAAAGCTCCTCTGTCTTCCTCCTTTGGTTACCTAAATAATCTTTGAGAAAGACGACGTGGCCCTGAATCTTCTCCTGTAATATCAGATAGTTCTGATTCTTACAAAACAGGTTAGATTTCCACAGCCTGTGGTTTTAAGTTCAAGGAAAGTACATTACACTGTTGGGGTTTATTATCAATATTACAAAAGGCTTAAAAATTATATCAAGAAGAAGTGAAGTTTTCAAGGAAAATCTCACACTTCATAGATTTAGCTTTTCACACACTGGCGAGCAGCCTTCACAAACACTTATCTTTCATTGTTCCCTCTGTCCTTAATAGTATACTCATTTGCCAAGAACCACCGCCACTGTTATATCCATAGCAAATTGACAGTGACTACATCAATAATGTAATCACTTCTGTGACCAGATGTGAAATTAATCATAATATAGAGACATCAAATCCTCGGTCACGGATCTTACATGATTGTATTTTTATTAATAGAGATACTGACACGATAAATGTAACAGAGAGCACTCATTTGTTTTTTTCATATGCAGCATCTACATAGGCGTGAGTCTTAGGGGGGAAAAATTCTACTTATAGAAGGGATATTGTACTTTATTTAGAATTTATACTGTAACTCTTGTACATATCTGGTAGCTTTACATGACTTTGACATTGTAATAATTCAATTTTTTTAGGTTTGTAAAGAGCAGTTTAAAAAGAACTTCACATGATTTATACTTTTAAAGCAAGGGTATTTTTAAAGCAGGGAAATTTTGCTGTTACAATTTTTCTCTCCTTGCTGTTCTACAACAACATTACTTCAGCTTCCTTCAGAAACCTTTTGTTTTACTCCAAAAATTCCTCCCTTCTCATTGGCCAGACCTCTAAAGGCCTTTTTGAGACAGTTAAAGGTAGACCTTGGTGATTAAGGTCCGCGCCTCCAACATTTCATGCACTAATTAGTAGGGCTGGGGAGTTAATTGCAATTTAGAATTTATACTGTCGCTCTTGTACATATCTGATAGCTTTACATGACTTTGAAATTTAAATAATTCTTTTTTTTTAGGTTTGTAAAGAGAAGTTTAAAAACAGCATCACATGGTGTATAATTTTAAAGCAAGGGTATTTTTAATCTTTTGAAGCAGGGAAACTTTGCTATATTGAGACTTTCACCCCTTTTTTCTGCTCTCCTTGCTGTTCTTTAACAACATTACTTCAGCATCTTTCAGAAACCTTTTGTTTAACTCCAAACTTTCCCCCTTCTGATTGGCCGTACCTCCAAAGGCCCTTTGGACCTCGGTGTTTGAGGCCCACTCCTCTTATGTTTATGTACTAATTAGCAGGGCTGGGCAGTTAATTGCGAATAAATTCAAACTGCAGATGGTGCATGCTACCTATCTAGCATAGCGAGCTAACTTCACAGGTGATCCATCACTGTCTCAGTTGTAGAACAGGCCACTTAACCGGCTATTTAAAATGCTCTGGGAGTTTTGTGATCAGTTTGCTCTTTTTTTTTTTTTTCATGTGCCCGTGCTTATCTGTGCTATAGACACTTCAGATCATGTACCGCGGAAGACTGAGCAGTGTCAGTGAATGATCACTGCGCCTGCCTGGGGTGAGCATTCAGCTGTAACAAGGCCAGGCTAATGAAGTGAGAGCTTAAGTCTGAGCAACCCTTGTTCAGCACTTCTTTACCCAGCAGTCATCCACTAATCTGCTATTTGTTACTTGGGTAGTTGTCTGTGCAGAGCTCACTGAAAGAGGTGTGCGGTTTACCGTCAAGCTGCTCAAACGTCCCATTTCACATTTTCTTTGATTTAATATCTGGTGGGTTGGTGTGATATGAAGGCTTGACAGAGAGCAGGTCATGTTTGTTTGATCTCCTCTGGATGGGGAAATAAACAATGAGCGGAGATGTGTGTGTTGATAGAGGCTCAGGCGGCCAAAACTAGAAGCTGATGTCGGATCATGTGTCAACCCACACAAGGCGCGCTGAATTCCCCGGGGGTGTTAGATTGTGTCCTTGGGAACAAGGCAGGGAGAGAGGACCAAGCAAGAAGAGTGGGTGGAAGTCTAAAATAATTTATGGTATACTGTAGCTGTATTATCTCACAGAACTGTCTGTGCTGCCTTTACAGGATAGAGCCATACTGTGTTAGGAGATGCACTTGGTTATGAAAGGTAGTTCCTTAGCGCATAACATCAAACACAAGATTATTTATGCAGGTGGATTACATCTAGGCCTGCTGCAATATTATTTTATTCACCAAAGACACTGGATAATTAGTTAACTTTGCTTTATATATTACTTTTGGTTTTGTGTGGTTTTTATTCAAGTGCATTTTTTGTTTATAATGGTCCTAACTGGATTGGCTGCTTTGCTTGTAAAATGTCATAAAGTCTGAACCTAATGTTTAATATATATTGAAGTGCAATTTTGTTTACAAAGACTTGATACTTTATTTATTTTTTCAGTTTTGCGTGTTTTTTAATGCAAGTGCATTTTTTCTTAACAGAGGCTGACAGTCCTTTTTATTAATTGTTTAGAATAGAATAGAATAGAATAGAATAATCTTTATTGATCCCCCATGGGGGAAATTTCCATGTCACAGCAGCTCGCAAACATTCCAAGAGCAAAAGGTGCAACAATAAAATCAAATATTAAAATAGAATGAAGTTGAATAAAGATAAAATAAAAAACGAATAAGATTAAAAAAAATAAGATAAAAAATTAGCTATAGTAATAATTATATTAATAATAACAACAACAACAGCAATAATAATCAGTATTATTATTATTACCTCTGATGAATGAATTATGAAAGTCAGTGTCAGGATTTTTTCCTTGAGTGTTTTTATTTGACTTGTTGGCGCCAAAAAAAAGTTTCCTTTTTAAAAAAAAAAAATATTTGTGACTGAGCATTCAACATAAAACTGTGTGAACTTAATGTAAATATGACTTTTTTTATGTTTTGACCTCTTTTCTTTTTTTTGGTAATTTCATGAATAATCTTCTTTAATGTTTTGCGAGACATTTTAACCCTCTTTCATCCATTTTATCACTGAATGATTTATAGTTTATAAGCCTTTTCACCCACGAATGTTTGTGTATAACATTTTTTAAAAAATATTTACATTTGGTAAAAAAATTGAAAACATTTTTTCAGGCTCTAAGAAGAATAAAAATATCCTGACACAGGCTAATATGAATTTCCACCACATAAACCATTGAATTTAGGAGTAAATAACTTTAAATAGGTGTCCACTGTAGTGACCACTATGCACCACAGGGTTAATGTTATTTGGATGCGACTGTTTAAAATGTGGAGATATCATGAATTAGTCCCATACAATGTTTGACCCTTTACAGCTCTAAAACATACAGTCAATAAGTGACAAAAAGACATAGCAGTGGTGCAAAATCAATAAACACTTCACTATCCCCAATATTCAATACAACATACACAACTTTCTGCGTGTGTGCTGAATTTAACGATTTAGATAATATACAAGCAAAAGCAGGTGGAATCAATCTCACCTGATACTTGTATTTACTCTGTAAGTTTCACAGTGTACATTCATAAAAGTCAAGGTGATAATTGCTAATTAGCAAATAGCAAACCTGGTGATAATTGCCCTGCAGTGTAGGTGCAAGTTTAAAATGCTCAATACCTGTCTTTTCTATAACCTGTGAATGTATTACTGTTGCATTTATAATTCTTGAGTTAACTTGTGATTCTACATGTATCTGAACAGCTACCATGTGTATGAATGACTCTTTGTGCTCATGCATGAAGTCAGCATTGAGATACAGCACACTCTCTGTAGTGTTTACACTAAGTGTGCGCATTATCGCAGTGATACTTCAAATTTACTCGATTTGCCTTTTGTGAAGCCCAGCTCAATAAAGTGTGAAATTTCCCAACCGTCTACTGTCAGAGGTCTCTCCCATAACCACTCAATGACAATAACAATCCACCAGGGGAGTGATGTTGGGGGACCGATTGCAGGTCTGCTCAATAGGTCTGCCAGCAAATTGCTTTTTAATGTTTCGTACAATAGCCCGAAACAAGGCGGATTGTTGTCCATAAGCCGTGCGAGGCCATTTAAGCCAGTGTGATACATGACTCACAGAGGACTCCAGGTGTCAGCGCCACTGAGGGAAGAAAGACGAGACAGCAGCAGTGATAGGGGAAGGTGAGCAAGAATTAAGTGTATGAGTTTTCAGTATCTTTGCGTTAAATTGGCTGACTCTGGGATAAATGCTGTGGGAGCAGCTGCACTGATAAAAATGTTCTTGAACTAAGGCTTAGCTGAGACATGAGCAAAATATCCGGAGTCAAATTAGACCGTAGACTGTCTCATAAGTATTGCCAATGCTTTTGCAGCGAGACTGAAGTGTCTGTGTACCAGGTTTTATATTATCAGTGGAGCTGGTTGCTGCTCTCAGTTTACCCTAGACTGAAATATCACAACAACTAGTGGACGGCCAGTACTTTTGGTGAAGTATTTCATAGTCTCCAAAGGGTAAACCCTGCTTTCTTTAGCTATCTATTAACTTATCTTCCTGACAACTTGGTACACATATTGTTGCAAGAAAAAAATAGTAAAACATAATCAGCTGTGAGTTGGATGACATCACATGAAGTACAGATTTCTCCAGAGGATACACCGTCCAATGGTTGGTGACTAATTTTGTCACAACCGAGTTACCTTTGGTTTAAAGTTACATACCATGGATCGTAATTTGATAAACTTTAACATCATTTTCTTCTTACATTCATGGTCCCATGAGGCATATCAGGTCGAAATTTGTAATAATAGAGTCAAAATGATGAGATAAAAGTTAAAATTCTGAGATAGAAAGTAAAATATTTGACATGATAAAGTCAAAATTATGAGGGGAAAAAAGTCAATATTTTGAGGTTTTATCTCACAATTTTTTTTTTTTTTTTTTAAGCAAAGTCAGTTTTTTATTTTTATTCTTTTTAACTTGCCGAAATGGACTTTTATACATTATCTATACATACTTTAAGATTTTTTTCTACATCAGATGGAAAAGAAGTGTTTTAAGTAAATGTATGGGTGATGAAGCTACTTTATCGTCTTTGAGCATCTTAAGGTACTTTTGCCGTTTCTCCAAGAGGCCGGGTAGGTGGTCCCCTTTTTGAGTTTTTAGACTAGGGTCATCCTAGTTGAACCGAAATGACATTTGTTGTGCTTCATTTTTGTATCAATAGTGATGTGATATAATATAATATAATAGTGATATAAAAAAATGAATTCATTATATTCTCAAAGCTCTCAGTCTCATTTTAGTTGAATACCAAGTAGCAAATGTTAGTTTGCTCATGCTCATGCCAGGATAAGATGATAAAATGGCAACACTACTACCGCCTTAGCCTTGGCATTGTTAGAACATTAGCATGCTATTACAAACTAACAAGGGCCAAGATTCTCTGCAAAGACGGCAGCTTTAAACTGTCTTATTTTAAACACTTATAGACTTTCAGAATTTAAAACTGAGTTATAATCTATATTTTAATCTTCCAGAAAAATGTTGTCATAACTGTTAAGACAGCACCCCCACATGACATTCTGAGTATAGATATTCCACACGTGCCATAGGGGCAAGTTTTTTCTCTTCTTTTCATCTGTTTCCACTGAGGGTTGACTCTACAAACATGGACTCCTGTTGTCAGCGTCACCCAATGGCCTAAAGCTCCCAGCGCCACTTCTGCTGCGTCTGTAAAACAGAATGGCGGCACGCTGCAGGACGCATCCAAACGGAGGACCTTGCCTGAATAATATTAATTAAACCTCCCTAACTAATTGTGTGTTACTTTTTGCTGTCAACCAATTATGTTTTACACTCTTGGGGAGAAGCAGGATCCCCTGCTCGCTGTGAAATTCCAGCTGTCATTGAATTTCAATAAGCATGTATTTAATTAACATACTAGGCCACTGGAGCATATCAATATTTATTCCTCTTACAGACAAGACAGAAGCGCGTTTGTTCTGCCCACAGTCAGCTGGAGACGCCTGGTGATTTGACACAATATGCAAGGGAAAACTTTGATTGAGGACCTCTAATAATGTTTACCTCGCAAGTGCAACTGCCAGCCTTGTGTTTGATGCAGAGGCTGTTATAAAGCATCAGACAGCGAGGTAAACGAACTTGGAATCTCATGATGCCACATATAGGCACCAAATGAATTTTCTACTATGGTATATTTGATAGCGCAGATATTGATGCAAGTTTTGCTCTCTGTTTGTCGTGTACGTCCATCCTGGGTTGTTCTTCTATCAAGCTCAGATTTTGACAACACAACAGAAACCATCCATCATCTAGATTTACCCCCACAAGCCTAATATCGAGCAGACACTCCACTGCCATAACACCACAGGCGACAAATGCATTCCACAGGAGACGGAGAGTGTTTCGGAGAGGTTGTGTATTCAGAGATTTTCCTGTGTGCTTACAGTAGCAAGAAGCATGGAGATGGAGGGTATAATAGTGACAGAGTGAGCTAAACTCAAACTCCAGCTGCCATGCCATAGGCAACTGGCCGAGTAGCCCCTTCCTTTTTCTCGCTGGATCAGCAAAAAAAGTGCACAAAACAGCATCAATTGATTCATCCATGATATCAGGAGTAGAAGAAGGCCTATCTCTGTACAGCGAGCCTCATCCCTCCCTCCCTCCCTCTTATCCTTCCTTCCGTCCCTGCCTCTACCTGCTTCCTCAGAGCGCTGTCACACATAATGAGGCCCGAGTTTGAGACAGAGAGAACCACGGAGCCAAGACAGCCACCGCGGCACAAACAACAGTCACAGCGACCCAGCGGACCACAGTGGAAATGGTACATATTTTAGCATAATGCTCCGCTGCTCTACCCCTCCTCAACCCCCTGTGCTTCACACAGCAAAAGAGCTGTGTATTATTCAATGATGTGTGTACCGATCCAGCGGCCCCGAAAGGCTTGCAAGGTCACAGATTCAAATGATGTCACACATGTCCCAGCTAATGATTCCCCACAGGGAAAGGTTTTAAAAATTGTTGGGAAGTTGTTTTCTAGAGCAGGGCACAGCAGGTCTGAGTGGAAGCAGCAATTTAAGAGCCTTTTTATATCTTTTATGACTGGGATACAGAATTCAGGCATCCTCAGGCATGTAATGAATAAACATAGCCTCTTTGGTAGGACTGGGTAAAAAGAAAACAAAGATTCTCAAAATAAATTTGATTCATAAGATTCATACAGTCGACAGATCAGTATTTTAATTATTTTGAAGTGCTGAGAATTAGACTTCATAAGTGAAAAGCTGCAAACCTTTACAAAGGTTTTAGACCAGGTCACTGAGCCCCAATGTTGGAATGGGGCTCAGCATTTCACCACTGAGCTTTTCCTGCTAGGAAATACTCAGCATTGCTCAGCATTTCAACATCCTTCATTAACTGAAGGGAAATGTGGGTTCCCTCTCTAGTTAGGGGTTAATATTACCTTCCACAGTCAAACTTCAGCTTGGGACTGGGGGTACTCCACTTAAAAAATTTCATTTCAATCTGATCTAACAACACTAAAAGGGATTCTGATGCTGAGCTAAAGCTATTAGCCCAAGCTAATAGTGGACGGATGGCTAAAGCTTAGTCACAATATGTGACTGACCCTTTGGGCCTATACTCATAGAAACTACTTGAAATAATAAGTAATTCTGGTCATTTGGAGGAGGCTGACATCATTAGCGTACATATGCCTTGTTGTGATATTCAAGAGAACTTTATTTCAAGCATAAATCAGGCTTAAAACCAATTGCGCTAACTGGAAATATGTGAGAATGAAATCAAGAAGAAACCAAAAGTCAAATCTGTTGTATGTATCATTGCTTAGCTTTATTATACTTAGCTTTTGCTTAAGTGTCACTGGTCAAAACCATAGGCTGTAGGGTCAACTATTGGTAAACAAGTGGCCAAACTGGCCAAGCTTTGGTTAGCATGCTAATTCGGCAGGCTGAACAACATGGATATTTTCATTCTGGATCCTAACAATGGTAGAGCGGCAACTTGAGGTAATTGGTTGAAGTGACTTAAACCATTAGCAAATCAAATTTGGAATGTTTCCCAATTTGATAAATGAGACCATGAATCATTTCAAAAATAAGTTTTTCTTGTAGACTCCCATTTCTTTGTTTGTTTTGTTTGTGGGGAGGATTATTGTTGCCATGCCAAAGGGGAAGAAATCATGTTTTCAACCCAGTGTAATGGATGTGGAATTTTCTAGAACATCTTTTTTTCATTGTTGAAAAAGCAACAAGTTTTTAATCCTTCTTTCATTTGATATTCATAATGCTACCTGAGTTCTGAACCAGTCCCCTCTCTCATCTTCTCCCTTTTTTAAAACCAATTCTTCACCCAACCTCCTGAACATATAGATCCACTCTCTGAAATATGTTAACACGTAAATGCTTGAATCAATTTGGCAGGCACACACGGGATGAAAATGAACCCCTCTCTCCGGGGCCCTGTGTCCAGGAACCGTGTTTAGCTTCAGCCGGCTGTTTAATAATTCCTCTTTTTAATTTCACATATAACCAGCTCAGTTGGTAGAAGTTCAGGACGGCGGGGCTATCGAGCAAAGCCACCTAAAAGGTGTGCAAACAGATAAGTGCAGACTTGCCAGTGTCAAGACTCTGTTAGTCCACATAAATACAGCACACACCTCTCAATTTTATGCACTGAGGATGATAAAATGAGAAGATTTCTTTTTTTCGTATTAGGGCGCCTCAGGGCTTGAAAGTGGAGGATGGAGGCAGCTATTCCCCCCATCTTTTTTTTTTACATCCTTTCCTTTTAGCTTGTAAGCTCCGAATACATTTAAAGAGGTTCATTTCAGTGGCAAGCGCTATCGTGTCAACCTAAGATGAGTGGAGTGATCGTTAAAGTGAAGTAATTACTAGAAACACGTGATTAGAATGTCATTTGGGCTGACAAGGGCTAATTAGAGACGTCCCTTCTCGTCATCCATGCTCCAGCGACGGTCCATAATGGCAGGGGACCGAAACCCTGTTGTGAACTTTGCCTACATGGGATGAGATGGCCCTCTTTTCTTAATCTGTGTCACTTCAGTCACATTAAGTTTTTAACAGACCTTATATAGCGCTTCATCTGCACACTGACTTGTCTTTCCATTGACCTCCACTCTTCTTTTTTTTTTTGTCAAATTTGCTTCAATGAACAATGAATCTGCAGCTCAGCACTGGCAGTGACAGAGTCCCTTTAGATGTCTACCCAAGGGCACTGTGACTTTTGTTCTTATGCTGTGTAAGTTCAGAGAAAGCACAGAGTACAACGAAGAGTTATGAAGTCAGATGCAAGAAAGGTTGGCACAGAATCTGCGTTTTTGTAACCTGGGAGGACTCTTCCATATTAAAAACTGCAGAGGAAAATCTTCAAACTTTTTAGAGGGTAATAGTTACACTTTCAAAGCCGTGAGGTTTTTTTATCTCATCTAAGTCTTTTTTGTTTACCCAAGACTTCAAAAACATGACACTGTATAGTCGTGATTTCATCTCTGAGCGACTTTCAGCTGTTTTTTTTATCTGTTTTAAAGGACATTTGTAGGACTCATAGTATTGTTTGTTTGCTTTTTCATCACTTCTGAGTCATGCCACTCAACTTTCAACTTTTGTTTTTGTTATTTACTTCTTCATCCGTCTTCACTCTGTTGGCTCATCTTTTTGGTGGCAAAGATTCACTGTCAGATAAAAACAGTTCAGTTGGTACGATGGAAGATTATTGATTTATTGAATCAACTTTGATATAATAGCAATGTCTAAAATGTGATATCTGAAAATGGCATTACACTGAAAATGCAATCCAGTGCTGCATCCAGAGAGTCTGAACACTGCGCAAAGCCTCCAAAAGTTTCTAAATGAGGTTGAGGTCTGGACTCTGTGGTGGCCAAAAAGAGGGAAAAAGAGGTCTCATGCTCCCTGAACCACTCTTTCTCAACTTGAGTCGATGAATCCTAGCATAGGAAAGAAAAAATCCATTGATGGAATAACCTGGTCACTCAGTATATTCAGGTACATAATGTTACTGAACCTGAGCAACTGCAGCAACCCCAGATCATAACACTGCCCCCACAGGCTTGTACAGTAGGCACTTGGCATGATGGGTGCATCACTCCACCTGCCCCTGATGCACCCATCACTCTAGAGCAGGGTAAATCTGGACTCATCAGACCACATGACCTTCTTCCATTCCTCCATTGTCCAATATTTTTGTTCCTTATCAAACTAAAGCCTTCTTTTGCGGTTAGCCTCAATGATTAGCGGATTTCTTAAGGCTACACAGCTGCTCTATCTCAATCCTTTGAGTTTCCTTTGCATTGTGCGTGTAGAAGTGCTTTTACTTTCACTATCAAACATACTCCTGAGTTCTACTGTTGATTTTCTTTGATTTGATTTGACCAAACATTTAAGTGATTATGGGTTATAATCATTTAGGAGCTTTCTTTGTCCACATTTACTTAGCTAAATTCAGGGACCAGACAGCATACATTATATTAACATTTCATGTCCAGTCGTGCCAAAGCATAGCATAGTTGTATTGTAGCTTGTGGTACCATATTGTGTTGTATTGAATCATGTCATGTTGTGTTGTGTTGTGTTATATCGTACTGAGGGGAAGGAGACACACAGAAACCCTGGTTGTTGAATGTAATAAAAAGTTATCTATTACCAAAAAAAAAAAAAGAAAGTGTGCATAAAGAGACCTTAAGTAGAGTGGTTACTAACTCAAATAAAACCCAAACACTTTTTCTAAAACAAACAACAAGGGAGCAGCTCCCCACCAAACAGTTCTTAGACATGAACCTATATGTCTCTTCTGAACGCTCCATCTTTAATAGAACTGCTTCACAACATCATTAGATCATTACTTTAATAGCTTTTGGGTGAATAATTAATTATGTATGATGCCAAATGACAGTTATGCACCGCTATAGCCATAAAAGTACAGCTCACTGCAGCAAAACTGTCATATTCTAAATATACATAGCAAAGCAACACATCTGCAGCTCAAAGTGATTGTGAGGTACGAAGCGAATCATGTTTTATTTAATAGTCATGCACTGTGGATGAAAAATAACCTTTAGCATTTTGAATTTATTTACATGTTTAATTATTCTTTCTGTTTTCACACAATGCATCTAATATGTTTTTTTTTTCATTTGGTCTAAAACCTCAACATGAAACGAAACACAAATATGCAAAAAGCTACTGATCACAGGTCATTCTTTTTCATGTTTGGTTTGTTTTTTTGTAAGAAGTATGAGTAATTTAATATTTCCACAGCTGGTGCCTTACATGCTTTATGGCCAAAAGAAAAAAGAAAAAGAAAAAAGATGTTTCTCACTCTGGTGTTTTAGAAAACTCTTGTTTGAGCCTCTGTCTGAAATTCCTTGTTTTAGCTGATTGTGATTGGTCAGGCCTTCTTAAAACCTGTTGTGGAGGCAGAGATACAGCTTTACCTTGGTGTTTGAGGTCCGCCCATTCCACATGTCATGGATTTCTACAACTTAAGAATATGTAGTGGTTGAAATTCTGTACGTTTATTCTAACTTTTGGCTAAAATGAGAATATTCCTGAAGACACTTCCGCTGAAAAAGAAAGAATGCTGCTGTAACCTTCTGTTTATTGATGCCATGAGTTTCTTGTTTCAGAGTCATCAAGGTGGACATTTTGGGTGACAGCAGCATCTGTTCTCACTTTCTGCATGACACAACGTATCACGGAACAGTAACAAGCCAGCAGTCACACAAAGGAGTCGCTGAACTATCGTACACCGAACAGCAGAACAATTAATTACAGGCAGTGCGGTATGATGTGTAAATGAAATAAATTTCCCATCAAATTATCCTGAGAGATTTCAAGCCACTGAACTGCTGAGATGAGTGCTGAGCATGGGTGGGCCGCGAGTCGAGGAAGCTGATACTTTGAATAATTACAACTACACACTGATGTTAGGAGAAAAGAAATACTGATTGAATAGAGGAGGAGGAGGAAGGACAATTGAAAACCAAAACATACTGATCTTATTGTTTGGAGTGTAAACGTCATCGTTCAAGCTGTTGTTTGTGAGAGATTCATGACTCAGTAGTGACTAATATTGTTACACAAATATAGAAATCTGTTAAACAACAGTTTCTGATTGAGGTGTTGATCTTAGTTGTGAACTCACTTAAAAAATGATCACACCACTCTGTTAGAAGTTTGTAACTTATACTGTTTCAGCTTTGAAAAACTACCCATTAACCTTGTTTCCACCAGGCAGTCTGGTACGGATCAGTACAGTTTGGTACAGGTCTGATCGGTAAAGCCTGATCCTGTGCGCGTTTCCACAGCCAACCGTACCCTGCTTGGTGGGCCGGATGGCGAGAGCCGCGTCAGCTAGTAACAGCGTGACGTCGCTGCAGCGCTACACAGTGTACCCCGTCAATAAATGCAACGGAGAAGAAACTAGCGGCAATGTAAACAAAGAGCAACAATGGAGGACATCCAGCAACTCTTCTACTTTGTGATCAGCTGTGGCTCTTTATTCCATAACGCAATGAAGCTTTGTTCAGGAAAGGCTGCGTGCGGAGTTGTGTGTTGTTCTTCATTACCGCTGTCGCACGGGAAGTTACCGATCTTTTGACCGATCAACGACTGCAGTGATTATAGCCCCACCCCTCGGGCCGGTTTGGAGCGGCTTGGCACCCCAACGGAAGGGTACTGAAAAGTGGAGCGGTACGGGTCGCTTATCTGGGGACCAGCCCCGGTGTTAGTCTATGGAAACGCCACAACGACGAACCGAACTGATCCGCTTGGTGGAAACGAGGCTATTGATGCATACGTTGGGCAACTTCCATCTGGATTCTGGCTTCAAGGATGAACAAATCCAGACAGATCTGAAAAAAGTTACCAACTTGGTTTGTTTCACTGTTTTGTCTCGGTAGAGCTTGATATATAACAATGACTCGAAATGTTATAGAAAAATGTAATAAAACTTGAACTGTAAGCACTTACCAAAAATATAACAAGGTGCAGAGTCAAAATTTTCTTTATATTTCAGGATTTATGAAATTTTTTAATACATTTTTGGTTGCTGTAACATATTGCACTCTAACAAGCCTTCAGTGTCTATCGGATGTTTTTGATTAAGCCGGTTGAACCCAAAATGCGAAACCGCTTCACTGCTTTTTGACTTAATGTTTGGTTCATTTGCGCAGATTGTTCTAGTTTGTCTTGTCTGTGCTTTCGCAATAGAAAATGATATTTTATGTCAGAAACATTTTGGTTTTGCTTCATCCAAACACAAACAAAGCGAGTTGAGTCCAGCATTTCCAAAATGGCCTCTTTTCACAATCGTTCAGAAAGTCTCTATCAGAAGCAAATGGGTGATGTCACATCCTTACAAAGTCTGTGGTTTCACACCATCACATCATTAGCATCAGTACTCAGCATGTTCTGAAGCCACTTCTTTTATCATCTATTAAACATAAATTATTTAGCTTTCAGCAATAACACACAGCCCACATCCCAAAAGACTCCATTGATGAATAATTTATTTTGCATTGTTTTGATTATATGTGTAAATTGGTTGTAATTTTGATGAAACTTTAACTGATGTATCTTAGGCCATTCCATGATTGAGAGCTTTTAAAACCATAAAATTGTTGGGTTCAAACAGCTTCAAAACACAAAAAATAAGTTTAACAAGCTCATGAATGTCACATAGCATAATTTTAATTTAACGTATTCGAGCTTTTATCAAAAATTTGTTTGTCTTCAAATCATTTCTTTATGGTCATGAAGCAGTCGTGGTGTAAGAGAACAACTGGTTGTCATATTTTTTTTTATCAAATGCAGTGAAGCAAAAAGAGAAAGCGGGTGTTTCCTCCTGCAAACAGAGCCCCTAAGAGGCTCATGTCCCCCAGGGCCTATCTAAGTAGCGTTTTGAGACGAGCTGCACTCGGATTTATCCCGAGGGAAAAGGTAGCTGGCAGCCTGGTGGACCCACCATACTGCACTTTTTCCTTGAGCCGTGCAACACATTCAAATCGGTTTACTTCCAGCATAGTGGGGTGTATTTGGTTGTCATGTATCACACAGATATGCTATAATTTATGGGGGCTTACATTCTTATCTGAGTCTTGGCATGTAGTTAAATTTTACAGAATTTAACAGAAAATATCACAAGTGTCAGGACAGAAAGTGTTTATTGTGGATTCTTGTTGCACGCTGAGGCCTATTCCCACTAGCGGACCACGATGTCGTGTCACAAGGGAATCAATCAGATGCAAGCTGCTGTTTCTCAAAGTCACTACTCCTGGCTTGGATGCTGTTTGACAACCCATGAGATTCAATTTACGACAATGAAAATAAGAAAATCGGGGAAGCATGGTAAACATAAGCAAATGAAACACCGTCAAATGATCTATTTGGCTTCATTGCCAGGAAAGTTTGAATATAAAGCACTTTGATAGATGTTAGAATTTTCTTCCTTGTCTCTTTATGAAATTGAGAACTAGAAGATTAAAGCTTTCATTTAATTCACAAAGGGCTCAATTCAGTCATCTCTAAAGCTGAAGAAAAGGCTAATAAAGAAATTGTGTTATAACATGTCTCACTGCAAGATTATTAGTCCTTTTTATGCTGCCACTGATTTTCATAAGCCCTTTCATTTCCAATCAGAAAAGGAAAATTACAGATTGATTTAGTGACTCACATTTACCACTGAGTTCTTTTTGCCAGTTTTTCAAGTTGATATTCGCTTTGCAGGTTTTACTTGTCATCTCGTTTCACCCCTTTTAGGAAGTATACGCTTTCAAGTTTGGGGTAAACACTAATTGAAAACAGTTTATTATCATATTAAAGAACAGAATTTGCTTTTAAGAGGAGTTATCGTAATCTTTGACCTTATCAGCAGCAACAACAAAGTAGATGATCCGTGACAAGTTGCTTTCATCGTCGTTTGCACCTTTTTAGTGGTGATAGAGATTTTCTTCAGTGTACTGTGGCATGAGAGCTTACAATGAACTTGTCATGGGGAGTTTTAATTTACTGCACCAATTTTACGGTCCGCAACCCCCAAAATAAAAGTGGTGGAGACTAGAAAACCCCAGCTCTAGGAAAACACTAACAGGCTTATTCAAAAACAGACAAAAACAAACAAAAAGATGTTTTTGGATTACAAAATGAGACCACCAATGTGTTTTATTCTGAATTCATCTGCTGCCACTGATACCGTTGTCATTCATTTAGTGATATTGGGGGTCTTGTGACTACAAAAAACTTTGTAAAATAGATCAAATATTTCTTTTATATGATTAAAAGGGTTTATAGCCTTTAACTATACTCCTATTTTTATTGATATTTTTACAACGAAATGACACTGGATGAAAATGCAATTATAAAGATAACTCCTCTACTACCTTTTTATCAATTTCATCACTTTATTTTTCATGTCTGGGGGTCTATTATTATCATTTTTTTAAATTTAGATGGTCTTTTTTAATTTATTTATTTTTATTTCTTAAAGAAAGCCATACTTTTACTTTACAATACACTAAATGTCATGAATTTGTACATCTGCCCTTAATTTTCTGCCCATTTACCGCCAGTTCTTCCCAAGTTACACTCACAGATTGAGTTGATTTAAATTTTAGTATTCATTATCCACAAATTAATCCCAAAACTTCCAATCTTGCAAACAAATGGAACATCATAAAACTAACGACGGTCTTTCAGTGGCCAGAATTGTCTTTTTCTTTTTGTAGCAACTTTTTTTGAGTCAATAGCAACCACGTTACTTGCTAGAACTACATTGATTTTTCTCAGGATGACAAACTTGCACTGTTTTTTTTTCTTTTCTTGTAATATCCATTCCCTGTGTTTGACCCTTTGTTTAGCCTTTTTCTGTTGTCCCATATCTGCCAAAGATGGTTTCTAAGAAATCAAACCATTCTTTCCATTTTCTTGTCTGCTTTTGTTCCCTGAATGTAGCGGTAATGGTATATATATATATAACTGTATGTGGAAGCTTCACTCTGCTGTAAAGGGTCTTTTCACATCAACATCAACCTTTTCAGCAGAGATCAAGGGCAGTCATTTTCCTAACAAGCCGCACAGTATTTCCTGCCTTTTAGAGCTAATAGCGAATTCTTTGATTGTCTGCACTGTACATTAAATACACTAATTTCCATCTTGTGTGGCATTGCTGGGTACATTATGCCTTTTCTGTGACCATTAACTTCAACTGTTGATTGACAAGCCAATGGTTTTAACATAGGTTTTAGAATAGCCTAAGTCGTCTTTTCACCTGGACCATGAAAATTGAAGGTAGTATTAATACCAAATGAGCGCCATAGATCACGTAAAAGTTTTCTTCCTGCAACTGTCCTTTTATTGAAGATCAATGGCAGTAATGTCCTTCAGCTGGCTGCAAGACAGTTTTCTTACCCCTGGTGGACACAGTGAACTCTTAATGTTCTCAACTGTGACTTTGTTGTCATGATTGCTTTCCTATGTCAGTCTTTTCTGTAATGGCTGCATATGTTATTAACTCTTTGTTTGGTAAGATGTCGGAAAATATTTTGAATAGGGAAAGTGCTCTTTTCTTTATTAGTCCAAGTCAAGAGCAACCATGTGACAACTTTTCTCCAGTCTGTGTAAAAAACTCTTCATGAGTTTGCATTTTTGGCTTCAAGGCCTGGGCCACAAAATGTTTGTGTGCTTAACTTGTTACTTTGTTTTCTAATTTATCACCCACCTTTGCCCCTCCCAGCTGTGTAGCAGAGCTACAGCTCACAAACTATCCCAACAATACCTTTGTGAAGTTAAACCTTTCATTTATTGTGTCAGTGAGTGAGGAGGAAACATGGGTATTATTTTAGAGTGACCATTTTTTGAAGACCCCAAAGAGCGAACACCTTACCTGACCCCTTGGAGATACTGCAAATATACCCATAGATAATCAAAGATGACCTAGTAACTTTATAAAGCATATATTTATTTCAATATTCCTCTTATATTTAAAGGGGAAATTATACTGTAACATTAGCATTAATTATGCCCCACAACATGCTTAATTTAAAAGAGAAACTTAATTGCTCAAAAACATATTACTCTTATGCAATAATGTAAATAATGTTCTTTTGTGAACAAAGCAAGTAGAGATGGCAATTATTGTTGTTATGTTGAAATGGTGAATATCAGCATTACAACATTCAGCATTTGCTGAAGGGCAATGCACACCCACCCTCTAATTTTATTTTGACCAATGTGAAACTTGAAATAATAGCTCCAAATTGTAGGCAAAGAAAATGAGAGGCTATGTTTTCCAGATATTTTTTAAGTCCTTGATGCTGAGTATAAGTTGGACAATTAAGGAAATTTTATGAACACTGGTCTTGAAAATAAGGGTGTTGACTTATATGTAGGGTCGTCATGTATTAGGGTTAAAACGGTGCTTCTAACCTTTTTATTGCCACCCTTTCCCTGTAGATCTACAGCGACACTGTTTAATGTGAGATAAAATCTATAAGAGTTGGTGCCTATTATTTACACTTATTTACATTAAAATGTCTTGATTTTGAGAGCATTAAGCACTTTCTACTACTGCTCACTCCCATAGCTCCTATTGACGTAGTTCCTTACCTCTAACGACAGCTACATGATTGTTGATTTCCCCAGTATATATTTGAATTTATATATTCTCGTTGGTCCGCGGGAAGTGATCAGCTGCGTAGTCACCGAGCTAGCCAACACAGCGCCTGGAGCCATTCAGTATGCAAACAAACAATTGACATGGCTGCTCGACAAGGTGCCACTGGGGATTCCCCTTCAGCGCAGAAGGAGCAGGCACAATGTCAGCCTCGCCGGCGCCTTTAAAAATACTCTCAGGTAGATAGACACTGCATCTTTCTCCTAACAAAAAAAACGACTCCCCAGCAGGCCTGTCAGAGGGCAACAACACAATATTAAAAAAGCTGGATGAAAAAGACTTGTCTGGGAGAAATTGAGAGACCTGTTGTTTGTTTTGCGTCTCAGGCTTCACAGATACAGAGCAGAGGAGAACATAATACCAAATGATGCTCCCTTGACGTGCTGTTGTCTGTCTGTCATTGATAAAAGTTGGGCCTGCTGATATTTAAATGCGAAGCCGGCATGTTTTTCTCCTATCGGGATAACTGTCTGATCAGGATTTGCTGGTTGGAATCACATGAAAACAAATCCAAGGGCTTGGGGTGCTCACGAATTACATCAACACATTTTTTTTTTCTGCTCTGCTTTCTCTGAGACACTGCAGATCATAGTCTAATCCCTCTGTGCTGTCTATGCAAATCACATGTCGCTGGGTTGATACCCATTCTCCGTCGCGGCTCTGGATGGACATGAAGCTCTCTTGTTGTTTACATCAACTCTGACTCAGAGGACTATCGGGTTTATGCAGCGGTGTTGTGTGGGAGTAAAGGAGATACAGTAACAAAGCCGACTGAGTAAACGGACCTGAATCAAATCTACTGTATGTGTGCTGAATCTGACATTTTTATTACATCATGCTTTCTGTGTGCACTCTGAATGCACTCGAGGATAATCAAAGCAAGGGGGAAAAAAACTTAATTAAAAAACAGCATTTCTCCACAAGTTGCGTTCAATTTGAATTTCTTTTATTTTTGGAAGCTCACCGGGTCGTCAGTTCGAATAACTCGTCCCGAAGGCTCAAAGACGTATAAGCTGTGAAGGTTTAAAGGCTGAAACGAAAGGAGGCATCAACAAATAATATTTGACAAGTTTTGTTCTTCCTCTGGAGGAAAAATGGAAAGCGCCTTTAAGAGAGAAATCAAACGGATAAAAATACAGATATTTATTTCCTCTGAGGAATTAAAAGCTCAGAACTTTCCCCTTTCAAGTCAAATGCAATCTATTTCTATTTAGATATAATTCATACCAGAGGAGGAAACTCAAAAAGTAGACTGACCCTGGTGTCAGTGTTATTGTGTTACCCACGCCTCTTTCTCACTGAATGCAAAAATGCATAAAAGGAAATTATTACACAGATCTTCGGTATAAATCTGTTTCTCCACCACTGTTTTTCACACGCCACCAGGAGTCAACACTCCGCTGTATGGGAGAAACAAACATGATCTCAATGCCACAGTAAATGTTTTATCTTCAGATACTGTAAATATAGCACAGATTTCAAAGACGCAGTAATAAATATCATCAGTTTTATTTGCTTGCTGTAGAGACAAACTGAGTGTGTTTGTCTGTTTGTTTCTTGTTGCCAGGTTTCATCTTTGCAATAATACCTGTGTCACATACAGACCTTGTGATAGTAAACATTGGCTGCATCTGTATTTGTTCTAAACAAGAGAAGTCATTGAACATAAGTGGTATCAAAGGCCATATCATAACTTCAATACATTTTTTGCATCTATTGCATAACTAATTATCTGTGTTTCTGTAAAGCTCCTGTGTTTATAATCAACAACTAAACTGTCAACAAACCTTATCTGTGAAGTAGCTGAAATGCTTGTTTAAGTGTTACTTTTATGTTTCATTTATTAGAAAAGGCAGATCAAGAGAGGCAGGAAATGGGGGGAGAGGAAAGTAGGGGGTGACACAGGAAAGAATCTATTGCATATTACAGAGCCATTTGTTGACTTACATACAAAGCGATACAAGATAAGACAATATGAGGGGAAGGGCGCATGCCAATGTTCCCACAGCCAAACGTTCCCACAGACTAATGTTCCTTCATCTCTTTCTTCCCATGTCTCTATGTTCCCACAGTTCCAAGTTCTCACACCTCTATGTTACCAGATTCTCTATGTTCCCACACCTCTATGTTCCCACATCCCCATGTTTCCACAGCCCTATGTTCCCAAAGTCCCATGTTCCCAAAGCCCTATGTTCCCAAAGTCCAATGTTCCCACGGCCCTATGTTGCCACAGTCCCAAGTTCCCACAGACTAATGTTCCTTCTTCTCTTTCCTCCCATGTCTCTATGTTCCCATGTCTCTATGTTCCCACACCTCTATGTTCCCACATCCCTGTGTTCCCATGTCTGTATGTTCCAGAGCTCTACGTTCCCACATCCCCATGTTCCCAAAGTCCTATGTTCCCTAATATCTATGTTCCCACAGCCCTATGTTGCCACAGTCCCAAGTTCCCACAGACTAAGGTCCCTCATCTCTTTCTTCCCATTTCTCTGTTCCCACAGTTCCAAGTTCCCACACTTCTATGTTCCCAGATCTCTATGTTCTCATGTCTCTATGTTCCCACACTTCTATGTTCCCAGATCTCTATGTTTTCATGTCTCTATGTTCCCAGATGTCTGTGCGCCCATGTCTCCAAGTTCCCAAACCTCTATGTTCCCACAGTCCTATGTTCCCACTGCCCTATGATGTCAAAGTCCTATGTTCCCTCATATCTAGGTTCCCAAAGCCCTATCATGCCACAGACAAAGATTTCCACTGCACTATGTTCCCACAGTCCTATGTTCTGCCCTTCATGTGTCCATGGCCCTATGTTGCCACAGCCTTAAGTTCCCACAGTTCTGGATTCCTACAGGCCTTTGTTCCCACAACCCTATACTCTCACAGCTAGTTGTTCCCAAAACCTTAAGTTCCTACTTTCCTATGTTTCTACAGTGTTAAGTCCCCACAGCCTCTAAGTCTCCCACAGCTAGGTGTTCCCACTACTTTATGTTCCCACAGCTCCATGTTACAAATGAAGCACAGCAAACGGTTGCTAACCATAGTTTATTGATATCAACAGACAGAAGCCCTCTGGTCTTAGCCGTCTTGTAAATAATATACCTTATTGATGAAAATGCACAATTCAGAAAGTGCGCCCTATTTGATGTTGCATGGACATAAACATTACATTCTGTTGACAAAGTTGTTCTTAATCAGAGTTTTTTTTATCATTTGTTGTGATGCAGTTTTATTTGCAATTGTCACAAACCCCTTGCAGTACCAACATACACATCCATTTGTAAATTAGCGCAGTACACAGAGGAAATGACATGACATGAATAGACAAACTACACAATACAATACAGTGTGATATGGTACAGTGCAAAATACTTAGATGTGATGATAGGACACAAGTCTACATGTTCCAAAAATATGTTATTTGGTAAATACAGTGTAACACTTATACCTCAAGGGTTTACATTACCTGATGATTTTGTGAAGCTGAAGAGTTGCAGAGTTTCATGGTTAAGCTGTGATATTAATATAACAAGCCTTTCTGGTCACATTGTGTTTCCACATCAGTAAATTTGTCACCTTGAATTGATGACAAATGAATCAAACTATCTCAACACACAGAGGATGAAATGTTTCCTCTAATACCAGTTTATTATGAGGTTATACAATAGCTTTGGTATAAAATTCCGTTTCTTCAGACTGTTATTAGAATTGATGATGCATTCCAGGTCACCAGATGGTGAAATGTTCCTCATTACCTGTATGATTGCATAATCCCATTCTACAGAGAAGTGTTGAGACTTCAACCAAGCATAAACAGAAAGCATTGTTCTGTGAGAAGAGGTTTCTCAGAGCCACATGGCTGCCTGTGATGCTGGGCAAACTCTGAGCTGCTTCACTGAGCAGCAGCTCGGATTCTCATATTGCTGCAAGACAAACAACTCAAAAGTCAGTGGGATCAGCAGAAAGAGAGAGGGAAAAAATAGGGATAAATAAAATAAGGAATAAGAAATCCCAGAGTCTAACTTCAGAAGCTTTGACTTGTTCGCATACTGGTACAGTTAAACGCAGAGAGTTTTGGGGGCATGTAAACTCAGTGAAAACCCATCACAGATGTAATGAAAAAAGTAAAGAAATATGTTTTTGTTGAAAATTTGATGCAGAAAATTCTTTACAGCCTGGTGCATATGGGGCAGATCAAAGTTTTAGCCAAAGCCAGCTTAGCACAAAGACAGATAACAAGGCTGATCTGACTCTTCATCGCTTCAGTTTCTTAGAAAGAAACACAAAAGTTTCAATTTCAAGTTTGATTGTGTCTATAGGAATTGTTTTTTTAACATAAATTGATTCCCTTTAGTCTTTAAAGCTAAGCTAACCAGTTGTGAGCTGTGGTCAATAAATCAACCTTAGAGGCAATCTTATTCCTCCAACATTAAACCTGTATCAAAGAGATTGGTAGAAATGATATTTGACGTGTTAATTATTGAAATCCACATATGCTGGTAGATAGATTTTAATTTCCTAATGATACAGCTAGGGCGCCTGTTTCCAGCTGTTTTTTTCCGCTTCAGGTAGATGACTAAAACTGCAAATAATTTGTGTTGACAAGTGTTAAACCTCCTTCTTTGTACAAACTGAATTGAGAAAAATGGGTGTGTATGAAATTTGACATACTCAGAATACCTAGTGTGTGAGTTACATGTAGCCCATAAATACCGTTTGACTATTTCTAAACTTAAGCTCTCAGACAAAAAAGATAATAAAAATGAAAAATGACTTTCCGCAGTTCATGTCAATAGACATTTGGGCAGAGATTGTCTGAGTGTATGACAGTGACTATAAGCAATGTGATTGGCTTATTCCTTTTTAAGGCGGGACTTAGTCAGTGGTCAATACCATCCAACATGTTAAAATACGATATGTTAGTTTACATTACATTACATTACACTATGATGCGACATGATGAAGTTTGATATTAGGTACGTTCAATGCCACTGATTTCCTTCCCAATCCAAAACTGTGTAAAATTCAAACGGGCATCGGCAATACCTATACGATACCAATGTAACCCTTCTTGTTTTTTCACACACCTCACAACCACGTCTCAGCTGTTTGAGGCATGACTCAGTTTACGCTGTGTTTTTGTCTGTAGACAGACAAACAGAATGACTGACTGAGTAGCATGCCCGTGCATATATATAAGAAGGCTAGATGCCTTAAGGCGGAGTCAGCAGCGTCGTTACCGTGGCGGCCATCTTGGAACAGGCCGCTCTGTACTGTAGTAAATGGAAATGATGATGATTTACTCACTAAAACACTCGTAACTCACTGAATTCTTGACGGATTTGCAAATGGATTGGTTTAAAACAAACCTCATTCATGTGGCTATGATTCAGGCTGAATATTTGTATCGCAATTTTTTTCTGACAATATTCTTAAGGTTGCAAGTTAATTAGCTAAATTTCTGACGTTTACAACAAACCAAGCCGTTTGAAAATCGAGCAATCTACAGTTATTTCAAAGTCTATGCACCATTGACTGTAATGTAGTGAGTGAGCAAGCAGCCCTGTTTCAAGATGGCCGGCATGTGACGACGTTACTTCCCATTGGCTTACAGCGCACACGAGGCATCTAGCCTTCTTATATATATCTGTGAGCATGCCACTGTCCTTACCCACGCCACACTTATGCATTCTACTCTTACGCATTCTGCACTTGCACAGTCTACACTTAGGAAAATGAAGTTACCACCGTCTTTAGCCAAAGTTTCAATAGCTGAATTACTTTTGATTAATATCTGGTATCGAAGGTATTTAAAATTGTTCTACATGTCATTATTTGATATGACACCATTCAATGTTACCATACAATACAATAGGATTGTCACAATACCGTCACTTTACATGCGATCATCACACTTCAGCTTAATATCAACAATATGTTTAGATTCAATACTGTATGATACGTAATGATTTGCTACATCACATTTAGTCGTGTAACTTTATGATGGACATAGACTTCATTAATTAGGCATCATATCATATAATCAGAACAATATGATATGATTTTACAGCACAATCTGAAATAACATGATTTGGTACATAATAAGGTACCATATGGCAGGTACACTATATAGCCCCTGATATTTATTATGCCGTGGTGCTGCATGTTTTCCATGTCCACTCCACAGAGCCGCAAAAAAACCACCCCAATCAAAAGACCTGAACACACTTCTGGTCCTAGGGTAAGAAATCATGTCTCTCCACTGACTTTATGAGCACTCACACACCTTTACTAGCATCATGATAGTTTTTTTTATTTAGATATAGTCCAAGTAGATCCTCCTGCCCCTCAGGGAAAAGTGATGCTTCTACTAAAAGCCCCCTGGTATAGAAAATAATGTATACCTCCATCAGGAGAGTGTTTCCTACTTGAATATGAATAATTATTACAACCCCAGAGGCCTCTATTATGGTCGCATTGTGAAGCTGTCAAGTCGGCATCACTCTTGTGTGTGCAACCTGAATTTAATGTTTATAGTGTAACAGGAGTCATATATGCTCCATCTGAATTGGCAGTTTGCATAATCATGATATTATAAAACCAGACAATAAGAGCAGAACAATCAAGTTGCATCCCACGTTTTATAGCTTAATGCAACCAGACAGAAATAGTGATTTAATGACTTGATTTGCTTAAGCCTGTATTGCAGGAGTTGTCAGGCATCTGAAGATAAAAATGAACATGTTTTCCTTTCCGGGTTGCATCTCTGATTTGCTGTAAATGCATCTGATGTTTATTTCTTTAGAAATGAGTTATTGGCATATTTTCAAATCCAAGCTTTTCCAATCCCCTTTTCTCAGCTCCGCTCGACAGCTCAGCGATCAATCACTGGCAGCTCTCCTCCTGCCTCTATTCCCCTATAGTGTGTGTGAGTCAGCCCAGATTTTCAAGAATTAGAAACTCATATTATCTGGGGCTGTCGACACAGAAAATGTTTACTTGCCTCCACTGCTTACTTAAGCAAACACTAAGAAGAAAGTGGTCAACTTTTCAAAGTATCCCAAAAAGCTGCGTTTGCATCTGTTCGGTCATTACTCGTAATGGGAAGAGATCTGCATTGGGATGGTTTAATTTACTTTCAGATTGTTTCGTTTTTCTTATGCATGTCCTAAAAGAAGTAATTTTGGAAAGTGATGAAAAATGATGCAAGGATTGCGATTATTTTCCTTGATTCCACAGACCATCAGGGGGATTTCTCTCTGCTGAGAAGCTCGACTTAAATCTAATAGAGAAGTCCCTTGTCTAATACCCGATTGGTCCGAAACTGCTGAATAGGAGTGAAAATCATTTGTAAGACTATGCCTCTCTCACCCTCTTCTCACTTTTATGACTTCAAATGGTCAGCATTTTACTTCAAGTGTGTCAAATTTGAATGAGGACATTATTCCTCTTCCTGAGCCCTACTTTCTTTCTCTCTGAGGGTGACCGCGGCAGCTTAAATGCCTCGTTAGGCATCAGGGAAATTTCTCTAAGGATAACAATCATATCCGGCTGCTGGGATTGGCGGCCAGCTCAGATGAGATTTATAACTGCCCGGTCTTTTTCTAAGCACCGGTAATGAAGTCAGTGATGATGCTGAAATAAGAAAAGGTGCTTTATAATCAAGGGAAATGGGATGAAAAAAAATCAAGAAAAACCTGTCTGATTTTACTGTGGACACTATGAAGACAGGATTACAGGACAAAATAAATCAAAACGCTATTGAAAGACTCATTAATATAACCATTTTTTCTCCTCTTGGCTTATAAAATATTCCATACATGTCATTCTTGAACCAGGACTCCTCTACTACAGAGCCACACTGTTGTAACCATGGACTGTATAATAAGTGGACGTAACGACATTTGGCTCAAACTGAAGCTTCCAGCAGATGCCCCGCCCCCTGGTGTCTGGCTGCAGTATAGGTCATAAGCCCCGCCCCCCCCATGCATTCCAGATATGAGCCGGGAAAACTTTAAAAAATTACGATACCTGCTGGAAACGTTTCTCTCATCGTCACCCTAAGTTGGTATGACGATGTAATGTGGCTGCATTGTGTTCAGGTGTTTTTTTTTTTTTATTGAGAAGTTGGTTTCACATTAGTTATTGGACGTTGAAAAACGTGTTATAAGTTTCGCTTTATGATTGTTGACAGCTGCCGTTCATGAGTAGTTTTTATCGGGGATATAAGAAACTTTGGGAAAGAGAGCCAAAAAGAGACTAAACCCTCTAAAGAAGAAGAAATAAGTATTTTTATTTCTCTTTTTTACTTGGCTCCACCGGAAATTCTACTGCACAGACTCTGGCTGCACAATGGCGGCTAGAGAAACAGCTTTTTGGCTTCAAAATCGTAGAACGTTGACAGGCGGAGCCACGCTGTCCATTCTATATACAATCTATGGTTGTAACCTATTCAGAATCTGGTTTGACAAAGTCCTCTGAATCATGTTAACCATAAAGAACTTTGCATAGAGTGGACGCTACAATTTGCAAAATCTGTTTTTGATTGTCAGCACATTTTGCATACAAAACATGAAAGCGTGACACTTCCATATTAAGTTTTCAACATGTCCTAGAACATTTATTTCAACTAATGTGTTTGCAGATATCCAGCATAAATCATAAACAGCAAAGACACTACGTTGTAGACCGCAATTGTTCACATCACTTCCTATGTTGAATACATGTCATTATGTTTTTTTGCCACATAAATGTATATAAAGTGAGCTTACATGTAAATATTCTATAAACAGTACAAAATTCAACATTTGATAGGTTGTCTTTGTGGTATTTCCAACAAAATCTGGGGTTGAAACATTTTGCAAACCATCATAATCTGTCTTCATTTGGAAAAGAAAAGAAGTTTGCACATTAGCCCAACTTTTGGTTGCTAAATATTTGCAATTGGTCCAGCTTTTACAAAATTGGCTGGAGTTTTACCTGAACAGGAGGTGAAGCAGATGCAGATTCAAAGAGGAAATTAAACATCAGTTTGCAGTTGTGGCTTAGAGGCTGAAGGAAAAGGCTCACAGCGTTGTGTTGATGTTTCATACAACTTAAGGATATCTCTCTATATTTATCTACAACATACACATCAAATACAGCTGTTGCAGTTTTCTGTTCTATTAAACTGAAAACAAAATGTAAATAAACTCATATAACCTACTTTCTTATATTCTACTCATGCTCTTTGGTTTCTTACCCAAATGAAAGGTCAGTGTAATTTACTCTAGTTTTGCTTTTAATAAATAACCTCTTTGATTTTAGAAGTGAACAATCCTTCCTTATTGGACATTGACCTTTAATAAGAGAGCATATTTTTTTTAAAGGCCACAAGTTATTTGAAGCATACCTGTTTACTGTGCTTTGGTGCACAGTAAACAGGTATGCCACCGACAGACTGATGCTTTTTGTTAATTAAGAGAACAAACTAAGGTTGAAATTTTCTCAGCCAACTTTACAAGCCCCTGTTAACTCAGTGGAATTATGGGTATGTTCAGCATCTGTGTGAACAAAAGCAAGTGAAGTAGAAAAGAGAAGGTGGGGGCTGTGTAGACTTGGGAAAGACTTTCTTTTTAAGAGAAGTCCTGAGTGAAGATCTGCCAGATCGCCTTTGGAGGGCACGCCAAGGACGGGGGGGAGGAGGGTGCCAGCAGTGAGGGTGATCGTCAAACAAACGCCTTCACCGGTGAGGGGATTAAGCCTCGGGCTTTGAAAGCGAAGGTGGATTTGAACTGTGCAGCCTTGGTGAAAATACAGCAGTGGCACCTTTTTCCAGATGCCTCCAATTGGACCAGGTGTATGTTTTTGAAAGAAGCCGTTATGAAAAATGTTTGCAGGAAACAATTTCTGCATCTTTTCTTATACAAATATAAATCACCTGGAAGAATCTCTCATGACTGAGCATGAACATGATCAGAGCCTTAAAAATGTACCAGCAATAGGGCGACCATGTTCTAGAGATTCAGAGATCCTGTAAAAACACCCACAGGTGCTCAGAGACAACAAAGGGCTTCATAACCCACACATTTATTAAAAACACTCCTTTTCTGTTTGAAATAAAGATTTTCTGTAATGTAAACCTTAAAAATGTTTAAAACGCCCATTTCTGCCACTAAAATGCATGAAGGATTAAGATGGACATTTTCCCTTTTTTTTTTTTCTTTTTGGTCATATAAAGTCAAAATTTCGGGGGAAAAAAGTCAAATTTCCACTTTTTCCTCATGATTTTAACCATGTTTCTCAAAACTCTGACTTCTTGATTAAAAAATTTGACATTATTACTCAAAATTTTAGCTTTGTTATCTCAAAATATTGACTTTCAAGCCCAAATTTTGACTTTTTTTTTCCAAAATCATGACTTTTACACTCATAATTTTGACTTTTTTTGCATGCAATTTTGACTTTCTGATTCAAAATTTTGACTTTTCATCTCAAATTTGACTTTTTGTATCAAAAATTAACTTTTTATCGCATAACTTTGATTTTTCAGCTCAAAATTCATACTTTTATCCAAAATTTTGAACTTTCTCTTCCAGAATTTTTTACTTCAATATCTCAAAATATGAGATCTCATTGACATCGACTCTCTTACAACTTAATTTTTTGGGCCCAGCTTTGTACTTTACTATTTTGATTTTTTATCTCAAAATGTGTCTTTTTAATTCTAAATTTGACTAATATTGGCGGAAAATAATTCTCAACACTGCAACACCATGACCATGGGAAAAAGAGACGTTCTACCGCATATCTGCAAACATCTATAAAAGTGCATTTCTACTTCAGCATTTTCTGTCTGAGAGTGCAGCGCAAACAGTCAGAGCATGTTTTCCTGTTCAACATCTTGAGAGAACAGTGCACTGGAATAATGCCAGCAGCCCAGTTCAGCGCTTTATTATTAATATCAATGGTCAGTAGAACAAGCTGAGAAAACCAGGACATTTTGTGGAATTTTATAAAATCCCCCCGGACATAATTCAACCAAGAACAAAGTGACAGAAATCACCAGATGTAAGACTTAACATAGAGTGGACAGTGGGGTAAACATCCCTTAAATTTTGTTTGCATTGTCCGTAAAGATCTTCAGTCATAGATCAACTTGTTTTCAAAAATGCTCCAGTCAACACACACTAGAATACCACAAGTGGTTTTCTCCACCACAATCTCCCATTTTGCAGGTTTGTCCCTCCTTTTTCGAAGGACCTTGATACAGTGCAATGTTGTGAGAAAAATTGAATGAACAACCTTCCCTGGGAGACTAATAATATCATGGATCCTGAGTGCTTGCTCTCTGTGATGAGGCCTAACAGAAGGCTTGACAGGAGAAAATGATGTGTTGTTCTCTACTGGGATAACAGTCCAGGTTTCCCCCCGCTCAGACGATTGCAGCTGAGATATGAAGTGTACATAAACCACAGGTTTGTTGGATCCTCGAGGGTCCGCCAGGGAAGAGAAGGCTCGTCGAGCAAGGGAAATGAGTGACACCGAGGAGCGTGTGGGGCCGTCGAGAGACCCTCAAGGACCGTGTGCGCGCTGTCACTCTCTCAACACGCACAAACAGAAAAAGCTCTCACTTCAAAGCAGCTGAATTCAAGACTCACTTGAAATAAGGTATCATCATACGTCAAATGCTGAACATTTCCTTGAATATTCTATTAGGAAAAATTTTCCTCTTGAATTGAGGTCTAAGGGTGAGCGACGGTGACGCTGTTACCATCAAAGCCACTTAACTACTGATACGCTTCCTGTTATTTTTCCCAGTTTTCACACATATAAGAAGTAATAATAGACTGTTATTAGTAAGACACTTTAACAATCAGTACTGTACCTTTAATTATGATAATCAGACATGCCACAATGTGTCAGTTTTATACTCTTATTATAGTGGCGACACTTATAGCTTCTAACACTGCATTATAAAAGCCCTCAACAGTGTATTTAGCGGTGCGCTAATGTCACTTATATGACAGCAACTCCCAAAGTGGGAAGTCTGGACTGACATACTGAGGCAGGGGTGTTCAGAGATGACACTGCTTTTGAAAATATCACAACAACTTTAAAATTAGTGGTAGCTGAAAGCAGAGGTGTCCAAGCTTTTCAGCCCCCCACTGAAAAAGTGACACCTGAGACAGACGACCACCTGCCGAAGAAATATAACACTCCAATCCCAAAACAGATAAAAAGTAACTCAAAAAGTTACTTTAGAACCCTTAAAAAAATGAATTAGTCCCCCCAAGAAGTGCCTAGTTCCAGGAGGAGTTTTGAAATAGCAAAGCATATATTTTCCAAAAAGTCCCTTGTTCCTGCAACCAAAAGGCACAAAGTTGCCCAAAAATAGTTCTTGGGAAAAACATATGGTTCCAAAATATTTACCTAGTTCCAGGGGTAAGTTTTTTGAGGCCAAGAAAAAAATGTCTCTGCTTCCTGCGAACAGTTCCTGCATTCAAAAAAGTATATCATTTTGAAAAACAGTGACTAATTTCAAGTGTTCCAGGGGTGATTCTTACAGTTCCTGCAGTTGTAAAGCACATATTTCTTCAAAAGACCCAAGTTTCTGCAGGTGAAAGACATAATTATGGAAAAAAGTTCCCATTTCCAGGGCAAGTCACAGTTCCAGAATATGTCCCTAGTTCCTGGGAAAGGTTCCTGCAGGTGGAAAGGCACATGGTTCCCCCCAAAATTTCCAGTTTTATGGTAAAAAAAAACAAAACAAAACAAAAAAAGTTACAACAGAAAAGGCAAATATTTTCTTAAAAAGTTCCTCGATTCAGAGGTCAAAGGTAATGTTGTTCCACACTAAGTCCCAAGTTCTTGGGTCAAAATACATCAGATTTTTGTGGGGAAAGTTCCTCAGGAAGAAGCGACTCTTTCTCCTCAAAAACAAAAAAAAGAGTCTCTTCCTCCTGAAAATGGTCACTGCATTTAAAAGAGCACACATATATATTTTAAAAAAAATCTTGTGTAGAAAATACATAATTCCTCAAAAGGCCCCTATTTTCTGGGAAAAGTTCTTGTGGTTGAAAAGCGCTTTTATGTGGAAGTGCAGTTAGAAAGATTCTTTTTTTTTTTTTTTTCAGTACTCGCGGGCATTAATGGATTTATTGTGGGCGAACTTCCTGCTTCCTTTTGCACTTATTCTTTTGGAAAATACCTTTCTATAATTTCTATAAGCATTACCTTTTTAATTGTTTGCTTCCAGTTCTACTTAAAGGAGCTTTATTAACTGCACTACGTGATCATCTTTGACCTCGCACAAACATTGATGAGTAACTGCCAATTAACGTGAAGAAATTGCCGAGTTAGAGCCTGAAGGGAGGTCTGCTTGATGAGAAGTACAGTGTTAATATAGATTTATGTTACACAGTAAATCTCGCAAACGTGCCAACAGATATGTCAATAATACATCCAAGATGTTTCCACAGCTTACACAAACACATGTATCAAGGCTTTATCTTCTCTCTGTGTTCTATAAAGGGACGTTTTCAGATGAGTAAGAGCAAAGAAATAAATAAAAGTTTGAGCTCTGGCTCATCGGTGTAGACAAATCTCCCAACTTGTAAATTGGGTGACATGGGAAAACCCTTGGCAATACATTAGAGGAGTGTTGAAAGCCAAAGCATCCCATCGATTTGACCTGTGTGGGCCTCCCAAGCATGAGCCATTAGTATATTCTCAGATGCTGTTTTCAGATATGTTTGAGAAAACGAGGTCCCCTGATAATTTTGCTGTAAACACATCCAGGATTTTACAGCTATCAATCTCGCAGAAACCAGGGACACTTTAACCTGTCCTTGGGCGTTCATTCCACTGGATTTTTTTTCCCTGCATGAGGCTTTAATAGTCTTCAGATTTGCTCAGCTTTTCCAGTAAAATGATCCAAACGCAGTGCAATTTATTCTGCTATTGCACACTGAATAGACTCATTCTTCTGATTCTTACTCAAGATTACTCATTACAAAAAGAAGAGTTGTTTGCCCATCAAGTGAGAATGTTTTATCTAGGGAAAAGATTATTTATGGAACTACATTTGCCAGCTACGAGTTCATGTCTCGCATGTGGAATTCATGCTGTTTGATGTGCCGATACACCGGTTCACATCCCTCTGCAGCTCACATTTGTTCATTAAATTATTCCATACTTCGTGCTGAAGTACAGTAAACCAGAAACATAGAGAATGAGTCATAAACTTAAAACACAGAGTATGAGTCATAAAGCTTTGTGGCTGTTTATTCTCACTTTTCATCACTTTGTTTGTGTCAGTCACATTCAGAAAAAAGCCACTGAAAGAGACATTTACTTTTAGAAAAATGATGCAAGTACTGTATTTTAAACTTAAAAGTGCAAGGTTTTAGAAGAAGTCTGGGCGGGGGGGTGTCTTTTTTAATATTTATATGAATATTTTTGATAATCTAGTGGTTAACAGAGATGGGAAATTAAAGTTTAAGCTGCTGAAGCTAAAGTAATGATGTATAACTATGTCTGCTTGTTGAAAAATTTGAAGATGAAAACTGGCTTTGTTGAGATTTTTTGTGGCAAATCAAATAAATGAGATAAAGAGAAAATCTTGACCTTAATCTCAAGATATTGTCCTATTCCAAAATATCAACTTGTCATCCCCAAATTTCTACTTCTGAACTCAAAATTTTAAGTTTTTCCTCACAACTTTTACTTTATCCCAAACTTTTTGACTTCACTACCTTGCAATTTTGAGTTTATAAATATTAAATAAAATATTTACTTAATGTTCTTGAAATTTGACTTTGTTTCTAAAAAGTTCAACGTTTTGTCTCAAAATCTTTTAATTTAGAATTTTGACTTTTTTCCTCGATTTATTTTTACTATTTATCTGAAATTTTTGACTTAATATGGACCACAATTCACGCATGCTCAACATCTTAACAGGTTGGTGCTTCAGAATAATGCCTGTAGCCCAGTGCAGCCCTTTATTAGAAATATCAATTATCTGTTGAATGAGCTGAGAAAAATCTAGACATTTTAAGAATTAAAAAAAGAAAAAACATGTCTGGGCTGAAGAGTACTTTGGTCACCTTACTTTTTCAATTACATCGCCAGACAGTGTTCACAAGAAAATTCTTACTTTTCAAGGGAAAAAAAAAACAACTCATTGTTAAATTCTTGATTTTATATGAGGTTTTTTTTCTTTTGGTCATAAAATAATAAAATCTCATGCCTTCGCTCTGGAATATTTCACCCAGGTTTTCGTGTAAAAATAATGCCATCAATAAAAGATAAATGTCCTTTTAGTGACCTGTTTTGGGGCTAACCTCCAAAAAATTGTGTTTTTTCGTTTTGTTTAATGGTTTTTGAAATTCCAGAGTCTCTTTTTAATCTTCACACACAAACCAATAAAATCCTATGAGAAACAGCCACAGTACTTGAAACAGATTCTGGGTAAAAATCAAAGACCTAGTTGAATGTAATGGAAAGCAAAATATCAGCCAAGGTAATTCATGGAAAACAACCCGCTGGGTTGTTGGATTTACTTTTATTTCAATAGTGTTATAGAGTGAAGAACACCCAGTGAGACCACACATCTGAGGAGGTGAATTTATGGGATTTTATATAGGAAACCTGCAGGCAGCGTGTGCATTTCTCTCCACACTCTGCTGCTTTCTGGGACTGGATAACAAGGTATAACAGTACAAAGTGGATATCAGCTGTGCAACAACAAACCTGCATGAATACAAGCTGAGGGATTAAATTTTAATATCTATTTTGTTCTCATTACACTTAGACGGCCCATCTTTGATACACAAACAGCCTTGTTACAGACGCTGCTTCAGATGTTTTGTTTTAGCCATTTCCTCGCCAATTTTCAAAGCAGTTGGCATCCATCAGCGTTCTAACAATGCGCCTTGGCTCCAAAAAACCATTTGCAACTGTTTGGAGAAGGGAGCGAATCACAAAATTAAAAACAACAAGCGTCTGCTGTTTTTTAGTTTCAGTCTGTTTGCAGACGGAGCATCTGGAGTTTCCTTTTGAGGAGATTCAAACTGACTCTGAGGGCTGCACAGCAGAGCGCTCATTGGGAGCTGTTCCTCTTTTATTTTCTCACACTTTCTCCAGCTGTTTCTTGGACCAAAGTCTTTAAATACAGAAGCTTGATCGGAGGCCCAGTACTTCAAAATATGGTGCTCTGGGTATTCGTCAAGCTTGGTATTGTGATGTTGTTCTCTTCCACAATCTTTCCCAAAGTGGAGGTTGCAGAATAACTTCCATAACCAATAAACAAGTACAATATCGCACTTTTTATATGTTGCATCAAATATGTAAGCAAAAATAGGGGTTCAGTGTTATATAAAACCATTCAAGCAGAAAATGTTTGGCCTATGGTAACATTTCATAGCTGTCACAAGACCCATAAGGTGACTAAGCCAGGATAATGAAGGTATAGGTGGCATCAAATTCCTTAAAAAAACTCAGCAGATCAGTAGAAAATGGATATGCTATTGTGCTTATAGTGCTAAGTTACAGATCTTAATACTTATTTGATTATGTCTTTTTTTGATTGACCTATTTGTGTATTTCCTTTAAGTCTCTGGCACCATCATTGCAGACGAGAAAATTTGGGGATTTTGCAAAGTAGTTAGCTCTTATAGCTCAACAAATGGGTCAAAATAGTAGTGAGTAATGTTATAATTTCATCAATCACATATCTTAATCTGGTCCAACTCATCAAGAGTGGTTCTCATTAATTTCTTACTGAAAATCTACAACTTTTGGTGATTAAGAAGATAAAAATAAAGTTATACTGCTCTTGTTTTTGGGCCATTTAAACTCTGAAAGTGAACTGAAAATTGTTAGATTGACTTTTTTTTTTTTGACAAATCATTAAAAATTACTCACCAAAATTTCTAAGGACAGAGGACTTTCTGCTCTAAGATGGTCATAAAAACTTTACTTGTCCTGCAGAACTCCAATGGTAATTTTTTTGCCTGGTAGCTGGTTCAGAAAACAGTGGTGACACATGATTGTTTAAACATTTATTAAATAATTCAAAGTACTAAAATTCATGAAATTTGAAAAAAAGAAAAGATGTGCATCCTTAAAATGCGGCAGTGATGCCATCTCATTGGTTTGATGTCCTCAGTGCTCTAGCTCTATCATCTTTGGGGTCTTATCACGACAAAGCAATGTGGAAACATTTTCTGTTTCCATGGTTTTAAATAGAGTTTAGTTCCTCGTTTTGTTCCTGTATTTACAACAATGGATAAAATCTGCTGCTGCAAAAAGTTGTAAAAGGTCAGTGGTGTTGACAAGTAGGGACTGTAAGTCTGAGCCTGTATCTGAATACAGTGAAAACAAAACATCTTGTTGATAATTCATATAGTTAAAAGGTAAGTGTCCATCATGTTTTTGCAAAAGTTTGAAAGCAAATGAAGGAAAAAACAAGAGCATTTGAATCATTAAGACAAAGAAAGATTGCACCATCCTCTAAAATCATGCCTCGTTTGGAATGCTAATGCTACTCTGAGCTACACTGGAGCTCACATCCTCCCACCCAATCCTACTAAGTTTCCACAGTAAGAGCAGTTATGCCTAAATGGGCCCCTGTGGGAGTGCTTGTTAACACAGAAACACTTCTCTGATACCTCCTTGTCTTGATCTTTCGGCAGGATAATCATCGAGCGCATTGCCATGAAAAGTGAGCTAACTTCAGAGTTCTTTAAAAGTAGTCAACCCCTGTTTCAACAAAGTTTCATAAGAATAACAAAGGAACCTCTTCCCATGGAAAAATATTTTGCAAAGATTAGTGGAAAAAAAAACAAGTTTCCTGGAAGACAAAGTGAGTAGCTGATTTTCATGCTACACCTTGTCACCTTGCAGTGAAACATTTGAAAATCGACTTGTACTTTTCATTTCACTCCCTGGTGAGATAACAAAGAAGTAGTTCTCTCACTCTGATTCTTAACATTACGACTGCTTTGTTTTTCTAGTCTGACTCCGCGCTTATCACCAAAAACCAATCACAGGGTGGTCTGATAGGGGGATATAATTAGAAAGTGGAAAAGTAACACTCCTGTTCGGAGAGTGAAATGACTGCTGAGGGAACTTTTTGGGACGAGGGCAGCGTGTCTCTGAAACCAAAGCGGGCCTAAAAAAAACCCACCTTCAAGCAATGTTGGTGCCGTGTGAAGCCAGATGTTCCTTTTATGTCCCATATTTAGCTGAGTTATGTGTCTGCTTTTGAGTGTTTTATGTGGGACATGACTTCAGTTTTTATCACTCAATCAAGATAATGTCCCACCTTAAAGAGGAAAGGTACAGTAAAAATTAAACAACCCTTGCCAAGGGTTTTGAACTTGGCACATGAATTAAGGTAATTTGTGTTTGGTAGATCATTTCATTGTTGTCAATTCTTCTTAGTAATGAATCTTACACTTTTTTAAAGCTTGTTTATTTCCTTTCCTCTCCTTTTGTTTGGCATTGGCAGAAAAGATTTGGCAAATTTTTCAACTTCTCTGTGGCTCTGATTCTCATCCAACAAACGCAAGCTCCTTACAAATGTGGCACCTGGCTTCTCCATTTAAATAAAAATTCTGCCAATTTTTTACGAGTTAAGCTTGTAAAGTGCAATCAATACAATCTGTTTGGCCTGCTGCCACTCAACAGCATTCTGGCGGCCTTTGCTGTTTCCAGTATCTGAGAGGTGATCAGTTCATCCAAAGGGATAAAAACGAAAAAGTTAAAGAAAAAAAACAACAACTTTATAACAAAACTTTGTTTCTCCACATATAAACTGATGAATCATGACGCCCACAGATTTTTTTCAAGGGCTTTTGGTGGAAGCAGATCCAAAGGGTTTTTGGACTTATCATGTCCAAAACAACAAAAACATCCATCTTGTCAGCTACAAACTAAATAAAAAGTTAAGGGGACAGAAAGAAGTCCAAGCAATAGTCACCATCACTCCTACCACTGTCGCCATGGAGACGGCCGATGCCAATTCTCATGCTCGTTTCATCTCCTAAAAGTCACTTAACTGCTCCACTCATAGATATTTATAAAAAGGCTAGATGCCTTAAGGCGGAGTCAGCAGCGTCGCCACTGTGGCGGCCATCTTGAAACAGGCCTGCTCTGTACTGTAGTTAGTGGAAAGGATGAAGATTTACTCACTAAAACACTCATAACTCGCTCAGTTCTTGATGGATTTACAAACTGATTCACAGTATTCACGTGGCTATGATTCAGGAGCAATCTACAGGTATTTCAAGTTCATGCTCCATTGACTGTAACGTAATGAGTGATTGAACAGTCCTGGTTCAAGATGGCCGCCATGTGACGACGTTACTTCCCATTTGCTTACAGCGCGCACGAGGCATCTAGCCTTCTTATAATAATAATAACAATAATAATAATAATTATAAATTTTATTTATAAAGCGCTTTTCAAAAACTCAAAGTCGCTTTACATTGAAAAGTTAAAAAGAACAAACAGATAAAACAATATTTTACATGGTAAAAATAATAACAGTGCAGGTTAAAAACAATTAAAAAAAAAAAGAAAATGGACAGAAGAAAATGAGTAAACAGGATGAACTAGGGGTGATGAGTTTCTATGGAGTGGAAAGCAGAGCGGAACAGGTGAGTTTTTAATCTGGTTTTGAAGGTGGTGAGGTCAGCGGAGTCCCCGATTTGTTGTGGTAGTGAGTTCCAAAGAGAGGGGGCAGCAACAGCGAAGGCTCTGTCCCCCTTATGGTTCCACGACTGTGGCGGCCATCTTGAAAGTGGCCACTATCTTAAACTTTCCTGTGGCTGGGAACGATTTCTTATCAAGGTATTCATGGAAACTGCTCATGCCAGTTTCCATGACTATATCACCAACTAAACTATTACACCAACCAATGTGATGACCATCTTGGGAATTGTTGCAATCTTGGATTTTTTTAGTGGCTAATATCCTTTTATCACAAGAGTGGCTCTCTAAAGAGTATTTTTGCTAAATTTCATGCTTGCAACACAATGTGAATAATTTCTTCAGTTGTCTGTGGCACAGAAAAACAGAGAAACCCCCATTTTACCACCCTTTGCTTTGTCCAAATCAACAGTCCAACATACTTGTTGGCCAGAGCGTGCTAGCTTTCAGTTGTTGAACCAAAAAAAGCTTATTAGCAATATATTAGACCAAAGAGTGATTTTAGCCTTTGTTACAGTTTTTTAAGGATTCTACTGGAATGCACTTGTTTAACATCTTTGGATTAAGAAGCATTTTTGCCTCACTGGAATGGTAAATCAGATTGTCATGGGAGTATGAATAGGAAATGACCTCTACTAGGTTGCGGCTAAAAAATTATATGTATCCCTGAGAGCCTTTGCCCATTTCTGTATCCGCCCACGCCTTATGAATAAGTCACGCCGATAGATTTCAGTATGGAAATAAGCAAGCAGAGGGTGACACTGGCCCGCTGCCAAGCGAAATAGGCTGTACAGTGCTTAAGCGTGATGGATTGGTGGCACTAGTTTGGCATAATAGCCCTATAGTGGACCAGACCCCTGTTCAAAGAGCAAGCTTATACATCATGATGCTGCAGACATCCAGCTAATACCCAGCCCCCACATGCTACAGAGGTACCGCTTTCTACATCCACAAACTTGATGGATTAAGACAAACAGGTTATTTATGGACTGAGCACAGCTTTGTGAGCTTGTTTGTGCATTGCCCACACATCTGTTTGCTGAAGGGGAAAAGGCTGGACAGTGAGGACCTCTGAATCCAACATTAACAAGCTGGCGGCTGGCTTGAAACGAATCCAAATCAAACACCAATGTGAAGTTATGTAAACAAGGTTGATATGGAACAGAGCTTTTTGTCCTTTACTGAACTAAAAGATCTTTTCCTCAAAATGTGTGGGCTAGATTTTTACACTTAGACGTGTGCTTATTTCAGTGTAAAAGGCTCCAAAAGTTTGAAAAGGAGTCATTGTTTTAAACTTTCTGTTGTTTCACAAATATATTAAATAATGAAAAACAACCTTGCTGTGTCTTAGAAGTAGAGGGCAACATGTTTTTTATTTACTTGTTATAGTTTTTTCTAAGTGACATAAAAGTCTGAAGCTGACATGTTTGTCATTTTCACAAAGTGATGTAACCCAGAAAAGTTTTCTTAAGGTGAATTTCACTGAAGCCTGAAATAAACAGAGGAGGAATTCTAATATTAGCATGTGTAGAATTAGAATGTAAGGTTTATTATACTTGTAAGCACATTGATACAAATAGTTCCTCTTCGATTTGTATGTTTGTATAATATTAGCTTGCTATCCATCAAAGCCAAACACCCTATTAACAACCTGGACCAAGGACTTTTTAAGACTAATGAAAGCAATGACATAAGCATCAGCTCTTTTGTGAGATTAGTCAAAAACCCTGCTGTCCCTTAAATTTACAGATGACATATTTGGACCTTACTTTCATGACATAATTTGTATCACAGTTACTAGCCAACCTTAACTTTCTAAGACTTGTGCTCTGACCTGTGACAACAACTCAAATAAGACAGAATGTTAAAGAGGGGGTAGAATTTTTTTTTTTTTTTTTGTGGGGACTTTAATCTATCCATCTGGCAGCCATGTAGAAGCTTTACATGACTTACTTGTAAAAAAATAAAAAAGTTCTGTCTTTCTCACTCAGGTGATTTAGAAAACCCCTTTTTCAGCCTCTGTCTACAATGCTGCTGTCTCTTTAAGACTTCCAGCTCTACAAACTCCCATCCCTCTAATTGGCCTTCCCTCTATAGGCAGTGTTATGGGTGTGTCTCTGTGTTTGAGGCCCGTCCGTCATGAGCCCATCATAGTGTCATGAACCTGTGATCCTTTTGCGATGACCACATTATTTCAGTAAGTCTCATGAATCTTCTGAAGATCTCATGCTATTGGACTGGACTATTTTGAACAGTTAGTATATTTTGGGATTTCTTCAGCACATGAATATGTTGCTGTTTTAAATTTTGCAACCTTCACTATCAATATACAACATCTTTACTCTACATTTTATATGTTAAAAATACTCGAAAACAGTATACCCCCTCTTTAAAGTTCAATTCGGATACCCACAGTGCTGACGAATCTCTCTCTGGTTCCAAAAATACCTTTAACTTAAACTATTTTGTAGGAACTTCTGATCCTGATGAATCTTGACAACTCAGTGACCCACATAGTATTAGAATTTATAGAAACTGCTCAACAAAGTTAACTCCTACATCACTTTTACTGCAGTATTTTGGGATGTCAAATGTTATCTATCGAAGTGAAAAAAATACAACAAAATTTGGTGTTACGTTACTGCCATAATAGTCTCCTATTTTGAGTATAACTTGTTCTGAAGTCAGAAACTCTTAACAGTTTCACTCACTACAGGGTTTTTTTATCATGGTGTTTTTGTAAACAAAACAATGTTTCCAAACAAATTCAGTGGAGACAGTAATTTCTCGTCTTAAAAACAGGAGAGAAACTCAAAACACACAGAAATGAAGTGTAGAAAAACGCAAAAGGTTGGTCTTAAATTTATTAACAGTATACAAAGGACATTAATAAACAACAGATATTAAGTTTTGATGATTGTTTTACTTATAACTGAAGCAAAACCATCGTTATCAATTTTTAATCTTAAAAACATTAAGGTAGCTTTGAGTTTTAGAGCCAATTTAAGCATATTGAAGCTTATATCATGCAAACACAAACTTGATCAGTATGTTTTTGTGGTCACATCAACATTCAGCTAAAGTACCTCTAAAACTCAGCACAGTCTCACAGGGCTGCAAGCATGGCTTTAAACTCTTCCCCAGTTTTTTTCTTCAGGATATGTTTCATTTTTGGCTCAATTCTCGTTCCACTCTGAATGTTCTGCAGAAAGCCCAAAAAAAAAAAAAAAAAAAAAAAAAAACAATCCCAGGACACTGTTTTTTGAGCTGCTGCATGGTTTATCACACGTTCCACTGCTCATGCTTTATGCTCATGCATTATTTACACCTCAGATATGTAACAACTTGAACGCATCTGTCTGAAAGAACAAGCTGTTTACACAAAAAGAGATGTGATTTATCAAGCACAGGTACCTCACAGGGGCTCACCATATGACTGATCTGTAAAGCTAATAAGAGTATATTAATATGTCAGGGGAAGTGTGATTATTAAAATTGATGGGTCACGCTTGAATTTCTTCATCATGCTAGCTGTGTGAGACTTAGGATGGTGTGTAATCTTGGATCATAGATCTAAGCTCATTTGCGTCATATTTAGGGCATATTACATTTTGTGCTTCACTCGGAAATTGAGATTGCCTCAGTAAGCACCTCCAAACCCTCACCATGAAATCCTCATTATTGGTTGTTTTTGTCTAATATCAAGGCTCCAAATCGCATAAAACCATAACACAAAAATGTCAAGCTCACAAAAGGGGAGAGTAAACCTTGGGTATTTTGCGGAGGTGCATGACTTTTCCAAGAGTCACGCATTTGATTAAAAGTGTGACTGCATTGCTAATTTTCCCAGCACACACATTTCAGTGGTTTGAAGTGAGGAGGAAAATCTCCAGTTCACTTTAAATCTCTGCGCCTGGTAAACCCCTTTGTTTTCTAATAATTTCCACACCAGAGAAGGTGGGTTGAATACTCTAATCTCATAAGCGGCTTAATTCAGATACTGTGACTTCATTACATTCTGTGCTGTTGGTAAACTGTGCTCCTGAAAACTGCGAGTTGCTAAGGGTTGACGGGAAGACAGGGTGTATAAAAAGAGGAGAAAAAAGCCTTTGTGTCTTAGACAAAGCTTGGTGTGCGGGAACACCATACTCTAGAGGCCCAAGGTATATTAAAAGTTTGACCAGAGCCCGTAATAAAAAACCTTTGGCTCCCGATGTGCAATTAAGCGGTGGCTGAAACTATTGATTTGATCTTTTGTTTTGTCCATCCACCCACCTGTTACATTGCTCGCCGGGGATTCATCATAGAACACAAACTCAGACGTCCAGAGAGAGGGAAGTGGTGGTTGTGCACTGAAAAAAACCTCTCTCTTATTTCTCTTTTTTTTGACATGTCATGCAGGAAAAATCCATATCCAGCCTTTGAAAAACACAGTTATTAGAATAATAAAATGTGTCTCAAAACAGTGCCAAAGTAGCGCATCAGCCAAAGACACTATAACACCTGGTGAGGCTTTATTTCATGAGGCAAGGATATAATGTAGGCTGGTGTATGTGATATGTGCAATTTTATACCAATAAACTGACAAACCCGGTGTTTATATCTAGTTATATCACATCAATGACTCCCACATAGAATCACAAAAATTACATTTTGTTCTCAAGATTGTGGAAACCAGGGGCATCAAACATACTTGAGCCGTATTTATTCGAGGAAATGATAAAGATTTCTAGATCTTGACGCGTGTTTTTTATTATAGAGTAAAATATTATGTTTGTTGTAAAGTACCAAATATCTGTGATGGAGTTTTGTGTTCCCTATGAGATCAGCTGTGATTTGTAATGATAAAGTTGGGTAAGTGTTGGGTTATGGTTGGGGTCAGGGTTGCACTGAGCCACGGACAAGGAGCCATGTTTGGATGTTATGTTTATAAACAGTAACAAAAATTCCTGCAGACTCCACCTTTATTTTTGTTCAAGTTAGTTTGTTGATTGTTAATATCTTCCAGATATACTTCCAGATATACTTAAAACAAATAGAAAAAATTGAAGTGTTGTTGTGCATTTAAATTTTTTTTATTGAAGTTACGCTCCAGTTTTCCTGGTTGAGCTTTATGTGGCTGTTGAGCTAATTTGAGTGTGACACCCCAAAACTATGATTGTTGCTGTCCCTTTTACAGTTCATAAAAAGTGAACCACATAAAATAATAATACAATTTCGATTTACATTGATCATTTTTAAGTTTTTCTGTTCTCAACACACTCTACTATATATTGAAAAAATATCTCAACCATAATATTTCATTAATTGATATCTGAGATGTGTTCCCTTTATGTTTTTGAGCCATATATAAGCCGTTCCAGCTTAAAAAGAAATGCTTGAAATATTACACTCACTCTGCATGTACTAAATCAATATTATATACTAGTTTGACTTTGTTAGAATTGGAATACTGAAATAACTTTTGCATGATTTTCTCATTCATGAATGAAATGCTCCTTTACATGCCATTCTATTAGAATCCTTTAAATAAAAAAAAAAGGCACTGGCCCTTGAAGAGCCAAGGATTTAAACTAACAAAAGAGAGTAACGTATTTAAGGCCACTCATATTGGAGAAGGAGTGCTGTGATGAATAAGAAGTGGAAATCCTTGTGTTTACAAGAGGTATAATAATCTTAACTTTCACCTGCTGAGATGTGAATGTTTTGTTTCTCAAAGCCCCACTAGCATATCACCCAAGGCTTTTTATCCGCCAAGAATTATAGCAGCTAAAGAGACTGCTGTATAACAAATCGCGCACTCCAATATAAAATATGAAAGTGGTTCGAGTGTCTGCAAAAGCAACCAAACAATCATAAGGCAGTCTCTGAGCAGCTGTGCCTGATGAGGACAGATGTCTGCGTCAGGTTGTAAACTGCTCCTTTACTGTTTACAGCGTGAGCCGGCTGCCTCCTTGCCTGCCCCAGTCATGCATTTTGATTAACTCCAAATGTGAATTGAGTCCTGCCAGGATCGCTGTGACAACCCCGGCAAAGACCTCATGAAAGAGCAAATTGACAGTGCTGCGCCAATCACTCCACTTTAATTTGTCGCAATGGCAAAGGTCAGCACGCAGACCAATATAGCTCGGCCTCCCACACACGACGGCCTCACGGAGATAGTGAAGACACTAAAACATGATATAAGGAGAGTCCAAGTTGCATAATTGAACAGTTTGCGCCCGGCTTGATGGCTGGAAATCTGCTTCATTAATCAACTCCCACAGAACTATGAAAGCACGAGGTGGAGAGGTTTTCTGTAGCAGAGCAAACAGAAACAAACTTTCAGACCTCAGACAGACCATGGTGGCAGAGTTTTGATGTGGATTATGTCAAAGGCTGTGATTAAAACTTTAGTTACCCGTGTTTTCCATTCACAATAAACTGTGTTTATTCTGAAATCCAAAGATTTTTCCTTGCACAGCCAGGTAGCGTCAGGTGCTTGTAGGTAGCAGGAACAAAATATGAGCAAAACAAATCCACACTCTGTGGTGTCTGCAGGCAGTCAACATTTTATTGATTTGGGGAAATTACTGATTATAGCAGTATTGATATCGTAAATGTCAAATCGTCTAGAGACCGGCATTCAGCTTAAAGTTAGCGACTAGCAAACTTCCCGTTTTCAAAATAAAAGCATCTTTTCTTTTCTCCTTTTACTTCTTTAAAGCTTTTGTAAATTGTGCTCTTGTTTTGGAGCCGACCGCAAGTTTCTTCAATAGTATAATTGCGCGCATAACGGAATGTCTGAAATGTCCGTGCGTTTTGTGGCTCAAATGACCACATTTTGATGTTCTACGTGGTGACTTTCTTGCTTAAAATGCTCTCTGAACTTTCAAATGTGGCGAATCAACAGAGATATTTGATAGCCTGGTGTGCTTCCAATTTTTGTCGTCAGAGGTTTGAAATGCATCATGGGTAACTTAGTAGTATACTACAGTGTGAACGGTGGCATTCTATTAAATACATGGATCAATCAGATTTAAAACATTAATATGAATACATTTTACAGTAATATGAATTCATTTTTCATAAATATCCATGGTTTATCACATAAATCTAAGTCCATAGTTTACAAGAGATCAACAATACACATTAACAATACACATAAGGAGCAAACAACTACACACAATAGGAAATAAAGTACTTCCAAGGCTCGACCATCATCTGGTTATAGTAAAATACCTTCATGTTGTGCAGGATGAAAGAGAAGACTCCTCTTTTCCTACGCACCTGAGGAAAGAAGAGGAAAAAAATCAGTTTAAAGAAAACAAATCAAACCTTGTGAGTCATTCACACCACAACTACTGACTACGAGCATTTAAGCACACCTGTGGGTGCCCACCTGTAAATGTGAACCTTGATTACGCAGCACACGAAACGCGTTGCTCACGGTAAATAAAGAAAAGTAAAGCATATCTGTCAGAGTGTGGAGGATTTGTTCTTTAGCTCATAAACTGTGTTATTTACCTTTTTCTGTGTGTTGAAAATCACATGAGTTTAAAATCTTGGCCTGGGTGGTGGTTGTTTAGCGTGTCAGTGTGTTATTTCAGCTCTCTCTGAATGAGACAAAGAGGCCCAAAAATACGACAAAAAGAAGTCTTGATTGATGTGCACTAGCAGTTAGGTCATGTAGCCACATTGTGGGTGGCTCAGGTTCACTACAACCAAAAGGCTCCATTTTCCCATGTCATTACCCAAATGTCTCTTCTGGCTTCCCCCCTTTTATCTGCTGTTCTATCCTCTCTGTATGAAGGTTCAAAACCTCAAAAACATAACTTGAGTAAAAAGCAACTCCTTGATGAGGATGCCATGAACCCAATCCAACCTGTTTCTTCCTCTTACCTACATGACACCACCCACTCTGGCTCAAGACAAAAAAATAGTTGATTATTTGTGAGGTTATTGGCGGTCTAGTTCCAACACTGAGTCACTGAGGTGGTTTTCCTCCCTGGTGTTTTTTCATAAAGCTTCCCATGATGAGCATTTTGAAGTTGAATCACTCATTTCTATCTAATTGTACTCAAAGTCTTCCCAGTGAGCTTAGTTATCTGGTTTATTTGAGGGTGTTTGCCAGCAAATTTATCTTTTCGGGGATAAAAACTTGGAGGCGGGTTTAGTCTATAGAGATGTTTGATACCACTGCTGAAGTATTTGGAACTGTTTCACTTCTTGGCAATCACGGATGGATATAAGTCAGCAAAATGTGGTCTTGAAGCCAGGTGATATTTTTCATCTTGCTAGCCAGAAGCCAGTCACTTTGAGTCAGAGGTTATGGATGGTAAAGGTGTTTCTGTTGCCAAGTGTTAATAGAGGTCGGGGAGGAAACAAACAGGGATAAACAGAATTTTAAACTGTGAGCAGTGACACTATGAGAGGAAAATAATACAACTGGTGTTGCTAGCCAAGGCTGAATGAGAGGCACTCCAAACAGAGCAAGAGCCAGGAAGAACAGGTTGTTTATAAGGCTCATTATATTCTTATCAAGGATGGAAAAAAGTTGCAGTAATGAAGCCAGCAAGCATTTACCATGGATTTGAAAGTTTAGAAAACTAAGTTGTATATCATCCTGTTCGGTCCAAATGAAATTCACGACTTGTTTTCCCATGTAATGTTTTTAAATGTCAAATTGACTTATTTTTTCCAGCAGACTCAATGTCTGGTTTTAGTTGGCAATATTTTTGTGGCAGTTACATAATATTGTTTTGGGTTATTTTTTTCAAGAAATGTGTTTTGTTTCACCATTACCTTCATTTCAGTATGAAATATTCAACTTCTTAATTCAAGAATCAGACATCTCTGTTTTGAAACGATTGTGAAATGAATACTTTGTTCACTACATTGTACTAAAACTCAGTTTTAATTTATATGATACTTACATTTGCAATACTATATATGCCACCTAATACATTTGCTCATATACACTACCTTGTATACTACTGTGTATGCTACATTATACACTTTTTTTTACACCACTTTATGTGTCCTCATAGATTTTTTTGTACACTACTGCATGTGCGTCCTCATATTTTACCTCACACACTACCCTTTACATGAATTCATACATTACCTTGTATAATACCTTGTACAGTACTTATGTTTATAATTTTTGGAGATGTCTTTGTTGGTTCAGCACTCCTGTTAGTGTTGTGTTTCTTACTCCCTCCCCTTTTATCCTTGTGTGTGTGTTTTTTTTTGGTACCCCAGCTGGAGGTTACAGGAGGCTGAGGCCACAGGATTGTTCAATGCTTTTACACTGTTACAGTTTATAGACCTTTCCTGAACAAGAACTCCAGCTTTCAAAAGAAGAGCTCAAAAAGTAACCAAAAGTCAAGTTAGTGTTTTCAAACGCTTGTTTAAAATCTGTCATAACCATTCATGAGAGATGAATAGATAAGCCTGATAGTTCCAATATCTCGAAAGGTTTTACTCCCTCTTGTTCACATACCAGGTGATAAAGCTCAAGTTAGTTCAAATAAAGTTATCACAGTGTTAGGACAAGAATAAGAAAGAGTCCTTGACAAGGCATTATACCGAAAAGTAAGTAACACACAAGTAGGAACTTCATGTTTTGACTGTACTTTCATGTTCTCTTATTAGGTGCAGCACTGAGGTTAACGAGGCCAAGCTTTGGTTCATGTGTGTGGACGCTTGTTGCCATGGAAGCCAATCTGTGCCTGTGGAGAAAATTCCCCCAGAATTCAACTGTTCTGAGCCAATTGTAAGTACACCCATTATGGTGTGTGTGTGTATGCCAAAAAGTGCGAGGTATGTTAAGGTTTTTGATACAAATAGAGTGCAAAGTGTTGCAGAGTAAAGTGTTAATAAACACACGGTTTTATTATCTTGTGTTCAAGGTTGTAAGTCTCATAAATAAGATAAATAAAACCCTAAAAATTTCCACTTCAGATTCACTATAAGCACATTTGCAGAAAACCTTTAGGATCTACTTAAATTTGATCTCTCTTCAGCTGCATTTTGGAAACAGATAAGTTTAGCTAACAGTTTTTTGTCACAATGTTCAGTGGCTAATGCTTATGTTTTTGACCTAACAGAAACATAAGCAAACTAGCAGTAAAGCTCATTAGTTTGTTGTAATGGTTGGTTGCTAAAAGAAACATAAGCAATCCAGCTGTCTTGCTACATAACTTCTGGTGATTTTAAGAAGTGAACAGGAATGCAAACGTGCGAGCAGGAATGCCCAGTGTCTTTGGATAATGTTGGATAGCTAGCTGTTATTTTTGGTGGCTAACAGCACAGTTACGAGACTAACAGAAACGTAAGCAATCGAGTGGTAAAGTCATGGAGCTTCTAGTGATTTTAGATAGCTAACAGTTTTTCTTGAGAAATTGAGTAGTACCTGATGACGTCAGATAACTAATGATCATTTTTGGTTGCTAATAATAAAGCTAAGTCGCTAAAGGTGACTTTGCATAGCTTTTGTAACGGTTAGTAGTTAACAGTGGAGTTAAATTTGTAATAAAATGTAAACAATAAAGCAGTAAAATTAAGAGCTACTGGTGGTTTCAGATGGGTAACTATTATTCTTGGTAGCTAACAGCAAAGTTAAGAAGCTAATCGAAACAAAGCAATCTTGCAAAATATCTTCTGATAATTTTGGCAGCTTTACTCGCGATGTTAAGTAGCTAGTGGTAATATTTGATCGCTAGCAGCATTGTTGAGTTGTGTCTGGTGATGTTAAGTAGTCAATAGTAATTCTATGTAACTATATTTAAGTGGTGTATCTCACAGTAATGAATTGTTAAGGAGCTAATGGTAATTTCTTGTAGCAAACAGTGAACTAAGGTAGCTGATAGCAATTTTTGTGAGTAATCTAGTTGTCATGTTTACTAGCAAATGGAAGAAGCAGTAAGGTGATGTAAGATATTAAAGTCAGATTAGATTGCTCATGCTTATTACAGTCCTACAGAAATATTTTATGGCAATGTGAGGTAGTTAATGGTCATGTAAGTCAACTGTTACAGAGTATTCATCAAAATATTTTAGCTGATAATGTTTCAGTCGGAAACCTAAGGGTTTATTAGCAAGGTTAGCTTTTTGTTATTGCAGTTATTCTAGCTTATTATTCATTAATCTAAATGCAGGATATACTGTATTCATAAGCATCTTGTTCAATGGCAGCAGTGTAAATGTAGTTATTAACCAGAGGAGGCTGCTTTCCTTGTAACTGTTCGCAGATGAAAGAAATGTCTTGAGGTAATCGCACACAAATCAGCAGTTTGGGAATATTTCACTCTGCAGCCAGGGCACTTAAACAGAGACGAACCCGAGTGTTTACTTTGATCCAATGTTTCAGAAAAAAAAAAGAAACAATAAAAAACCAAAGTACGGTTTGATCGTCAAACAGTCATCTCTGCATCTTTCCCCCCTTTGCATCTACAACAACACACCGCGCACTCTTCTTTACATAAAAGCCGCTCTCCTGTGGGAACTTTTTATCTCTCACCCTCCAGTTGAGATTTATAATTTGGATCACAGAACAGGAGATGTCGAGGAGAGAAAAGAGAAACAGAAGAAGGAGTGTGGGTGTTTAAAGACAGATAATCCATTTCAAGGCTTCCCCATAGGGAGGTTCTGTTGTTTTGTGCTGCTTATTTGTTTTTGAGGAAGAAGTTGCCTCACACCCCTCGCGACTCCTGCTACGGGCTTGTAGTGGAAATGACACTGACATAGACGACTTTTGACTTCAGAGAGGGAGAAGGGGATAAATCTACAGGAGAATTGGGGGTGGGGTAGGGGGTGGGGGTTCCTAAGTGAATGTCCCCATGTTCCAATGGCCTTGTTGGCCCTGCAGAGTGGGCGATCTATCATCGAGGGTCACTCTCATTGACAGCTGTTCTCTTTGGCTGCTATCGAGAAGAAAACGACCACAACAATTCCTGCACACGTTAAATCCTCCAAACAAGCAACTGATTTATGTAACATCAAATTCATCTCTCTACTTTGATTTCTTTTGGATTGCTCAGAACATCTTAGTAAATGTAAAACTGCCAGAAATAAAGACGACATACCAACCTTTTCCAATCACACAACAAGTGTAAAAAGAGCCCTTAAGTTTCCTTATGCTGCTTGACACATTTGAGATTGTATTATAGATAAAAATGTCCCCACTGTTAGGTCAATGAAATATGCCATCAAAGCATTAAATTCCGATTTTACTGGTAGTTTGTCATAGAAAAAGGAAAAGTGACCCCAAAATTGTTGAGATTCTTATCCGAACAAACCATTCTGATTGTGGTTTGTACTCGTGAATATAGCGTTTGACATGAAAAAAAAAAGGTTATCTTCAAAAAGCTTTCCTAAGTCTCTGAATCTTACATTGATGCTTTGCACTGTAGACGATGGATTCCCCAAATTTTTGCAGTTTAAATCCAAAAAACTCTGTAATGGTTGAAATATTTGCTCACACAGTCTCTCACAATGCGGTGACCTTCCTCCCATCTTTACCTTTGAGTGACGTAGCTTGGCTTTATTTTACAGTTTCAATGTTGTGATTTATAAAAGCCCATATCCACCAGCTAAAAAAATAAAAACTAAGTGGCCTAATTTCTTTAATTTCAGCATATATTGTGATTAATAGGAACCAATTGGTTAAAAAAAAGAACTGGCTTTGTTGTGACTTTTTTTTCTTTTGCTTTTTCTGCACAAATTTATTGCAAAAGGTCCACATTTTGGGGTGGAAAGTTGAAATTTGAACTTCCTTTTCAATATATCAACTTTTTATCTCAAAATTTTGACCCTAAAAGCCCCAAATGTTAACTTAATTGTCCCAAAATTTTGACTACTATCTCACGCTTTTGACTTTTTGTCTCAAATTTTTGACCAATCATCTCACAATGTCAATTTGCTAATCTCAAAATTTTCACTTCACCTTACCATTTTGACTTTTAGCTCACAATTTTGACATTTTATCTTTGAAATTTCTTAATTTTCTTTCAAAGCTTTTGCATATATCAGAATTTTACCTTTTTTTCTCAAAATTTTGATCAAATGATCTCATAATTTTGACTCCAGAATCGCAAAATGTTGACTTTATCTTAAAATGTTCACTTTATTCTCTCAAAATTCTGACCTAATCTTAGAATTTTTTACTTTTAATCTCTAAATTTTAAATTAATAGGGGGAAAGAAACTCTCAAAAAAGCCAATGTTGTGACTATTTTTATATAAACTGGAGGACATGGGCTTATATAGTGATTGCACCATTTGCAGTTGAATACACTTAAGTTTAATCATCAAAATCACTTAATGACCCAGACAAACTCCAGACAATATGGTCTCTGACTACATGCATATAAAGAAGCTGTTTGCTCAGAGTCTGCTTTGAATTAGCATTATTTATTTTCAATATCACAAGAGAAGGTTTTGACAGAACAATTTCAGGCGATCAATAATCAATGACTGTGTGTCGATATGACAACAAGTCTCACTGGGTTAAAAATCAATCTCTAGAGCTCAACAATTCTATGACCACACATTGGTTTTCTCCTTTTAGATTTTCTCCATTTTTTTCCGTGTTGCCCTCTGAACGGCTTTAAATTATTCACAGGCGGAATGATTGCAGGGCTGTCACTTGATTTGGATTTGTAAATTGTCTCCTCACATCTGTCATTTCAGGTTCACTTGCTTGTTAAAAAAAAAAAACCCAATCAACAGAGCCGCCATACCGTAATTTGTCAACAAAGAGTGCCGGTTTGCCTTGAAGCCAGAGGCCGTTCTGATTGATCAGAACTTGACCAAAACCTGCAATTTTATAAACAAATACTTACCTGAGAATGAGCCTCTCAGTGTGATGCTTTTATTTTGTTGACGCTACCTTATTTTTATCTTGTCTGTTTTCATGAAACTGTGCACCGCCTGTTTGAGTAAAAAAAACAAAAACAATGAAAGAACTAATGGCCTGACAGACTGTGATAGTGATTTTCTTTTCAAAATAAACTGCGCTGGCCTACATATCCAAAATGAAATGAATTGTGTGAACCTTCAGGGTGTTAAGAAATCACAACAGCTTCAGAAAGTTCCGGCAAATCTCATGTGGAAGACTGACACTCGGGATCCGTCTGAGCGCTGCCCACGTGGCACATTTGCAGGACAACAAATCAAGTGGCGCTTGCAAGGACAGGCGCTGTGAAAATGAAAGGGACACATAAAGCCCCGTTCTAGCAGACCTGTCAGAATCCACCAACGGAGGTTTCTCTACTTCACAAGCCTCCCTGAGATAAAGTTATTACTTTTTGGAAGGGAATTACAGTGACAAAAAAAGAGGTAAAAGAAAAACACAAAGCCTGAAGGCAGGGATGAGTTGTTTGTCTCATCTGAGCATTTGTCTAAATTCCTCCTATTTGTTTCATCTTAACGTGGCCCTGAAGCTATAGTTACAGTGACGGAGCCCCGCGGACTGGTTCACAGAGAAGACTGAGGGGGAGTAAGAGGACAAAAGATAGTGGTAATTAACTCGGGGATTACTTGGTAAACCAAGGTAATTTAGGCCAACGAAAGCCTGGAGATTATTCACTGTTTCAGTGATTGAATACATTAGCCTCGTAAAACATTTAACGGGGGTAATTTTTCACAAAGCTAATGTATTCAGACTTTATGGCGCCTGTCCTGTCAATCAGTAGCCTAATCTCTCAACAAGATTTAGTCCAAACGTGACATTACCAACGCTTTGTGTAAGAAAAAACCTTTGCCTAGAAGAACATCATGAAATTCAACAGCAATAGTAAAAACATTTAGGGAAGCTACCACCATGTGTATACAGATCAGGAGTAGTTTAACCTGACACGCCAGACGGACAGTTTCATATATTCGTCACGGCGCTAGAAAGTGCTTTCAGAGGCGGGACTTAAAAAAATATAGCAGCTTGTCATTGGACAACCGTCCTGCTGGATACACTCATCACAGACCAATCCACATCAAGTCACGTGTAGCAGATTTGTAACCTGACACCAGATAGAAAGTTCATATATCCACTTCAGAGATAGTTCACAAGTCCGATTTTGCTCTTCTCCCAATCGATGAAGAGCAAAAACATCGCTTCCTGTCAGAAAGGCTTTAAGTGATGCTCTCTGGTCTTCATTTAAGGAAGAATTTGAGTCCATTTCTGATAAAACTGCAGATATCGCCGTGTCCACGGAGACGGCCTCACACGCCACCATTGTTTTCAAACATTCAGACACTTCCCGCTGACGTCACGTCTGCAGCTCTCATCCCTCTTTGTTTTTTTTGGAACTCAATTTTTATTCATTTTTACAATCAACCACAGTGCAGTGTGATACATATACAAGCAAATATACATACATATACACACATACGTGTACGATTTTTCTTTTCTTTTTTTTACAGCTGTAAAATTACATTCTGACATTAACCTGACAAAATAGGTTACGATCCACTCAAAAATTGAAACACAAAAAAGTGTGTAAATACTTCAAAAAGTAGAAATTAAATGAAAATTAAAAGATAAAAATTCAATGAGAAAAAGAATGCAATCGTATAAAAATGAAGTCTATTCCACCAAAGGAAGTCAAGTGTCAAAATACACGTATTCAAACAACCTTAGGGAAGAAAGATACACAATCTTGAAATCAAAAATCAGTTTCTATTGTGTTATTACTGGCATACAGGTCTCAGTCTTGTTGTAAAAGTATCTTTTTTGAGTCCTAACTGGTATGTAGTCTGTTCCATGTGATAAATGCTCAAAATCTTCTGAATCCATAAATTATAAGTAGGTTTGGTCTGGTTTAAGCCACTGTATGGTGATGCATTTCAGGGCTGCTGTAAGAAAAGTATCTCTCATTCACACCAGCCGGTGTCATTCCTAGAATTGCCACCAAGGGGTCTTGTGGAATATCCCTGTTGAAAACTACCTTCAGTGCATCAAATATATCCCCGCCCCTCTTCTATGATTGGTTCGACAACATCTCTGCCGGGTGAAATCAGTTGTGATTGGATCTTAGCAAAATGGATCTGCAGGATTTCAGAAAATGAATCAGGCAGGTCCATCTGCTCTGCAAGGTTAGTAGTCGTTGCCATCAGATAAAACATTAAAATGATTGGAAACAATTTGAGCTACATTTTCTTGTAGTAAATCACAAGAATGTCAAACTTCGAGATCACGCTTAGCTTCCACTTAAGTCAATCATTGCCTTCACAAAGCCGCACCACAGTCCGTCTCTGGCACATGCCACCAATGGCCGCTCACTGCATTTTTGTTGCGAGTCTGTTTTTCAAGAATCAAGAATCAAAATATCTGTTTTTGTCATCCCACATGTTTCAGAGCAACAAAATTTCATTCCAGTTTCATTATATCCAAGAAAACAAAGACTTGTGTTCCTTGACTCTTATCTTTAAAGTTGAATTGAAAGTTCCCAAAAACCCAAACATGGACTTAGATTGTGAAATATGAAAAATGAAAGCCAGTACTTCATAGATGTTATCAAATGGGCGCCTCTTTTCAAACAATGAAATCAAACAATGAATTGAACTGAGCTCCATTTCTTCAATTTTTGTTTGACAAAGTTTTCTACCAAAACAAATCAAAACCTTTGAATGAGCATGATCGATCTCAAAAAGTCAAATGTGAACTTTTTAGGGTTTAAAGAAATATAGGTCCATTAAACCAAAGGCTGGTCATTAGTTCCTTCATTTACCATCACATAGACTTTTTCCAAGATTTAAGGCTTCGGCATAATCACTGCAATGGGTTGCCAAGTTATATCTGTTATACTGGAGGCTGGAAATATATACTTTAAGATGAATTAGCTCTCGCACACAGTTTTTCTTCCACCTTTGCTCAAACTGAAAAGTGGTTGAAAACTTTTCTCCATCCCTTATCTTCCCAGGAGAGATTTACACTGAGAAAAGCCTGTCCTGGCCCTGGGGCGCACACTACCTGGTAACTAATGAAAATGAAACATTTGTTCTTTAGGGCACCTCACAGGCACAGAGCCCGGCCCGCTGTGAGGCTCACACTAAAGCCTGCACAGCCCTTTGATAGATTGGCGGGAGGGGGGTGAGAGCTAACTTTAGCCCTTAATGGTTTGAAATATGCTTGCGCTACAGTTTTTTCGCTGTGAGGCCAAATGATATCCCCTCTCCTGATGATTTATCAAGCCCATTCAGAGCCTTCTCGTCATGGATAAATTGGCCGCTGCTTCGTGTAATGCCCTTGATGGATAATCGTCTCATTTTTCTTTATTATTCTATCTATATAGCTGTTGCTTAAAATCAAAATGAATATCACAAACATAATGCCTCGGCCATTCTCGCCTCATACATCTTAGATTACGTGATGATGGTAATAATGGCCGTGATTATGACACTCCAGGACCCAAATTAACTGAGAGCTTATGGAGCCTCCAGTGCAATTTGACCTCTGACCTCACGGGCTTTTCCCAGATCAAATTTAGCAGGATTCATACTGACGGCCTCAAATGTGATTGTGGCTCTAATTCTGTTCTAGCACACGTCTAATCTGGTCTGAGCTGTCCTATTACTGTAATCTTATCTCTAATTTTGTCTGAATTATTTTCCTAAAACTAGTAAAAGATTAAGAGGTACATAAAAAACTCCATGTAATATATTTCAACTACAAAGAATGCACAATTATGTGAACGTTTCTAGGGTGATGTGCTGGAAAAACCATACACCAGAAATACATGTAGTGTATTTTAACTGTACATGGCATCTATGAATAATGAGGTGTATGGTTAAAAAAAAACTTGCAAAATGTATGTTTACATATTTTCACTATATATAGGTGCAATAGTAGCTGAAACTGCAAAACTATATATGAATGTTTGAAATATTAGTCAGTAACTGTTTTAGGTTTGATACGTTTACATTTGAATAGGGGAAAAACATGCTATTGTTGAGGAGAGAATTAAAGAGGGAGTATTCAGCTTTTACATGCTTTGAACAGATGCAAAATAACAATGCTGGATGTTCAAACTAAATCAGATTTTCTAACACCAACATATTCACGTTGTAGAAATCTCTAAATCTGTCAACTGCTTTAAAGTCTGTTCTAAAATTTGCATCGGTGTGAAATTCACATCGCATCGATATCAGTTTTTGATGATAAACATTACCTAAAATGACCAAAGAATCAAAAAGAATAGATATTTTTGATTGGAAAATCAATTTTGGAGCATTAAGATTTGGTATCAATATTTCAGTATTGATTCACACATCGCTAGCAGGGTAAGCTAGCAGCTAAAACATACTGTTTCAAACACCGGTGTGAGAAAAGTAGGACTTTTTTCGCGACCTGTAAATCACATAAAGCTGCTGCAGGCTATCAGAGGGACAGTATTGATCCCAAAACTGAAAGCATCATACCCCCTCTTTAATTTTTTAAAGAGGGGGTATCGTCAGAGGGACAAAATCTTAAAATACAACATTGGAAGAGACCATCATAGACATCATGTATATGAACATTTGAAAATAGATAATATAATGTCGTATTGTATGTATGCTGATTCTAACAGCATTAGGTTACATGTTAACAGCTTAAAGGTGCTCAAAAACAAAAAAAGACATGATTTCTTTTTCTTTTAACATAGATTTAACATCTAAAAAATGTCATGTCATGGCCTGATGTGCTGTCCTTTCTTATATATTGGTCCATCTCACATCAGCAAAATTTATCAGGAGGCTGTAGCAGCCCCTGAAACTGTTGAAATAAACCCAAAACTACTATTTGAATGTATTTAATGAGTTAATAGTCAGGCATTTAGCCCAAATTAGCCCCTAACACTGCAGACAAACACTTGTGCTAACAGTCACGTTATTTGTGTTTACCTGAATTAACCAAACACGACACAAAGCTCTCCACTGAATTAGATGCAAATGCATTTATCTTTTAAAGGTCTTTTATTGTGTTTACAACAATAACCTCAATTATCATTTTCGCACTTGATACCATCAGACTGACATTGTTTCTGTAGCAAATAATCATTATCTTGTTCTTTTTTTTACCTTCAATCGACCTCCATCAATGCACAGCGTGACCTGCTGCAATAACAAAATCAGTGTTTTCTGTCTCAGGAGACACTCAAATAAAGAATATTACAACTAATATAACGTTTTTTTCATAAAAAACAGTGATGAAAGTGACACAAGTTTATTTGCAAAGTCATAACGCACTGTCTTTCAATTTAGGACACATTAATATCTGATTTCATGCTCTCTGTGTCTGTTCCAGCGGGCTGCTCCGTCCCCTCATATATTTGTGTTTTCGTCTCAGGGATATTCTTATTCAAAATAGGCAATTTTATTTTGACAGCTATTTGTATGTAAAGTGTGAGAGGGAGGACGAGGGGAGGCACCTTGTCATTGCTCCTGTACTTTGCCATTTGCTGAAGCAGCCTTTTCTTTCCCTCCCAGAATAGTCCAAGGCGTCCTCTCAGTGGATTAGATGTTCTCCCTCACAATACATTCTCAGCGAGGTACTGTTGAGGAATAGAAAAGAGAAGGGGAGGCTTTTTTTTTTGCAGCTGACTCACTTTCAGACTCCTATTTTTCTCCGTAGCCTTGTGTCTTTTTTTCTTATTATTTGAAGGCTTTTCAAATCTGTTTGCCTGCTCATAAAGAGAAGAAAACTTGCCATTGCTTTCATTTTATGTGATAATTTTCAATCATTTTTATATCCTCTTGTAGCCAAATGCAACTGTTTTGGATACCAAGTGGCTTTTATTGGTGTTAGACTCCAATGGCTTGTAATCAGGATACCAACCTAATAAAGGAAAGATGACGTATACTGTAATAAATATGCCAATAAGCCGACAACAACAGTTGAGTAGTATTTTATTCTTAGACTTTACCAGTAACAAAGACGGGTTGAATGGGTTTTTCTCAACTCAGCTTAAATTAGCAAACACCTTACAGCCCCGGCATGGTGAAGGCCTTATACATACGTAGCTGGGTATTTTCAAAAATGAATATTTCTCATTTGTTTTCAGAAGTATGTTGTACACATCTGATCGTTTACAAAAAAAATTTAAAAAATGGCAACACATAACTGGGCAAATCCATAGAAAGTGTGGCTGAAAGCAAACCAAACCCATAGGTGGCAGTGATCAGAATGAATCGCCATCGTTCTGTCTATTCTGACAGAGACTTAAACGTGACATTAATGTTTATATGAGACTTCAGAGGAAAATGATAATTAATCATATTGTATTCTGAGTCCACAAAATTAACTTAAGAAAAAAAAAATTCTAAAGAAAAGTTCTTCAGTTTTTGCCTTTCACAAGGTTGTTTTTTCTTTTTTTTTTACCAGCCGCCCAGTGGCCAGACAAATAATCAGAATCAGAATCAGAATACTTTATTGATCCCCGAGGGGAAATTGCTATTTTAGTATACAGTAACTCCCATTCAACCGTGTTAGACATATAAGAAAGTACAAATTTAAGAATAAGTGTCAAGTATAAGCATAAGTGTCTTCCCCAAAAATTGAAATGGAAGCATAAAAATATAAATAAAAGAAAATATAGGATGGAACATTAAGTATGTACAGTCGACCTAAAATGTGTGGTATATTCAGAATAACACCAAGAGATTCATTTTATTGTTTTATATGGATGGTTGTTCTTCTGTTCAAAGTAAGTTTTCAAAAATGTTTAAAGTTTTTACAACACAGTGTTCGTTATATTTTTGAGTCTGAGCAAAACAGACTGAAAGGAATAAAACTTAACTGAAATTAAGCATCTACAAAAAAGCAAAACCTAGAAAACTCACTCCAAACACTAAAACTAAACTGAAATTGAAAACAAAAAGTCAAATGAATTAGGAATTGTAAAAAAGAGTAAAATTGCGAAACTATCATAACTTTGATCTGTAGCCTCCAGAAATAAGCTCATTGTAAAACTCTGAGTATTGCATCAATGTTTTTGTATAAATTTGATCACTATACCTGAAATCTGACTCACGAGTCATGAAAAAAAATAATCAGCCCTATGATTTCTCTGAGACCTTCTCTGCTTGTATCTTTGAAATATTGACTTACATGTAATTGCAATCCTGGAATCCTACTCCTCACGAGGAGGACTTGAGCCGTCGTAAAATCAGCTTTTTATTGGCCACCACTTTCTCTTTGTTCTGCCGCTCCCACGGTTTTGTCTCTCCTTTGTGGCAGGTTGTTTGCACCTAAAGATGGCTGCCATCTGTTCAGTAACCACTGAGGACATCCTCCTGCTTACCGACATCGCTGACAGGATATAATGATGGATTACATTATTAGAGAATATAATGAGAGAATATTTAACTCTTCACCTGTATCTAACAGTATGCTAATGCTTGTTTCAGCTAAACAAGCATATGTTACATTTTTGTGCTTTTTGTTAAGAACCAAAGCACCAATTTACCAGAGTTAATATTTCTCCTCAAATCACCTAATTTTCGAAAACAGAGGCTTTTAACATGATTATGTCTAAGGAACAAGATTCCCATTTGTTTTCTTGTGTTCTTGTATTTTCTGTTGCTTTCAGTGTGTTATTTAACCCAATGAGTCTTCCAGTAGGGACATATATATCTAATGTTGCATAAAATGGACCCAAACAAAACTTAAGGGCCTGTGTCCACTGACAGCTTTTTGGCTTTTGTACCCTGTGCAGAC